>JAUPFN010000024.1:18335552-19598052 GCA_036924255.1 Apodemia mormo | reverse complement strand
TATTAAACTCGAATAGCACTTCACTATATGAAGCAACTTCATCATCAAAAAAGCATTCATGTAAGTACGGATTGTACTAATATTATAAATGCGAAAGTAACTCCGTCTGTCTGTCTCTTCTTCACGACTAAACCACTGAACCGATCGGATGAAATTTGGTACAAAAATAATTTGAGATCCGAGCCAAGACATAGGATAATTTTTACCCCGAAAATCCTACGAAAACGGGAACTATGTAGGTAAAACCTCGGGAATTTTTTCACACGAACGAAGTCGCGGGCACAGCCAATTCAATATAATTTTATCCTCTGCTAGCTGACCCAGCAAACGTAATAATTTTTTTTCTATATTTTCTCACCTTTCAAACCTGTCCAGGGTTCTGTTTCAACAATTGATTCAAAACTAAAATTAGCCAAATCGGTTGAGCCGTTCTCGAGTTTTAGCGAGACTAACGAACAGCAATTGATTTATATATATATATATATATATATATATATATATATATATATATATATATATATATTATCCCATTAGCCTGTGTTCGACCCTGACAAACGGGTAAAGCTTAGGAACTTACACTTCGATATGCTTTACACAGAAATATTAAAGCCAAACGCTGATTTTGAAGTAATTTACGCCGGGTCGCACCACTTGTTAAAACATACACAAATTGATAGATTTGTGTATGTTTTAAGAAGAATAAGAGAAATAGCAAACCTAAACGCTACCTTGTTAGCATATCATGGATATGTCTCATCTGTATTGCAATACAGAATCCCTATTTGGGGAAACTCAACTCAGTAGATTTAATCAAAATATTTAGAGTACAAAAGAAATGTATACTTGCAATGTATAATGTGAACCAACTTTATTCTTACAAACCACTTTTTAAAAAACTTAAAATACTACCATTACCTTGCCTTTATATTCTGGCGGTATGAGTATTTGTAAAAAAACATCAATATTTGCTTAAAACAAATGTTGAAGTATTAGGTAACACATATTTCAGGAATAGTGAAAAACTACATGTGCCCAGCCAAAGACTCCATTTTTTTAAAAGAAATGCCTATTGTATGGCAATTAATATATACAATCATATTCCTGATAGCCTTAAATCCTTACCTCTTAATAAATTCCGCAAACAACTATTTGATTTACTACTAGCCAAGTCTTATTATAATGTAAATTAATTTTTTGCTGATAAAATTAAATATTAATCTATATACATATAATAAAATCGTAGGAAAGTCAATGTATGTCCGGGGTAAACTCAAAAAGTACTGCATGGATTTACTTAAAATTTTGCACGAATATTACTAACAGGTCGGGTCAACATATAGGCTACATATTATCACGCTATCACCTACGGGGGAGGAGCTGTGAGGAGTAAACGAAGTCCGCGCGGACGAAGTCGCAGGCAACAGCTAGTCTAATAATAAATCTTTTATTGTATAATTATAACAAAACCTTGCAATTAATAAATTTAAACTAACATGAATTAGAAATTACTCTTTTTAAAATACAAGTATGTTGATTTATAAAATTGTATATTAAAAAATGTAATTTATGCACCATATAAGGTAGAACATGTTGATAAATATACATTAAATTGTACAACGAAATTGTTACAAATTATCTATTATCTTTCTTCTGTCTTTAAACTTTGTAAAATGTCAACATTTTAATTAAACGAAAAATGAATTTTGTAAATTATAGAAATAAGTGTTGTGATGTGAAATAATGTTTGTAATTGTATTATGTAACTATAATTGAAAAAAAAATACAAGCCCGCTGAGTTTCTTCCGCCGGATCTTCTCGGTGTGTGGCCGCGTTCCGATCCGGTAGTAATTGCAAAAAAATCGACTCGCAACATTTTTAGTTTAATAATATATAATTATAATTTTAAAATATTTGCACACCATATCATGGTAGAATATGTTTGTAACTTAATCAACTTGTAACTCCCATATTCTCTCAAATAAACAATTTCTTTCTTTCTTTCTTCTTGTAACTTTATCAACCCATGCTGAACATGCATAAGTAATACAACCTAAATAAGTTGCGTTATAAATTATCTTTAAAGTGTTAAAGGTTAAACCCCACGTTGAGGTAGATATGCCGGCAAAGGACAAGTAATTCCGTTTATCTTTTTCACTGATATAGTTAAAACGATTTATAAAAGTATAATTTTTCTCTAAGACTAAGCCTAAATATGTTACTGATTTCTTTCTCTATACTGTGCTATTATTTATTTTTATACTAGGAGACGATAAAAGCGAACCTTTTATTTGCTTACTTGTTATATTATGATATAAAAACATTGCACGGCGTTGATTTATGGCTCATTAAAAGTTTGAAAAAAGTATCTTCACGCCCATATCCCCGAAAAGATAGGCAGAGGTACACCTAACCCAAACCAGTGCACCCACGATTAGCCGAAGAAACTTATAGCCTTAGATCCGGCAGCGAAATTACAACATGAATATGACAACGATATATAGAACAGTTTGATAACAGCTGTCGCTTGTTTCCCGGGTTTAATCCCGGATAACCGTGATTGATAGCAAACTTTACGTGCACATCTAATTCACAGAGTGTCAGGTGGTGATGTGTTACATCACCACCTGACTACGAGCTAGACTAAGAGCATTGATTTAATTTTGAGTGCAATGTACAGAAAACTTGCTCGACTCAATCAAATCCAGGAATTTTTAACTTGAGTCGAATATGGTAATAAATAGACCAGGAAGTAGGCTTGAAAATTAACCAAATCGAACGAATAACGAAAGGTGAATTACTGTGCACAGAAACATTAATTTATGTTATTATAATATGGAAACAGATTAATTTAGGCCTTGGACAGTGATTAATAAGACGCTTCAAGTTATAAGTAAAACGCGAAAGTCTATTAGTATATAATATTTTATATATTCTATACTTTTCATCGTCAGCACTTGGTGAAATTTCATTACTGTTAGATACAATTATCAATGCACTTGTACTTTAATTTCACTTCACAACATATATATTTTTGGTATATTACTCAACCATTTTCTCTTTTTAAGCGTCCTCAGGATGTAATATACTTAACTAAGTTACGTATATTACAGTTACGTAAATTACAGCCCCCCGTGTTTCCGACTCCTTTGAAGAATAGGCCGTTCTGCCAGGCAAGTCGTAAAAGGCGACCGATTGGCTATGCCAGTCACTATCATCGTGACTACTAGGTGGTAAATTTCTGCATTGTCTCGCCCGAGTCTGGTACCACCGCCTTATCTATTCCTGCTACAGTAGCGTCAGTGCTTGTCACTGTCGAGTTCCAGCTTGAGGGTAAGACAGCCAGTAAACTTATGTATGTGGCATTGGACCTTGCTACAAGGTAGCAACGCACCATTAACATCTTTGGTGTGTATAGACGATGATTGACTCTTTCTATCAGGAGACCCATCTGCTTGTTTGCTATCTTATGGTATAAAAATTAAAAATAAAAAGATGCTTAAAAAGTGAAACTGGTTGGTATATTAACCAAAAATATATATGTTGTGAAGTTTTGATCGCCTCTGTGGTCTAGTGCGCCAGCGTTGGCGTTGACCACAAGAGGTCCCGGGTTCAATTCCCGGGTCGGGCACATAAAAAAGTGTTTTTTCAGTTTTCTGAGAAACACAAAGTTACCCGGGATTGGAAAGTGCCCGGTTGGCGACAGGCTTGCCACCTATCACATTGTGGAACCAAGTATCTTCGGCTAATCGTGGGTGCACTTGTTGTACCTCTGCCTACCCCTTCGGGGATATGGGCGTGAAGATACTTTTTTTTTGTGAAGTGAAATTAAAGTGCAAATTCATTGTTTATTGCGTCTAACATATAATATTTTGTAGGGTTTGGTCCCAGACACTGCAAAAATAGTTTCTCTACCTTAGGGATTTTACTTTAGGATACTAACCGAGCACATAAATGACTACACATAAATGATTTACCGGCAGCATCAGAACATGAATTTGTGATCTTTGCTGACGATATATCTGTTATTGTACCTGATGAAAACAAAAAAAGTGATTATGAAACTGAAGTAAATAACACAGTAAATAAAATTATATGCTGGCTTGAAAATAATAATTTAAAAGTAAATCTATCTAAAACCAATTACATTAAATTTTATAATAGAAAATCGACTTCTCGTAAATTAAATATAATATGTAATGGAATTCCTCTTAAAGAAACCAATGAATCAAAATTTTTGGGAATTATGATTGACAATAATTGCAGCTGGAAATCTCAAGTAGATATTATATGTACAAAAATAAACAGTTTTGTTTTTGCTTTAAGTCGACTTAAAATGACTGCAGGTGAAAATGTTTCCCTTATTGCCTATCATGGATATGTTGGAAATATAATTAGGTATGGTATTCTTATATGGGGTAGCTCAATTTCGCATCAACGAGTATTTGTTGCCCAAAAGAAATGTATTCATTGTATCTGCGCAGTTCATCCTCTAGAAACTTGTAGGCCACTATTCAAGAAATTAAATATTTTGACATTAGTGTGTCAATATATTTATGATGCTGCGGTTTTTGTTAAAAATCACCCACATTTATTTCAATCATGGAACAACTCCAAAAAAGGATGTTTCCTCCCAGAGATCCAACAAAAATACATTTGCCTATTAGTAACACCACCTTTTATCAAAGGAACTGTCGTGGGATGATAATAATAGTCTTTAATTGCATACCACAAATTATTAGGGAATTAAATTCTAAAAGGTTTACAAAAGAACTAAGAAAGTGGTTAACAGTTTGCTCATTCTATACTTTCGAAGAATTTCGAAAGAAAGAAATTTAATTTAAATCTATAGCAGTTTAAGATTTTAAAATACCGCCTTGTTGCAGGGTTTCATTAGAATTAAGTAAATTAAATTATAAATTATTGTTATTTTTAATTTGGTACATCTTTATATTAAATTAGTCAGAATAGATTAAATATTGTTAAACTCCAATGAATAAATTAAATAATATTTTCATGTCAATGTTATTAATATATAATATAGCTTTTTATATTTTGTGTTTACATAAAATATTAGTTATAAGTTTTTTTTTATATTGACATTTTAAAATTATTATTATGACATTAAAGACAATAATCATGTATATATTTACGTTTTGACATTTCAAATTATTAATTACTTTTGAATAAATTTAAACATAAGACATTAATAATTAATTCTATTTTTTAAGACATGGGCATGAGTATTTTTGATAATAATTTTTTTATCTTTTAGGGAAAAGTATACACAAAATTGACTTGGTATTAATTTGGTGGTATAGTTAAAGTGTTTCTCTTTATTTAGTGAGGATAATATTGTAATTGTAGTAGTAGTAAGTAAACATATAAAAGTTATTATAAGATTTCAATTTAAAATTTACTATGATTATTAACATTTTTTAAAATTAAATTTACTATGATTAATAACATAAATTTACTATGATTATAAACATAATTTTAACATTTGCACGCCACAAACAGGCAAAATAGGATTAAAGAGAAGCATATTTTTAAATAAGATCTTATTATGTACCCTATTTTATGCAAATAAAAGTATTATTATTATAGATGGATGGTAATTGGTAATCTATCACTACTTCTCTTTGTTCAGTAACCAAGTGGGAATGTCTTACTGTCTCTGTTTTGCCATCAGTTTTAGCCATTTTCTTATTTCACAAGACAGCAAATACGTATATGAATTTCGTAATGAAAAGAGACAATTATCGCCTATAGACACCAATAATGGTACGTTGCTATTTGCGTGGCGAGATGATAATGCCACATTCATAAGTTTACCAAACCGGAACACGACAATGACAAGCATTGACGCTATTTTGCCAGGAATAGACACGGCGATGGTAACAAAAATCTGGTGAGACGTTGCAGAAGTTTACCACCCAGTTAGTAGTTAATAGTCGTGTGCATATGGTATCCGGACCCCACCACATGCATCATTAACGTCTTTGCGTTATGAGGCGATGGTCGTTTATTTCCATCAGGACAATCATCAGCTAGTTGTTATCTTATGAATTAAATAAATAATAACACGGAAAATGAGACCGCCATAGGACTCACACACTTTTAAAAAAATCCGTAGAAGTGATAGCTTTGACGACGAAAAAGTTTTCACTAGTATCAATATTCTTCAAATATAATCGCTACATCTCATGCCATAGACCGCGTCCTAACACAAAACACAATAGCGTTTCCCCAACGGTAATCTTTTCATTTTCGCCGCAGTTCTGAAATTAATTTCAGCACGAACGCCTCAAGGAGTCGGTGTAATTTTTTAGTCCCTCCTTTGTTGGCTGAAGTTATGAGGCGATATCTCGGTAAATACGAACTCTATCCGTGTTATGAGATGGGGTTTCTAAATACAACTGTACGACCAGCAAATTCTTTAGACTGTTTTATTTATTTTATGTTTTAAAACTTCTGATGAAAATATTTTTTAATATCCATACTAATATTGTTAATGCGAAAGTAACTCTATCTGTATGTTTCTTCGTCACGCTTAAACAACTCAACCGATTTGAATGGAAGTTGATGCAAAGATAGTTTGAGACCCGAGAAAGGACATAGGATAGTTCTTATCCCGGAAACCCTACGAGAACGGGAACTATGAGGGTAAAACCCCGGGACTATTATTTTAGAAATGTTTCCACGCGGAAGAAGCCGCGGGCACAGCTAGTTATAAATAAATATACATATCTTCATGCCAGATTCTTTACGGGGTAGGCTGAGAGAAACGAGTGCCATACATCATGATCCTTGCAGGCTTGTCTCGCTTCCTCAAGAAATCAAAAATCAGAAGTAAGTATTTTATTCAATAAAACTTTTCTCTAGTCATTTTGACACGTCAACATATTTTTTTAAACTACTACCGAATCGGTAACACGGGCACACACTGAGGAGATTCCGCGGAAGAAACTCAGCGGGCTTGTCTTTTTTTTTCATACCTATTTTTTTACAATATCACAATATTACAAAAAATATATAATGAGATCGGTATGAGAAGCAATTAATCCGAGGCTTTCTCCACATTCATCACTCTCTTCATACACACACGCCGGGTGCGGTGACTCCTGACACCACCTTCGGACACTGATCTATCGATCTGAGACCTACTCGATCAATCTGATCATGGTATGTCAGTCTTGGTTTTTCCCGGTACCTACATCTTTCCACATTCGTATTGTATATCTGTTTTGTCAACCTTTCATCTACCATTCTTTCTACATGTCTGAACCAACGGAGCATGCCCTTTCTCATCTTTACACCGACACTTTCTTTTAAGCCTAACCTCTTTCTTATTTCAACATTAGGAACACGATCCGTGAGTGTTGCATCACATATTTTTCGTAGCAATCTCATCTAGACCCCGTTAATTCTACTTTCATGCCCTTTCTGATATACCCAACTCTCACTTCCATACAATAGTTTTGGGATAAGCACACGGGCACCCTGACTTAAAATTGTGCTATTAAGTAATCTACTTAACGTTCCATTCACTCTGTTCCCTGCACACACTCTTTTTCAACATCAGCGGTGTACTTTTCATCCCTGCTAAAAGCACATCCATGATATACAAACTCATTATATATATCTTTCATCATCATATAATTCACTTGTTCCAGCACTACATCATCGACCACAATTCTTATATTACGCGTAACAAAATACGTCCATATTAATCGGTACTGACACGTGTGTCTGATATAGTCACGGGATTGTTCGGTCAATTGTTACAAGTTTGAACGCGCCATTCGCCAATACCTTCGATTGGAATGGAATTTGTCATACAAAAATTTGAATTTGTGTATGTAAACAATAAAGTATTTGATATAAACCAAACCAGTGAAATGTTTGAAAAAAATATAATTTTAATTAATCATATTCAGGACCGAAATTCTTAGTCAACCCAATTGCAATATACCTATTTATTGACATATCTTAATTGATATGAAATACTTTTCATCTATTAACCAGCTTGGGATTAAATACTAGTAGGGAACTTGTCTACGTTTTTATTCTACTCTGCACAGACAATGTCATGTGGTATATAAAACTTCGCTCTTTTTAACTTCCCGTTACGTAGTACGCAGTGTACGTAGATAGGAAGTTACTGAATTTGCCCCGATTTTCGAAAATCGAGTTTTCACCGGATCTCAACGTTTGAGGTCCTAGGAATCTTTTCCGACTATTTTCGCGATGACGTCAGTACGTCTGTATGTATGTATGTGTATCTCTGTGTGTGTGTATGTAAACATCTCATAACTTTTGAACGGCTGAACCGATCGAAACGCGGTTGATGGCATTCGATTGGATTCCGCTCAACTTAGACTTCCTGAAAATTTTAATCAAATCGGTCCAGCAGATTTTAAGAAATTTTTAAAGAACCTCAAAAAAATTTTGGCGAAACAGTATTTTTTAACATAACTTCCAGATTAATGTACCGATTGAGTAGAATAGAATAGAATAGAATATAGTTTATTGGATCAAATATGGTACATTAAGGTCTTATAATTATATAATGGGTCTCACATATTTGACCAGTTACGGCATGCAATATTTAATTTTAATTTAACTTACATCACATTCCGGTTTATCAAAATAACATTAATAATTATAATCTTCATTTAACGTTAATTTCATCGAAGGCTACAAAATATTATAATAATAAAATAAATGTCAAAAATGGTCAGAACTTACATACTAATAAATGATTTGTCCAATTCGTACGTCATAATTTATAATATTCAATTTGATATGTTTTGCACTGATAAATACATATTACAATACATATTACAATAAAACATATTACATGGTACCCTCGCGTGAACTCAAATACAGTACAAAAACTAATCAGCTCTATTCCTCAAAAAACTACATCTAATGCATTAATTGCATCAAAATCGGCTTATCCGTTTGGGAGAAATAGTTGACGAAAACTTAAAAAAAAGTGTTTTTTCGACATAACTTCGAAACTTTTCAACCAATAATTTTTTTGGTATTCTACGATATTTAAGTACTAAAAAAATTACGCCAGATGACATTTCAAGAAACAAAATCGAATCAAATTTTCAAAAGTTACAGTTTTTCAAATATTAAAATTACGTCATTTTTGCAAATTTACTTTATATTTTTAAAATGATTTTCAGGCTAATACACCGATGGACTGAAAATCTTATCAGCTTTTCTCCTTTAAAAATTGCGTCAAATACCGTTAATTGGATCAAAATCGGTCAATTTGTTTAGGATTTATTAATGATGACAATATTTGAAAAAAATGTTTTTTGACATTGCTACGAAATTTTTCAACCTATCCGTTATTTAGCTAAAGCAATATTTTAGATCTCAAAAATTGAGTTGAATGTCATTCGAAAGATCAAATTCAATCAGCGTTCCCAAAATATTCAACTTTTCAAAAATCAATATACTGCCATTTTAACAAAACTAAATGTTTGAACTGAAAAAATCCATATTTATAGTTTTTACTCTTTTGAGCTTAAAATACCTTCATTTAGCGGGAAGTTTCAGGGATGGCCTGTAGTGTCAACCGCTTACACATTTTTGGTGTTTGATTTATCTGCTCACCACGCAAGGGAAAAGGGCGTGATGGTACTGTTTTCTTTTTTTTAATTCAGAAAATATAACACATATTTGTTAATTATGTTACATATTGTTTCGTGGTAAGGAACACTTTGGATATGCACTTGGGTTGTTTTGTTTGTAATTCTATGCTAAAAAGACACCTTTCATCCGATAACATTAGAATGTTTTTACTCTCCATGTCGAAGGCCGAAGAGAACCGGAACGCTTCAAAACAAGGTAATAAATAGGCGTGAAATATAAGCGAGGAAACTCGAGCTACCGCCCTTGACAATATTTTTCAACACATTTAACAAAGGAGGAAAATTGATATGTTTATCTCATAAAAAAGTAAGAAACACATCAGTGGCATGAGTTAAATAATTGAGTATTTATAAATACATTTATATATTAATGCGTTATGCGAAAACTTTGTATCTTTTCAGAAAAAATGCGTAGATTAAAGGTTAAAAAATTAAGTACATTTAAAGTTGATAAAGTAAAAAAAGAATAAATTAAAATAATAAAAAACGTTCACTCACAAACGCGATTGACATACACACAACACACACATATACACACATGCACAAACACACTTTTGTCAACACTCAGTCTGGTTAAAGCTAGAAAAAAATTATAATAAATTCTATGATTAAACTAAGTCATAGTTTCTTTAATAGATATTTTTGTTCTTTAGAATTTCACAGGAAATTCATTTACCTGTTGGCTATCATCTATACATATAATAAAATCGTAGGAAAGTCAATGTATGTCCGGAGTAAATTAAAAAAGTACTGCATGGATTTACTTCAAATTTTGCATGAATATTACTAATAGGTCGGGTCAACATATAGGCTACATATTATCACGCTATCACCTACGGGGGAGTAGCTGTGTGGAGTAAACGAAGTTCGCGCGGACGAAATCGCAGGCAACAGCTAGTATGATATAAAATAAATAAAATAATTAAAAAACTCCACATACGCCACAAGGGAACCGCCATGATTATAACTGTTTATTTTCTTACAATAGATAAACGTAATCCATTTTATTCCATAAAATATGTATGTACCGCCTCAAAATGAATTCAAGTTTCATAACAGCTGCCATAAGCTCTCTAAAAGGGCTATAAATCTGAGGTAAACGTGGAATACAATATTTAATACTACTATATTTCATGACCGTATCGTAGTATCAGCCCGTGACATATTTACACGATAAGTTAGACATGCCATTACCTATTTTAGGCAATGAAACTAGCTGACCCGGCAAACGTTGTTTTGCGATACAAATTACTTACTTGAATTGAATATTTTGGTGGGGTACTTAAGAGAGGTGGGGATTAATTGAGATAAAAACTATCCCATCTTTTAAGTTGGGCCCAACAGTAGATTTATACAAAATTTAATTGAAATTGTTTCAGTAGTTATATATATGTACCGTTATTATTACGGTGATGGTGTAAAACTGGGTTTGATACCATCATTATAATGTGATGGTGTCAAACCTGTATGAGACATTGCAGAATTCTACCATGCAGTAGTATCAATAGTAGGGACACGTTTCGCTAATCATTTGTTTTTGTTGAACACGGAAGAAAATTTACAAAATTAAACTAGCTTTAAAAGCATGAAAAATAACACATTAAAATTATTTAATTTACAATATTTTCGAATTTTATTTGGGACCCTTGTAATGCCACTACAATAAAAATAAAGTAAGTCGGTTGGCTATCTAGGCCATTCTTGAAATTTCCTGCCAAGTTGAGGTATTTTAAATGTAAAGCAGTCATAAATATATCTATGCATAGATTTTAATATCGAAGAGTTCAAAAGTCTAGTTTATTGTAAACGACGCTATTTTGATTTTTAAAATTGTAGCTCTTAACGTGATGATCAGCTTTAAACTTTCTGATAACATTTAACGCAGTTTTTAAACTCAAAAAATGTTGTTTTAGTTATAAAATATAATAGATATAACACTTTTTCAAAAATTTTCTTCAACGGTTACCGTTCCAAATCAAATCAAATCAAATAATATTTTATTCGAGGTAGGTACACATAATATACACGACAATTTATACAGTCGTTATAAAATACATTAAGGTAAAATACAAAAAAATAAAGTTAACTAAAGAGATTTTTTGTCTACAGAAATATAAATCATTTCTGTAGTCTTAAATATTTTGAAAATAACATATAAAAATTCAGTCACTCGGTTCATAAAAATACAGAAGAAAATATTATATAAAATTGATAAATTGGTATAAATTGAATTTCAAAATTACTAAAACAAAATTTAGTGATGTAAATTTTAAATCACAACCAATATGCATAAAGTGTTGTAAAATTGAATTAAATCAAAAAAGTAATATCAAATGTTCCGAACGGATCAACCAAATTTGTATCTGATTAACTATATTTTCTATCTGATTAAATATTTTAACGAAAAAATTTAATTATCATCATCATTATGTCATCGTAACCAAATTCAGAAAAGCTTCCTAGGACTTCAAAAATGTTGAGATTTTCTTTGAGACATAACACTAGCTGTCCTCGCAACTTCGTTCGCGCGACCTAAAAATATTACTTTTGCTCAGTCGGGTAAAAAGCTAACTTAAAGCCTGGTAAATGTGGCTATCATACATAAAACATTTTTTTAATCTGACTGATACATCCAGAATTAGCGCGTTCAAACAAACAAACAAATTCTTCAGCTTTATAATATTAATATAGAAGATAGCAAATAAATAGATGCCTCTCCTGATAGAAAGAGTCAGTTATTGCCTATAGACTCCATAGATGTTAATGGCGCGTTGCTATCCTTGTGACGAGGTCTTAGCAATACTCTAAACTGGAACACGATAGTATCGCTATTGCGGCAAGAATGTGTATCATTAATAAATATAATAAGAATGTGGTATCAGCCACGAATGAGACAGTGCAGTACTTTACAACCTAGTCAATCTAATTTAAACTAATTAAAACTCGATTTATAAAAGAAAAAAGAAGAGGTCAATTAGAAGAAGTCAGTAACTTACTTTAGCAGTAAGTTAAAAGAGAAACAACTCGAACTCACTAATAGTCCAGTAATAAAAGAACCACCACACTTTCTTCTGTATCAGCAACACTAACAAAAACACACAAAAAAGGTTCTTGACACACGTTTCATTTCAAAATCAGCAAACAGACTCAGGCACTCATGCTCTCTCTCATAATCTACAAAAATATCATTAATATGACATAATTTCTTCTTGAATGGCATATCTACTTCAATTTGTACAAGTCTTTGATAGGCGCTCTATTGCATATCAAACGGAAATGGCATGATAGAGGCATCATATTGTCTCCATATTATGTCATAACTTCACTGTCCGCTGAAATACAGTATTTTAAAATACTCGTATTTATACTTCGCTAAAATTTGGCCAAACATTTTTAAGCAGGTATCACCATGTCGCATCGGCAGCGGCAACATTTTTGTGACATCCTTTTCACAAACACTACAACCTACATAAATAACATTTTTTCTCAAAATCTTCTGGGCTGAATCAGCCTATCAAAGGCCATCAACCACGTTTCGATCAGTTCAACCGTTCAAAAGTTATGAGATGTTTTCAAACATCATTAAGACAGCATGTAACGTAAGTAAGACGGCGGAATTAAACTTAAGTAAGATATTGTAGAATCACGTAGAAGTCCCGATGATATTCATATGTTTATTCCATTTATTACTGTCACTGCCTGTTAGAATGACAGATGCACTATCCTTCACAGAGGAGCCAGCCGAACAAGGAAAAAATACTTATTATGTTTCATATACACCCATATTCTTATTAGCTTATACTTTCAGCTTCTTTGATGTTAATATTTCAAAGTTTTAAGATAAAGAAGCTAATTTGAATAAAATAGGATACATGAAGAAAATCAACTTTTATATAATAAGATCTTATGATATAAAAGTTGATAAAAGATTATAAAATATTAGATCTTATAATATAAAAGTTGTTTTTCTAAACTTTATAAATAGTGCTTTTTAAACAGTACTAAACCATAGCATATCGTTTCTCTAAATGTTTATTATTTCGTTGAATAACAAATTAGCAAATGGTTCCACTGACCTTAAAGTATATCTAAAAGTATTATGGTGCGTTATCTGCATGTCGGCGTTGGGTAAGTTTACCAACTACTTTACCATCCAAACTGGAACGGTCTGGTACTACTGCCGTAACAGCATCGATGTGCCCGAAACTTACAGACCTCTATCACCCAATTAGTAAGTAGCTATGATGGTAATGACAAGTTTACATTTTCGCGTCTTTTACGAGATACTTATGAATGAATAATTGAATGAAATTATTTATTTGCAATATTATGGGTTACAAATTATCAAAAATTAATTAAAAGTTACCAACACATTCTACCATAATATGGTGTGAAAATATTAAAGAATTATAATTTTATATTTTACTAGCTGTTGCCTGCGACTTCGTCCGCACGGGCTTCGATTACTCCGCACAGCCCCTCCCCCGTAGGCGATAGCGTGATAATATGTAGCCTATATGTTGACCCGACCTGTTAGTAATATTCATGCAAAATTTGAAATAAATCCATGCAGTACTTTTTGAGTTTACCCCGGACATACATACAAACAAACAGACAAAAATTCTAAAAACTATAATATTGGCTTAGATATCGATTGTAGATCACGCCCCAAGTATTCTTCTAAAAAAATATTCAACGTACACTTTTGACTTTCCTACGATTTTATTATATGTATAGATTAAATTTAATACTTTAGAATAATTTTCTTAGAATTAGCACTGAGGTAAATTTTCTCCTTCAAAGGGTTACAGGATCTACAGTCTTTCACAATTAGAATTGGATTAATATGAGTGTAGTCTATTGAATAAACTAATCAGCTTAGTTTTAGCGTTTTAAATGTATCCTGAAATATGTCTAATAGATTTTTTATATCATTAGATAATCAACAAGCGAGTGAGCTTGTTGTTCTAATGGAAAAGAAACGATGTTAATGGTGCGTTACTATCCGTGTGGCCAGATGGAAATGACACATGCATAAATCTACTGGCTACCCTGCCCTCCAAACCAAAACACAACAATGACAAGAATTGAGGCTGTTGCGGCAGGTATAGTGAAGGCGGTGGTACCAAATACCCGGGCGAGACGTTTCAGAACTCTACTCTACTCAGTCGTCACGGTGGTAGTGACAGGTATAGCCAATCGGCCGCCTTTTACGACCTGCTTGGCAGGACGGCAGTTGTTCTTTTCCTTCAAGGAGCCCGGACCAACACGAGCAAACTATCAATCACGCTAGTTCCCTTGCAGATAGCCAGAATAAACCAAACGCTTATAGATGGTCTGATTCATTACATTTATTGCTCCATTTTACCGAAGTGCTAATTATCGCTTATTTCTACCAATAAAATGGACAAAATATAAAAGTTATAACACACACACAACACACCGCTGCTACTGAAATTTTACATTTACATCATTTTACATTATACTGGTGGGAGGGATGTGCTGTGCCGCACTCCCGGCTGCATGGCTACCACCATCTTGCTTGTTTCTCCCGTGAAACAGCTTTGATGTGTTTCGGAGAGAAGCGCAAGACAGGCAGTATAATTACTGGCACCGAGACTTAATATCTTAGGTCACAGGATAGGCAACACATAAATGAGAGCCTGAGCTAGTTCCAGATAAACTAGTTTATGTTCATTGGCGATGTTGACCACTTACCATCAGGTGGCACGTTTGCCAGTTTGCCTATATAACAAACAAAAAAAATATCGAGAAAAACCTACAAATAGGCATAAAACACTTTTGCTCGATCCGAGGATCATATTCGAAACCACAGAAATTAGAAAATAGGATTCCCTAGACCACAAGGCAATAGCTAGATTGTATTAATAAAAAATGAAACTTATTTTATTTCCAAGCAAGTTTTTCTGTAAGACTACCAGTTCTTAGTGTATTCTTAGATATAATTTAGACATCATGTCTACTTTGGCACTAACATGTCTTTGGCTGTGACTCTGTCGCATGTCACACGGAAATAGGTCTATAGAGACATCATATTGCCTCAATGTCATGTAATAACTCTTCTGTCTACCGAAATGAAAGGAACTGAAGTGAATAATTTTTCAGACGTTTTATTTTCCAGAATAAGGTAGGTTATAAGCCGCCAAATCGGAATTTCATAATATCCAGACAGTTTCAAATGGTCTAGATTTTAGAATCATTATTGTCTGATGTTAAAGAAAATGACAAAAAACCACAGAGAAAGAGCACAATCCTTTTATGTTTGTAAAAGGTTATGCTCCTTTTTACGTGTTTAACTACTCTACTAGATAAGCTTATACTCTATTAGCGGGTAAAGCTTTGCGGTACATAAATATCACCAATGTTTAACTACTAGGTATTCCAATTAGTAGTAGTCCAATATTCCATGTCGGTAGATATTTGTTATTATTTAATATTATATTATAACTAAAATAGAATTATATAATATACTAGCTGTTGCTCGCGACTTCGTCCGCGCGGACTTCGTTTACTCCGCACAGCTCCTCCCCTGGAGGTGATAGCGTGATAATATGTAGCCTATATGTTGACCCGGCCTGTTAGTAATATTCATGCAAAATTTGATGTAAATCCATGCAGTAATAGCATGCAGTTTTGAGTTTACCCCGGACATACATACAGACAAACAGACCAAAATTCTAAAAACTATATTTTTGGCTTAGATATCGATTGTAGATCGCGCTCAAGTATTCTTTTAAAAAATATTCAATGTACAGTTTTGACTTTCCTACGATTTTATTATATGTATAGATAATGATATATAACTAATTGTACTTTTGTTAGAAATAATTCAAAGGTATAATATGCAATAATAAAGATACTGCGATTAATTGTGACATATAGATAATGCATCAATGATTAACAAAATAGCATGAGAACAAAACCAATCTATATTAGTATTTTAAATGCGAAAGTTTGGATGTTTGGATGGATGGATGGATGTATTTAAAATGAGTATATGCGGCCATCAATTTCTAAATTATTATGCCAAAATAAAGATGAAGTGTTAATTTTTACTTATTATTAAAATATCTAATGAAATATTGAGAATTGTTAATTATTTAAATTAATATGATTTTTGAGCTTTAATAAAGTCGACTATTTGATTAAGGTTGGTCCGCCGTGTTGGTCCCGGCCTCCTTTGTAGAATAGGCCAACTGCGTTCTGCCAGGCAGGTCGTAAAAGGCGACCGATTGGCTATCGAGTCACTACCATCGTGGCTACTAGGTGGTAGAGTTCTGCATTGTCTCGCCCGGGTCTGGTACCACCGCCTTACCTATTCCTGCCGCAATAGCGTCAGTGCTTGTCGCTGTCGTGTTCCGGTTTGGAGGGTAAGGTAGCCGGTAAACTTATGCATGTGGCATTATACCTCGCCACAAGATAGCAACGCACCATTAACATCTTTGGTGTCTATAGGCGATGGTTGACTCTTTCCATCAGGAGACCCATCTGCTTGTTTGCTATCTTATGACATAAAAAAAAGGTAATAATTAAGTGTATAAACTATTAGAATCAAATCTTCGAATAAATATTATAAAAGACCTGACAGATATGCTTCGAGGCATTTGTGTTCGTCAAACTGAGAAGTGAAGTGTCGTCAGTCTTGTATTTTGTATTTAATATTTAATATAATTTGATATTCCGTCAGTTGTTTTTTAAATTATAAACATTTTATCAAGTGGAGCGAACAATGGATAGATAGATGTTTGTTACTTAATCACGCAAAAACTACAGAACGGAAATAAGAATACTGTTGGCACAGAGGTAGATGATGACCTGGAATAGCACATAGGCTACTTTTCATTCCGCAAAAATGAGTTGTTCCCGCGGGATTCATGAAAACTTTTATAGCATTTCATAAACATTATAACAAGTAATTTTTTTTATATCATAAGATAGCAAACAAGCCGATGGGTCTCTTGATGGAAAGAGTCAACCATCGCCTATAGACACCAAAGGTGTTAATGGTGCGTTGCTATCTTGTGGCGAGGTCTAATGCCACATGCATAAGTTTACCGGCTACCTGACCTTCCAAACCGGAACAAGACAGAGACAAGCACTGGAGACCCATCTGCTTGTTTGCTATCTTATGATATAGCAAATATATAGAAAATAAGCAGATGGGTCTCCTGATTGAAAGAGACAACAATCGCCTACAGACACCAAAAGTGCTAATGGTGCATTGCTGTCCTTGTGACGAGTTGTCAATGCCACTTGCATAAGTCTACCGGCCACCTTACCCTCCAAACCAGAACACGACATTGACAAGCACTGACGCTATTGCCCCAGGAATAGGTAAGACAGTGGTACCAGACCCGGGCGAGACCTAGTAGCCACGATGGTAGTGACTCGTATAGCCAAACGTTCGCCTCCTACAAACTACCTGGCAAATGGCAAATGGTCTATTCTTCAAAGGAGCCCGGACCAACACGGGGGAAATGGTAGTGGGGAAGCATTTTTATATGCTACTTAATTGTTACTGCAGTCATTGTGGCACGAACCGGTACTATATTGGTACAAAACCAACGACGATGCATTGCAGAACTTTGTCCCCTAACTTAAGAATGTTTAATATCTATGAAATTCTGAATGAAACCCGCCTTAAACGATACATCACAGGGATATTCGCATCATGTGTAGAGTGTAAGTTATAAGTTTCCTAAAGACTGCACCTTTGAAGACGTGGAAAGTAATTTAATACATGTCAAAGCGGGCGCACGGAAATATCTAAAGTTCTTTGAAGAACTCCAAGATGCTTCCTGATTAAGACGATCGTGAAAAAACTTGTACTAAAAAGTAAGAAAATATGATATATCATTTTTTTACTTAAATCTTTAATAGTTCCTTTGATAAATATAAGTTGAAAAACGTGCATTTGCCATAAACAAAGTTGACAGCCAATTTGTTTATGTTATATACCTAAGTTGTAAATTTTGTTTGACGGAAAAAGTAGATTTACTTTAACCTCCCATAGGCTAGTTCGCTAAATTTGAAAAATGTTTAATACTTTACCTATTAGTTATATTAACCAATAAACTATTTTATTCATTAAAATATCATACAATTATACCAAAAATATCGCGATTTAGAATTAAGATTTAGCACGAAAACGCTATGGACTGTAATGGCGTTCCATAAAAATATCAACATAAACATGACAAATAACCACGGCGTGACGTAATGCGACAAATGTGCGTTTATTATTACGTGAGTTAGCGGAATTAGGTTTAAGTAATGTTAAGTTCGTTTTTAATAATAGACAGTTTGACGTACATAGATGTTTATTCTTTCAAGACAGATCAGTTCAGATGGCACCACTTCCAAGTTTATAATTTGATATAAACGATTCCACGATGTTGCGGAAGTGGCGCCACTGTAGTGCAGCATTTTGATAACAACAAATTCTAATATCTATCTATTATGCAAGATAAACGAATATTAATATTACATTCAAACATTATTTACAATATTATTCATATTACAAATAAATATACCTAACACTAAATAAGTGTTTACCTAGTAATTTAGTAAATGTTGTAATTGATGATGGGGTGATGTGGTCGTTTGGTGACAAAATCCTAAATAAATGAAAAAAAATTGTCACGTGTGTTTTGTCAATTTTTGCCAAATGTATATCCTAAAAATATCATTAATCGTTATCTTTTATAATACATTTTTTTCATCAACATTTCATAATTAATCATTACAAATTACAATATATGCGATTCATTCTTAGTGGACACAAGTCTATTATTAGAAGTTCTTACCTGAATGCCTCACTAGTCACTAGCCAAGTGTGAAACTTTGCATTAAATGACGTTATAGTTCGCTTCGCCCTATCTGCAAGGAAAATGGCGTCATATTTAAAGATGTATAATTTTATAAAGATGATTTTTTCTTAAATCCCATTTTATACAAACTATAGCCTATATTCTGTTTTATTCAAGCTTTAGGGTATATATTCGATTTAATCAGACTAAAATCAATTCAGTAAGAAATTTTAAAAAGTTTGGAAAATCCAAAAGTGCACACCGCAACTTTTTTAAATTATTTATTATAAAAAAAAAACAGATCCGAATGAAGTGATTTTCAATTGGGATCTATTCTTGAGGTGGATTAGATAACATTGATCCATACTAATATTATAATGTCTGTCTGTTACGCTTTCACGGCTAAACCGCTGAACCGATTTGGATAAAATTTGGTACAAATATAGTTTGAGACCCAAGAAAGAACATAGGATAGTTCTTATCCCGGAAATCCCACGGGAACGGGAACTATGCGGGTTTTTATTTTAGAAATTTTTCTATTATTTTTAGTAATAAAATAAAGTGAAGGTAGAAAGTAACCTATGTTAATTTTAAACTTTTACCCCGTGTTAGTCCGAACTCCTTTGAAAAATATTTGTGTCCCTACCATCGTGACTACTAGGAAGATGCGGAACTTTCCGCAACGTCTCGCTTAGGTACTTGGTATCATCACCTTACCTATTCCTGGGCAATAGCGTTAATGTTTGTCATTCTCGTGTTCCGATTTGGAGTGCAGCGTAGCCAGTAGACTTTTACATGTGGTATTGCTATCGCGCCACACGGGTAGCAACGCGCCATTGATATATTTATATAACACAATTTACTAGGTGGTACATATAACACCATTTACTAGGTGGTAGAGTTCTGCATCGGCTCGATCGGGTCTGGTTCCATCGCCTTACCTTTTCCTGCCGTAATAGCGTCAGTGCTAGTCACTGTCGTGTTCCGGTTTGGGGGTAAGGTAGCCGGTAGACTTATGCATGTGGCATTAGTCCTTGCCACAAGATAGCAACGCACCATTAACATCTTTGGTGTCTATATCAATGGTTGACTCTTTCCATCGGAAGACCCATCTGCTTATTTGCTATCTTTTGATATAAAAAAAAATATGTATAGGTATATGCGATGGTTTATCTTTCCATCAGGAAATCCATCTGCTTGTTTGCTATCTAATGATATAAAAAAAAGTACTGTTCCTAAATTTTAGAAAAACAAATTTAATCGCGAGCGAAGCTACGGGAATTAACTGGTAATCAATAATGAAGCCATAAACATAGGCCATAAATATAATTCGAGGAAACGCCATCGATTAACCCAGAAACACGATGAGCACCCAACCGTGACTTATTATATTTGTTGTTTACCGGGGCTAGCGAAATTTGATATTTTGTAAATAACACGAATCAGAGTGCCAAGTGTGAATTTTTCTTTTCGCATTCGATCGTCAGCGCGTTTCGAGTTTACTAGGAATTTGTATGTGATTTGTACAGCGCCACCTAGTGGTAAACTGGTTTCTCACGTTTACCACTAGGCGGCGCTGTACCAATCGCATACAAATTCCTAGTAAACTCCAAACGCGCTCACGATCGAATGCGAAAAGAAAAACTCACACTTAGCACCCTGTATAATATACTAGTCGTTTCTTGTGGTAAAACCCGCGAAGATTTTTTTTTATAACATAAGATAGCAAACAAGCAGATAGGTCTCCTGATGGAAAGAGCCAACCATCGCCTATAGACACTAAAGATGTTAATGGTGCGTTGCTATCTTGTGGCGAGGTCTAATGTCACATGCATAAGTTTACCGGCTACCTTACCCTCCAAACCGGAGCACGACAGTCACAAGCACTGACGCTATTGCGGCAGGAATAGGTAAGGCGGTGGTACCAGACCCGGGCGAGACAATGCAGAACTTTACCACCTAGTAGCCACGATGGTAGTGACTCGATAGCCAATCGGTCGCCTTTTACGACCTGCCTGATAGAACGGCAGTTGGCCTATTCTTCAAAGGAGGCCGGGACCGGGGAAAAAATCGGGTAGAGATCGCTCTTTGGCGATAAGACCGCCTTTGTGTACTTTCTTTAAATTGTCTTTAAATTATTTGTACTAAGCATGTATTTTTACTGTAATTATGTGCACAATAAAGAGTTATCATTCATTCATTAAATGTAGCCTATGTCCTTGAGGAATAAAAGTATCATCAGGCCCGGTTCCCTTCCGGGTAGGTAGAGTAATAAACGTTTATAAACTTTCCGTTTCATCATGATTCACCAGTTTGTTGGTTGGCGAGATGAATTTTGATTCCCATCGCCGCATTTTACCGATCTAGTAACGATTACCAGCTATTTCTAGCCATAACCTGGACCGCTGGTTTTACGTGGCTCATCCAAGGCATGGGAGTGGTAATACACCACCTGCCAGACTCCGAGCTTTTTAGATTTTTTACGACCGACAAAAATTTTTAGGTTTACCTTTAGGAGAAAAACCTTGAAAAGGCCTCAGTAAAAGTGATTTAAGTGTCTTATTCGGCCAAACTGCTTCTCAGTTATAGTACATACAGAAACTTCTGCATTTAAAATATTGATTAGGATACGAATATTGTGATATCTTATGCACTATCTATACGTCTAGTCATTGATCATTGACTTATGATTCATTATTTTAAATGAAGCCATCCTGTAAATCAATATGGCGGCAATGACGTCACTTGAGTGAACTGTCAGTGATTAACGCGTAAACTCCACGAGCATGAGGTGTCATATTATATTTGATGTGCTTCCCTGGGCTTCAGTAATTTAATATTTCAATGCGGGTGACACCAGCGACGATCGAAGTTGCCGATAATAACTTGCAAATAATATTTTGAACACATTTATACCTTAACGGCAACGAAGCATTTTTCTTACCGAAAATTTCTATTTCCTATAATGTACTATATATGTATGTGTTTAAGCACTTATCCCGTGTTAAGGAAAACTTACAACTTAACAAAGAAAAATGTTGTCATGACAAGATTTGAACCTATGAGCTTGCCTTTGACCGGCACGCTTACTCCAACTAAGCCGCGTATCAATCGGTTCAATGTAGTGAAATTTCTCATTGCTTTGTGATCGATTCCGTCGGTGTACAGGAGGCTTAGATAAAGTAACAAAACGATAACGAAGCTAGAACTGAATAAAAGTATTGAATTAACATAGGCCACGCTAAATCACGCCAATCGTCATCCTTATCGTAAGTTAATAAACAAATTGTTTTCTATTTATTTAAATTAAGGACTTTGTTGCTTGGCGACCACATCATCATCATTATCATCATATAAGGGATATTTCTTCCTCAACATACACAACACAGTTACCTATTACTTAGTACCGCGTCAGTTAAACCGAAGAGTATCTTAGCTTTTCCTGATAACAGCTCAGCCACGACACTGTCAGTCACAACACTGTTCGCTAGCCCAACATTTAAATCTTGTCTACTAAATAACCTTCTAAAAGTTGCGATCCGGACACACTTTATCAGAACATGTTGTAAACAATGTTATAATTCGTAACGAAACCATAATTTAACTGTCTAGAAAAAACAATTTGACACCACTGAAGTACTAGGTACTACTTACGCTAGAAATATAGTTCAATCATTGAATTCAATGTTTGAGACAACGATACCGACAATAGTTTCTCATTATCTAGGAACATTGAACTATATTTAGCAGTACCTCAGTGGCTAGGATATTGTTTTTGCTGTCTTAGAGATGATGACGAATTTAGATATCACTAGCTATTCGTCCGCTAGCGTAGCTTTCGTGTGCGTGGAAAAATTACTTAAATTAGCACCAGTTACCAGTTTTACCCGCATGGTTCCCGTTTCCGTGGGATTTCCGGAATAAAAACTATCCTATATCCTTTCCCGAGTCTCATACTATCTTTGTACCAAATTTAATCCAAATCGGTCCAGTGGATTAGGTGTAAAGAAGAGAGAGACAGACAGAGTCACTTTCGCATTTATAATATTAGTATGGATTTTACTACAAAGCGATGATATTTTGATTGATCGCTAGATAGACATTCGTATGTCTTAGTTAAATGAGTTCATTGTTACATATGAAATCCACATTTACAATATTGATCAATACTTTCGTGTATCCTGTGCTTGGTTAATTTTTTAAATCTTAAAGAAAAATTTGTAGACGACAGGATACCGTACTTCAATTAACGATGTTCACCTTAAGTCTATGGAAGTTCACCATATTTCACCTGCTTGTTGGTTGGCATGATTTTTGTTATATATTACTAGCTGATCCGGCAAATGTTGTTTTGCCATATCAATTATTGAATAAAAAATAGGGTTTGATCGTAGAGGGTTGAAAATTGAGGGTTATATACATTTTTTAATGCTGTATCATAAAAAGATAAAAACCAAAAATTTGATCTAAAAAATAAAATAAAAAATTTAGGGGTGGACTACCCTTAGGATTTAGGGATATGAAAAATAGATGTTGGCTGATTCTCAGACCTAATCAATATGCTCACAAAATATCATAAGAATCGGTCAAACCGTTTCGGAAGAGTACGGGAACGAACATTGTGACACGAGAATTTTATATATAAGATAGGATAGCAAACAAGCAAATGGCTCTTCGAATAAAAACACATAAGTATCGCACATAGACGCCAAGATATTAATGGTACGGTGCTATCCATAACGTGGCAAGATGGTAATATCACAAGCATATCGACCTAACCTCCAAACGGAAACATAAACTGAGTGCTCAGTGTGAAATTTTCTTTTCGCATTCGATCGTGAGCGCGTTTGGAGTTTACTAGGAATTTGTATGTGATTTGTACAGCGCCACCTAGTGGTTAACGTGAGGAACAAGTTTACCGCTAGGTTGCGCTGTACAAATCACATACAAATTCCTAGTAAACTCGAAACGCGCTCACGATCGAATGCGAAAAGAAAAACTCACACTTAGCACTCTGAAATGGAAAAGGCAGATCACTGCCTTGACTAAACCTGAGCGAGATATTGCAGAACCTCGTCATCCAATAGTAACGATATTAGTGACTTGTTTAATCAAACTTTTGCCTTTTACGAGCTGACTGCTAGGTAGGCAGTTCTATTTCTCATAAGAAAATGGAAAATGGATGCAGGCGAATACCACTACGGGAAGAATTATAATTACTTTTTTGAAATGTTTAAAAGCGGTATATTTTAGCCGTTCATACACTTTCATTAAGTGGCCATTACACTTAGACGCAACGGCTTAAAGATAAGTATACGTTATTATGTGCTTACGCAAAATACTCGAGCTTGAACAATTTTACTGCGATTTAAATTTAATTATGCTGACATTTGTTGCTTAGACACCCCTTTTAACGACTCCATTTTGTCGATATTAAAATTTCGTGCACAGATTATATTTCCGCATTTTTATAGCATAGAAAATGAAACAAGATAATGATTCTCTATATGAAATGAAATAAAAATATACATGAAAGCAATAGAGCGGTTCTCTTGCTGAAGGCAGAGAGAACTGAACATCAGTAGACGTTCGTTTCAACACAATTTACCGGTTTTGTGTTAATGGGTGTTGATCCCATCATATCACTGTCATTTAACTCGCATATATAGGTTAAAACAATAAAAGTATCTTCACGCCCTTATCCCCGAATAGTAATGCAGAGGAGCAACCAATGCACCCAAGATTAGCCGAAGATACTTAGTCCCACAATGTGCTAGATGGCAAGCCTATATTGCCAACCGGGCACTTACCCGATCTCGGACAATGTTGTTTTCATCATAAAACTGTAAAATATTTTTTTTGAATTGTCTGTTCCGGGAATCAAACCCAGGTAGTGATCAACACCGAGGAGTGATCAACACAGAGGTTCTATGGATCATTAGGTCACAGAGGCGACTACAGAATATCTATGTAAAAAATAGGCTCTTAAATTTTGACCTAATTATCCAATAAAAATGTCTAGTATGACCCGGGAACGGTGCATAAAAATTCAGAAAGAACACAGGCCCTTTTTGTTTTGTACATCCCTTACGAGTCTTTCGGAGTGACGAATCTATACATATAATAAAATCGTAGGAAAGTCAAAACTGTACATTGAATATTTTTTTAAAAGAATACTTGGGGCGTGATCTACAATCGACATCGAAGCCAAAAATATAGTTTTTAGAATTTTTGTCTCTTTGCCTGTTTATCTGTTTGTCTGTATGTATATCCGGGGTAAACTCAAAAAGTACTGCATGGATTTACTTCAAATTTTGCATGAATACAGATCGGATCAACATATAGGCTACATATTATCGCGCTATCACCTACGGGGGAGGTGATGTGCGGAGTAAACAAAGTCCGCGCGGACGAAGTCGCTGGCAACAGCTAGTATTAAATAAACTAGAATAATTTTTTAGTATTTATGAATCAATTAAATAAAATATATCGCTAGGAACAATCATATAAAAATATTGAGATTTTAATTTGATTGAATTCTATCATCATATTTAAGTGTTGCCATTGTATAAAACTTTAATTACATTTTCATTAAAACAGCAATAAGTTTATATATCATAATTTTTATTATAAGTATCAAATAAAAATTCTCCCTGTTTTTGTATTAAAAAATAGTTAATGCTAATTTATTTTTTGTTCTTTTTAAGTACCTATGAAATGTCTTCGCAAAAACTTTAGCTCAGAATCCTGTCAATCTAACTTAGATTTTTGAGATTAGCAGCTGTTTTATTGAAGACACCCAATGACAAGATAAATACCTAACCACAAACTACTAAGAAGAGAACTGATTGTTTCCTTGACCTTACCTAAATTCTAACTTTATTTAACTACTATTCCCCAAGTAAAAAAATATTTGTTAAATGCGGATAAGTTAAGGAGTTGATATAGAATCTTAAGGAATATATTAAACTTTAAGGTAATAACAAAAAAAATAATGTATGGAATCTTGCCCGTGTTCTTTATCGAACTCGCGACTAGATGCGTTAGTTCAGCGTTATGTAATTATACTTCTAAACATTACAACACTATTTAAATTTAAATTTTAAAACACAAAATTTTAATAAGAAATTTTAATTAAAAAATATTAGCATAAGCTTCGATTTGTTTCATTTTTGTTTTGTACGGTAAATGTCCATTAATAAATAATATCTTATTATTATTTTTACTTACGATATTTAAAAATAAATAGTTTTTTTGATTAATATAACTAATAAGGTAATGTGATTGAACAGTTTTTCAAATTAGGCAACTAAGCCTATGAGCATTTACCCATAGCCTGTTGACATTAAGTTCATCTTTGTACAAAAAATGTACTTATATTTATATTTTTGAATTTTTTTATATCAAGATAGCAAACAAGCAAATGGTTCTCCTGATGGAAAAAGTCAACCATCGCCTACAGACACCAAAGATATTAATGGTGCTTTGCTATCTTGTGGCGAGGCCTAATTTCCAAACCGGAACATGACAGTGACTAACACTAACGCTATTGGGGCAGGAATAAGTTACGCGGTGATACCTGACACGGGCGACACAATGCAGAACTCTACCACCTAGTAGTCACGATGATCGTGACTCACATAGCCAATCGATCGCCTTTTACGACCTGCCTGGCAGAACGGCAGTTGATCTATTCTTAAAAGAAGCCCGGAACCAACACGGGGGATATGTAAAATAAATATATAAAGAAGTAAGTTTTATTGAAAAAATCGTGATATGTAAGGCCATTACATTAACAATGATCGGAACTTCAATACGCCAAGAATTATACGCTCCTCTCGAGACTGCTTAAGTGCTAAAGGTTGCCTTACAATTCTTACAAAGTAATTTCAAAGAGAAACTTCGTCAGTTTCTCGAACTAATGGATATGGATTTGAGTTTGCTAAGATGGATATTTTGGGTCTGATTCTTTATACTTTTGTTTCTAAAGTCAATGACTCATTGCCGTAAAACAGGAAATTAAATATTTTGTAGAAATTCTTTCAGATGAATAGATACGTAATGAAATGAAATAATATGAAAAATATTCATTTGCAATTTTGATTAAAATTCCCTACCAATATAGTGATTGGTACCAAACGTAATATGGTGTGCAAATATTTAAAATTATGAAATTATTATACTAGCTGACTCGGCAAATGTTGTTCTGCCTGCAGTTAAAAAACTACTCTTATTTTTTTCTATATTTTCTCACCTTTTAAACCTTCCCTGGACTTCAATAAGTAATTCAAAACCAGAATTAGCCAAATCGGTTCAGCCGTTCTCGAGTTTTAGCGAGACTAACGAACAGCAATTGATTTTTATATGTACAGATTCTATGAAATTAAAATCTTGTGAGTCGATTTGTTAAAAATCCTACCGAATCGGAACATGGCCACACACTGAGAAGATCCAGTGGAAGGAACTCAGCGGGCTTCTTTTTTTATATTTTATGCATTACAATTATCTTATATACTATATAGAATATATAATTATTTTATATACTATATAGAGTATAGGCAGAATGTAGTGCACTAATTATGTTTTATATTGTAACATCCTGATTTACCTATGTTCAAGCAATAAATAAATTATGATTATATACTACGTACAATATTTACAAAAAGTATTTCACATTACAAAAAATATGTTTACAATTTATAATATTAATAACAGAAATATATTTTAAAACAATAATTCATTAATGGGAATATTATGCTTTTAAATAGTTATTTTTATATGTTGTCATGTCCCCGTATTAGGCTGGGGCCCCTTTTGAAGAATAGGCCAGCTGTCGTTTTGCCAGGAAGGTCGTAGTGACCGATTGACTATATTTGTCACTATCATCGTGACTACTAGGTCGTAGAATTTCGCGACGTCTCGCCTGGCTATATTGCACAACCTCATTAACTACTCCTGCTGCAGTAGCGTCAATTGTCGTTGTAGTGTTCTGCTTTGGAGGGTAAAGTAGCCAGTAGACTTATGCCATCCAGCCACTCGGATAGCAACGCACCATTGACATTATTGGTGTTTATAGGCGATGGTTTCTCTTTCCATCTGGAGAGCCATTTGCTCTTCTGCAACTATTGAAATAAAAAATATTTGACGAAATGTCATTGGAAACAAATACAAAATGTATTTTTTTCAAATATACTTAATTTTATGCTTCACATGTCTGCTATTCAAAAAATCACTTCCGCCATCCCCGTTTTTCTATCGATCGTCGAGGCGCACAGATGGTGGAGAGATATGGTGGACGTTCCACGTACCCGAACAAAGCGGTTCGACTCGACATTCTTGATCCGAACAGCAAGAGACTGGAATATGCTTCCTGAGTCAGTGTTCCCCGACGGGTACAATCTTGGGATCTTCAAGAGAAGAGTGAACAGGTACCTTCTAGGGAAGTACGTTCCATCTTAGGCCGTATCTTAGCTTACCATCGAGATCGTGGTCAAGCGCTTCCCTATCGACAGTAAAAATAAAAACTGGATATATACTACCTATATAGCAAATTTTATTCAACTTCGTTAAGCCATTTTTGTATGATCAAGAAATAAACAACCAAACATATCAACACCACTTCACAACTATTTTACCTTCCCGGCTCTACACAGGTAGCACTAATTATAATCTATAGACATTTAAAATATTCTGTGGACTCGATGACCAAACCGTATAAAATCTCTGACATAATCTGAAGATGGTCTGAAAATTTCATCCCAATCGCTCCAACCATTTTCACAGGGACGTCAGTGTTAGTGATGAAAACAAATTTTTATCACGAAATTAGTTAAACATATTAAAGGTACAGACAGACGTTAGATACTTATTTAGTAGTAGGTTCTCCCCGTGTTGGTCCCGGGCTCTTTTGAAGAATAGGCCAACTGCTGTTCTGCCAGGCAGGTCGTAAAAGGCAACCAAGTGGCTATGCACGTCACTACCATTGTGACTTCTACGTAGTAGAGTTTTGCATCGGCTCGACCGCTGCCGCAATAACGTCAGTGCTACTCACTGTCGTGTTCCAGTTTGGAGGGTAAGGTAGCCGGTAAACTTATGCATGTGGCATTAGACCTCGCCACATGATAGGAACGCACCATTAACATCTTTGGTGTCTATAGGCGATGATTGATTTTTTCCATCAGGAGACCCATCTGCTTGTTTGCTATCTTATGTTATAAAAAAAGGTATATAGATTATTATTAAGATTTTCGTTATTAAAATTCGACCTCTTATGGCACGTCACAGCTGACGTGCTATAAAAAACCGCACGTTAAAAATGATTACGATGATTTTAATTTGAAATGATACGAAAATGTTCATGTCATTAAATTAATAGCCCTCGCACTTGAAACGAGTCAAAAGTAAAAATTTCCCCAATAACCTCGCTCGGCCCAGCGGCTTAGTAGGGTTGCCAGTAATCGCAGAATTTTGTGCAGATCTGCTGCTAAATTGATTTTAGAAAAAGAGTATTCCTAAAAGGTATTAGAATCCTTATAGACATTTGAAATATTCTAAATATAATATACCTACCATACTACCATATATAATATATATATCGCTAAAACTCGAGAACGGCTCAATCGATTTGGCTAATTTTGGTTTTAAAATATTCATGAAGGTTCAGGTTAGGTTTAAAAGGTGAGAAAATGTAGAAAAAAACGGAAAATTAGACACAAAGTTGGCAGAACAACATTTGCCGGGTCAACTAGTATGTATATAAAAATCAATTGCTCTTCGTTAGTCTCGCTAATACTCGAGAATGGCTGAACCGATTTGGCTAATTTTGGTTGTGAATTAATTGTTGAAATCCAGGGAAGGTTTAAAAGGTGAGAAAATATAGAAAGAAATAAGAGTAGTTAAAAAGGCAGAACAACGTTTGCCGTGACAGCTAGTTTCCAAATATAATTATCTATCTTCATTTACATGTTGCTGTTGAGTGTCGATAAGTTGTATTTAAAAACAAATATCTGTGCATTGGGTATAGTAATTTATTTTTTTGATGAGGTGTCCAGTTAAGTATATTTAAAGTATTTTGTAATAACTTTTCCTGTTAAGCATAAACTATTAATTACTGACTTATTTCAAGCGTAAAAATTTTACCTACGAAATAAAGACATTTTGAATTTTGAATTTGAATTTGAAATTTGAACTTAACGTCTTTAAAGCGCGTGTCAGGAGGTTCTATGTAAGGTTCCAAAATTGCCCATTACAAAATGCGGTCTAAGAAGAAGGTTTTCATTATTTCATATTACGGATCTTTAACATATTTAATGTCAATGACGGATATATTCACACCACAGGTTCACCGCCTATAAAAAATTCTCTGAGTACATTTTATTAGTTGGTCGACTATTACTAAGAAATCTTGTAAGCCGCGACAGTTTACCTTTTAACTTCATTATTTTTACTATTACCGTGATATACAATCCCCAAAACCAACTGTTTGGCTGATACAAGAGAGGGGGACACTTGATTCTAATAAATATTAGCTTTTTGAAGCTTAATATTTCAAAAATGAGTCCCTTAATCGAAAATGTTTATACAAATCTACAATATTTTTAAGAACCTATACCCCACTCTATGGGGTACACTATACTGAGGTTTCATTATTGCTTTTTCTGTTTTAGTTGCACAGTAGTTTCGGATTCCCCTATATTGATCTGGGCTACCTTTGTAGAATAGATCATCTACTATTCTGCCAGGAAAATCGTAAATGATGAACGATTGTTCAAATATGTAACCACAGTTATAACTACTAGGTGATAGAGTTTATAAAGCCTTATTCTTGTTTAGTACCTTGGCTTTGCCTATTAGTTATGGCAATAACGGCTGTTTTATAATAATGTGTTGCTGGTGAATAACTGTTATTGTAAACTGTTGTCAGTTATCTGTTGTTAAAGTGTACAACTCTGCATTAAAATACAAGAGAGGACTGTTAAGCCAAATTGTGTTTACATACGATATTGCCTTATTATTCTATCATCACAAATCACTAATATCACTATATTACACTTTACTGTATCCGTACTCCACTAGTATACCTATAAACAACGTAATAAACAAAGTTTGCATCGAAAACAATGCATACGCGACGACAAATAATCTATTACTGACAATCAAAAACAATAATCTATCAAAACAGAAACATTAATATTATTCGTTACCTGTTGTTTATTCGTAAATATGCAAAGTAAGCTATATTTAAAACGAAACAAGGCACAGAATCGTAATATAAAATGTTCAACTTGTGATAATGATCATCTTAAAATCAATTTGAGCAAATACTTTATTACGTGCGGTTGAAGATTATAAGAAGTGCATAAAGCATTGATAATGTTGTAAATATCGCGCGATGCAGATACACGTGTCTCTAGAGCTATCTCTCTCACTCTTCCAACGTGTGCTTATTAGGCATGGATCATTTAACAGTTAACATATTAAATTTTGTACTAAATTTTTGTAACAATTAACTACTGTTATTTATATCAGCAAATACTTTAAAAATTTTATGCATCACTAAAATTACCAATAACTTCATATAGGATAATAATGTTATTAAAAATATTTGAGCTACCTTGATTTAAGATAATAAAATAATAACTGTTAAAAATCATAAAACTACTCCAGATGACCTTTTTTTTTGGTCGCTAACTTGACGGCTTTGCCTTTTTGCTGCTTCTAATACTTATTGATTATTGAATGACATAACATAACATAAATAAATTACTGATTAAAATAAATAATTTTAACAACATACCGGTTAACCTAATTTAACAATTATTTCATGCCTAGTGCTTATTGCGTGCTTTCTCTTGCCTGACCGAGTAGTGTAAAGTAGTTTTTCGGCAATGATAACAATGACAATGACAACAGGATAATTGACATTTCAATATTGGATTATTCATTACGTGCAAAAAAGCATTGCCATAACTGTTGTTGGAATAATGATCATTACTATTGCCTATTCCTGCAGCAACAATTGGCGTTTCATTGACGTAACGTGTATCGTTTTATCCATATGGATAGCAACGTATCATTAATATATTTGTTGCCTATAGGCGATGATTATCTTTATACACCAGGAGAGCTATGAATGAATGAATAATAACTTTATTGTGCACAAATTTACAAGTAAAAAATAAATGCTTAATACAAGCAATTTAAAAATTGTTATACATTGGCGGTTTTAAGTGCTATCTCTACCAGACAACCTTTAGCTATATGATTTTTTGCTACCCTGTGATATAACTCCAAAGCAGATATTGCTACACAACAGAGGCGACAATATATTTCTTTATAAATAAATATATATTTTCAATGAGCTGACAACCCTGCCGCCTGCATGCCAATGTATGATTTAATTTCTACGTTCGTTACCGCTCCAGCTGTTTTAAATTTTAATTGGATGCACTCGAGAGCTGTGATTTAGCTAATAGTTTTGTTTTAGTTTTCGTTTAGGATTATACCGGATGAAGTTTCTGAACTCTAACGATATTTACCTTTATCGGTTGTCGGGAAATAGCAGTTTATTTTTAGAATTTTTTAAGACGGTTTGAAAATAACGGTTCAATTTTTATCTCTACCTTAGTTTTCTGAATGAGTGACATACACTTTATAGTTACACGACAATAACAGTTTATTACTAAAGTTATGTCTCCGACACAAAAAAGGTTTGTTTTAAGTTCGACCGCTATGTGTGTGTCTCTCTCTCTCTCTCTCACTCACTCTCTCTCTCTCTCTCTCTCTCTCTGTGTGTGTGTGTGTGTGTGTGTGTATGTGTGTGTATGTGTGTGTGTGTGTGTTTCTATCTGTATCACTAAAACTCTTTAGGATCGAGATCCAGGAGCCAGGCCGTATCGCAAAAACGTCCTAAATCACTATCATACATTTTATATGAAATATCTCACACAATGTCATAGGGGCGAATATTTGTTCGGCGGATTTCGGTGAATGCGATGCCGCCAGTACAGTCAGGCGTCGCCAGTGTGCTCTGGCGAACGGTATTGCGCGTACCTGTAGGGCTACTTTTGAAAACCGATTTCAATTTTTAATGAATATTTAATGAATTTTAAAGTATTTCGTACTCTGGACAAATATATTCAATTATTGGATTCGGCGACAGCGCCACACGGATTTCAAAATTTTTGGAGCTTCTCATTATTGCTTTTATTCGTTATTTTGTTTAAAACGGTACTTAAAATTTCCACTTGTAACACTAGCTTGACGTGTAACGATGACATCTATTTCCAATAATTAGGTCGTTAATATACTGAATCAATGTGGGCAATATTGGTTTCAAGAGTACCGTTTTTGACGATATTCGAAACATTTTGTTTTTATCAATATTGGTTTAAGATTTATATTGTTTTCAAGAGTAGGCCTGCTGTTCCTGTGTTTTTGTAAATTTCTAAAATCACGTAATTATGAATGAAGTAATAAAATTTTAGTTGAAAACTACAAAGAGTTTATGATTTCAAGTTTCACGTTGTGATGATCAACAAAGGAGAATAACATTTAAAAAGAAATACGGATGTGCTGCGTTGCGATACGACCAGCTGCGCCCCGCTACGGCCCGCCCTAATGTGCTTATACTTGCCCGTTGCGGCCCGTCCCAGTGCAAGTGTTTCCCCGTGTTGGTTCCGGGCTCCTTTGAAGAATAGGCCAACTGCCGTTCTGCCAGGCAGTTCGTAAAAGGCGACCGATTGGCTATGCGAGTCACTAACATCGTGGCTACTAGGTGGTAGAGTTCTGCATTGTCTCGCACGGGTCTGGTACCACCGCCTTACCTAATCCTGCCGCAATAGCGTCAGTGCTTGTCGCTGTCGTGTTCCGGTTTGGAGGGTAAGGTAGCCGGTAAACTTATGCATGTGGCATTAGACCTCGCCACAAGATAGCAACGCACCATTAACATCTTTGGTGTCTATAGGCGATGGTTGACTCTTTCCATCAGGAGACCCATCTGCTTGTTCGCTATCTTATGATATAAAAAAAAGTGTGCTCGATTGCTTAAACGAGTGAACCAATTTGGATACGGTTTTTTTAACCGACTTCATTAATTTGAAAGTTGGTTTTCTAGCGGTGGATTCTTACATATGTATTATCAAAATCAGTTCAATCGTTTTATGGTCATCAGCCCTTTTCTACTTAATGAATGGAGTTAAACAACTGTTACAGGCCTGATCGATACGGTATTTTTCTTACTTCAATGATATTGCAATGATATGGTAATTTTGAACTAAAACTGCGGGATTCCTCTTGGAAAATCGTCACTTGTTTTCGTATTTTGCTCTGCAAAGATATACACCAGACAGGGATTCGTTTTATCATGAAGAAATGTGTGAAGAGTTTTGAAATTATTAAAGTTATGTATATAAATAAAAACTTTTAGAGTAAAGATATGGAAAATATAGACAATTAAAAATAATTTCTAACAGTTATAACTTAGATCGATTATCCATACTAATATAAATGCGAAAGTGTGTTTGTTTGTCCGTCTTTCACGGCAAAACGGAGCGATAAATTGACGTGATTTTAAGTGGAGATAATTGAAGGGATGGACATAGGCTACTTTTTGTCTCTTTCTACCCCACTTCCCTAAAATGAATTTAAAGCAAGCGAAGCCGCGGGCAAAGCCGCGGACAAAAGCTAGAATAGAAATTTAACACTTTGAAGAGAAAAATTTTTGAAATCTTTGTGATATTAAACACGATAAAATGCGTCGCGATAACGAAACACACATCAATAGGATTAAGCCGACAAGAGAATGAGATAGAATACATCGTGCATTATACGTACCATGTTTTAATTTAAAAATAATATTATCTATTTCTCTTACGTCTAACATTAGAGGTCTGTGATCTATTTAACGTTACCAAAACCAGCCAGAAGCAAACAGTAAAACCAAAGAGATTTTACTGCAAATTTTTACTTCTAAAATACGAAAAACCTTTTTCCTCGACTTCATCAGTTTATCACTCTCTCTTTAGTTATTTCCTACTTCAGTCAAATGTCTCACTACCTACTATCACGTGTGAGTTCACACTGAACTTTTAAACTTTCCGCTACGTATACGTATAGTATGTAGATAAGGAAGTTACTGATTTTGCCCCGATTTTCGAAAACCGAATTTTCACCAGATCTCCACGTTTTGAGGTCCTAGGAATCTTTTCCGACTATTTTCACGATGACGTCAGTATGTATGTGTGTGTGTGTATGTGTGTATGTAAACATCTCATAATTTTTAAACGGCGGGACCGATCGAATCGCGGTCGACAACATTCGATTGGATTCCTCTCAACTTAGACTTCCTGAAAATTTGAACCAAATCGTCCCAGGAGATTTTGAGAAATTTCGAAAAAACCTGAAAAAAATTTTGGCTAAACAGTATTTTTTTAATATAACTTTCAGATTAATGTACCGATTGAGTACAAAAACTAAACAGCTCTTTTTCTCAAAATACTACGTCTAATGCATAAATTGCATCAAAATCGGTTTATGCGTTTGGGAGAAAACGTTGACGAAAATTTTTGAAAAAAGTGTTTTTTCGACATAAATTCGAAATTTTTTGACCAATATTTTTTTGGTATTCTACGATATTTTAGTACTCATAAACTTCGTCGAATGCCTTTTCTAAAATTAAATTTGAATCTAATTTTCAAAAGTTAAAGCTTTTCAGATATTAAAATTACGTTGTTTTTGGCAAATTTACTTAATATTTTTGAAATAACTTTCAGGCTAATACACCAATTGACTTAAAATCTTATCAACTTTTTTCCTTTGATAACTGCGTCAAATACCATTAATTAGATCAACATCGGTCAATTTGTTTGGGATTTGTTAATAACGAAAGTTTTTGAACAAAATTTTATTTAACATTACTTCGAAATTATTCAACCTATCGATTATTAAGCTAAAACTACAGCTATTTTAGATCTCAAAAATTGAGTTGAATGTCATTCGAAAGATCTTGAAAATATATATAGCGCTGTTCAAAAATCTTTATATAGATGTTCGAATTTAAACATCCATGCCTATAGTTTTAACTCTTTTGAGCTTAAAATACCTTAATTTAGCGGAAAGTTTCAGGGATGGCCTGTAGGGTCAACCGTTAACACATTTTTTTAAACTGTGTTTAATGTTAATAAGAAGCTTTAGAGCACAAAAAATCAAAATAATTAATTAATGTGCACTTTAATCTACCGAAAAACTGTCAAGTCACTAAGTAATTATATGCGATCGTAATGAACTTCTCTCAGATTGCGTACTTTACTGACACTTTTTACTGACTTCAATGTGAAAACTCAGCTTCTATGTTAATGAAAGATTGGAATATATTTACGCATTTATAAAAAATAGATATCAGAAGACAAATTACTTTTTTCACCCAGATATTATTTATTTTTATTTAATTAGATATAACAAGCTCTCCCAGTAGAAACCATCGTCTATAGACACCAAAGATGCTAATGGTACGTTGCTATCCACATAACGGTATGGCATGACACATGCATAAGTCATAAATCTACAGGCTAACTTACCCTCCATATTGGAACACGATAATGCCAAGTATTGACTAGACACTTTTACTACTCCACTTGTACATAAATTTCACTTTTACATAATTTTTATTATATTATTCGACCGGTTTCACTTTTTAAAGCATCTTCAGAATGTAATATACTTAACTGATTATTATATAATAGTTATTATATAATAACAATCAGTTAAGTATATGACGGCGTCCGCGTCGTCAAATGCAAGAATATTGTAAAGTGTAAACAACAAATGCACCGCCTGGGCCGGCAAGCGCATTGTTCGATATCCCTACTACTCAACTTGTTTTGCTACCTGTATAAAAGGCTCTGAGCGCCCGCCGATAAGGCGGTCTAGGCTCTGGCGTGGCTCGGTACACTTGTATCTTGCTAGTAGCTTATCCTTGACTCTTGGATAATTAATTTGTGCAAGCAAATTAATTATTATTGTCAACTATAAATTAGTCGAAGTACAATTTATAATTTACTATCTATTGCTTAAATTATGACTTATTTATAATAAGAAATAATTATGATTTGTTAACGAGTTAATTAATTGTTAACGAGAACAAGTAATTAATAATGGAAAGTTGATCAAAATATAAAGAGTTGTAATATCACCACATCCGCATTTAATTTATTGTATCTGACCCACTTCCTACATCAGAAGTGGGATCGGATTCACTCCCACTTCAGCATCAAACTATTTCGGTTAATTATGTAGAACAGTAAATGTCTCTTTTCGCTTGTGGTATGGAAACTATTCTTTGAAAAATAGCAGAAAATATTAATTGACGATCTGTAAATTCATCTACTCCCATTAAGTTGATATACTTTGATTCTGATGAAGCAGACGATATGACTAACTGGTGTCCTCCTCCTAGCTTCGTATTCTTCATTACTGAGGGTCTTGACCTCCTCATTAGATCGTTCTTGATAGCACAATATTATGCCATTGGACTCTATCTTCAGCGGCGTGCAGAGCATCATAAAACATTTTAGACATGAGATTGGTGCAAACCTGGTCTGACCATCGCATAGGAGTACGACCACGTGGTCTTTTGTCTTCTACTTTTCCGGTCACGATTAGCTTTTCGAGATTGTCTCCTTGCTTTCTAGAGATGTGGCCGAAGTATTATAGAATTCTTTGAAGGCACGTAGCAGACAGTCTGGTCTTTACTCCAAGTTGTTTTAGTATGAAGGCGTTGATACTGTGTGCTGTCCAAGGGATACGTAACATTTTCCTCCAGCACCATATTTCAAACGCATCAATGCGACGTCTGTCTGCAGCTCTTAGTGTCTATGACTCTGCGCCGTACGTAAATATAGAGAACACCAGCGTACAAACCAGCCTCTGCTTTGTTTTTAATGAGATGCTTCTGTCGTTCCAAAGACCCTTCATCTGACTCGTAGCATTTTTGTGGTGTAACTTACTAGCTGGTGTACCTTAAGTAAAATAATTATAGAAAAGAAAAAATTAGACGGGGTTGATCTGATCATTGTAGCTACTCATTCACTTAAGAGTCATGCCGTCACCTACTTCACAAGCTGCTGTCTTGGCAAGCTATATTATGACTTGAAGATCTCTTCCTTTTAGACGTAGACATGAACCGATTTAAGAGCACCACTGTGTTTCGAGGAAGTTACAATTTTTGTGATAGAATCGAACATCGTAACAACTATTGCCGTGATAAACAGAAACTTATCTCAAATAATTTTTGCTTGCAGCGAAAGCAGGTCATCTTCCACTATCTCTGGTGGTGTATCCAGTGGCCGACCACCAGTGGTCTGCTATGTATGTTGTGACCCCGGTCCAGCCACATAGCTTCCATTCGTCCGATGCGCTACAAGAAGAAAGAAGTTGCCACTTCGAGTTCCGAAAACAGAAAACCAGTCAACATCTGTTCCAGAGCGTCACACGGTATATTACACTAAGTGAAATTTAATTACCTTTTATATTTGACTCTGGTTCAGAATGCCATATCAAACAAATCTCTTGTGATTTCTTTGTAGGAGAACGGTTTTATGAACAAGATTCTAAGTAGTCGCTTGTCCTGATGTAGTTTCCACTCAATAGATCAAATGCTTAACCACAGGGCAAAATTTAAATTTGGAGGTTATATTTCACGTTTGACCTGATGAGTCTTAATAAAAATGTTTCGTTAGGCCGCAAAATTTTGGAGCAAGGTAGAATAGGAACTAAGCAACAACAGGTTAATGCTTAGCAATACTTAAACACTTAATCCTGCTCAATTTCAAAATCTGCTAGCGAGAGTATGGTAAATACTGACCTTGTAGGTAAAGATAGAGAGCGCTTGGTAGATATTTTTAAAAACAATTGACAACCAATTGAATTAAAACCGTCGGGCTTAAATTCGTCGAGCCGAAATCGAATTAGTTGACCCTTTGAAGATCGTTAATGAGCAATCTTAAAGCTTATTACCAACTAAACTCAAACTAATATTAAAAAAAAAGAAAACAATACAGATTTACATCTTCTTGCGACAGGCACATATAGAGTTAACAGTCGGTCCGAATATGTGATACGAATCTTGTAGGGTTTAATAATGATAGCGCAGTATATTTCTCTGACAAATCATGGCAAGAGCGGTTAGGTAATATTTAACATGCGCTCAGCAGCATTAGGTTTGACATTGGGCAACTAACAAAAACTCGCAAAAGTATCTACAAACTTTGAAGATCCAGTGTATCCAATAGAATCAAAAAATCAGCCCAATCGGACATTTTACGGTTGAGTAGAGGTAATGAAAGGTTAAACCTTTTAGTGTAGGTGACTTTTTCTTTATTAGGAATGAAGAACGACACTAAACGAAACTTGATTCAAAATATAAGGGCTCCTTAAAAGTTACCGCAATTTTAGAAAACAATAGCTACGAATTAAGACATATTAATGGATCTAATAGGACATATAAAGGAGCTCATGATAGCCTCTGCGAAGTTACCCATATTCCTATAGGGTTTCTTAAGGTATAGCAAAGGTAAAGCAAAAAAAAATAATAATTAAATATAATAAAGATGTTAATGGTGCGTTGCTATCTTGTGGCGAGGTCTAATGCCACATGCATAAGTTTACCGGCTACCTTACCCTCCAAACCGGAACACGACAGCGACAAGCACTGACGCTATTGCGGCAGCAATAGGTAAGGCGGTGGTACCACACCCGGGCGAGACAATGCAGAACTCTACCACCTAGTAGCCACGATGGTAGTGACTCGATAGCCAATCGGTCGCCTTTTACGACCTGCCTAGCAGAACGGCAGTTGGCCTATTCTACAAAGGAGGCCGGGACCAACACGGCGTTTACTAATTTTATAGAGCAGATGGCTATCATAAAGTGGGGAGTCATCTGCTTGTTTGCTATCCTATTATATATAAAAATACAAATAATACAATACCATAATATTATTTTAAAAATCATATAAAACTGCTGCGGTCGCCGATCCTATGAATAAATTTGCAATAGCCATCGTTCGGCGCAACCTCAATGGCGTCGGAAGCTTTTCGTATGAAATAAAGTTTTATATTCTTCCTAAACCAGATCCCTTATGGATGTATCTTTCAATCACATTGCACTGAATTTCTGTATATATAAAACAAAGTCCCTTTATTTACGTACACTATTTCTAGCTTAAGAACGGCTGGAAAAATTGTTATATATAATTGAAGTGAATACATCTTTGGGGGTACTAGATGGTTTCTGGCGGGACCAAGTGAATTCACTTGGTTTCGCGTCAGCAACATGCTTTTGTGTTGGTCGAGCGACTACGAAACTTTCGTAAGAAATAAATGGAGCTAGGGATCGATTCCTAACGGGTGCAAGTTTTATATTTTTAGATTTGTCTTCGTCGGGAGTAAGATAATAAGTATTAAAATACGATATTTATCAATAAAATATATAAATAAAAAATTATTTTGCTGGCACGTCATTAAAATACTTATTTTTTTTAAAATCAGTAATCGGAAACACTTTATTCAATAAAACTTTTTACAAGTTATTTTGACACTTATATTTATTATCTTACTAGCTGACCCGGCAAACGTTGTTCTGCCTTTTTAACTACTCTTATTTTTTTCTATATTTCTTACCATTTAAACCTTCCCTGGACTTCAACAATTAATTCAAAACCAAAATTAGCCATATCGGTTCAGCCGTTCTCGAATTTTAGCGAGACTAACGAACAGCAATTGATTTTTATATATATATAATAGATAGATAGATAGAAGATTTATACTTATTGTAAAATCCTAAATTTGCTCATTCATTGACTGTTAAGTGGAATGAAGTTCGCCATGTCAACTAAAATTTTTATACAAGTTAGAATAAAAGCCAGTGCTGGGTTTGCAGTCAACGAGGAATCTTTATAGTTTTTTTATATCATAAGATAACGCACAGGCAGATGGCTATCATGATGGAAAAGAAAACCATCGCCTGTTGACAACAAAGATGTTAATAGTGCGTTGCTATCCAGTATCCGTGACGCGGGGTATTAATGCCACATGCGTTAAGTGCTTTCCCTGTGTTAGTCCGGGCTCATTTGAAGAACTGTTGTTCTGCCAGGCAGATTGTAAGAGGCAACCCATCAGCTATACCTGTCAAATTACGTCACGTTATTAAACAAAAATAAAGTTTTTAGTTAATATACCTAAAAAGATATATAAAGTCAACTAGCTTCTTATTAATAGAGTAAAATAAATTAATAATAATTAATCAACTATTTATACAGAAATCTTTTTGTCTTTAAATACCACAAAGTACACTTCATTAAACAACAGAAACAAAATTGCTTTTCTACACTTTGTCAGTATTTGTTTTGTATAATTAAACCAAATGGCTACTCGAAAATTGTACTTACAAGCTAAACTCCTCTAAGCTAAGATAAACTCCTCAAGATACCGCATTAGGTAAATTATATTAAACACGACTTTGATTGTGCTAAATCGAAAATTTCAGAATGTTATTAATAAAATAAATACGTTATTTCTAAATCAACGAAGAGGTAAACAGAGTTTTTAAAACGTGAGTGAGTCTTTTACTATTAGTTAATGGTATTCTGTTCCACTATTTGACAAAATGCCTATCTATCGAAGAAAGGGAGATTACTTAATAGCACAGTTTTAAGTCAGGGTGCCCGTCTTGCTCTACATAATTACGTGCTTATCTCAACGGTATTATACGAAAGTGGGAGTTGAGTAGGTGTGTCAGAAAGGGCATGAAAGTAGAAGCAACACGGTCGAGATGAGATCGATACGGAAAATATGTGGCGTAACACTCGCGGGCCGGGTCTGTAATATTGAAATGAGAAGGAGGTTAGGCCTGAAAGAAAGTGTCGGTGTAAAATTTAAGAAGGTCAATTCCGTTGAAGAAAAGTCAAGCTCCGTTTTTTCGGACATGTACAATGCGAATTTAGAAGGATAAAGATGCTGGAGAACATATCCTGATTGAAGATTGATCGGATACTGTCCGAAGGTGGTGTCAAGAGTCTTCGCAACCGGCGTATTTGTATGAAGAGAATAATGAATGTGGAGGAGAGACACGACAAGACAATTCTGCAAGGATCGTAACATACGGCATTCGGGTCTCTCTGCCTATAAGGGATTTGACGTAAAGATATGTATTTATTAATGTTTTTTAATAAAAGGGTTACAGCTGCTGCTCGGATGAATTATGCTTTGCATGAAAATTGGTATGTGTTATGCTTTACATGAAATCCCCCGTGTTGGTTCCGGGCTCCTTTGAAGAATAGGCTAACTGCCTTCCTGCCGGGCAGGTCGTAAAAGGCATCCGATTGTCTATGCGAGACACTACCATCGTGACTACTAGGTGGTAGAGTTCTGCATTGGCTCGCCCAGGTCTGGTATCACCGCCTTACCTATTCCTGCTGCAATAGCGTCATTGCTAGTCAATGTCATGTTCTGCTTTGGAGGGTAAGGTCAGCTACCTTAAATAAACTTATGCATGTGGCATTAAAACTGGCCACCCGCCACAAAATAGCAGCGCATCATTAACATCTTTAGTGACTCTTTCCATCAGAAGATCTGCTTGTTTGCTAACTTATGATATAAAAAAAAATTTTGAAAGGCGAGCCCTGGTGAAAATGTGGTAAATGGTGTTCTATTATATCTACACTAATATTATAAAGGGTCGTCGATAAATTACGTGAGGTGTTTTGAGGAGGGTCAAGATTTATCTTGACCTCGAATGAGGGGATGGCAACTCGGCAAATATCACTAATTTTTTATGCACCACAAGTAGTGAAATATTAAGAAAAAACTGGCTGAACTGAATACTAGTTTACTGGGAATTTTAGAAGTTCAACTAGGTTACTAATATTTGTTCACGCATCACTTCAAAGAGACCGCACCTATTTGGCTGATTCTTTTAATTTCAAACATCTCTGTGGATATTTCTTCGAAGTCGGGCTAGTTTTCTATATATTGATATGTGAAACGAACGTTTTTTACCCCTTTTACGAAAATAAAGTGGACTAGGGAGATTTAAAGACACTGTTAAAATTTATATAGAGAAGAAGTGGAGAAAATTGATATTTTTATTTATTTTTTATTTATTAAAAAATAATTATACCCACTATCATGCATTTGAAACTGCGTTTGACACACACGTATACATATGATATTTTGTGTATAGATAAAGTATATTGTCAAACTTAAAAAATACTTTATTGCTTAGCTACGGTCAAACTGAGTCATTGTTACATCTGAGGTATAGCGGTGAAGCGATTTTTATGATTATATTATAATACTAGCTGACCCGCGCAGCTTCGCCCGCGAGTAGATTAACATGTCGTCTAAATAGTTTTTCATACAACTTTTATCCCCTATTTTAGCCTTTTAGGGGTTGATTTTTGAAAAAAAAATTAGCCTTTGTTTGACCCCAGATCTTTAACTATTTTCATACCAAATTTCATGAAAATCGTTTTAGCGGTTTAGCCGTGAAAGCGTAACAAACAGACAGACAGACACACAGACTTTCACATTTATAATATTAGTATGGATTATTTGTATTTTTTTCCGGAACGTAAGTCCGGTTAAAAAAAACAGATTTAAATAATTCATCTTTATCCACACAACTAATTTCCTCTTCTGTTGATAGTTCATTCTCTAAATAAGTTAATAAAGCTAAATCAAGGTCATCCATTATTACTCTAGGATACGATAGTTTGTTTAAAAAAGATTTGTTTAATAAAATGTGTTCGCCGTATAGCCTTTTGCCTTACTTGTATAATATGCTTTTGTGAGCATAAACAGATTCATTTCAGTCATTTTGAAACCAAGTGTCAAACTTATAGCAAGCTCAAACGTCAAACTCTTTAAAATATTCTAAGTAAAGAAAGGAAAACATAAAAACAGTCCTATTTGCTGCCAAATCTAGATAATTTGTGGAGTTTCTTAATAACTTCCATATTATAAGAACGCGGCCCTCGCCCTTCGAGTCCCAAGGCAGTTTTATTTCGTCCTTCGAGCTTACAAAGTTCATAAATGTGTCATCACGGGAACACCGCTGGTGATTTTAGTTAATGAAAATTGTCAGGGCCGGGAGGCACTAGGGGATTATACTAGAGGCATTCTGAAAAAATACAAAGAAAAATATAATTACATTATTTAAGTATATGAATAATAAATTGAATACTTTGTTCCTCTTTTACGAAAATTACGCGTACGGAAGAGTATTGCGTATATTTGGCTCAGTCAAGTTCATATGGAGAAGTGTGATATGTATGTCTGAGCACCTAATTAGGTGCTCGTAGATAAGTGCAAATAGCTAATATTTTTTATAATATTTATTAGACATCATTTAAATTAATAAAAAAATTACACATACTAGGCATCACAACTATTTTATTTATATCCAGTGATCAAAATTAAAAATATATATTTTATTGTTGTACTAGCTGTTACCAGCGACTTCGTTTACTCCGCGCTGCTCCTCCACTGTAGGTGATAGCGTGATAATATGTAGCCTATATGTTGACCCGACCTATTACAAAATTTGAAGTAAATCCACGCAGTACTTTTTGAGTTTACCCCGGACATACATACAGACAAACAGACAAAAATTCTAAAAACTATATTTTTGGCTTCGATATCGATTGTAGATCACGCCCTAAGTATTCTTTTAAAAAAATATTCAATGTACAGTTTTGACTTTCCTACGGTTTTATTATATGTATAGATAAAGAAAGTCAAACTGAGTCATCCTATAATTCGACAAATAGACATTTGTAATTTATATGCCATCAAAAACATAACTTGTTAAAAAAACCTAGTCTCCCAACTCAGTTTTTCTACCGTAAAAAGTAGTGAGACATACATATCTTCACGCCAGATCCCTTACGGGCTAGGCAAAGAGAACCGAGTCCATACATCACGATCCTTGCAGGCTTGTCTCGCTTCCTCCACATTCATCACTCTCTTCATACACACACGCCGGTTGCGCAGACTCTTGACACCATCTTCGGACAGTACTCAATCAATCTGATCGTGGTATGTCAGTCTTGGTCTTCCCCGGTACCGGTACCTATATCCTTCCACATTTGCATTGTATAACTGTTTTGTTAACCTTTCATCTACCATTCTTTCTACATGTCCGAACGAACGGAGCATGCCCTTTCTCATTTTTACACTGACACTTTCTTTCAAACCTAACCACAAAAAGTTAAAAGGATAAAGGTTAAATTAAAGGTTAAGGTTAAGGGGATCTCGCAACTTTTAGGTGGGAAGGTCCCTTAAGGTTAAAACCTTAAGGTACCTTCTCACCTAAAAGTACTGAAATCCATGTTATATCAAGTCGGTTAATTTATTTAATCCCTACATAAGGGACCGTCTATCTTAAGTTATTACTTTAAGATATTACCATATCAATATTAAAAAGCTTTTACATAAATAGATTGTTTAAAGTGATAGTTTTAAATAAATAGATTGACTTGGCAATCGCACTAAACAATCCAGTATAATCTATATTTATATTATAAATGCAAAAGTTTGGGTGGATACATGGATGTTTGTTACTCAAAAAAACTACTAAACGGATTTGAATGAAATTTAGCACATGTAGATAATAACCTAGAATAGCACATTGGCTACGTTTTATGCCGGAAAGATTAGGTGATCCAGTGGGATTCACCAAAAACTTTTATAATTCGGCGGGCTGCACGCCACAGCTAGTGTAATATTACTATATATGTATTGCTTATGAGGTAGATTGTGTTTTCATGCGATGGCCAAGTCAACCTATTTATTTAAAACGAGCCGACTCGGCAAACGTTGTTTTGCTATATAAATTATAATACATATAAACCTTCCTCTTGAATCACTCTATCAATTAAAAAAACCGCATCAAAATGCGTTGCGTAGTTTTAAAGATCTAAGCATACATAGGGCAGATAGCGGAAAGCGACTTTGTTTTATACTTTGTAGTGACGTAAAAGATTTTTAATATTAATATGGTAATAACTTAAAGTAATAATTTAAGACAGAAGATCCCTTATTTAGGAATTAACTAATTAACCGACTTGGTACGACATGGATCTCACAAATTTTTACGGGTGAAAAAAGGAGGTGTGAGACTTCGCTTTTTTACAAGTTATGTTTTTGATAGCATCTCACTTCTTTTTGTAGATAGTCCTACTTTTTGTCTTTAATATGAGATTACAAAGTTATTTATGCAGCGGGTGTATTTAGAAAACTGGGCTGAAATTGCAAAGTATTTAAGTTTTTCCTTTATTTATACACTAAATACAACCGAATTTTATTTTTAATTTGAAGCTTCTATGTCTGCTACAAGTGCCTTGGACTTTTGATGATCGGTCAGTCAGTCAGTGACAAAATTAAGAAACTTTGACTAGTTCTATTTTTTAAAACTACTGGTTATAATGGAATATACCGTTTTTATACAATGTTTTCTTGGTTACATCCACAACGAAGTTGTAGGGGGATCGAAAATGGCCTAAACTGCTTTGAAAAAAGAATGGTATGGCCGTGCCACTTTTTTGCTTGACTTGGCGTGGCCACTCCCGTGCCCCCAGAACTATACTAGTTGACCCAGCAAACGTTGTTTTGCCATAGAAATTACTTTTATTGAATATTCTGATGGGGGTACTTGAAAGGGAAGGGGTTAATTAATATAAAAACTGTCCTACCTTTTAAGTTGGACCAGACATTAGATATCTACACAATTTCATTCAAATCGGTTCAGAAGTTTCGGAGTCCATCAGGACAAACAACGTGATACGTAATTTATATATATAAAGATAGCTAGCTGACCCGGCAAACGTTGTTTTGTCATACAAATTTTTGGTGGGTTAGGTACTTGAGAGGGAGGGAAATATAAACTATCCTATTTTTTAAGTTAGACCAAACTACGGAACCGATTTCAATGAAATTTGGTATATCGCACCTCCGCTCAAATAGTGGTCTAAGAGCCGGTGAAGATCGTCCTTCACCGATTTGATAACCAGATGAGACGTATATTTTATCAAATATTATTTATAAAAAAATATGCCTATAATTACTTGCCTATCCAAAAGTGCTCATGGCAAGTTTTTAACTTGGCAACAGTACTTTGAGTACAAGTTTGCATGCAAGTTTATGTGATTGATTTTGTAATAAAATAATCTAAAATTTTATATAACTTTCGATAAGTTAGCAGATCGATGGAGTCACCTATATTGACTTACCTGTTCACTGTTCACACCTGCTTGCCAGGTAGCCATGCACAGAAATGAGTAGGCAAGCCTACCTAGGCATATTCTGTGTGTTCTAGACAGATGGCTCTCCTGATGGGAAGATAAACCATGGCCTATAGACAACAAAACATGTTAATAATGCGTTGCTCGTGCGGTGGAACTGTAATGCATAAGTCTACCAGCTACATTACCCTCCAAACCGAAACACGACAATGACAAGCGATAAAACCATTGCAGCAGAAATAGGTAAAGTGGTGGTACCAAATACCCGGGCGAAACGTTGCGGAAATCTAGCACCTAGTAGCCACGATGGCAGTGACACGTATAGCCAATTGGTCACCTTTTATGACCTGCCTGACAGAACGGTAGTTGATCTCTTCTTCAAAGGAGCCCAGACCAACACGGGAGGCGGAGTACAACAAATGTCTTTCTGCGTGTGAAAATGGAAATCGTGATCAAACAAAAAGCACTTCAGCTTTATGATATCAAAAGATAATCGCATTTAAATAAGCACAAAACATTTTCGCTTTATATTTTTAGTCCACAATAATATATATTATATACATATAATAAAATCATAGAAAAGTCAAAACTGTACTCTGAATATTTTTTAAAAGAATACTTGGGGCGTGATCTACAATCGATATCGAGCCAAAAATTTTTAGAATTTTTGTCTGTTTGACAGTATGTATGTCCGGGGTAAATTTAAAAAGTACTGCATGGATTTACTTCAAATTTTACATAAATATTACTAAGAGGTCGGGTCAACATATAGGCTACATATTATCACGCTATCACCTACGGAAGAGAAGCTGTGCGGAAGACGCGCGAACGAAGTCTCAGGCAACAGCTAGTATATGTATAAAATACTACAACATTTTTAGCAAAACGGAGGCCTTTTTAAACCTCGGAGACATTGAAAGTAGGCGGCTTGGTTTATTGATGCGTAGGCAAAGATTCTAAGAATTCTGAAAGTGAAATGGGTCACCGTATACATACAAAAAACACTTGTGTGTGAGAAATGGGACACGTTGCTTATTTTATATCTTTAATCGCCATAAGCAATGTGAAGCCAGCTGTTTCGGTGTACGATTTTCCCGTCAGATCTTTTTCAGTGTCTATTTATTATTTTTAATAGGGGTGAGCTTTGTATAGTCTAAGTATGTTTGCCGAATTTCATTTCAATTCATCTTTTGTCGTATTTATTCGGGCCCTTTTGAAGTATTGTGCCAGTTTTCAATAGTAGAGTTTTGGAACGTCAAAAGTAAATCGCTTTTGTGATTGTCTGGTTAACCCACGGATTAAAGTGGATACGCCTTTCAAGGCAATTTCTTAGAATATCAATATCGCTTGCACTTACACAGAAAAATACAGAGTTATTACTATACTTTATATTATATTATACTTACCGATGAAATAAAATCACTTCAGAGGGTATTCTTTAAGCCTTAACTTTTTATTTGACACGATAAATTAGCACAATTTGGTATATTTCTATTTTTTTATGATATAATATATCTACAACCGTTGGACATTTACATACATTAGCTCATAAGAGCGGCTACGCATTTTACGCTCAACACCGTATCTATTAGTATTTGTTTGGTCTGTGGGTTTAGGGTTAGCCTAATGGTAGCTGGTAGATGTATTAATGTTGACGTTTTTACCTTGTATGTTTTGTATGTAATTCAATAAAAATAAATAGAAAACGTCTCGTCTGAGCTTGGCACGACCGCGTTACCTATCCCTACCACAGCGTTAGTGCTACTCACTGTTATATTCCGGTTCGGTGGGTAAGGTAGCCAGTACAGTTGTGCATGTGGCATTGCCACCTCTCACACAGATGGCAAACTAGTATTAACATCTTTTTTGTCTATAGGAAATAGTATGTCTTTCCATGAGGATAGTCATATTTTATATCTTTAATCTCCAGCAATGTAATGTGAAGGCAGCTGTTTCGGTGTACGATTTTCCCGTCAGATCTTTTTCAGTGTTTATTATTTTTAATGGGGTTGAGCTTTGTGTTATTTAAATATAGAAAATATTTCAATAACATAAGATGAAATGAAATGAAATTGGGCAAATATATAGCTGAATTTCATTTCATTTCATCTTTTGTCGTATTTGTTCGGGCCCTTTTGAAGTATTGTGTCAATCTTTAAGTTTTGAAACGTCAAAATTAAATAGCTCTTGTGATTGTCTGGTTAGCCCAATAGTTAGCTGGTAGTGGCTCGATGTATTAATCTCGACATACTTTGTACCCTGTACATTAAGTATTTGGTTCAAGACAGAAAAATAAAGACTGCCTCGTAATCTTGCGAATAGCCTATTCGGCTCAGATCATGAAGTCCCAGGTTCCATCCTCCAGTTGAGCAACTGTTATTAAGGTTTTTTCGTACTGCAGGTCTTCATCAACCGCTGCCTTTACCATATCTTCGATATATACTGGCTCGACAAAATGTCCAAAGAACAGCTGTTGGATTGCTGCTATGAAAATTCGACCGACCAGTAGATCAATCGCAAATAGAACTGGTTTGTCCACACTCTCCAAAGGGTTCTTGATCATATCCCCAAGAAAAAAGCAAGAGTGGTCTTCCAAACAAACATGTTGACGTACAGTAGCAGACGAGATGAAGAATATCGGCAAGGTGTGGAACGAATCAAACGTGAAGATCAAGATCGATTGCTATGGAAAATCTCTATGGATGCCGTCTGTCCCTTCCAGGAAACATAGAACATTAAGTCAATAGAAAGACAATCAATATTTTATTTAAAGGATTTTTTTCAAAACGGTGCACAGAACACTTGATATCATTATGAAAACTCGGTTTGAAAGTATAAGACACTATATAGGTTTTGAATCTCAAACCGTGTTGAAAGTAAATAAATTAGTTTTAGTTTCGGTTCAGGTTCCTTTGAAGAATAGACCAACTGCCGTTCTACCAGGCAGATCGTAAAAGGCGACCAATTGGCTATGCGGGTCACTGCCGTCGTAGCTACTAGGTGGTAGAGCTCTGCATTGTCTCGTCCGGGTCTGGTACCACCGTTTTACCTATTCCTGCCTACTCTTTCCATCAGGAGACCCATTCATTCATAACAACTTACCTTTGATGGACTTTAAATTTGTAATTGTTGTGTTTCTTGAAAAAAATGTGTGATTTCTTTGAGTAATATGTGCGTTTTTTTTCTTATAATTAGTAGGTACACGGTATTCAGCCGCATAGTTCCCAATATTCAGTCGAATATCAAATACAAAAGAAATTGATCAGATATGATTTCTGCCAGGAAGGAAGCCGACCAATTGGCTATACGTGTCACTACTATCGTGACTACTAGGTGGTAGAGTTCCGCAGCGACTCGCCCGGGTATTTGGTACCACCGCCTTTCCTATTCCTGCGGCAATAGCGTCGGGAGGACCGGTAAACCTATGCATGGGACACTGCTATCCCGCTATACGGATAGTAACGCACCATTTACATATGTAGTGTCTATAGGCGTAGGTTTCTGTTTGCATCAGGAGAGCTTCTGCGTTTTTGCTATCTTATGATATAGTAAAATTAAATGATATAATAAAAAAAATGCTTATAAAATAAAAAACTACTGGGCGTACCTGAACAAAATTTTTATGGGACCAATTCGAAACTGTTCCGCATCAAACAAAAAAAGAATCACGTAAATCGGTTCAGAAACTTCGGCGTAATCAGTATACATACATAAAAAAATATACCGGCCGAATTGAGAACCTAGTCCTTTTTTAAAGTCGGTTAAAAAAATCTGATAGTAAGCGAATATTCGTGGCATCTCTGATATACCTACACTATTAAAGCTCATAATATTATAAAAGGCATTAAGAAAAATATTATAAATATTACAAACAGTTGGTAGGTACCTAAATGAAAAGAAGCATTTTTAAGATAATATTTAGTTTTAATTGTATGTACACAAAATACCACTAAATTAATTTGCTGCTACTACACGTACATACTAATACTGTGGATAAAATCATCTAGTATATCGAAATTATGAGTAATGGGTTGGTTATATTGAAACAGTACCTGAAATAATTCTAAAAATATGTTTCACCAAAAGAAATGCCACCCACGTACCTACAATTAAGTTAATGTGAAAAGCTTTATCGCTTAAAATCGATATATTGTTATATTTTGATAAGTTAAAGTCAATAGAAATTGTAAGCTTTTCGCTATTAATATAAATGTAGCAAGCATTTTATTACTAAATCATGCAAGGTACTTACAGTTAGTTAAAACTGGTTTTCACTGGAAAAATCCGGATTTAACACCGAGCTCTCTAATTGGCTATTCAAATTTCGATAACATTCACATACACAGACACAATTTGAGTTTTATTTAATGTTTGTACATTTGTAAACTGAGAAATAGTATTCGTAGTTGGAGTACGCGCGACGGTTGGCGTCAATACGCGGACTGAACGGCCATGATAGAACCAGGGGTTCTGGACGCATGCGCCTCAAACACCTTAAGGTCATTCCCCATTGTTATTCTTGATTAGGGTAGAAAATTGATGAAAGCTTTTTAGTTCTCAATCGTAATTCAAGATGGCCGCCCGAAAATTACATGTAATTTTATTGAAATTAAAAATTAGGCTTTCTCGAAGAGGTTATGTATTGTATCTATTTTTAACTTCCCGCTGCGTATGTAGATAAGGAAGTTACTGACTACCCCGATTTTAGAAAATCGAGTTTTCAGTTTTTGAGTGTGTTTCAGGTTTTTGGAGTGTGAGAGAGTTTTAAGTAGGTATATGCCTACACTTTAATACTTGTATATATGCTATCCCAGAAAAATGTATCATTCCCGTGGGATTTACAAATAAAATTATAACTCGCATCGGGCATTGCTAGTAATGAATAAAATTTAAAATTTCCATACCGATTTAAAAAACATTTACACACATACGTTTAACAAATCTTCCCATCAAACCACTGTAATATTATCTTAATATTACCGTGACTAAACTCTTTACGGACTAGATAAAAGAACCGAGTGCTATACATAACAATCTATACAGACTTGGCTTTCTTCATATTTAAATCTTTTTATTGCATCAGTTCTGTAACTTTAAAGGTTAATTCACACCGGGAGGGCGCCGATGGCGCGGCGCGGCGCGGCGAGCACTTTCAGTGCGAAATAATTTTAAACTTTATCTACACACTTGAAATAACAGCATATTTATTTGGAAAACTCGAAAAATTTGCGAGCATAGAATACTTTGTAATGTAATATACTTAAATAGAGTAATACAAGGTATAAAATGGTTACAAATAAAAATATAAATAGCGAAACGTGTAGGTTTCTGCTCGATGGATATTCCCTACATGTTTGTCTTAAATAAAGTCGTCATCGTCACTTCGCGTCCGCGCGCTACCGGTCGCTGTTCACCGCTGCCGGTTGCTGCTATCTTAATGTGAATTGAGCCTAATGTAATCTTTGGACAGCAACCGTTGAATCTCATCATAACGCCGTCATTTTTAGTTTATTTCCACATTCTCAGAAAACGATGTTTGGGCGGATTTTTTATATCAATTAAGATAGCAAACTAAGCAGATGGCTCTCCTGATCGAAAGAGAAATCATCAATTATAGACACCAAAGATGTTAATGGTGTATTGCTTTAAGTGTGCTGGGAACGCATTGTAACATGTATAAGTCTACCAGCTACCTTACCCTCCAAACTGGAACACGACAATGACAAGCATTAACGCTATTGTGGCAGGAATAGATAAAGCGGTGGTACTAAATATCCGGGCGAGACGTTGCAGAATTCTACCACCTGCCTGGCAGAACGGCAGTTGGTCTATTTTTCAAAGGAGCCCGGACCAACACTGAAGATTAATTTTTTTTTTAAATTTAGCGTATGCTTGGCTTTGTTTTCTCAACTATCTGCAAGCCAAAATTTCATCAAAATTTGGTTTAGCAGTGTAAAAGCATAACAGTCTGATAGACACTTTTTTGTATCATCTTCGCTTCCACTGTATGGTCGTTTATATCTATATATTAATATGTGAAGGACCTTTGTAGCCCTTTTTAGGACAACTGAGCGAATGGTGGCGTTTGAAATTTGGTACAGTTAAAGTTAACGTTGAGAAGGATTGCAGAAACCTAAAATGATTAAATTATATGCGTTAGAAATACATTAAATTGATAGAAATAAACATTTAAAAAAAAGCGAAGCTATCACGTATCTCACAATGCGCAATTATCGTAATTGCTGTTGAAAGACACATAATAGCCGTGTCTATTAGTGGCCTTCGTCGCCGCTTAATTACTTTTGGTGCTATGATGTGCGGTACGGATTACAATTTTTAGATGATACGCCTGCGGGGCGGGTCGCTAGTTTATAATATTAGTACGGATGCCTTCTAGAAGACGCGATATAATTTTAATGTAATGTTTCCTACAATCAGCGAAAAAAAACGCATCTCAAAAGATTTGATTTAGCGAATTGTGATTAATAATTTAGAAATCATTTAAGTCATACATACGATACGGCGTGGATCTGAAATCATGACCTGCTTTTGGTTTTACCGTCGTCGAATGAAAAATAATCTCGGCAAGACACCGTAATAACTTTCCATTATGTGTAGACCTTAATATCCTGCCCCTAGCAGGACGTATAGGGTTCGTAGTTGCAATATGCCGGACGGGCCAAATTGCTTTTTCTCCACATTTCGAAATATATTTTACGCTTTCAATCGTCACCACTTGGTGAAAACCTATCATCGTAATAAATAATGCACTTGCATTTTTGTTTATCCACATAGAAAAATGTTATGTATAGGTAAAAATGTATAAAAACGTACATAACACGTAACATAATGAAAAGTGTCCGTACTACAATTTACATTTCTGAAGAAATTAATAAAATATCACAATACAATAAACATCTACGAACATGCGTTGCTTTCGAAGCCAACTTTGTATGAACCCTTATCATTCTCCGTTAATGAAAAGAAACCTATAATCAAAGTATACTGTACAATATTTTGTTCAATAAATTTTTCCCAAAATAACTCTGTAAACGATGTAAATTTCTTAAATTCCTTTAATTCTGACGTTGATCAAAGGTATATTAAAATTTCTTTCTAATACATTTAATTACTGCAGGCGTTCCTTAAAATTCCAGCTTTGGAATTCCTATTCCTGGAATATTCGCAATACAAAATCACTTTCTATTTCCAAGAAAGCATTAAAAGTGCATTACCTCTCATACTTACTTCCATGCAATGCAAGATGCATCATTGATCAGAAGCGTTCCTGTGAAATACTGCCTTTATCAAATTTTATAATTTTTGTTGTGTGCGTTATAAAAAAAACATCAATATAAGTTTAAAACAAATGCTAAAATATCAGGAGAGTTTAGGCTTAGTGGGAAGCTGCTTAATCTAAAGAACTTTTTTTTTATTGAAGCCTAAACAAATAATATTTACACAAAAAAAAACGTATGCTTTATGTCAATTCAAATATTTAACCCTTTGACTTCCTTAATCTAAGGTTTGACCTGTGATTTAACTATACCAGCGAACTCCTCGTGGTCGGAATTCGACAATAGACAAAAAAAACACTATAGCCGTAAAGAAAATAGTGTACATGTGTGTATATTATATATTATCATCATTAACCACGGATTAAATGGTTACGCCTTTCAAGGCAATTTCCTTGTTTATCAGTGTAGCTTGCATTCACACACAGAAATATAGTTATATTACTTACCATATAATAAAATCACTTCAAGGGTAATTCTTAAGCCTTGTCATTTCAATCGGTTCGATAAAATAGTATATCATGGCTTATTTCTATATTTTCACAATAAAGTACTTATATCTACAAATGTATAACACTTTTGACAGTGATAGGAGTGTTTGCTCATATTTGCAGCGACACGTTTCCTTCCCAATGCCGTGTCTATTAGTGTTCATGTGGTCTGTGTTATTGATTTTATAAACTCTTAAGTATATCTATGATTATCGTGTATGTCACATTAATGTATTATGTACCCGTGTTGGTCCCGGGCTTCTTTACAGAAAAGACCGACTGCCATTCTGCCAGGCAGGTCGTAAAAGGCGACCGATTGGCCATACGAGTCACTACCATCGTGGCCATTCGCCACTGACCTCGCCACAAGATAGCAACGCACCATTAACACCTTTATTGTCTATAGGCGAAGGTTGACTCTCTCCATCAGGAGACCAATCTGCTTGTTTGGTATCTTTTGCTATAAAAAAGTGTAATGTATATTTTTGTTAAATTAATGTATTTCTAACGCATACTATTTAAAAATATTAGGTTTCTGCAGTCCTCCGTAATGCTTGGTCTATGGCCGAAATTCGGCCATAATAAAATCTTGAGACCAAAATCCAATCAAATAAAATCAAGAGAAAAGACCAAACAAAACAATTTTATCAACTAACTTTAGCCGTAAATAAATAAATATAAATAAATATTTACGGGACAAATTACACTTCAGTAAGTGTAATTTGTCCCTAAGTAATCTAACTCCCAAAGTAAGCAAATTATTTGCTTGTGTTATGGGTGTTAGTCAACGATACTAGTACATAGAAATACATATATAAATACTAGAATATAATTAATAAACACCCAAACCCGGAAATACAAACAAGTATGCTCATCACATAAACACACAAATTTTTGTCGCCGTCGGGGATCGAACCCGAGCCCCGTCAATTGCGTAGTCAGGGTCGGTAACCACTCGACCAACGGGGCGGTATGTGTGTACATCATCATGTACGTCACATGAATGTAGTGTGTGTAATATTTATTTTTATTAATTTAATATATTTCTAATGAATTGTTTTTAAAAGTATTAGGTTTCTGCAGTCTTCTGCAATGTAAACTTTAATTTTTCCAAATTTCATATTTCACCGTCCACGTAATTGTCTTAAAAAGGGGTCCACATTTTTTTCTCCATGTATTAATATATAGATATATTGTTTTTAAGCTTCATAAGCTAGTTGCAGCGTGCAGCCCGCTGTATTATAAGAGTTTTTGGTTAATCCCGCGGGATCACCTAATTTTTCCGGGACAAACGTCCTTTAGGCAATAATTCCTGCCGCAATAGCGTCAGTGCTTGTCGTTGTTGTGTTCCGGTTTGGAGGGTAAGGTAGCCAGTAAATTTATACATATGGCATTAGACCTCGCCACAAGATAGCAACGCACCATTTACACCTTTGGTGTCTATAGGCGATGGTTAACTCTTTCCATCAGGAGACCCATCTGCTTGTTTGCTATCTAATGATATAAAAAAACCATCCATTCATCTATCCATCCATTCATCAATCCATCCAAACATCCAAACTCTCAATTTATAATATTAATATATTTGTAGGTTTCTGCTACAAAATCGAGTGCAGTAGCTATAATCCTTATTGAAGACATAATTAGTGGAAATCTCTTGGAGCATCTGCGCTGCGGGAAGTTTTAAGGACCGTTTGTATCTAAGTCTAGAAAGTTGTTCAAACTCCCGCAATAACATTTCAAACTTGTAAAATAATAAGCGTGAGTCAGAGACACCAGCTTATGCCATTTTTCATTACATATCTTATCGTTTCAGAGTTTTTTTTTATATCAAAAATAGCAAACAAGCAGATGCGTGTCCTGATGGAAAGAGTCAACCATCGCCTATAGACGCCAAAGATGTTAATGGTGCGTTGCTATCTTGTGGCGAGGTCTAATACCACATGCACATGCACGGCTACCTTAAACTCCGAAACATGACAGTGACAAGCATTGACGCTATTGCGGCAGGAATAGGTAAGGTTGGTATTATTTCAAGAAGAGATGTTAAATGATTTAAGAATACAAAATTGTTCACGTTATACTAAAATATATATTGTACAAAAATTGAACACCTCGATGGTCGAGTGTTTAATCTCGGACAGCGGAATCTATGGGGTTTGGGTTTGAGTTCGACTTATGTCGTGAAAATCGCTGTCCGTCTGTCACCAGGCTGTATCTCATGAAACGTAACAGCTAGACAGTTGAAATTTTCACAGATGATGTATTTTATTAACACTAACAACAAATAAAAACAGAATAAAAAGTATCTTTAAGCCCGTATCCCCAAAGTAGGCAGAAGCATAACCAGTGCACCCACGATTAGCCGAAAATACATAATCCCACAATGTGATACGTGCCAAGCCTATCGCAAACCGGGCACTAATATCCAATCCTAGGCAACATTGTTTTTATCAGAAAACAGAAAAAACACATTTTTGAATTTCACGAATACAGAAATACAGAATAAAATAAATATTTTAGGAGTCCCATACAACAAATGAGAGTTTTTGCCGTTTTTATAGACAATGGTACGAAAACCTTCGTGCGCGAGTCCCATTCGCACTTGGCTGGTTTTTCTTTTGAACTACAGAACTCTAAAGCGTGTTAATAATTTAAAAGTGTTAATACACGTTCGCAATATACTCCAAGGTGACATATTGTAATGGGCGCGCCACGGTTCGTATTTAATTAAAATTTTCCGCCATTAATGAATTAGAAAGGTAACGTTACACTCAACGCTTCCTTTACTTGTCAATTTGGATCTAATGTGCATCGCTCATGGGTATGCTCGAAGAGACAAGTGGTTAAAGTGATGATTCATCAAATTCAAAAATTCATTCAAAAATACAATATAATTCATCACTGATGAATCATGTTGTATTTTTATATGAAGAAAAAAGATAAATATATGAAGAAAAACAGACGAGTGTCATTAATTTATTTAAACAATAAAAAGCACTCAGCTTGAAACAGGTGACCTAGAGACATGAAATCTGTACAGGAAAAAAGTATCTTCACGCCTGATTCTTTGAAGAGGTAGGCAGTGTTACAAACAGTGCACTCAGAATTAGCGAAAGATACTTGGTCACACAATGTGATAGGTGGCAAGTCTATCGCCAACCGGGCACTTATTCAATCCCGGGTAACATTGTTTTCAGAAAACTGATAAAACACATTTTTTGAGTTGTCCAACCCATTGACTATATACTATGGACGTCGGGTCCGCGCTAAAAAATGTCCGAGGCAAATGAACTACAAAACGCAAAAAGAGCTACAATTCCGCTTTACTCAAAATTAAATCTTGATATAATGATTTAGTGTTTAAATTACCTTGTTAACATATCTATTCTTGTGATGTGTAAGAGAGCGTTGTGTCTGCTGATAAACTGTTAACGGTTTGGCGGAAATGTAATGTAAGTTTTTTATACTGTTATTTTCATACGCAAATAAAGGGGAAAAATGACATTTTTATCGCGATTTTAGTATGAGACCCGATATCCATAGCAATAACATATCAATGGTCCAACCTTATCTTTCCCGGGACATCATATGTTCAGCACCGACACTGGACCACTAGGTTACAGGCACACAGAAGTACAGTAGTTCCTAATATATTGAATTTTCAAAAGCCTTCACAGTTTTTACTAATAATATTTTCAAAAATTCATCCCCTCAACAGGGAAACAGGGCGAGAATATTTCTATGGGAACAAAAATAATCTCACATCGCATCACGTTACATCTAATAAATAGCACGTGGGAGACCGAGTTCCACTTGGTATTTTATACGAGTCACAGATTAAAACATGAATATGACATGTAGTGCCATCTCATAAAATTTTGGTACTTAATCATTCCTTGGCAACAATACATTCAATAAAAAAAGTTTTTGTGGGATGGCGCTATATGTTTACTAGGTGGTAGAGTTCTGCGTTATCTCGCCCGGGTCTGGTACCGCCGCCTTACCTATTCCTGCCACAATAGCGTCAGTGCCTGTCTCTGTCGTGTTCCGGCTTGGAGAGTAAGGCAGCCGGTAAACTTATGCATGTGGCATTAGACCTCGCCACAAGATAGCAACCCACCATTATGGCTCATGGAACACATGGGTGGCTCTTTCTATCAGGAGACCCATCTGCTTGTTTGCTATCTTATGATATAGATTAAAAAATATATGACATAGATACTTGTTAAATCAGTCAATGATCAGTATCTTACTTTTTTCGAAATACCATTATTTTAGCAATTTTACGCAAAAAAAATATAACTAACCCCCTTAATTTTTTTAAATATCCATTTTTAGAAAAATCACTATATATTCCCCGTGTTGGTTCCGAGCTCCCTTTATATAAACACTAGCTGCATCGTGCAGCCCGCTGCATTATAAAAGTTTTTGGCGAATCCCGTGGGATCACCTAGTTTTTCCGGGATGAAAGTTAGCTTTTGTGCTATACCAGGTCATTATCTACCTGTATGCCAAATTTCATTCAAATCCGTTCAGTAGTTTTTGCGTGATTGAGTAACAAACATCCATCCAAACATCCAAACTTTTGCATTTATAATATTAATATAAAAAAATTAATAAAGATTGGTCTCTAATAATATGAAATATATAAAAAAGCCGTTTTCTATAGACCAATGTTTATGGATTATTCGTTTAAATATATTGAATACTAAAAAAAATTTTGTCTTCGACAGTACATCCTAATACTTCTTAGTGGGCGTTCGGGGCTGGTAATCGAGTTTCATTACTGACGGAGCGACCGCTGTGTCACATTTAACGCTACATTTACTGCATGGTCTGCTGATTGACATCCTTTGGAATACTATTTACTCTTACAATATATAACTAGTGACTTGTTCTTGGAACGCAACAAATAATGCCAACTAATTAATAGGTGTTATTTGTTGAGTTCCAAGAGCGAGTGTAAATATACCTAACTGAAAAATACACTTGTACTTACTATACAAATAAAGTGCGACAAATCTGGATGATGCGTTAATATGCGAAATTTGTACGCTTTAACTAATTGAAATAATTAAACCAGTGCAAGTAACTAATGATTTCACTTTAAAAACAACGAAAAAAAATATCGACACATAAGATTTGAATCTACGACTTTCCCTCAAGCCGGGACACTAACCGACTAAATCAGTACCAGTCTCTTTCAAGATAATTTCTTCGATTGTTAGTGAAGCTTGTAAGTACAGAAATACAGAGTTGTACTACTTACCGATGAAATAAAATCACTTCAAGGGTAATTTTTAAACCTTGTCATCACATTCGGTACGATCGGATAAAATAGTACAACATGGATTATTTCTATTTTTTCACGATATAATATATCTACAAATGTATAACATTTCGACAGTGACAGGAGCGTTTGCTCATATGCGCGTTGACACGTTTCCTTCCCAATGGCGTGCCTGTCATGTGTTCTGTAGGAATAGTGCAAGTACGAGTGCAACCCACTTAGGTCACGCGTAAGTGAAATTTTTTGTGCTAAAAATTAGAGTTGTGGGGGCTAATATAGCGTTATATAATAGCGCGCTATGTATACTCAACGTAAAGCGTAGAAAAATATAGTTTATAGTCTATAACGCGCTATCATAAAATAGTTTATGTGAACAATACACCACACCTCTACCAAAAGTTTGTAATTGTTACAACAATAACATTAAAATATTTTAGTTATTATTAAATTACATTTCCGTTCTTCCTGTTTTTAGAATGAATATGCATTTTATTGATTCAGGCGTTACTTTGCGGAAATCCATTATTAAAAGGTGAAATTACTTAAATTTGCTATTATCCGCGAACTATTCTATGTATCCTCCGTGATGGTACCGAAAAGAGAGACGTCGGTTTAATAAATGGATAAGACTCACCGATGGTTCCGATCAAACGAAGATCCCAGAGGCACACTTATCCGCCCACATCCACCACACTTTTACAACCACGACCACGTCGGCACCAATCACAAAAGCACACAATTCATGTACGCACTCAACGCACGTTTCACTTCGAAACCGAAGCATCTTCAGTTTTTTTTGTGAATAAGCTAAAGTTGACAACTCTGGCGTGATAGTCAAACTCATCTAAGTTTGACTATTGTACCTAGGTATCTGTTTTGTGCTGTAGCGGCACCAGTGGTGAGTCGCGGGCTGCTGCTGTAGCGACTAGTAAATGGCCGCCTTCGGCCGGTGTTTTATTAGGGCGAGCGAAGCGAGTCCTACACTAGGCGACTTTCTATGCACTTTTGTAACATTTTGCTGAAAAAGTATCGCACTTGTAGGTTTGTGCTTTGACGTGGTAGTTCAAATACATGTCTAGATATGATCTACCATTAAAATACCATTTAAAAACATTAAAAAAAACTAATACATTTGTATTAGAATTTTGTTACGACTAACGCCATCTATTATAAAACTAACGAGTAAAATGCTACAAAGCTACAAAAGGCGACGATCTATGCCCTTTTTTAAAATGTACCACATACTTTACTGAAAAAATATCGCACTTTAATGTTTGAACTTTGGCGTGGTAGTTTCAATTCATTTAATTCATGCAGATAACATTGATAATTATAAAAATCGTGTTTTTAATAAATCAAGAAAATTTTAAAGAGTTTTTCTTGTAAGTACCAAAAATATTTAGTCTTAGAAACATGTTTTTTATTTTGGTTTTATTTTCCTACCCTGCGCGATATGTGGCGCATTATACATTGCTTATTTCGTGTATGTCCTTAAATTTTAGAATAAACACTGTATAGTATTATAATACATCAAACTATACAAAATTTAATTAAAAAATCGTCAATAAATTCAATAATTTCCTACACGAATTTCCAACGATTTTCATCTCAGAATTAAGGTCGAAATTTATGGTTTCTACTTTCCATATACCGTCCGTTACCCATCGAATATTTTTTTTATCGTCAATGAATTTACTCCCAGCAAAGTATTCGTACGCTTATAACGGTAAACTCAAGTGCGGCTGAGGCATACCTAAGTGTGTGTGTTTAACATACCCGCACGCGTCGTGATACCTCTCGTCCTCGCGTCCTCGCGTCGTAATACCTAAATATAATATTATATAATGATATTTTTTTAAATATTTGCACACCATATACTGGTAGAATATGTCGGTAACTTAATTTATTTTTAACAACTTGTAACACCCATATTCTTGCAAATAAATATTTTCTTTCTTTCTTTCTTTCTTTCTCTTTCTATTAGAATTCCATCATTGTGCTTGTTATTCAATAATATATAGCGCAACGAGTTTCGTTCCCACTGAATAGATGGCTTACGATACCTCTCGTCTTCTGTATGTTATACACCGATGGATATAATATGTTATGCATTCCAATAGGTTAACAACGCGATGCGGGGTCAAGCGCCCCATTACAGCGAGTGCACAGGCCGAGTTATGGAGCTCTATTAGCGGTTTATTTACTTGACATTATGGGATTAGACATAGGGTCGGCTCTATAATTTATATATTAACTAACGTTTTGTCATATGAATTAGTTATATTGAATATTTTAGTAGGGTATTTGAGAGGGGAGGTTACTGAGATAAAGACTATCCTATCTTTTAAATTGGACCAATCAGTAAATATCTACAAAATGTCATTGAAATTATTTATGTAGTTTAGGAACCTATCGCGGACAAACAACGTGAAACGTAATTTAGATATATTAAGTATTAAGATATGTGAGGAAATAACTTTATACCCCTTTTTAAGACAAATACGCGAACGCTGGAGTATGAAATTTGGTACAATTAAAGTTTACATTGCGGAGTACTGCAAAAACCTAATACTTTTAAATAATATACATAAAAAAACATTAAATTAATAAAAATAAACATTACACACAATATCCATGCGATGCGATAATATAAACACATGTATAATATATTTTAACGGCTAAAGTCAGATATCAAACTTAAAAGAGTTTTTATTGTTTAGTATATGGTCGAATTTCGACCACAGGCGATTGCTATTATTATAAGATATATTATAGGATAACACAAATGGCTGGGTAAATTATTGGGTTAACATGAATGAAATGTTGGATTCGTTTGGCTCATACTTCTTGACAATTACATTCGTAGCGAACAGCTACGGAGGGCTACAGGGCGCTACGCCGCATAAACATTTCAGTACTTTCCCCTTTTTTTGTCTCCCGACTTTCATTTTGTATTGGGTAGATATTGACGCTATTTAATGCTGCTTGTAAGAAAAATAAAAATTGTACAATTTTAATAGATTTAGAGTTCTGTACTTGAAAAGGAAAAACAGGATCACTTCGTTGTCCATCTGTCCGTCTGTCAGAACCCTTTTTCTCGAGGAACCGAGGAACTGTAGCGGTATCGAGTTAAATTTATATCAAGGGCTCGGGTCTACGATGTTTCTCTGCTATGAAAAAATAAACTTGTAGGTCAACGCAATCAAAATATATGACCATTTTATGACACATATTTTGCTATTTTTTGTGATTTCAAAGGGGAATCAAAACCTTTAGCGTATTTTCTCTTGACTTATATTTATGAAATTTGACAAGAATCAATGTCTTACAGCGCCAAGGAAAAAATACGAAAATCGTATATTTAGTTACGTCACAAAAAAAACGCGATCAATAGATATGATCGTTTATGTCCATTTTATGTCGCATATTTTGCGATTCACAAGAGAATCAAAACCTTTAGAGGACTTCTATGTATAGCTAAAGTTACCTACAAGTTTATACGAAACCCTCAGTACATGAGTCAAACACGTACTTGGCCAGTTTTCATATGATAAGATAGTAAACAAGCATTTGGCTCTCTTGATGAAAAGACATAACTATCGCCTACAGAAACAAAAAACCGAAAGTTAGCAACCCTGACTTGGAATGACCGAGGCGTGTATGCATGTATTCCATGCTGAGGGAATGGATATTTCAGTTCTGGTTTTATTGCACCGAATAGCTGGATAAAGTAGTGGACAGTGGACCCTGTAACTACTGGACAAAACGTTATTTAATGCCTACTTTTAGCAGATTAGCCTTTTTATATAGCCTAGTTAGATTAGATGAAAATGTGATGGAATGACAAAGCTACATGCATAAGTTTACCGGATATTATACTCTTAAAACCCAGACACGACAGTTTGTCACTGCATGGCGCTATTGCGGCAAGAATAGAGCGGTGGTACCAAAGTGGGCCAGACGTCGCAGACTTCTACTGCTTAGTGGTCACAACGGCAGTGTAATCATAATAATTACATAATTGTGTAATCAAAATAATTAGACATATATTATATATACATATTAAGATTGTCCTGTTTGAAAAATGGATCATAATATAAGCCATTCTGCCAGGCTGTTTGTAAAAGGGAAACGATTAGCCAAACGTGTTACTTACCATCGTGACTAAGTTGGAGAATTCTACGACGTCTCATCCGGGATTTGGTACCAACACCTTTTCTATTACTGCCACAATAGCGTCAACGCTTTTCACTGTCATGTTCCAGTTTGGACAGTAAGGTAACGGGTTTACTTCATGTATAAGAAACATTATCATCTCACCACACGGATAGCAATGCACCTTTTACAATGCAATAGCAATGGTTGTCTCTTTCCATCAGGTGAGCCATCTGCTTATTTGTTATTTTAATATGATATTAAACAATCCATGTATTGGTTTTTATTAACAATAATAAACTACGGCAATATCTAGACTATCAAATAAAAAATGGGTCGGGTGACAATCAATCGGGTGACAAACAAGGGTAAAAATAAGTAATAGTGTTCAAATAAACTATTTTATGATAGCGCGTTGTAGACTATAAACTATATTTTTCTAACGCGCTACGTTATCCATACTAATATTATAAATGTGTAAGTCAGTCTGTCTGTCTGTCTGTTACGTTTTCACGGCTCAACCGCTGGACCGATTTTCATGAAATTTGGCATGCAAATAGTTGAAGATCTAGGATCAAACATATGCTAATTTTTTTTTCAAAAATCAACCCCCAAAAGGCTGAAATAGGGGATGGAAGTTGTAGGAAAATTTATTTAGACAACATGTTAATCTACTCGCGGTCGAAGCTGCGCGGGTCAGCTAGTAGACTATATTATAACGTGAAACTGAACACAGATCGCGCGAGCCGGCCGAGATAACGCATGACCCATCACAACGGGTTGTTATAACGTCTAGCGTCTACGGTCTAGCACGTTACTCGTTAGATCGCGTAGTTCGTAACTTTGAATGTTATAATGTTATAACTACGGCCTACGCTAGCCGCTAGGTATATAGCGTGGCGTTATGTTATAGCGCTGAATGCGAATCTAAATAGCGTTTGCTATACGTTATAGCGCGCTGTTATTTAACGCTATGCGTTATATTAACCACCAATAAAAACAAGTACTGAAATGTTTATGCGGCGTAACGCCCTGTAGGCCTCTGTAGCCGTTCGCTACGGATGCAATTATCATGAAGTATGGGCCGAACGGATCCGACATTTCGTTCATGTTAACCCAATATTTATGGTAAATATTCAACTATGCGGCGCATCGTGCTCGTTTTTGTCACAGATTAATCTGAATACGCTGTTCAAGGTAATTTCTTAGGTTGTCTATGTAGCATGCATTTCTACCCAGAAATACAGCGAGTACTCAGTGATGAAATATAATAATAATTAAAAAAAAATAACCGAGTTCAAATATCAATTATACTCCTATCTCAAAATTTGCTGAACCGATAATAATCGGACTGGACTGTTCCCTATCTTGGAATATACTTTATTTAAATTTAAAAAAGAATATGCCGATGTGGCTTTTAGTTCTCGAGAAATTCATGGACAAACATACAAATATACATATACTTTCGAAATTTAGTGCACATACATGGACACCTGAATAGATCATTCATTATATTCAAATACTAGCTGTTGCCCACGACTTCATCCGCGCGAACTTCGTTTACTCCGCACAGCTCCTCCCCCGTAGGTGCTAGCGTGATAATATGTAGCCTATATGTTGACCCGACCTATTAGTTAATATTCGTGCAAAATTTGAAGTAAATCCATGCAGTACTTTTTGAGTTTACCCCGGACATTCATACAGACAAACAGACGGACAAACAGACAAAAATTCTAAAAACTATATTTTTCGCGTTAATATCGATTGTAGATCAAACCCCAAGTACTCTTTTAAAAAAATACTAGCTGACCCGGCAAACGTTGTTTTGCCATATAAATTATTTAATAAAAAAATAAGGGTTGGTGATAGAAGGGTAAAAATGTAGAGTTATATGTATTTTTTAATGCTGAATCATAAAAAAATAAAAATAAAAAAAATTGTCCATAAAGTAAAAAAAAAAATTTTAGGGGTGGACAACCCTTAACATTTAGGGGGATGAAAAATAGATGTTGGCCGATTCTCAGACCCACTGAATATGCATACGAAATTTCATCAAAATCGGTCAAGCCGTTTCGGAGGAGTATGGAGACTAACATTGTGACACGAGAATTTTATATATATAGATTAAATGTACAGTTTGACTTTCCTACGATTTTATTACATGTATAGGTTATCCAATTCCAACAATATCACATACATACATGTGAAACTGATAACATCCGATTTTTCGTTGGTTGAAGATTACTCCAGGGGTATAGGAGAGTCAACATGTTCGACACAATAAAAGAGAGCAATAAGGCAAATTTCTATTTCTCACGATATGCAAGCATTTGATACTAGGTAGGATTCTTTTTATGCGCGATAACACGTTCCCCGCCGAACACTGAAACTTTTGCTTAGTTGGTTTTTGTATTATCCATACTAATCCATACTAATATTATAAATGCGAAAGTAACTCTGTCTGTCTGTCTGTCTGTTACGCTTTCACGGCTAAACCGCTGAACCGATTTTGATAAAATTTGGTACAAATATAGTTTGAGACCCAAGAAAGGACACAGGATAGTTCTTATCCCGGAAATCCCACGGGAACGGGAACTATGCGGGTTTTTATTTTAGAAATTTTTCCGCGCGAACGAAGTCGCGGGCACAGCTAGTATTACATATTATGCTGATGGAGTACTCACTCCATTGGTAATAAGTTATTTATGCTTACTACGAGGCACAGAATACTTTGTAACATACCTAAACTACGAGGTACCGGTTGGATTGTTTTTTAATTTTTTTGTCTTTCAATGTTAATGTTTTTTAATATGCTTTATAATATAATATAATATAATATAATATAATATTCACAGGACAAATTACACTTACTGATCTAACCCCAAAGTAAGCAAATTATTTGCTTGTGTAATGGGTGTTAGTCAACGATACTAATACATAGAAATACATATATAAATACTGGAATATATTTAATAAACACCCAAACCCGGAAATACAAACATTTATGCTCATCACGCAAATGCTTGTCCCCGTCGGGGATCGAACCCGAGCCCCGTCGATTGCATAGTCAGGGCCGCTAACCACTCGACCAACGGGGCGATGATGATGATGATGTGATATGTTTTTCTGTTATTCTATTGAACGCCTTATGGTCTGTGTTATTCATTCGGAGTATCCATAATTTACATCCGGAGTACTTTGGATAGGATTAACGTTAATTGTTACCATTAAGAGTATATCGCGAAAGGGTAAAAATAAATACTTTTAAGCCAATATCCTTGAAGAGTTTATTAACCCACACTTAGTCAATGGGATTAAGCCCCATGATATAACAGATGGCCAGTCTGTCGACAAACTGAACAAATATCCAGTTGGGGAAAAGTCATATTATCAGAAAAACTTTAATAAATCTGTACCTCTACATTAATAGTTTGTAACATTAATGTACAGTACCACTACAATAATGGTTTACATTAATAAGTTTTTGCAGGAGCACAAGCATTGATATAAAAAATCCAAAATGCATAGTTCCGAACAAAACTGACTCTCAAAACTGTCGCTAATTTCACATTAGTAGTTATAGAAATGGCAAAAACATATGTTTTTGCATATCCAACCTTAAGCGCAAGCTTTATACTGTGTAAGGCGGGCTATAGGAGAGACAATTAAACACGAAAGTTGGATCAATACTGACTCTTTAATATTAATAATAAAACATTTATAACATTAGAATATAAGTAAATAAGGCTGGTTATACACAATAGGTTGGCTACACACTACATCTCCTTCCCATGGAGAAAAAAAAAGTGAAATTACATTATGATTTTGCTTTTTTTTATATTAAAATACGACACAATGAAGTGTAAAAGCTTAAGCTAATTAATATAAAATAAATTGTTTATACGAATACATACCTACAATGATACACACTATAATAACATAAAAATAAAAATACAAATACAAATGAATTTATAAGATATGGTTTAAAAAAATAATAATACTAACTCGAAAGGCGTGAATTTAGTTTCCGAATGAACAGATGTGTTGAAGGAGAAACACCAATATGGAAGCCATTGGCTCCATGCGTCTGGGTGGTTATCAGTTTGTATACGCAAGAAAGAACTTAAATTTTTATGCGAATTTTCCAATGCGCCTATACTTTGGTGGTGGTAAGCGGTAGAACTTAAATGATTTATTTTTAAAAGTTTACATACCTCTTGGAATACAGAAGACATGAATTCAGATCCTCTGTCTGTTGCGATCTCCTTAGGTATCCCGTAGCGAAGAATGAAACTATTAACTAGAGCTTGAGCTACCTCCTCCGATTTTTTCGAAATTAAAGGATGAGTCACTACATATTTAGTTAACTCGCATTGCAAGGTAAGTATATAAGAAAAGTTATAATAATCCCTATCTAACGGTCCTACTAAATCTAAAAATATTTTATCGAAAGCTGACTTCGCCGTCGAAGTAACGACCATTTGCTCTTTAACGAGTCTACTATATTTTTCTTTTTGACATTTCGGGCATTTTTTACGAATTCTCGAACATCTCGTTCTACACCTGGCCAATAAAAATATTTCTTAATGTTATTCACCATCCTTCTCACACCCGCGTGGCCACTGGTGGGTAAGAGATGGAAGTCGTTTAGAATAACTTTTTGGTCATCTTTATCCTCAATTCTGCGTACGTCATTTATTATATAAAATCGCGGTGCGCACCTATCATTTGCCGTTTTAATTTCACTTAGCAATTCTTCTACAAATATATCATTTTTACTATTTTTTATTATACATATTTCGTCGACGTTTATTAGCTTGCAAAATTTATTCAGCTCCCTCACAAAAGCGACTCGCGTCAGTTGTGATCGGAAGTCTGGATTAATAAAAATTGTTAACTTACTTTCAACATAACAAAACGCGTTTTTTTCCATGGTAATCTTATTTTGTTTCCGTAAACTATCTAAGTCTTTTTTCTCTATAAATCTTAGTTCTACTGCCTCTCTTGGTTTTGTATGACTCCCCACGACACTCGGTTGATCAGGCCAAGTGCAGTCAGAAGTCGTACTATCCGGAGGGCGTTGCAATTTTCTCGCTTGTGCCCTAGTTGTCACATTTACATAAGGCTCACTCATGCTTTTCAAATCTTCTGATGTAAAAGAAATTCGAGACAAGGCATCTGCAGCTGCGTTGTCTGAACCCTTTACATATTCTACAATATAGTCGTACTCCTCTAGTATCAATCGGAACTTCATAAGCCTACTTGATGGATCCCGCATGTTAAAAAGGTAAACTAAAGGACGATGATCTGTCAATATTTTGAATTTCTTTCCGTATAAATACGGACGAAAGTATTTAACAGCCCAAACTATCACCAATAACTCTTTTTCAATAGTTGGATATCGCTGTTCTGCGCTATTTAAACTTCTACTTGCGTAAGCTACTGGTTTTTTATTTTTATTACTTAATATTGCGCCGATTGCGTAACCTGAAGCGTCTGTTTGTACTATAAACTGATTATTATCTGAAAAATCGGGATATTGGAGTACCGGGGGAGAAACTAAACACTCTTTTAACATTTCAAACGATTTTTTACAATCCTGATCCCAAACAAACGGTACATTTTTTCTACATAATTTATTTAAAGGATAAGCTTTTTCCGCAAAGTTTGGTATAAATTTTCTGTAATAATTAACAAAAGCAGTAAAACGTTTGACCTCGTCAATGGATTTTGGGCAAGGATATTTTTTGACTATGTTAATTTTCTCTGGATCGGGAACTACGCCCTTGCTTGTGACTATATGTCCTAAATAAAGCATTTCCTTTTTCAAAAAATCACATTTAACCGGATTAAGCTTTAATTTAACTTGCCTTAGCCTTTCAAAAACATCTTGTAAATTTTTCATTTTTTCGCCTAAATTTCGACCAAAAACTACTAAATCGTCTTGGTAAATAAGGCACTTATCATACGAAAGACCTGTCATAGCTATTATCATCATCCGAGAAAACGAAGACGGACTGGTCTTAAGTCCCATTGGCATCCTTGTCAACTGGAACTGACCAGAACCAAAAGCCGTATACTTCCGACTGTCTGTATTTAGCTCGACATTATGAAAACCTTGATATAAATCTAAATGACTAAAATATATGCAACCTGATAAGGAATCTAGAATTTCTGTTATGTTAGGAAGAGGGAATTTATCATCTTCAATACAATTATTTAACTTCCTATAATCAACTACTAACCTCCATTTTTTCTCACCGCTAGAATCTAACTTTTTTGGAACTAGTAACAAAGGACTACTCCATTCACTTCGACACTTCTCTATAATTCCTTCCTGTAACATTTTTCCTATTTGCCTATCTATCTCTTTTTTCTGAGCATGAGGTAATCTATATGGTTTAGAAAATATAGGCGTTACGTTAGACTTTAAAGTTATTGAATGTTTATAAATATTAGTCTTGGTTAAACTATCTCCCGGTAAATAAAATATATCACTGTATTTTGCACATAAATTCTCCACAGACATTTGTTCTTCTCCATTTAAATGTTTTAATTGTAATAAGGAAAACAATTTTTTAACCCGTGTTGCGTTCGATTCACTTTGTGAAAAGGAACAAATGTTGTAATCGTTAACGCTATGGATAGTCGGCTTAATTTTTTCAAGTGAAATATAATTTTCAGTCATATTTAATATCTTTACCGGTATCTTACCACATACTGGCTTTACTAACGAACTGGCTAAGTAAACTCCGTCGCTGATATGTGACGCGCAAACTAAGCATTCGTCTTTTAAATCTGTTGTTATGTAATGAATAGATTCGCATCTCGGTGGGATCTCTAAATAATTACTACTAATACTAATAGGTAAACTAAACTTACTATTTTCGGCCGAAAACGTTATTACGTTATGACTAAAGTCCAATACCGCGTTATACTTAGTCAGAAAGTCCTGACCGATGATGCCATTCGCCCTAATCGGTAAGAAATCAAATATATAAAATTTGTGTCTCAAATGATAACCATTTACATTGAAGTTTAAATAACAATATCCGATTGTTGTCACTTTGCCACCGATACCGTTTATAGAGATGCTCTCTTTGTAATACGAAATCTGTTCTTCTATAACATGTTTATACTTTAGCGCAGAAATTGATACACCGGTATCAAGTAACCAATGTAGTGCACGGTTGTTTATAGGCAAACTAATTAAACAATTATTATTGCAAGATAAAATTTTAGTCTCGAAAAAACTTTATATTATTATTTTCCGTATTAGACGGTTCCGCCTGCACTTCCGGTTCCGAAATGACGTTAACTATATGAGAGTTACTATTACGCATCCTTTGATTTCGATTATTACGAGTGTTATAGTAAAATTTACCTCTATGCGCCGGGCGGGTGCGGGTTGGGGTCTGGCTGTGCTGTTGCTCGCGGTAACCGGTCCAGCCACCACGACGACCATTGTGGTTGTGGTATCCACCCCCGTGCGGCCTACGCTGCACATATCTCTGGCTAGTGTGACCACGATGACCTCGCGCGGAATTGTGCCTAAAAGCCCTTTGAAATCTACCGTTATTATGATACATACCAAGTACTTCCCCTGAACATGAAGCCGAGGTGATTTCCTCATCCTGCGCCGCCTGGATCGCGTCCTTGAGCGAGCTATAATTACGAGCTGCTAGTATAGTGCTCAATCTACGGTTTCGCAGCCCATCGGAGAATTTTTTAATCGCATATTGTTCGTTTAAAGGTTTTAAAACTTTATATTTTTCAGAATTTCCGTTGGCCTGTGAAATTGTAAGCTGAACGAAAAGTTCGGATATCTCTTTACCATAGTCCTGTATAGATAATTCATTCTGTTTCATAGAAGTTAATTTAGATTGCAATGCCGTAGCAGATTTTTGTGGTAATAATATATTTTTCATATCACTTAATAACATATCTACATTAGAATAACTTGAACTTAATCTTAATTTAGCAGTTTGGGATAACCTACTTTTTAATACAAAATTAATCAATTGTTTTTTTACAATCAGCTGCCGAGAGAGTAGAGCTGTAGTACTCAATATTATCGATTAATTGTCTGGTGTTAGCCTCTTCATCAGTCATGAGCGGCAATAAATTTAATGCAGTTTTTAGGTCGAAGGTAGACATTGTTACAGATTTGCTACCCTTACACAATTCGATTACTTCGCCATAAATTTTTTGAAAAGTTTCAATATACTTATAAATTAATTCCGTATCTTCCTGTGACACTTTACCTTTCTTTATATTATTCGTAACTTGAGTAACACAATAATAATCCTATAACTGAATACATTTTTATATTCGTAATAAAACTAGTAGATACTTACATACCATTAAAATATACCTATTATGTAAATAATTAAATATAATATAAAAATCACAATATAATGTTCATAGTTCGTACCAAAAGTATTACGTGATAGGTATGTCCCTGAAAATAGGAATCACTGGACGCGAGACAGTGATAATCGAACCGAGTTATGGTTTTTCATCACCGAAAATTATTAACGCACTTTTTTTTAACACTTTATATGCACTTTATATACACTTTGATAAAAAACCGTGGTCTAGTCAAACTTCTCCCTCATTTATGGTTGCCCTTTGAAGTCTGCGTAGAAATGAACGCCGAAGAGTATGATGGTGTATTTGCTGGTCAATCCATTGCAGGTGACATCTCCGGTAAATTCTATATATGCCATATATTATTACAAGTACTATCAACGTTAGTATTAGTAGCAAAATAATGTTCGTGGCTCCTAAATGTGTTCTTATTTCCTCCACTGAAGCTTGGTTATTGCCCCCAGCGGCGTTTTGAGCTAAAATTACCTCCTCTTTAGCTGTAGAGGTACCCATCTTTTTCAAAATTTAGAAAAGTAAAACTCGTAATCTATGTTAGAAGATATAAGATTATGTATGGAAAACTCCCGCTCAACCTCGTAGTCATAGTCTAATTTCGTCCCAATATGGACATGGAATTTCAAGCAAACCGAGCCTCTGCCACACGCATTGGCAGGGTCGCCATGTAAGGCGGGCTATAGGAGAGACAATTAAACACGAAAGTTGGATCAATACTGACTCTTTAATATTAATAATAAAACATTTATAACATTAGAATATAAGTAAATAAGGCTGGTTATACACAATAGGTTGGCTACACACTACAACTGTCTTTACAAAGCAATAACAAAAACTAATAAAATTGGCAATGCGTTTTGCTTCGCACTTCTATTCCATTTAATCGATCGACGCAATTCTATTCAAAATGAGCGCACAATTTTAAATTACGCGCTCATTTTTAGAGGACGGTTTTGAAACATTAATGTGCGTCTTGGTTTTTTATGCACACAACCAAGTATGATCCCCAATATTAAGCAGTCATCACTACCCATGGATTTTTGAAACATTAAAATTTAGTTACCAATGCGATGTTGGCTTTTGAGAAACGCCCATTAAAATCTCTGGTATATCTTAAGGCGATAGTTGTTTCTTTCTATCTAGACCGCCGGATTTTTATTCCAGACAGTGACAATATAAAGACAGTGACAGACAGAAATAAAATATAAAGACAGTGATTTTTTTTTTATATCATAAAATAGCAAACAAGCAAATGGGTCTCCTGATGGAAAAAGTCAACCATCGCCTATAGACACCACAGATGTTAATGGTGCGTTACTATCTTGTGGCGAGGTCTAATTCCACATGTATAAGCTACCGGCCGGCTACCTTACCCTCCAAACCGGAACATGACAGTGACTAGCACTGACGCTATTGCGGCAGGAATAGGTTAAGCGGTGCCAGACCCGGTCGAGCCGATGCAAAACTCTACCACCTAGTAGTCACGATGGTAGTGACGCGCATAGCCACTCAGGCGCCTTTTACGACCTGTCTGGCAGAACGGCAGTTGGCCTATTTTTCAAAGGAGCCCGGGACCAACATGGGGGGATAATATAAAAAAAATAAACATTATGTATGTAACAGTATTTATGTATAAATCTTTATGTATCATTAGCACATCATAACACAAACAAATAAATTGCTTACTATGGGGTTAGATCAATCCATGTGATTTGTCTAGCGCTATTATTAATATTAAAAATTATCTGGAAATAGAGATGAAGCATCGATTCTGTGGTTTAGTGGTCTGGTATCGGATTCGGTTCGTGGGTCAAGCGAATCAAAAATGTATTTTTAGGCTTGCCACCCATCACATTGTGGGACGAAGTATCTTCGGCTAATCGTGGATGCTCTGGTTGTAGCTCAACCTACCTCTTCGGGGATATGGCGTGCAGATACTTCTTTTCTTTTCTGTCTTAAAAGCCGTCAACTTGTGTGCAATCCTATGATTTAAAAAAATAAATGAATAGCAAGCTTAAAGGTGAAACTCAAATATCAAGTCCACCAACATTTCGAACATGTTTCAAGCGTTTTAATTGAAGCATTTTGAACGTTTGCGTGACAGCTTAAAATTCCGAGTGCATTTTCGAAATGGATTTATATCTTTGAACAGTCAAAGCCTTAAGCGAAGGGTTAGCTGAAGCCTAGATCTGACCTATATTTCACATTTAAATAATATTTCAACTAAAAAAATGTTTTGGTCACGATTTCCACCCGACTTCCAAAAAAGAAGCCTTTTTTATATCATAAGATAGCAAAGAAGCAGATGGGTCTCTTGATAGAAAGAGTCAACCATCGCTTATAGACACCAAAGATGTTAATGGTGCGTTGTTATTTTGTGGCAAGGTCTAATGCCAAATGCATAAGTTTATTGGCTACCTTATCCTCCAAGCCGGAACACAACAGTGACAAGCACCGATATTATTGCGGCAGATATAGGTAAAGCGGTGGTACCAGACCCGGGCGAGACAATACAGAACACTACCACCTAGTAGTCTAAATGAGGTTGGACTAATGCGTAACCATTGATATAAAAATCCAAGATGCACAGTCTCGTACAAAACTGACACCCAAAACTGTCCTTAATTTCACACAATTAGTTATAGATATGGCACAAAAATATATTTTTGCATATCCTGTCTTAAGCGCCAGACTTATAGTTGTTTTTACAAAGCAATGTACGAAAAGTAATAAAATTGACAGTATCGCGACCGACGCGATTCTATTTGAAATGAGCGCACAATTTAAAATGTTGCACTCATTTTCAGAGGACGTTCTTGAGACATTGATTGTGTATCTTGTGTTTTTTATATCAACGTGCGTAACACGCAGATTTTAGTAAAGCCGGTCTTTTGAACATCCATGTCAACTTTAGAATACGTCTAGATAGATAGTCAAGATGGCAATTCCAAGATAATTTTTCATCAATTTGTACACCAAGATATCTACCTAAAATTGTTGATTTTTTCGAGTGATTGGCAGATAGCAAACAAGCAGATGGGACTCTTGATGGAAAGAGTCAACCATCGCTTATGGACACCAAAAATGTTAATGGTGCGTTGCTATCTTGTGGCGAGGTCTTATGCCACATGTAAAAGTTTACCGGCTACCTTACCCACCAAACCGGAACACGACAGTTACAAGCACTGACGCTATTGCGGCAGGAATATGTAAGACGGTGGTACCAGACCCGGGCGAGACAATGCAGAACTCTACCACCTAGTAGCCACGATGACTCGTATAGCCAATCGTTCGCCTTTTACGACTTGCCTGGTAGAACAGCAGTTGGCCTATTCTTCAAAGGAGTCCGGGACCAACACGGGGAACGGGGGGGGGACAACCGGGGTGGGGAGGAACGGGGGACGGGGGAACTTAATCCCATAATGTGATAGGTGGCGAGCCTATCGCCAACCGGACACTTCACCAATCCCGGACAACGTTGTTTTTATCAAAAAAACTGAAAAAACACATTTTTGAATTGCCCAACCCGGTAATCAAACCCTAGACCTGATGCGGTCAACACCAACACTAGACCACTGGGCCACAGAGGCGGCGAGAGAAGACAAAATCATGCACTATTTTACATTCTACATCTTAAGTTTTCTATGAATTTGGACGCCAAGTTTCAGATAAATAGAGAAATCTAAGATTTGATTTAATTTTCTTTAATTTATTTAAAAAATGGTAAAGTATGTATCGGGCCACGCACAATGTAGGGTTCCGAAGTTGCCCATCACAATAATGCAGACTAAGAAGAGGGCTTTTATAGTTTCATACTATGAATATTTAAGCTAATCAATGACAAATATATACCTATCCGCACTACAGGTTCACCACCTATAAAAACTTCTCTAAGTACATGTTATAAGTTGGTCGACTATTACTCAAAAACTTTTTAATATGTAAGCCTTTTAAAGCGATTTGGATCCTATCTTCTAAGCCGTAATAGTTTTCCTTTTAACTTCATCGTATTTTTCCCATGTTTTTATACCATGTTTTGTCCCACCCCCAAAACCAACCGTTTAGCTTATAGGGATACTTGACTGTAACAAAAATTAGCCCTTAAAAGTTTAATATTTTAGAAATGAGTCCCTTAATCAAAAGCTTGTTTTTCAAACCTACAATATTTTTTAAAACCTATTTAACGATAGCGGATACTATGGGGTACATAAGAAAAAAATTAACATCCCCACTGTACATGGAGGGGAGTATCTTAAGACGATAGTTGTTTCTTTCTATCTAGACCGCCGGGTTTGATTCCAAACAGTGACAATATAAAGACAGTGACAGACAGATATAAAATATAAACAGTGATAATATAAATAAAATAATAAACATTATGTATGTAAAAGTATTTATGTATATATCTTTACGTGTCATTAACACACCATAACACAAGCAAATAAATTGATCTCTGAGCTATCATGCAGACGGACCGACGGACATCAATCAATCAATCAATCTGCAATTAAGAAACAAGCACAAAAACAAAGACAACCGTCGCATTTAGACATCTAAGATGTTAACAAAGCATAGCTAACTGTTTGGTGGGAAGGTAATGCCACATGCATAAGCCAGTAGCCGCTCACATCACTTTGGTAACTAATGAGACCTCTGTGAAAATGCCGTTAATACACTATGGTCTCTATAGAGACCAACGCTAACTTCATACAAAAAAACAACATTTTCACGATTTACCAGTTTTAATACAATACTCTATGGTATTTTATCGTTTTCGAACGAAACATTGTATAGAATAACATCCAATTGGCATTCTTTTTTCAAATACGCTCTTGGGGAAAAATAAAAGAACTTAGTTCGCCATTTTGATTCGTGCTGTGTGTTATGTGTTGGTTGCACTTTATGATACAGGTTAATTTAAAAGTGTTTTGGCGTATTAATCAACAAGTAAACTTTATTTATAATCAAGATTAGTTCAAGATCTAACAGTTTAAATAATAATTTTGTCAAAAACCGTAAATATCAATTAATAAAACATATATTTCGTTAATGACCAACTTAATGATATCAGCGCTTTGGGTATGACGGTACCTATTTTTATTTTTTTTTTCGTAAATTTTAGTGTTGATATCTATGATCTCAAAAAAAATCATATGATGTGAATGTGAAATATCCAAAACAATATTTAAAAAAAAATTAACATAGCTGTAAAATTGAAAAAGAAATAAATTATTTAAAAATTACGAAAAAAATTACGTATTAATTATGAAAAAAAAAGATATTAATATTTATGTAAATAAATATTTTTGTACTATAATATATGTTGTTTATTTTTTTTTCGTGTGTATATGTTTACCAATTATATAAAAAAAATATAAAAAGCATAGGTCATCGATTTACTTTTTTAATTAAAAATCCTCGACTAACAAGTAGTCATATTTTTCTCAAAGTGTCGTGTGACACTTGAATTATTTTGTAGCTTAAGCCATTTAAATTAAACAATTCTAACACCAGTGTATTGCAGTGCTCAAGACCTCTTAAAAAATATACGCTTTACAGTATCGGATTCAATCCAAACAACTCATAAACCATTTTTGTGACCACGGTCCATCGGAACGGACTCGAAACGCGTGCGCGTAACGTTCCGTGTGTTTTTAGAAAAAAATACGAAAATGGCTGGTGGTGTGAGCGGGTAGGCTAGCTCCAAACTGAAACACGACAGTGACAAGCAGTGACGCTATTACGGCCGGAATAGGTAAGGCTGTGGTACCACACCTGGGCGAGGCGAAACGATACATAAACAATTTTGTAACTAACCGTCGTCGGTTTGATCAATACTTCCTAATTACCCGAGCAAGCACAGCAACTACTTCGCTTGAGTGATGGCTGAACTACAGAAACAAAACAAACCGAATGTGTATTTCGGACATCCATTTCAATTCTGGAAGGTAAGTCCCAATTTGATTTTATTACTTTCACATATGTATGTAAACAAATCTCGGAATTCATCACTGGCTCGAGTGTTTTCTGGGGGTCTCGGCGGATATCCAGGAATGTATATTTTAAAATGAAGACTGAAGAAGTTTTACAAATTTGACAACCTATTTTTAAGTAAAATATTAGAGTAACAATTTTGTATAGGGTCGAAACACCGGTTGTGGCCACATTCCGTTTGTGGCCATTTTATCAAAAAAATATACGCAATAAAGCATCTTCACGCCGATATCTCCGAAGAGGTAGGCAGGGGTACCATCAGTGCATACACACGATTAGCCGATGATACTTGGTGCCACAATGTGATACATGGCAAGCCTATCGCCAATATAAAATCTATATATATATATGTATAAAAATCAATTGCTGTTCGTTAGTCTCGCTAAAACTCGAAAACGGCTTTTTTTATATATCATAAGGTAGCAAACAAGCAGATGGGTCTCCTGATGGAAAGAGTCAATCATCGCCTATAGACACCAAAGGTGTTAATGGTGCGTTGCTGTCTTGTGGCGAGGTCTAATGCCACATGCATAAGTTTACCGGCTACCTTACCCTCCAAACCGGAACACGACAGTGACAAGCACTGACGCTATTGCGGCAAGAATAGGTAAGGGGGTGGTACCAGACCCGGGCGAAACAATGCAGAACTCTACCACTTAGTAGCCACGATGTTAGTGACTTGCATAGCCAATCGGTCGCCTTTTACGACATGCCTGGCAGAACGGCAGTTGGTCTATTCTTCAAAGGAGTCCGGAACCATCACGGCTGAACCTATTTGGCTAATTTTAGTTTTGAATTAATTGTTGAAGTCCAGGGAAGATTTAAAAGGTGAGAAAATATAGAAAAAAAAGAGTAGTTAAAAAGGCAGAACAACGTTTGCCGGGTCAGCTAGTATACAATAATTCTATATACTTATAACATCGTTATAAATTCAGTTCATTTAAGTGCGCAAGTTCGAAAATTTATTTAAAATTAATTTAATTCTGATTCTAAAATTGTTAATAATAATTCTGATTCAAAAAATATGACTACTCGTTTGTTTGTTTGTTTTTAAATAAAAAAGTGTTGTACAAAACTTTAATGACGATTTTATCGTTCCTGATTATTCCTTTCATTTTTAATTCACTTCTTATCATATATAATCATTTTCATATTTTAAATGCTATACAAATATAAAATCGTCCTCATCTTCCATGATAGTGGTACTGGGAACCATTTTTTTTTATTAATAAACTGAATTTTTATGAACAGCTTCGTTTTGACGAGACGCCCATCTTTTCTATCTTCAAAAAATCTCAAATTAGGTAACTGATAAAGATAGATAAAAAACATAACTTAAAGTATCGAACTAAGAAAAGTTTCTACTTTACGTATAGGACAACGTAACCCTTGAATTACAATAATAATTAACAAACTATTGTGACAAAATTGTTTTTTTTAAATTGATTACTATCAATTTAAAATCTCATAATTTTGCATCTTTAGAGTGGAGGATTCGTCAGAAAAACCATCGAATGTGTAGGACAAAAACTTTTTCGTGTTTTTCATAAAATAATCAAAGAATTGAAGTAAAATAATATTATAGTCATTAATCAATATTTTTCCTTCATCGAATTAAAGTAATCGAATCCCCCTAACTTTATTAGTAACCAGATTCAAGATTTTCGAAGATAGAAAAGATGATTGTCTCGCCAAAACGAAGCTGTTCACAAAAATTGAGCTTGTTGTTAAGCAAAAGAAATATTCTAGGGACCGTGGTCTATTTTATTCCATTCTTTTCAATTAACTTGTTATTATACCGCCATTTTTTTTTAATTATAAATGTTATAAGAGTTTATAGCTACGTCTTTATCGGCCTTTGTTATTCCCTCCTTTTTAATTTACTTCTTATTTTATTTACAGCTACGTAGACGTGGTGAGTCAGAACTGTTATGCGATACCGAAGATTTGAAGAAAGTTGGTGATTTGGTGGATTACGATGCACTACATTTACAAAAGTTGGTATACTTAATAGTATTAGTATTCAGAGGAAGTACGAATCCTCAAGTGCTGAAAGGAATGAATATCATTACGCTGATGCTTTTGCTGAGTAACTTAGTAAATCAAACTTCGATACACCTACACATTTAAAATACCTAATTAACTAGTTCCGGTTGACGAACTGAGTGGTAGTTCCCTTAACTCCATTTAACAGTATCTAACATCTATCGCTTTAAATTATTGGTGATAACTGGAATCGAGCGTTATCCCGCCACCACTAGATAGTTACTGAGAATGTTCTAGATAAAAAGAGAACTAAAACCTTACCTCAAGACCTTTATAATAGTCCTATATATGTATACTACACCAACGAAACAGACTAAAACTTGATAAGAAGATAAGGTAATATTTGCCAGTTCTATTAAACAACAGCCATATCCTAGATATCACGGCATTAAATTTTACTTGACAATAGTGATCTATGAAGTTCTGCATTTTTATAGCATCTATCATGGACAATGTTCCGAAGAATTGTTCGGATTAGTTCCTGCCGCTGAATACCATCATCGGACATCGCTTCAAAATTTGAACTTCTTGCCACACCACCTTAATGTCTGGAAATCCACAAACGTGCATTTCTCTCGGCACTTTTAGCCTTTCATTACTTCTTTGTGAAATCAAATGGAATCAATTGTAGCTGAACGGATACGACTTGGGGACCTTACGAAAAGAGCTTACTTATACTTAAAAGGCTTATATTAGGTTAAAATTGCAACTGGTTCTTTTTTTACCAGAAGGAGACGAAGACTGTGACGTCTTGAAGATGGCTCCGCAGTAAAAATAAGTTTGGAAAGTCTGGAATAGATAAAATTATTGCTTTGTACCTCATATCCAACCACCGATTAAATAATATGTAAAAAGTAAAATCAAATCAAATAAAAAAATGTTTTTGAAGCTAAAATTACCACAGGTTACTTTGACTATAAGGAGATGGAGTCGCAACAAATGGCAAATTTTTAAGGGCGTCCGAAGTAAAAATAACTTTGAGAAGCCATGGATGGAAAAAATATTTTATACCACATATCCATAATACATCCATCGATTGAATAATATGTAAAAACAACATCAAATCCAAATCAAAGAATGTTTTGTAGTCGTCATAGGTACTTTATAACACTTCGTAAAATATGCTAACCATTATACTGTCCATTTTCTGCTAAAAATGTACGGAGTGTTTTTTAAAAGCATTATGTTATTTCTTTTAGAATTCTATTAAAAACTTACACCCTACATCGAAGCAAATTGTAACGGTAATTGTATGAGGCATCCTTGTCGATATTATTTTCTCATTGGAACAGGCGTTAAAAGTCTATGATTTCGTCTTTATAAAAATGTCAACTAATTTCTTGAAATAGGTTTAAGGAAGTTACACAAATACTGAACTTCAAACACTGATCACTGTTATGAAAGATGACTGTGTGAACATAGGCTTGCAATTGAATGCGAAGAAGGTTTGGTATTTGAAAGGGAAGTTGCCAGAACGGATGTAAGAGAGGTTATTGATAATGTAGTGTTAGAACAAGTGAACGAGTTTTTATATCTTGGATGTGCTTTTAGCATGGATAGAAGGTACACCGCTGATGTAGAAAGAAGAATGTATGCGGGGAGCAGAGTGAATGGATCGTTAGGGAAACTATTTCAAAGCACTGTCCTTAGTGGGGCTCCCCGCCTTGCCCTGCATAATTCAGTGCTTGCTCCAATTCTATTGCATGGAAGTGAGAGCTGAGTATGTCAGAAAAAGCACAAAAGTAAAATTAACGCGGTCGAAATGAGAGCGTTACAAAAAATCAGTGCTAAAACACTCGCGGATCGCGTTCGTAATACCGAAGTGAGAGGAAAGTTGGTATTGAAAAACAGTATCGGTGTAAAAGTGAGAAAGGGCATGCTCCGTTGGTTCGGACATATTGAAAAAATGTCAGACGAACGGTTAACAAAACTGATATGGATGGATGTGGTTACCGGTGGAGAAGGTGGTATTTTATTACACAATAATGAACTGTAAGCTCGTAACAGAACTAATGCGCTAATACGCTTTTTTTAATATCATAGGATAGCAAACAAGCAAATGGGTTTCCTGATGGAAAGAATCAACCGTCGCCTATAGACACCAAAGATGTTAATGATGCGTTGCTATCTTGTGGCGAGGTCTAATGCCACATGCATAAGTTTACCGGCTACCTTACCCTCCAAACCGGAACACGACAGTGACTAGCACTGACGCTATTGCGGCAGGAACAGGTAAGGCGGTGTTACCAGACTCGGTCGAGCCGATGCAGGACTCTACCACCTAGTAGCCACGATGTTAGTAACGCGCATAGCCACTCGGTCGCCTTTTACGACCTGCCTGGCAGAACGGCAGTTGGCCTTTTCTTCAAAGGAGCCCAGGACCAACATGAGGTAAATAGTACACCCTAATAACAGCTTCTAAATAGCAACAAAAAAAATTTAGGTACAAAAAACTTTTCACGTAGCTGTGGTACGCATATCCTGGCTTTTAAGTAAGCCCTCTCCTCTTCGCTCCGCAAATCTCTAAATAGTTCTGCTTCATTATAGGTCAGACCTGATAGTCTATAAGCAACAGAGTACCCTTAAGTATTATCAGAAGAAGTGATTATTATAGAAATAAAAATCCAAAAAGAACAAAACCCTCTTATAACGCATTTGGATGAGTATTTTAGCGTCATTCTCACAAGTAAGACGAATCTAATGACATCTCTTAAAAGATCCATCGAGCCGTACAGAGCGTTCCACACGTTCCACATAAATAAATAGGTAAAATGTTACTTTGTTGCAGGTTGATCAGAAATAGAGTTGAAGAGAAAGTGATAGAACTCTTGACAGTAGAAGAGCTTAAACTGTGACAAAGAAGGGAGAAGCTGAAATTGCTTCTAGAAAATGAAAATAAAGAACTTATACGAGAACTTAACATTAAAAATGAGATGAAAGAATGCAACTATTGTAAAGAAAAAACTGAAAAGATACAGAAATATAAGGAAGAGTTAGAGAAAGAGAGGATATCTGAAAGTGAAAAAGCACTAAGGAAGCAGAAAATGTAAGTTAATAACGACAGTAAAACCTTAAACTAAATGTCGGCAATATGCGGCGCGGCGGCTCGGCGGCGCGATATAGCGCTCTGACACAGCTGCCCGCACCACTGTCATCCAGGGCTCTGACACAGCTGCCCGTACCGCTGTCATCCAGTTCACTTCAATAAGAATCCACGTGTTAGGTTGCGTCGCTCTCGCCTCCGCGCCACAGATTGCTGACATCCAGTTTGAGCCCTAAGGATAACAGTAAGTATACGCTAATGTTCTGCAACGCTTCGCCGATTTTTACCAGTTGCAGTAACGTCAACGCTTGTCACTATCTTATTCGGAATAAAAGGGTTAATAATAATACATGTGCAGATAACATTATATTCTTATAGCAAAAAATATCGTGACAGACACTGAAAGAAACTATTGTTTTAACCATTTCATCGATCGAGTTTATACTACTGATTAAATGGATACGCTTTTTAAGACAATTTCTTAGTTTGTCAGTGCAGCTTGCATTTACACCCAGAAATACAGAGTTATACTACTTACCAATGAAATAAAATCAATACAAGAGTAATTTTTAACCCTTGTCATCTCATTAACCATCTAACATAAAACAGTACAACATGGTTTATTTCTATTTTTTTACGATAAATGTATGACATTTTCGACAGTGATAGGAGCGCTCGCTCATATGCGCGGTGACACGTTTTTCAATGACGTGTCTATTAGTATTCATATGGTCTATAGTTTAAATGGGCCTACTCGAGTTTCTGAACTTTGAGGCTAGAGCAAGGTAGGGCTATAAATTAACTATATTGTGACAGCTGCAGTAGTGACTAGTGACTTTGTACATTTTCCGCCAGTAGGCTAATGAAATTTTGTTGCGTAAAATCTCTTCAATTTGATACCCTATCTCATTGTAATTACAGATTTTTATCAAAGAGTAAAATTATAATTTCATAACTTTACGATCTGTGCACCATCGCCTAATTACACACAATTTTTACCCTTTTAATTAGCATGATTATATGTATATTTACAAGAGGGGATAAAGTGGATATATGCCAGATTTTTATTCAATTTAAACTAGCTGTGCTCGCGACTACGTCAGCTCTGAAAATTTTCTATAATAAAAGTATTAGACTACTTTTATTTTAGAAATTTTCAGTTACTCCTAATTAAGTACATCAGCTACCAATGAGTCTTGTTAAAATTGATGCAGTCGTTTGGGAGTGGCGAACGTTAAAAATATTTTTAGAAAACCTCTTTAAACTTGATTGATTCAAAACTGTAGCTTCTTGGTAGTTGGAATCAAAAATGTGGACTGTAATATTTTATATATATATTTCGCTGGTATAAAGTATAGACAATTGCGTAGTGTCGGCGGTCGTGTCGAGCGGTGGAGTGCGAGGCGCGCGTCGTACGCTGTCCTCGAGGGGGCCGGGGTCGCGGAGGGGGGCGCGGCGGCGGGTCGACGCCCGATCGCACGGGCACAGCTGCTGGCGCAGACAGGCTCCCCGCGTTGAAGATGTAGAGCTTCAAAGGTTCAGGGCTGGTCGTCCACTGGCAAGACGCAGATGTTGTTATAGCCTCTTCGGATTGTCCCTCTTTTGGTTTTAATCTCCGCTACTCGGCTTACTCCGTCGATTCCTGGGTGTAGTTTAACGATTCTCCCCAGGAGCCAAACGAGAGGAGGAGACGACTTGTCTTTGATCAATACAAGTGGGTTTTCCATCTTCAAGCTGTCACCTTTAAACCACTTTGTTTTATTTTGAAGCTGGGATATATATTCATTTGAGAATCGCCTCCAGAAGTGAAGTTTGATGGCCTCGACGCGTCGATACCTTTGCAGCGTAGTCAAGTTGGCATCTTCGGAAACTTGCGGAGACGGGACGGTTGTGAGAGTTCGTCCAATTAAGAAGTGGGCAGGAGTAAGAGCTACCATGTCGGAGGGATCGGTTGACATGGGAGAGATGGGACGAGAGTTTAATATGGCTTCTATTTGAGTGAGAGCGGTGTACATTTCTTCATATGTAAAATGAGTTAAGTTAAGCACGGTTTTCAAATGCATTTTTGTAGAGCGGACGGCCGCTTCGGCCAATCGCAGCTAAGTACGCCTCCTTGCTCAGCTCTGAAACAAGCTCCAGGTGTACTGCTTTCACTGCCAAACATACAAAAATGCACAGGTAAGCTTTGATAATTCTACAACCGCGCCCTTTTTTATTGACTATATACACTGGCCCAGCGTAATCGACTGAACAATGTAAAAATGGAAATTCAAGTTCTGTTCTAGATTTAGGAAGTTGTCCCATGATTGGCTGCACACTTTTACATTTATGACGGAAACATGTAATGCATTTATTTACAGTTAATCGCGCAAGATTTCTGCCTCCTAGGGGCCAGTATGTTTGGCGTATGTTAGCGAGTAAACAGAGGGGACCTGCATGTAACAGATTGAAATGTTCTTGACGGAATATTAATTTAGTAATGTGATGTTTACCACATATTAAAATTGGATGTTTCTGATCGAAACTATAAGGAGAATTATCCAATCGCCCTCCTACTCTAATGATATTGTTAGTATCTAAAAAGGGAGATAGAGATAGGAGACGATTTTTAGCTGGCAGAGTTTTGCCTGCTGACAAGATGGGATACTCTTCAGGAAACATTTCGGATTGACTTTGTTTTAAAACTGTAAACAAAGAAGATTGAATTTCTTCTTGAGTTAAACTGCCTATTACTTTATTATTTGGATTTTTGCAGTTAGAAATAAATCTCTTTATGTAGGCTACAATGTGCAAAAGACGATTGAAATTCGACCTTTTATGTATAAGAGAGGAAATAGAATTTTCTTCTGTATGGGTACTAGGCGATTGATTTTGAGTAAGATGACACACTACCTCGGGTAAATCTCGTCTCTCGTTGGGCATGGTAGGCCATGTATTTTCAGAATTTTGTAAGAATTGTGGCCCGGACCACCACAGCGCCGAGGAGCTGATAAGATCAGCCTTCACCCCGCGAGAAACGAGATCCGCAGGATTGTCGAGAGACGGCACATAGCACCACGGGCTACCGGCAGTTATTTCGTTTATCTCGTTGACACGATTGCGTACAAACGGCTTTAGTCGCTGTACAGGCATCTGCAACCAACCTAGTACGATGGTAGAGTCGCACCAGAACCTACACTGAACCTGCAAACGCAGAGATTGTAACACTTTTGAACACAGTCTTGCACCTAGTAATGCACCGCATAATTCTAGGCGTGGTATAGTAGTAGGCTTTATCGGAGCGACTCTATTTTTTGATGCTAATAGCTGAACATGCACTGTGCCTTCATTATTTATAGAGCGGGCATAAATACAAGCTCCATAGGCTTGCTCAGACGCATCTGTGAACACATGTAATTCAACATTTTGATATTGATTTTGTAAAACCCATCGAGGTATTTTTACATCATTTAAGTGAGAAAGTTTACTAGAGAATGAATTCCACTGTAATTTAATATCTTCCGTAACTTCAGTGTCCCAGTCTAACTTCAATTTCCACAACCTTTGCAATATTATTTTAGCATTGACTATAGTGGGACCTACTAACCCCAAAGGATCGAATATTTGGCTAATTACAGACAGTATGTGGCGTTTCGTAATTTTTTCATTTAAATCAATATTTATAGAGAACGATAGAACGTCTGCGTCACACAGCCAGTGTAAACCTAGTGTTTTTGAAGGCGTGTTTTGATTGTTGTCATACAAATCGAGAATATTTTGAGAATCAAGATTATTGCCACAAACTTTCTGTAAGATGTTCAAATTATTTGATTGAAATTTCCTCAAATTAAACTTGGCCGATGAGAGCACAGAAATTACCCCCTTGGTTTGTTCAATAACACCCTCTATTGTGTCTCCGCCACTTAGATAATCATCGACATAAAAATCGTGAATTAATGATTCTTTAACTCTATTGTCAGCGACTGTGTTGGGTAGAGAGGTAAGACACTTGGTCGCTAGATAAGGTGCAGAAGCGGTGCCATATGTCACTGTTTTTAAGGTGTAAATTTTGATAGGCTGGGAGGGGTCTGAACGAAATAATATTTGTTGAAGGGGTCTCTGACTAGGGTTTATCTCTATCGCACGGTACATCTTTTCAATGTCCCCTGAAATCACAAACTTATGTTGTCGAAAACGTATTAAGATGGATAATAAGTCATCTTGGACTGTAGGGCCAATCATCTGGATGTCATTTAGTGACAATCCAGAAGTAGTGACAGCGGAAGCATCGAATACTGTACGTAAGTTGGTGGTAGTGCTCGTTTCACGTAACACACCATGATGCGGTAAGTAATAGTTAATAGTTTTGGAATTATATTGACTTAGAGACGATTTATTTTCTGACATGTGTCCTAACTCTTCGTACTCTTTTAAAAATTCAACATAGCGTTGCTTAAAATTAGGATCTCGTTGAAATCTACGTTCTAGAGATAAGAATCTAGTTTTAGCCATATAATACGAGTCGCCCAGTTCCTGAGGATCTCGTTTCAGAGGCATCGTAACTACAAATTGGCCTTCCTCGTTACGGTAAGTATTAGCTAAAAAATGTTCCTCACAAGCACGCTCCTCCCTGGTTTGAGTGTATTTGGAATCGATGGAATCTAACTCCCAAAATCTGGTAAGATCTTCGTTTTGACTTAAAAAATGACACTGATGGGCATTGGAAGCGACACGTGGAACGTAGCCTGACATTACCCAACCTAGCCGAGTTTCATAGAGTTTGGGTTGGTTCTTTCCTAAATCAATTAAGTTATTGCAGATCACATTCCAGTATGTTTCTGCGCCTACTAGGATATCTATGGCTGCTGGGATATTGAATTGGGGGTCAGCAAGCCGAATACCAGTAGGTATAGGAATCGATTCAATATTAATTAACATTGACGGAAGTGACTTAGTGATTTGAGGCACAATAATGCAGTCTAGGTTTACCTGATAATGACTACATTTTGATTTTATTTTTATATTGCAAGACTGTGACGTGTTAATATTCTGGTTGCAAATACCTGTGACCGTGGAGGCCGACGTGCGTCTCGACAATCCCAGCTTACCGCAGAGGTCTTGCGTTATGAGGTTGGCAGTGCTCCCGTTGTCCAACAGGAGCCTGGCGTTATGTGTGTTGCCCTTGTTGTCATACACCTTCACCAATGCTGTGGATAGAAGCACATGCGATGACGTAGTAGGCTGATTTGAAATTGAGGAAGCAGATAGTGTTACATCACTACTGTTTTGCAAAGTATTTGTGTGTAGAGCAATATTCTCACTAACAGGGATAGAAGTTGTTGGGGTTGAAAGAGATTCACCTTTTTCCAGGTGCAACAATGTGCTGTGTTTATACCTACAGTATCGACAATGTGATATTCTGCACTTCACATGTGAATGACCAGGCCGTAGGCAATTTAAACAAACCCTCAACTCTTTAGCCTTTGATATACGGTTCTCTATTGTTAAATCTCTGAATTTTTCACAGTTATAAAGGATATGGTCACTTTTACACAAAGGACATCTATTGAATTGTTTATTTTGAGCATCAGATCCACTATTGGTAACCACAACAAAACTTTTTGATTTTTGTTGATCGTGTTTAACATGTTTTGACTTATTTTCTTCTATGGTTTCCAACAAATCAGCTCTGTTACTCAAAAAGGTAGTGAATTGTACTAACGTGGGGGCTTCAGATAGCGTATTTCGATGTTCTTCCCAATGTCGACTAGTTATCGAATCCAACTTGGTAGACATCATATGTATGATCAAGGTATCCCAGTGTTGGGTAGGCTGTTTAAGTGAAGAAAGTGCCCTGATATTTTTGTTTGTAACGTCAAGAAGGAAACGAATAGATCGACTTGATTCTTTGGATATTGATTCTACGTTAAACAAAGCTTGTACATGATTGTTCACCAATAATCTAGTGTTGTTATATCTTTCACACAATAAGTTCCAAGCAGTTAAATAATTGTTATCAGAAAAATCTATATTTTTTATTATTATTGCAGCACTCCCTTGAAGGGAGGCGCGCAAGTAATGAAATTTGCTTATATTGCTTATATTATCATTGTTATGTATCATTGAAACAAAAGTATCTCGAAACTCAAGCCAGTGCATATAGCTTCCACTAAAAGTAGGTATATTTATTTTGGGCAAATTAAAATGGTTGTTAGAATGATCACAAGCACCTGACCTGCCAGAGCCTGCTGCAGAGCCAAAGTTGGTGCCGTCGTCCCGCTTGGAGTTGTCAGCAATCATTCGACGCGCACGGGAGACCAGGAGGTAGTACTGCTTTTCGAACAGCTCGCGATCTGCGTACTGCTCTTCCGGGGAATCGCACAATGCCTCTAATTCATTCTGTAACGTGTCGAATTCCTGGTATAAGTTTTCTATTTTAGACAGACGAAAATCTAACTCAGTGATATGCAAATCACTTAATTCCTGGTAGGAAGTAGCCAATTCTAAGAAATTTTCAAACTGAGTTAATTTTGTTCTCATAGAACCTTTAGTTTTCTTTAATCTTTTTATTTTCTCAATATCAGCTTTAGAATTCTCAGCCATTACGTTAAATTATTTAAATATGCAATAAAACCGAAATAAAAATTTAATAAAGCTATTTAGGTAGGTAGCACTAAAAAAAAATCAGCTTAAAAAGCACTCAAAATGTGTAAATAATCGTTGAAATACAAAATAATGCATAAAACTATTATAACACTGTCTTCGGAATGCTATTATAGCGTTAGCAAAAGGCAGATTAGCGATAAGAAACAGCTGAGTGGCCGAGCGGACATTGACCCCAAGCAACACGTCAGTTATACAACGACCGTTTGAATTTATGAATGGCTATTTTAGCATCAGTGTATATTACTCGTACAAAATGCAATTGAAATATAAAGGAAATTATGAATAAAAGCTCTATTCACTCAAATATAGGCCAGAAATGGACTTTAACAGATAAATATATAATTTTTAAATCAGGGAAAGACAAAAAAATGTAACGGAAAGGGTTTAAAGATTTGGAACGAACTCACAGCGTGCCGTCGTGTCCGTCGCTGGATGCACAGGAATGCAGGGGCTGCCGACTTGGTGTAGAAAGGCAGCCGGTGACGCAACGCCTTTGTTCGCTTGCTCGGTGACTCGCACAAATTTAAACGGCGCAACCGTCGATACTTCAGTATTTTTGGAATTCTTCGGACGTCGCAAAATCTCGGTTTCCTTAGACTTGCTTTTGAACTCCTTGGCGATGTAGGACCAAAAATTGGTGGTTTATATTAATTGGAAGTGTAATTTGTTATATATATATTTCGCTGGTATAAAGTATAGACAATTGCGTAGTGTCGGCGGTCGTGTCGAGCGGTGGAGTGCGAGGCGCGCGTCGTACGCTGTCCTCGAGGGGGCCGGGGTCGCGGAGGGGGGCGCGGCGGCGGGTCGACGCCCGATCGCACGGGCACAGCTGCTGGCGCAGACAAAAACCCTTATAATTGAGCTCCAAATGAAACCGGTATTTTTAAGGTAAAGGTAGAGCTATATCTTAACAATACCTTATGTACTTGCACTGAATTAGGTTTGAAAATTAACCGGATAACAAGCCATTAATGGTGTGACTGATATATTAGTATTTGCTAAGATATTAGTAATATTGAAAGGATTCGTGGATTAGTAATCCGGCGAACTGTAATATGCTAATATTTCATATTCGCCTAATATCTCTGTAACGGCTATTCAAAATGAATCGGATAATATCATTCGGAATATTCGGATTCACTAGATTGGCGCCCGTCGGATTCGTGAAAATATTCAAATATTTTCACAATACTCCGCGCGGTATGTAGGTACGAATGAGATAGACGTATTTCCCGCAGCATCAGTATCAAATCTTATTACTGTTGCTTTACGGTCCAAATTACAGTGAAATATTAGTTAATACAGATATATTAAGATATTATAATATTTCAAAGTGAATATATTAGTATCACCTAATCTTGAGAAATATCGGTACTAACCCGTCTTTACAAGCCATGATATATAGTAGTTACATCCTGAAGATGCTTTAAAAAGCGAACCAGTTCGATTGATTTACTATAAATCTTTGTATGTGTGTAGTGAAATAAACGTATAGGTAAATGCATTATGTACTATTTTTAACTAATAACGCCAAACAGTTTTAGCCGCTCGTTACCACATTACTGAGATATATTGAGAAAATGGTCGAACTTTACTTTGGGTATAAATAGGGATGTGTTGGCAAATAGAAGGTAGTTTTTTTTATTAAGGCGAAAGCAATAGTACAGACGACCAATGTAAAGCGATATAGTACAGTGAGAGAAGTGTTTTTGTTTAGCGATTCGGTGTAGTCGGTTAATTTGAGTGTTGTATATTGGTGTTTATTAGTGTATTTACGTATTGCATTGTGGTGTTTTGTATATTTGTGTTGTAAATACACGGTTTTAATATAAGTGGTATTTTATTGCACAATACGAACGCGAAGCACGTGACAATATCAAATTATTGAACACTAGCTGTGCCCGCGACTTCGTCCGCGTGAAAAAAAATTCTTAAATAAAAGCCCCGGGGTTTTACTCGTACAGTTCCCACTCCCGTGGAATTTCCGGGATAAGAATTATCCTATGTCCTTTCTCGGGTTTCTAAAAAGTATCTTCACGTCCGTATACCCGAAGGGGTAGGCAGAGGTACAACAAGTGCACCCACGATTAGCCGAAGATACTTGGTCTCACAAATATGATAGGTGGCAAGCCTATCGCCAACCGGGCACTTTCCAATCCCGGGCAACTTTGTGTTTATCAGAAAACTGAAAAAACATTTTTTTTAGTGCCCGACCCGGGAATCGAACCCAGGACCTCATGTGGTTGACGCCAACGCCACTAGACCACAGAGGCGATTAAATAAAAGCCCCGGGGTTTTACTCGTACAGTTCCCACCCCCGTGGAATTTCCGGCATAAGAATTATCCTATGTCCTTTCTCGGGTTTCTACACTGTTAAAATCCTTGATGTATATAGAGGATGGTTATCTTTTTCCATCAGTAGAGCTTGGTTGCCATCCAAATATAAAAGGTTCTATTCTATACTATCATGTTCCTACTGGAAGTCTAACAAAGCACCGTTTCTTTTTTTAATTTTTCAGTGATAGAGGAACAATATACACAAAACGTGATGAAATTCAATTAAGAAACATGCAAAAGATTCAAATGCAAGAAAAGAAGAAGATAGAAATAGAAAATAAAGAAATAGAAAAGTTTTGGCACAACGTCCTCTTGAATGATGTGAAAATGAAGGTAAACAGGATACTCTTTTCCTCCCAATATGGATCCCGACTTATGATCATTATGTTTCACATGAGCATTATTATAAGTTTATATTAAACTAGCTATGTTCGTAGCTTCGTCCGCGGGGAGAATTTTCTAAAATAAAACCCGTATAGTTCCCGTTTCCGTGGAATTTCCGAGGTAAAAACTATTCTATGTGATTTCTCGGATTGCAAACTATCTTTGTAGCAAATTTCATCCAAATTTGTTCAGTGATTTCGGCTTGAAGAAGAGACAGACAGCCAGACAGAGTTACTTTCTAGCTGCAGCGCGCAGCCCGCTACAATATAAATGTTTTTGGTTAAAACGCCTATGTGTTATTCCAGGTCATCATCTACCGGTGTGCCAAATTTCATTCAAATCCGTTTAGTAGTTTTTGCGTGATTAAGTTACAAGCATCCATCCATCCAAACATCTAAACATCGCAACTTTCGCATTTATAATATTAATGTAGAAATATTGATATTAGTATTAGTAGTAAATATTAGTAAAATAGTAATAAGTAATAAGTATATTAGTAAAATAGTAATAAGTATATTAGTAAATTAGTAATTAGTATTAGTATGGATAAATGATAAATTATTTTTTTGTCAAGGTTTCTAATAATTTATTTATACGGTGGAACTTATTCTGCTCTACATATGTGTGCAAATATTTTATGAATTAAGTTTAAATATAAAATTTCTAGGTGGTAAAGTTCTGCATTATTTCGCTCGGGTCTGGTACCACCGCCTTACCTATTCCTGCCGCAATAGCGTCAGTGCTTCTCGCTGTCGTATTCCAGTTTGGAGGGTAAGGTAGCCGGTAAACTTATGCATGCGACATTAGACCTCGCCACAAGATAGCAACGCACCATTAAAACCTCTGGTGTCTATAGGCAATGGTTGACTCTTTCCATCAGGAGACCTATCTGCTTGTTTGCTAGCTTTTTTGTGTATAAAAAACCACTTCACGTCATATTTTGCTAAACAAACTTCTGAATTTTAGGACTAATTTTTGCTTTTCAGTTTTTGAGTTTAATTATTAATTTATTTTTATTAACTTACTAGCTGTTGCCCGCAACTTCGTCCGCGCGGACTTCGTTTACTCCGCACAGCACCTCCCCGTAGTTGATAGCGTGATAATATGTAGCCTATATGTTGACCCGACCTGTTAGTAATATTCATGCAAAATTTGAAGTAAATCCATGCAGTACTTTTTGAGTTTACCCCGGACATACATTGACTTTCCTACGATTTTATTATATGTATATAGATAATTATAAACGTTGAGAACGTATAATATATCTATGATTACGAGTATTAACTCGTATTTGTTGTGGTTATGACTTAAAAATATACTAAAAATTCAACTGCAATTATCATCTTCTAGAATGTTTCAAAGGTTATTTTATATTATAAAGGTTGAACATTATTGTAGAAAAAACTTTTTTGGAAACGTCAAAATAGATTGTCTCAAATGTTTGACTACTTAGCCGATTTATTATCTATCTATTCAGGAACAAAAGGAATTAGAAGATGCTGAAAGGCTGAAACAAGAGATGTACAAGAGACGAATGGCATACGACCAACAAATTAGCAGCGCTACCAAACTGAGGCGGCAGATTTTGGAACAAGAACGAGAGACTGAGAACAGGAGATTACAAAAACTAAAGGAGAGAATGGAACATGATTATTATAATGGTATACCTTTGTCAAAGAGAAAGATTCAGATAAGTGTACAGTTTATTTAAGCATAATACAGCCTGGTGTCAGACAGACGGACAGACAGACAGTGGAGGCTTAGTAATAGGGTCCCGTTTTACAATTTACGTACGGAACGCGAAAAACATATTTTTAAATTGAAAAAGCGGGAATCGAACTCAAGACCTAGTGTGGTCAACTCCGAGATCAGACCACTAACCCCCCCCCCCCCCCCCACCACACCACACCAAAAAGTTGATTATTATGATATCGCAAAAAAATAGGCGAATTAAAAGCCAAGTTTTTAAAAATACTTCAGGCGCGGACGTAATTTTATTTCATTGGAAAATACTATTACTCTGTATTTCTGGTTATAAATGCAAGCTACACTGATAACCTAAGAAATTGCCTTAAAAGACTTATCCAGTTTAATCTTATCGGACTAAGCAAGAGAAAGTTTTACCCAATTAAGATGAAGCAATGTTTTTGGGTCTCACGAACGTAGTTGTTGGCCACAACTATTATGGCGGACGGTGATGGAAAATAAAAATAGGTGACTTTTTAAATAAAAGAAGGGAATTATTGTTTTTTGTTCCGCCACTCCTCAAATGGACTCAACCAACACGCGGTGTGTTGGTTGGGTCCATTTGAAGTATAGACTATCTACCGTTCTGCCACGCAGGTCGTAAGAGGCCAACGATTGCTACATATTGGCTACATCAGACACTAACATCGTAGCTGCTGGTAGAGTCTGCATTGTCTCAGCCGGGTCTGGTACAACCGCCTTATTTATTCCTGCCGCAATAGTGTCAGTGCCTGTCACTTTCGTGTTACAGTTGGGATGGTAAAGTATCTTGTTGCTGCATCTGCTTGTTAATCATTCATTATTGTCATATAATATAAAAATATCAACAATTGCAATAGCATCGACGCTTATTGCTGTCATGTTCTAGTATATAAAGGTATATAGACTATGTATGTATGGAAGGAAGGTTAGATGGTCTGAGTGTTGGTGTGTCATTACAATACTGATGTAATATCAATGACAATTGTAACTTACAGCAATTAAACGTAAAAAGATGAAGCAAATGGAAAATTCAACCAACTATATAGAAGGGCATGAAATGAAGTTATGTAGAATGAGAAATGAAATGGATAAAGAAAGGGAGCTGGATTTAAAGAGCATACGCAAAGCCAACGAGGAACTTCAGCGGGAGAGAACAAAGAAAATAGAGGAAATGGTAAATATCTATACTCGTTTTTATATCACTGGATAGCAAACAAGCAGACGGCTTTGCTTGATTTTATGTATTTTAGGAATAATAGGTAATTCTATGTATGCATTATTGAATCATTTATTACGATTTACGAAGATGTACTTAATAGTATATAAAATGTTTCCCATTCTTTCGGGAAATTACCCCAGCATTAACTAGCAGTACCGACTAATCGAACTAAATAATCTTTTTTCACATGTAATGGGAATAAAATAACAAGAGTTGTCGATGAAATGTGATCTTGGTATTATTCATGGGCGTACCGAGGGGAGGGGGCAGGGAGGGGCAGCTGGGGGGGCAGTATTGTAGATAAAAATGTATTCTTAAAATGTTACAGTTGCCTCCCCCCTGGCTCAGAACCTGGGTATGCCCATAATATCATTATAAGACTTTTCAAGATAATTGCGTCAAAATATTGTCATTACAAACTGGTATATATTATAATATACTTTTCGTTCGTTCTCCTGTGATTGTTAAAATGACAAGATGTGTCATTTTAACAATCCAAGTGTCACCCAAGTCTACTAAATTTTGTAGACTTTTAATGGAGACATTCTATAATGGCCCAATTATCAATCTGGTCGTGTAATATATCTATGGATCGAATTTTAACCTATTGCTGGTTTACTTATAGCATCAAGTAGCGCCAATTTATAGGTAATAAGTTGATTATTATCATTTGTTGGCAACGTTACAAGAGCCTACTTCAAAAATTTTATGAGATGGCGCTTTTACTATAAATATGAAATCATCAGCGTGAGAGCGATGATTTATTCTTAGTTTAAATAATTGATGTAATATTTCATTTTCAATAACGTTTGAACGAAGTTTTTTTATTTTCCCTCATTTTTTATTTTCTTAACCCTGTCCCCGTTCCTCACTCTCCCATTCTCTCTTTCCCCCTAAATCTGTCCCCCTCACCGCTCAATTCCCCCTCTTTTTTACTTATCTCTCTTCATTTCCCCTCTTTTTTTCTTATACCTCTTTCCCCTGTTACTTTTCTTTACCCTCTTTCTCTTCTGTTCCCCTCTTTCCCCTTATTTCCCCTTTTTCCTCTTCTTCCAGTGCTTTTCCCTCCTTTTCCCTCTTTTCTTACCTGTCCCCGTCTTCTCCCCTCACCCCACGTCTTCTTCACTCTTCCTCTCTTCGTTTCTCTCAGACAGATGACCCTTGACCACTATTTGATTTTTCTTTAATTTCTGTTTTGACAAAGACATAAAAACATACAAAAGCAAATAAATATTAAAAATACGCGCCATGGAAGGAAAGGTTCGTGACGGAAACTTGTGGCAGAAAATTCTTACACTTTCCTTTCCTTTGTCCCCATCTATCAAGTCCATACCGTGCTCTAGGAACATCTTTTCAGAAAACCAACTATACATAATATTATAATGTAGGTAAACTTAATAAGCAAAACCCTAATAAAATACAAAATTTCATCCAAATTGTTAAATCAATAAATACTATGTATGTAACTGTCAATCTTGTTTAGCTACAAGTCCTGATGATGCGTTAATACGTGAAACCAGTAGACTTTAAACAATTTGAAATAAAAAATACCTTTAAACGAGCAATTCTTGTATACAAGGTGTAAAAGAAACTCGGTCCGATCCGAAAGACGTATGTAAATCGGTCAATGATATTGTATAAAAAAGTAATAAAATAATTATTTTTATTAAAAAAATATATATCGTATTTTAGTATATTCATATAATAATGACAAAGATATTATGTTTGCATTAAGCTACCAAGTAATGCCTTTGACAATCGGACAGGGATTTTTACACACTGTGTATTATGTAAATATTGAATCTCGGAAACAGTTTCAAAGATTTTTCATGAAACTAGTATGCAAGTATATACAATAAATAAATCAATTTAGCTAGGTTTTAACTTTAGAAATCGTCGTTTTTACCAAAAAAAAAACATCGAGCTTCACTCGGTCATCCGGGTACTATATAGTGAAACCAGTACATCTGTTTCGTACTTAATATAATTAAAATCAATAGGTAATAATATTACTTAATTTATATTGACCGCGCCATAGATCCAGTGTTTAACAATTCTGAATATGCAAGCAATGAGGCTTGGGTTCTATTCTCCAAAGGGACAAAATGTTATGTAATGAACATGAATGTTTGTACCTCTAAGTTTGGGTGCTTATTAAATTATAAGTATGTATGATATGTTCTTCTATGTTTTAGTATCGTTGATTAACATCTACATCACAAGCAAATAACTTGCTTACATTTGATGTTAGATTAATTCATATAATTTGTCAGATAAATTATTATTTATTACATTTATATTATAGCGAAGACTTAAATTAGAAAAAGAAATCTTTATCGACCATTTTAATTCTGAACGTAAAGTTTTGAACGAGTTAGAAAAAGAAGCTGATAATGTTATCGCCATGTGGAAGCAAGAAGAAAGAAGAAATTTTACTGAACATTTTGAGAAAATAGAAGATGAAAAGAGAAGTAAAAAAATGGTATGTTGCACTTTCCTTGATTAGTTCCGTATTTTGTTCTATAGCACAGACTACATAACAAATCAGGAATACATTTTACTTTATAAGTCTCTTTTGGGATCGAGCGGCTTCGGTCTCTAGAGGTCCTTGGTTAGAATCCTGGATCGTTCTAAATAGATTTCCTTGTGTTGATTCGGCCCCTTTTGAAAATTAATCCATCGGCAATTCCGCCCAAGAAATTCGATGAAGTCGAACAATTGGCTTAACGTGTCACTACCGTGATAACAACCAACGTGACGTCCATAACGTCGCACCCAAGTTTTGTATCAACGCTTTACCTATTTCAATCTCAATAGTGTCAGCGTAACATGTCTTGGAGGGTAAGGTAGCCAGTAAACATATGCATGTGGCATTAACACCCCGCCACACAGCTAACAACGCACCATCAACATCTTTGATGCATATAAGCGGTATATATCTCTTCCCATCAGAAAGTCCATCTGCTTGTTTGCTGTCTTATAAAAAGAATACAGTTGGCTAATCGTTTGTACATAGCACTTCTGTCTACCAACTTCAAGAATATGGCCAAAAGATATTAACGTTGTGTTAATTAATATCTTTAAAAAATGAAAAGCTATCACTGTAGGAATTTTCTAAAATTTAATTTTTTATTTTATGGTTTTATTGTAAAATGGGTAGGAAAGGTGATATTGTCAGAACACTGCCATGAGGCGCCATTTTTCTAATATGGCCACGCCAGCAGCAAAAATTCAAGATGGCAAAGTTGAAATTCAGAAGAAGCACATCAAAATAAATAATAATATCATTTTTCATAACTCCCAAAAACTGTTCTAAAAAGAACTATCGAAAAACCCTTGGTTTGATTTTTGAAAAAAGTAAGGCTATGTTTGATTCCGGGACTTCAACTAGGCACACAAAACACTTATACTCTCTACGGAGAGACTAGGTAATTCGACATCGTTGTAGCAGTTTAGTCATGAAAACGTAACAGATAAACTTTCGCATTATAAGTACGGATAATACTATTTAAAAATATTTGTATTATTATTTACAGAACGATATGCAAGAATATAGAAAACATATAGATGAACAAAAACGTCAAAAGGATAAAGAAAAAAGCCATAGAATAAAAACTATGGAGGAGGTAAAAAGAATAGCATATCGGGAACTGCAGAAAAAGTTTGATAACGCTAATCGGGAAATGATAGATCAAATTAGATATAGAAATGATTTGAAAGAACAAATTAATAAAAATCAAAAAGTGTTGGTACGTATGAAACGGACATTGGAAAGAGAAGGCTTTTGTAAAACCTAACCAATCCTGACATTCCATAACGGTATACATTTATGGCGCGGCTATACATATCGGGCTACGGCGAAGATTCGCGCTAGCACGATATATCGGCCTATTGCGCAACTACGTCGCGAAAGGCCTTGTCACGCCACTGCAGTGGGCGTCAAGCTGCGGTCCGCAAATGATATTTTTGCGACTCACGACAAAGAAACTATTATGTAATTAGTTAATTACGATAAACAATAATAATAATAACACACTATAATTTATCCGCATACATATGTTTAGGTAATTTCATGTAGGAGCGGTATTTTGATATTAACCTAGTGTATCGACGTACCTACCTATGCTATTTTATTTTGTTCCATGGTAGAAAAAATAACATACGACGATATGGCCTTTTATGTTTATGAAGCTGTATCATAAGTTAGTGATCTTTGTGCGAATAAAATACAGTACACAGTAGCATAAAATTAAATAATTAAGAATTTGAGAAAAAAAAGTTTAAGGAATACTACAATATTCTTGTTTGCTTTGTCGTGGGCCGCGCAAATATCATCAACAGGCCGGACCAATATAACCTGCGGGCCGTGGTTTGATGACCAGTGGTAATACATCATTATGACGTAATCAATTGTCGCGATGTAGTTCGTGACAACATCGTGCTAGCGCGATACTTCGCCGTAGGCCGATATATGTAGCCGCTATAGTAGTGAACTACTAGTGTCGAGTAAACATGTTTCTACTCAAAAGATTTTTTTGTATGTCCCATTACAAAAAAAATTAACACATCACATTTATTGTTGATATTTTAAAATTATAAACAAACCTTTTTTATAAATTTCTGTGAAGCAAAGAAATGTAGACAAATAAATATTTTATATTTTTGTTTGGCAGGAGATGAAAATGAAGGAAATTGAAGAAAAACAAAGGCCTTTTACCAAGAAGGCACTTGCGTTTGCAGATGTCATGAAAGAAAAATTTAACTGTACATCTCCAAGGTAAACATTCGAAATTTCTTTTAACGTATTAAATGTAAACGTAACGTATTAAATATATTGCAAGATATTCCATTCAAGTTTTTTTTATATTATAGAAATGGATCTTTTGGTGGAAAGATACGACAATCGACTAAAGATCTTAATAAAAAAGACGTCTTTTTTATTACGATCTTTAATTATCCGCATAATTTAAGATTATGGGGATTCTATGTCAGAATCATAGTTTACCACTTAATTTCTCTTCAAGCTGGAAAATGACAGTGACAAGCACTGACGCTATTACGGTAAGAACAAGTAAGGTGGTGCCAGCAAACCTGGGCGATACATCGCAGAACTCTGTCTAGTTAACAGCGACGAGGGTAATAATACTTTGAGCCTTCACTCGCTTTTTACGAAATGCCTGGCGACAACGCGAGTTCGTTATCTTAGCTTATTATTCGGCACGATGAAACAGCACAATATGTCATATTTCTATTTTTTACGATATAATATATCTACAAGAGTTGGACATTTACATACATTTGCTCATATGAGCAGCTACGCATTTTACGCCCAACGCCGTGTTTATTACTATTTGTGTGGTCTATTTTTTTACAAGATAGCAAAAAAGCAGATGGGTCTCCTGACTTTTACAAAGTCAACCATCGCCTATAGACACCAAAGATATTAATGGTGCGTCGCTATCTTGTGGCGAGGTCTAATGCCACATGCATACGTTTACCGGCTACCTTACCCTTCAAACTGGAACACGACAATGACAAGCATTGACGCTATTGCGTCAGGTATATGTGAGGTGGTGGTACCAGACCTGGCTGAGACAAAGAGACAAAGAGAAACTCTACCATCTAGTAGCCACGATGGTAGTGACTCGTATAGTCAATCGGTCGTCTTTTACGACCTGCCTGGTAAAACGGCAGTTGGCCTATTCTTCAAAGGAACCCGGAACTAACACCAAGAATATGGCATATTTCTATTTAGGTAATACGATATAATATATCTACAAGCGTTTGACATTTACATACATTTGAGCGGCTACGCATTTTATGCCCAACACCGTGTCTATTAGTATTTGTGTGGTCTGTGGTTCACACTAACAGTGGTGTGGCGTTTATACAGATTGACTGGTAAAAGACTAAATAATGAACTAGTGTTTAGTACTCGATTCTGGTACTAAATATGTAATAAAATTGGTATTTAAATTTTGACCTAATAGTTCAATAAAAATGTTTAGTACGGACACCCGCGCATAGATATCGAAGTTCATTATTTACAAACAGCAATTTGCCGCCGGGACACATGTCAGTCAAAGCGAGCGACCTCAAGAAACAGCCCTTATTTCAATAGATCTGCTATGTAGTTAAGCAATATTCACTTTTTAGTAGTTTCTACACGCCTGTATCCCTGAAGTGGTAGGCAGAGGTACATGTGCACCCAAGATTAGCGGAAGATACTTAGTTCCACAATGTGATAAGTGGCAATTGTTAAGTCTATCGCCAACCGGGCACTTATGGTACCACCCTCACTTATGGTACTTATCGTACTTATCCAATCCCGGGCAACGTTGTTTTTATCAGGAAACTAAAAAAACAAATTTTTGTAATTTATGTAATTTTTTTTATATCATAAGATAGCAAACAAGCAAATGGGTCTCCTGATGGAAAGGGTCAACCATCGTCTATAGACGCCAAAGATGTTAATGGTGCGTTGCTATCTTGTAGCGAGGTCTAATGCCACATGCATAAGTTTATCGGCTACCTTACCCTCCAAACCGAAACACGACAGCGACAAGCACTGACGCTATTGCGGCAGGAATAGGTAAGGCGGTGGTACCTGACCCGGGCGAGACAATGCAGAACTCTACCACTTAGTAGCCACGATGGTAGTGACTTGCATAGCCAATCGGTCACCTTTTACGACCCGCCTGGCAGAACGGCAGTTGGTCTATTCTTCAAAGGAGCCCGGAACCAACACGGGGAAAGGGAAAAAGGGAAAACACACTTTACCAATTAATCTGTATACTTACTCATATTTAATAATGTAACAAATGTAAGGACACACGGATATAGTCGGATATAAATTATATTAGGGGCCAGATCGACGAAGTGTGACAAGCGGTACGGAGGGGTCCGAAATTTTGTGACATCACATTTTTTCAAAGTATAATATTTTATATATAAGTATTACAACACTAAATTTAAAAAACTTCCTGTACAAATAAAAAAATAATCGAATGAGATCATTATTCCAATGTAAAATTGTAAAATATGTGACATCACTCTAGGATAGGGTCTCACAAATGTGACCAGCTGTGACAAGGACGGGGGAGGGGTTAAAAAATTATGAAATTCGTGTGACGTAATTTATGGATGGCCCCTTATAAGTAATTATTTATTGGTACAATTTTTGTTTCAGGGAATATCCAATTCATCCTTTCAAAAGAGTTTTGAATTCAAAGGAGAAAAACAATTATTCATTACCTCAGCTAGAACTAAAATAAATATAGTTTTTAATAAAAATAGTGTTTTAGTACCACTGTTAAACCACAGTAGAATAATAAGGCAGTTGATCAACTCCATTCAAGGCGCCCGAATCGCCGCACGCACACAGACGTGTCGTTTACACGGCCGCTAACCTATCTTGTCCGGCCAAGATAGGTTAGCGGCCGGCCTTATCATTCTACTGTGGTTAAACTCTTGATAAAATTGTGCTACTGGCGACCGGCAACCTGTGCTCAGAGGAAAGCATGGCTCTCTTGCTGAAAAGCGACAACCATCGCTTATATACATTAAACATGTTATTTGTTAATATTACTTTGCTATCATTGTATCGGAGTCTTAATGCCACACAGTTTACCGGCTACATCACCCTTCAAACTGGAACACGACACTGATAACCACTGACGCTATTGCGTCAGGATTAGGGAAGCTACGCATACGCCAAAGTAGGCGGCGATTAGGCCCGCTGTTTCGACCCGCCAACACTCAAGATGCCTATTCTGAGAAATAAATCCACAATCCTGACGCACGCGAGACGCCAATCTACAGTTATTAACGAGTCGAAATTCTGATGCCACTTACGCTCCCGCTCATCCTCAAGATACTGCCTCAAGTCGAGGTTCGGTCTCCCAGGAGACACCCTTAGGGCGGGCTCTCAGCTTACTAAATTTAATTTCTGGCTGAGCCCTTTACTTCCCCAATACACCCGGTTTTGGAGTAAGGGTCATTTGGACCAACTGCTTAAATTCGTTTCAAAAAACTACTCGTCTTTCGTCGGTTTCGTTGATTCGTCGATACTGAGTTCGTATCAAGTAACGTTTCGGAAAAGGTCTGCATAATGGGCTCTATGAATTACTGCAGTAAACCGACAATATACCTACCTATCAAATTCTTCGTTACCAATAGACACCAAAAATAGACGGTAATGGCTCATAACTATGTGTATGTTAGTGTACCAGCTATCCTAATCTCCGTGCCAGAATATATAATAACAGGCAAGATGATGGCACTGAGAAGAAACTGCTTCGATGATAAAACTTTTGTGAAGAATTCGGTTTCGAAGTGAAACGTGCGTTGAGTGCGTAAATTGTGTGCTTTTGTGCTTGCTGCCGATGTGGGTGAAAGTGAGATGGGTGTGGGTGGATAATTGTACCACTGGGCTCTTTTTTGTCCGGACCATCGATGAGTTTTATCCGTTTATTAAACCAGCGTCTTTGATTTCGGTGGCATTGCGAAGGTCACATAAAACAACAGTTCACGGATTATATAATAGCAAACGTAATTAACTTAACCTTTTAATTATGGATTTTCGAATAAATCAATCAATAAAAAGCTGTAGTATTTTTATATATTACTTTTTATCGTTGGCGCTTGGTGAAACTCCATTCTAATTCAATATTTATTAATTAATAACACATGTGTCTTGTACTGTTTCACAATAAGGTAATTATATTTAATTCTCTTACACAAGCATCCTCAGGATATTTACAGTTAGTAATTAACGTTGTAGTATTTTTATCATTCGAAAAAAAATATTCGAGTGATATATTGGTATATTGGTAATTGTATATTTTATACCATTTTTTATACATATTGTGACTTATTAAAAAAACTCATTGTATATAAGTAGGTACATTAATATACAGTAATAACATTTTTTTTTGGAGAAGCTGACCGAAGACATTCGACAAATGGACAAAAGAGCTATTGATTTGCCACTGTGGTCCATACGACCTACTACACAAAAGATAAATTAACTACGGTTCTACCGTGACGTGCTTTTAAATTACTTGCCTACCACGGTTTGTTCTGTGCTGCTTACTATGGAGGAGATCCACGTAGAAGATCTATGAAAAATATCCCGACAGAAAACTAAGCTTAGGTTAATAATTCTGATTTACTAACTTAGATCCTTGTGGTCTTAGTTTCACTGAACACGCACATTCTCATTACAATATAAACAGTGTTGCCGATTAGCGAGATTTTTCCTGATTTCAGGGTATAGGAACTTTATTCAAAAGTAAATCGGGGATCAGTTACATTCAAGATTTTTCGGGTATTCTGATCATATTTGTACAAACAAAACTTATAACAAAATATTGAATGGTTTGTTATTTTTACTTTAAGCCTCGCAACATTATAAACAATCGTCGATGAATTAGGAATCCCTAATACTTCCTTACTCCGAGCTCAAACGCATTTACATTTACATCATTACATCATCACATTCGTTTTGTTTGATGAATTATATGCTCTTCGAATATAATTATTTCGTATGATTGTTTGCATTAAGACTAAGACTAAACAGGCATAAACAACGACAAAAACATTTTATTTTAATATTTGTAGAAATTATTTTTATTTTAACATTAGTAGTTAATTATTATATATTAATTGTCCTAATACTTATTTACAAACTACTCAATGTTTACTCTTACAGGGACACAATTTATATACGCAATAATAAGAGAATCACATAGTTGTAAACTTTCAGGAGCTCAAAAATCGTACGGGGTTATACTTTCTACGCTATCCGGAAAATTCCCTATTTAGCCCCGAAAAGTATTTCATTTTATGCTAGATACATACATTTATACTGGCATAATAGATATATTTACATTCATTTCTTATTCTAAACAGGATTTTAGCACTTTTCAGTGTACGGTTCATCGATACATGATGCCTAATATAAGATAGGCAAATCTATATTTAAATAACCTTACCTTAATAACGCATTTTATTCTTCAATTATAATTACCTAATTCTTTTGTGTACACTGCACATCAAAAATTCTTAAGTATATTTTATTCATATATAATGGATATAATGGGAAACATAGTAAACAAAAATGCAGTTATTATCGCCCAATCGGAGGCACAGATAAAGGAAGTTTATAATGCCATAACTATATCTTACATAGGACGGGCCTTAGTGATTATTCTATTTTGTCTAATTGGAACGTACCTATCATGCAGTTACGGTGTCAACAAAGTAAAAAAGTGGTTCGTAACACAAGTGCATAAGGTACAAGATACCGCCTTAATGCATGGTCGAGTGGTTAGTGACCCTGACTACGCAATCGACGGGGCTCGGGTTCGATCCCCGACGGGGACAAGCATTTGTGTGATGAGCATAAATGTTTGTATTTCCGGGTTTGGGTGTTTATTAAATATATCCTAGTATTTATATATGTATTTCTATGTATTAGTATCGTTGACTAACACCCATAACACAAGCAAATAATTCGCTTACTTTGGGGTTAGATCAGTAAGTGTAATTTGTCCCGTGAATATTTATTTATTTATTTATTATTATTTATTGATATAAAAAACCCAAGATACAAAATCAGTGTGTCAAAAACGTCCTCCAGAAATGAGTGCACAATTTTAAATTGTGCACTATGCACTATGCACAATTTTAAATTGTGCACTCATTTCAAATAGAATCGCGTCGGCCACGTCACTGTAAATTTTATTTATTTTCGTACATTGCTTTGTAAAAACAACTATAAGTCTTGCACTTAAGGTTGGATATGCAAAGACAGATGTTTTTGCCATATCTATAACTACTTAAATGAAATTAGGGACACTTTTGAGTGTCAGTTTTGTTCGGGACTGTGCATCTAGGGTTTTTTATATCAATGATTTTACCAGAACTACACTACACTAGTTACTACTACACTACACTAGTAGTACACACGTTACACTTTTATTTCGCAGAACACGCGATGGTTTATCGCCTTAGACAAACAAAGGTTTGTTAAACATTTTTAAGGCGATAGGTAATGCCAAACTACGAAATAGACACCTCTTTGAAAGCCTACTACTGCTATCCGATTGGTCCAATAATTTTAAAAAAATATGCATTATATGTATAATATAATTAAGTTTAAATTTTAAGTTCGTTTTTTCAAATTTTATTGTTATTTTTGACGGAAAAAAATCGAATATCTTTCTTATTTTTACACAAAAAATTGCTTATAACTTCCAAACTACTGTAGCGATTTTGATGATTTTTTCTTTTTATTACAGACAATTTATTGCTTTATAAAATTTAAGTTCAAAATCTTACAAAATCATTATAGTGTCCTATTAAATCAATAAAAACCTTATTATTTAATTCGCGGACAGCGCTCGCGTCGAAAGTCAGTCTCCCGGTAGCGTTCATACGGGGAGGCTGTGTCGCATGTTAGCATGCTCCGCTCTCCATATTCGAGTCAAAGAGTAATAGTACAGATAGAACGTTTGGCACAATAGTAAGATTGTGCCGTTTGGAAATTGAAGATTTCGTTTACGCTTGGATGTTTTTTTATAGTAGATAATGAGCTTGGACCGAGAAGTCTGTTTTTTTTACAGATGTTGTTCTTATGATATAGACAAGGAATAAGAAAGGATTTTTTTAAATTCATCCCCTAAGATGGTGAAATAGGGGGTGAAAGTTTGTTTGAAACTCTCGCATTTTTGAGTTATTACAACTCAAATAGAATGATATGCCGTAATTAAATTATCCTTTAACTGAAAAAAAATTAAATGTAAATTTAATATTTTTTGGAATTCTAGCCTATAGAGAGGTAAAAAGAGGCTTTAAAGTTTGTATCATAAATGAATTGTTTATTTATTGCATTACTATAAAACCTAAATTATTTTAATTTAGTATTTATGATTTTTAATACAATTAAGAAGTACGAATTTTTGGATTTTTTTAGTACTTATGCTCTTCAATCGAAATTGAAGAAACGTGCATGTAATGTTCGAAGTTTCATCCATTAAAGGAGTAAAAATGTGTGTTACAATTTATATGAAAAATCAAAGGTTTATGGTGAAAATAACTTGAAATTCGGCACTTATAATCTTCAACACAATTTAAGAATCATATATTTGGGGATTTTTTTAAATTTTATTCCTTAAAGGGTTAAAAAAGCATTGATGTTTGTATAAAAAATAGATTGTTTATTGTAGAATATTGTAGAAATTATTTAAAACTTAGTATTTATGATTTTTAATACATTTAAATGAATACGAGTTTAAGGTTTTCAAATGTCATCCCTTCAAAGGATGAAAAAAGTGGTAAAGTTTGTAGAAAAAATAAAATATGTTTAATCAAAATCTCTTCAAATTTATTAGTCATGATCTTTAATTCAATTAAATAAACGTGCATGTAAGGATGTTGTGAGTTTTATCTCTTGAAGAGGTAAAAGAGGGTATTAAAGGGGCTGAAAGGTAGTACTTACTTAGTAGACGCTGAATAATATTTTGAGACTATTCATGTTTACGCTTTCCTACGTTTACGCTTGAATGTTTTATTAGCTATAGATAGATAAGTATTTTGTCAATATTTTGTATAAATGTACAAAAATAAATAAAAAATAAACATATAAACAACGAAGATAATTCAAGCAAGCGAATAAAAAGCAAAACTCTAAAGAAAAAAAAAACTGGTACTATTTGAAGGTAGTAAGGACTTCGCAACTAAAAATAAATAAATTAAATATATTATACATACAAATAGTCTAAATAAATCAACTTATTTAGTAGTTTCCTCTATAAACATTAAATCAAATTATATATCTTCTTTTTTATTACGAGATTTTGAAACAAAAACTAAGAAGCTAGTTAGTTTTAAAATATTATTCAAGAGATTATATTTAACCAAATCAAATTTTGAAAGGTTTTGTTAAATATTAATTGTTGATTGTATGTATTAAAATAAAGTGCTACACGGGATGTATTGTATATTACAACACTTTCAAAGAAATAGGAAACGAAACTGTTATTATTGTGTAAATTGTTATATGATTTTTTGTCGATTTTCGGTACATTTTTTTTTCTTTAGATATTTATCATTTTTCTAAAACGAATGTATATGTAATCGATAAATGAGGGATTACTGGTTATTGGTTTTGAGTTTGACATCATTCAGTCGATTCATGATGATAAAAGTTCATATAGGTGAACAAAAATGTTAAAACGTAGGTATCTGCATTCACTGTAAATACTCTTTGACGTTGGAGCAAGCTAGCGCGCGATATAATTTTTGCGCTGCTCCTGTCAGAAACTCAAGGTCGTTCGCAGCTGTAATCGCCTTAATATGTAATAAATAGATACTTGTAGTTATCGTCTTAAGTGCTCGGCGATGTCAGTTTACATACTTATTTTTAATACCTATCTTATATTGAAATTTTATTCTAATTTTGTAGTATATTAGTACTATGTAAATGTAAATGTATTGTAAGGTATTGCCCTATGTTAACGTATTGAGACAGTTAAAATATTGTTCATAATGTTTTGTATAAGCTACCTAATAAATTACATTGTAAAATAATGTAGCATACCTACTGTCTCGTTCCGCAATGATTTTTTTTAACTGTCGATAGGGAAGCGCTTGACCACGATCTCACCTGATGGTAAGCTAAGGTGCGACCTAAGATGGAACGCGCTTCCCTAGAAGGTACCTGTTCACTCTTCTCTTGAAGATCCCCAGGTTGTATTGGTTGGGGAACACAGACTCAGGTAGCATATTCTAGTCCCTTGCGGTTCGGATCAAGAATGTCGAATCGAACCGCTTTGTTCGGGTACGTGGAACGTCCACCATATGACGATGCCTGGTATCTGTGGGCCTCGACGATCGATAAAAAAATATAATTAAACGCCATGCCACCTGCGTTAATCACTTTCTCACAAGTGCGCATTATATGTACGTATCATTGTATTATCTAAACATATTTTGTTTAATAAGAATCTAATGAAAAACAAATCAGGACTTGGCTTATTTACTTACAATCATGGACCGCCCCGTTGGTCGAATGGCTAGCGAACCTAACTACGCATCAATGGGGCTCGAGTTCGATTCCCGACAGGGACAAACATTTATATGGTGAGCTTAGCCATTTGTATTTCTGGGTTTGGATGGTTAATTAATCTATTTGAGTATTTATGAATGTACCTCTATATATTAGTTCGTTGACTGATACACATACTACAAGTAAATAAATTGCTTACTTTGGGGTAAGATCAATTCGTGTTGTGGCGCCGGTGGTCCGTACCGCTGAACTGTCATAGTGATGGAACCAGCGGGCCATCTGCTTGTTAGGTGACGTCATTACTGTGGAGGTTGATGACGTCACCTGACAAGCAGCTGGCCCGCTGGTTCCATCACTATGACCCTTCAGCGGTACAGACCACCGGCGCCACAGTGGTGACCCACGACTGAACAGAAAACGCACGATATACGAGTCAGGAAACGAAATTAAAGAAAAATCAAGAGAAAATGAGCGAAGACAGCAAAGAAATCGAAGCAATTTCACTAACAATGCGAATACTACCTTTTTGGCGTGACAGACCACGGTTATGGTTTTTATCATTCGAAGCCGCCACAAGCGACGCGACCTAAGGAAAAAGCCAGGAGAAGCTCGCGCAGATGGTGATACGGCAGCTGTACAAGACAGATATTGAGCAAATTACGGACATCCTCTATAATCCACCTGAAAAAGACTACTACAAAACTCTCAAGGACAGACTAATTACCGTTTATGAAGAATCAGACAACCAGCAGTTCCAGAAGCTTCTGTCCGACATGGAGCTTGGTGACCAAAAACCTTCCCAGTTACTACGAAGCATGAGGACGCTGGCACGTAACAAGGTACCTGACAACACTTTAAGACTGATGTGGATGAACCACTTTCCTGCCAACGTAAAATCTATTTTAGCGGTAACATATGCGGTAACACATTCAAAACGCAGACAACTCTAGATGAACTCGCACTTCTGGCAGACACCGTGATGGAAACACAAGCATCGCAAGTAGCAGAAATAATGGTAGGGAAGCCGCAAAAGGACGCAACCCGAATGCTAATAGAAGAGGTCAGAAAATTATCTCTGGAAGTCACAGAACTAAAAGCACAAGCACAAACACCACAGAACAGACCATACTACAATAGGGGAAGATCACCGTTCCACCGCAATTATTTCAAAAGACGGAACTACAGCGCTAGCAGATCCCCTAGCTCATCATCCACGCCGTTATGCATATACCATCGTCGTTTTGATGCCGCAGCAAGAAACTGCAGGAAACCTTGCAACTTCAACACGAAGCCGGAAAACTAACTGAAGCACTTGATGCAGCGGGATCAAGAACAGAAGATCAGTCACACCACTTATTCGTTAGAGACAGAAAGACCGCACTACAATTCCTAGTCGATATAGGTGCGAACATATCAGTTTTACCACCACCAAAAGGGACAAAACTGGAACCAACAAAATTCAATTTATACGCTGCAAACAACACCGTAATTCCCTCATACAGTGAACGAAGAGTGACTCTGGATCTGAACCTGTTAAGACCGTACACCTAGAAATTCATCGTTGCAAAGGTCAGCAAACCTATAATCGGAGCAAATTTTCCACCACAATCACATAGTCGACATAAAAAAACAAGAAGCTCATCGATCAAACGACGAAACTCACAACAAGTTCGTACGTCGCACAATCAAGTTTACCTACAATTTCGACTATAAACTAGCAAAAAGTAGAGCTTTGTAAGGGCTCGCTAAGTTGTATTACCTAGTAATATTCTTAGGATAGTATTTTTATGCAAATTACATCTTTTAATGTATCATGGACTTAAACATCTTTTAATGTATCATGGACTTTATTTATTACTAGCTGTTGCCCGCGACTTCGTCCGCGCGGAGTTTCTTTACTCCGCACTGCCTCTCACCCGTAGGTGATAACGTGATAATATGTAGCCTAAATGTTGACCCGACCTGTTAGTAATATTCATGCAAAATTTGAAGTAAATCCATCCAGTACTTTTTGAGTTTACCCCGGACATACATACAGACAAACAGACAAAAATTCTAAAAACTATATTTTTGGCTTCGATATCGATTGTAGATCACGCCCCAAGTATTCTTTTAAAAAAATATTCAATGTATAGTTTTGACTTTTGAATAGGTGATCCCGCGGGATTCACCAAAAACTTATAATGCAGCGGGCTGCACGCTGCAGCTACTAGTAAATAAATGTTTACAGTCTTACATACATAATCAACAAATCGCGCCAACCTACAATCACTTGCCTTCCTCGTTCATTCGCGCACAGCCAAAATTCAGAGTTTATAACTCTTAACTCGAGTTCAGGCAGGCGAATCTAACTCGAGTCAACTCGATTTAAGCACAACTCGAGTTAACTCGAGATAGTAACTCGAGTTGACCCATCACTATTTAGGGGTATTTATTTTAGTAGTTGGTAACCCAGAATTATATACTTCAAATTTTAAAACTTTAATTTTTAAAAATTCAAAGTTTTCGAATTTCAGAAGTTACCTACAAAATAATATTGCTTTTTCCTTACTTTACATACTACAAGTTCCTTGCATACTACTTACTAGTACATCTACATATTCTTTGCTAACTTTGTCCGACTTTTGTTTGTACTATGTAGGCATATCGACATTACCGGGTGGCGGGTAGTTTCTTCCAGTTTCTTCATTCTTGTTGAAACTTGAAAGAGGGTAGATGAAAATGTTTTAGTTTTTATGTCAAATGTGAAACACGCTGTGGATTTAGATCTTGATATCTGGCAAGTATTAGATTTAAAAAATGGGAGATGAAGAGAAAAAATTGCTAAGACGATTAGAAACTCTCCCTTACCGGCAAGTTCAACGTGTAGCTAAATCTTTAGATTTACCTTCGAATTATAAGGTTAGTAAAAATACACAGTTTAAAGGGTATGAAGCATATGATAAATATCCTTCATACAAGCTTTTCTTAAAATTTGTTACCGAAAATGGTAACAAATTTGTCCCGGGCTCTTTTGAAGAATAGGCCAACTGCCGTTCTGCCAGGCAGGTCGTAGAAGGCGACCGGTTGACTATGCAAGTCACTACCATCGTTTCTACTAGGTGGTAGAGTTCTACATTGTCTCGCCCGGGTCTGGTACCACCGCCTTACCTATTTCTGCCGCAATAGCATCAGTGCTTATCACTGTCCGATTTGGAGGGTAAGGTAGCTGGTAAACTCATGCTTATAGCATTAGACCTCACCACAAGATAGCAACGCACCATTAACATTTTTGGTGTTTATAGGCCATGGTTGACTTTTTCCATCAGGAGACCCATCTGCTTGTTTACTATCTCATAATATTAAAAAAAAAAAAGGGGACATCATCTAAATGTCATATTTTTCATCTGATAATAGTTCAACCTACTTTCTGTGAGTAATGATTGTAGAGGAAGCACGACAAGCCAGAAAGAATCATGATGTAGGGCACTCGGTTCTCTCTGACTGCCCTGTAAGGGTTCTGGCATAAAGGTGTATGTATCAAACCCAGGATTGTAGCTAAACTCTACCACCTAGTGGTCAAAATAGTAATTGCATCTTCAGGACATGCTTCACCTTATAGGCAGAATGGTAATGGGTATAGGTAATGGTGGTCTTGTTATTTAGAGGAGGGATGGCTCAACATGGGAAATATAATGAGGCTTTCATTAATAAAATGGAAGATATGTAAATAAAATACAAATTACAGATGCTATTGATATTTAACACCTGCAAAAATTTGGGTCATTATGCCTGTTAATTTGGTGCCTTTTTTTATATTTTTACTGTATGTTACAGAAAATTTATCTTATTCAACTCATTAACGCTAAGAGATATAAAACAGAGGAGGTTGTCAATAATATTATTAATAAAGTTAGGTTGGAACGTCTTGCAATGAGAACTAAGAATACGAATAAGCTATTGAAACTGGTGAGTCCAAATTTTTATTAGGTGTTATGAAGTCCAAAAAATCTAATTGAACACTAGAAACATATCTTTCAATATTGACAAATTACTCTATAAATACTAGCAGGTCCAGCCATACAATGCATGCATTGCTCAGTTATATCTTTGGACTCTTACCTAATGCAGCATCATCCATTGTGTAATTACCCCACACAAAAAAGGCGCTAGTCTTCTAGAGTTGCAGAGATCCGCGCACAGTGAAGTGCATCCTTAACTAGGATAATAATCAGTTGACATATTTTTTCGACAAACTGTCATCTTTTAAAAACATATAGAACTCAAGACAATTATAACCTTTGTCATGTAATATAAAAAATAAAATACAATTTGCAAACAAAAATGGACATTATTCAGATTAAACCTACCATATACCCAAATTTAGAACATAATATAACACTGAATATGATAAATTAAATATCTTTATGCTCGCATCCCAGTAGAGGAAGGCAGAGGTACATCCAGTGCATCCACGATTAGCGGAAGGTACTTAATCCCATAATGTGATAGATGGCAAGCCTATTGTCAACCAGGCACTTATGCATTCCTGGGTAACATTGTTTTTATCAAAATTTGGCGGCATTGGGCATTTGAATTGCCCGACCCAGGAATTGATCCTCCTGTGGTCACCACTGACACCGGACCACTAGACCACATAAAATATGCAACATTTATAAAAACCGCGTTACATATTCCTGCTGCTTAGCATCAATGCTTGTCATTGTCGTGTTTCAGTTTGGAGGATAAGGTAGCTGGTAGATTTATGTACTATGCGTTCCAACTAAGAATAGGACTGTCAGGATGACATATTGCTCCGCACTTTGCAAAAACTTCATAAGTGATGAGTAAGGTGTGCAAAAAAATTCTAACAAAGAAATACTTAAAAAAAATTTCATTCTAATTTGTATATTTTTTTATTTAGATTCTCATCAGATCATGTTATGTGTATTAAAATAAAGTGTAAAATAGCTAACACGACTTTTATATATACATATATATAGATGAACAACTAGACTGTATTTATTGTTTTTTTATTGATGAATATTATATTTTAATACTTTTTAGCCTATTCTAGACTAATACAACCCAAACCCACAAAAATCACAACAAAATTGCCCCGTCGTTTTTGACTTAGAAGTTGTGTGAACTAACACGACTTTCTTACACTTATACAGATGAACAGCTAGACTGATGTTTTTTAATATTTTTTATTGATGAAAATAGTATTGATAAAATATTTGTTCTTAAATAAATCGGCAATATTTTTTGAACAATAATTTTTATGCTGACATTACTAATTTCACACTTGTGGTATGAAGTTGATAACAAACGCAATCCTATTCTTAGTTGGATGCATAGTATGTGGCTTTGCCATCCTGCCAGACATATAGCAATGCATCATTAACATATTTGATGTCTATAGGCAATGGTGTCTCTTTCTATCTGGTGAGTAATCTGATTGTTAGCTATCCAATGATATTAAAAAAACATGGTTTTATGAACATACTAGCTATTGCCAGTGACTTTGTCCGCGCTGACTTCATTCACTCCGCACAGCACCTGGCCGCTAGGTGATAGCGTGATAATATGTAGCCTATATGTTGACCCGACCCGTTAGTAATATTCATGCAAAATTTGAAGTAAATCCATGCAGTACTTTTTGAGTTTACCCCGGACATATATACAGACAAATAGATAAACAAACAGACAAAAATTCTAAAAACTATATTTTTGGCTTCAATATCGATTGTAGATCACGCCCCAAGTATTATTTTAAAAAATATTCAAGGTACAGTTTTGACTTTTCTACGATTTTATTATATGTATAGATACATACATGTTAAAGTTTATTATTTCAGAACAATGGTGACACAAAACATAGTATAAGTAAGAGCAGAACAAGTTTTTCTCCTCCCATTACAATGACACCAAAAGGCCCTAGACAGGTGTTTACATTCAGCCCTGATGTTCGTAACTCTGTAATAAAGCACAACCCTAGACGGAGTATTTTGCTAAACCTAAAAGAAGATCTCACACCAAAGCCTATTAGCTGTGACAGGGTTCTAAGAAGTTTTAACTTAAAAAATAAAAGGCCAAACTATGCATTTATGGAATCGAATGGAGCAAGTTCAAGTCAAAATGATATTAATAAAAGGCCAAACTATGTTATAACTGAATTAAACGACCAAAATTCAAATGACAATAATGTTAATAACAAAGGTGTAATAAGAACATTAAGTCACATAAGGAAACCAAAAATAGTGACAGCAAAATGTGTCATTAAAAATTTCAAGCCCGTTATAATGAGAAATAATTTTAGTATTGAAAGACCACTGGCGTTAGCACAAAATATGGTAAGTTGTTGTTATCATTTTAGTTTTTAGGGTTCCGAAATTAACGGTAAACTGTAATTTGGTCTGATATAAATGATATAGTTATCCTCACAAAATGGTTAAATTAAAAACTTGAAAAATATATTTATAAAGTTGCCTCCACTACACATAAAGTGGAAACGTTAAACTTTTTTCTTGCGTAAATAGTGGAGTATGGTTGTATAGGTAAAGTATAAAGTATCATCACGCCCGTTTCTCTTGCAGGGTAGACAGAGTAAACCGAATGTCCATAGATTTCCAGTTCACCGCAATTCACCAGTTTGTCGATTGGCGAGTTGTGGTGATCCTCATGTTAACGATTATCGACTATTTCTAGTGATAACCAGGACCAACAGTTTAAGGTGCTCATCCGAGGCACCAGAGTGTTATACACCACTCCGCCAAACTCCGAGCTACTAAGGATTTGATTTTCGAAAAAACCTCAATAACACTTTGTCCGACCCGCGGATCGAACCCGGGTCCTCATGGTCTGAGTCGAATAGGCTACCCCAAGAACACAAACAAGGTGGGTGGTTGGATAGGTATTTAAAAAATATGGTTAATTGTGGGGGCCAATTACGGAACCTTACATTGGGCGTGGCCCGACACGCACTTGCCTGGTAATTTCTTTAGATATTTGACATCAAGAATATGAAAAAAGAAGAATTCCAAACAATTGGTGTATATAGAGAGCATCTGGGTTGGCAGTGCCCGGGGTGGGCACATAGACAATGCAGTATGGCTTAGGCCCACCCCAGGATGTTGGATTACTGATTCAAAGTTCGAGGCTGGACCTAAAACACTTCCCACAAAAATCATTGTTATTAAATTACTAGGTACATCCTAGAAATATATGTGGGTACATATTTTGTTTTTATTACATACTGTAAATTATACAGTACATTCCGTTTATAGTCAGGGAGAATAGAAGCTAATGCTATCTAGCTTCCAATAAATGTTGTAGCTGCAATTTTATTGGATTAAAGATTAGTCAAACATATGTACCTACAAAATAAACCTTAAGTCTTCACTTCTCAGAAGGTCGGGAGCATTTAATTTATAAGAAGTAAAAAAGATCAGTAAATCAGTTGACCCCGCATCCTGAAACTTCTCCATAAATTGAGGTATTTTAAGCCCAGATAAGTAAAACTACACCTAAGCATAATTTTTAAGCCCAGAATTCAAAATTTAAAGCAAAAAATACAAGTTTGTTCTAAACCCGCAATATGTGAGTCCAACTCGTACTTGACCTTTTGTAAGTCCCAGTCCTAGACCTGAAAAATAACTCTAGATACACCAATTTTAGTATATGTGTTTTAGCACTGGAAACACTTGAGTTATCTTAAAAACTGTTCTTATAACAAAGAATATTTTGACATAACTTAGCCGTGATTAATTTTAGTTTACTAAGTTTTATTAATTTTTCTTATGCTTTAAATTTCAGAATTTAGTACCAAGCATACCATTAAAAAGACAAAGAACATTAAGTGGCATTTATCCCCTAGTTCAAAATGAAAATATTCCCAAAATTCCAGAAGAAATGTCATTCCGAAGAAAGGAATGTGGTCTATCAATAATTAATGCCTTAACAGAAGAGATAATACCAAATCAAAATAATAATCATCTACAAATAGAATATCCGGGTTCTAATAATTATCCAGCATATAGTGCTAACTACAGAGAAGATTATTGCTCAAAAATCAGGGTAGAACAAGATATGTACCAACGGAGGGTAGAAAGAAATAAATTGCCGAAAATTAGTGACGTATTCACTAGATTTAATAATATCCATACAGATTCCACACAACCTTTGTATGTTCAAGTCAGCACTGAGGCAGAAAGAAGTAAGTAATTGTTGAGTCATATAGTTCTGCAATTTATAGTATACTAGCTGTGCCCGCGAATTCGTTCGCGTGGAAAAATTCTAAAATAAAAACCCGCATAGTTCCCGTTCCCGTGGGATTTCCGGGATAAGAACTATCCTATGTCCTTTCTTGGGTCTCAATTTGTACCAAATTTTATCCAAATCGGTTCAGTGGTTTGGCCGTGAAAGCGTAACAGACAGACAGACAGACAGAGTTACTTTCGCATTTATAATATTAGTATGGATTTTATTTGCTTACTTACATGAAAAATATATTTTAAAAAAAACAATGTTTAAGTAATATTTTTTTAATTCTCTATACAATAGTTGAGTCATTGTCAAATTTCGGGCAGGTAAATTTGTCCCAGTTATATTATCTAAGATAATAAAAAAAATAAGAACAACAATATATTTCAATCACGATATCAATAACTGTTAGAATATTGGGCAAAAATATGATTATGGGTAGTTTTTCAATAACCGTCATTATTTTGAAAAAATAGTAAAAGTATCACTTTTGGTAACAGAGTTGTTATATTTCACATATAAACATAACTCGATACAAAAACACAATTGCACACAAAATGTAATTATTTGTTCCCAAACTATATATACTAAGATTCACGTTCATAGCTTTTTTATTTAGGATGCATATATTTTACAAAAAACAACTCTGTTACTCCTATTACCTGCTCGAAATTTGACAATGACCCAGTTAATAACATTGTTAATAGAGATTTAAAAAAATTCGTTGTTTATATCTTTTTTAAATTGTTAATTTCGCGCGTTCACAAGTATGCGTCGCTTACTTATCTTGAATTTATCATTACATTATTTATCATTTATCTTAAAAACTTTTGAAAAATTGATTTCAGAAAAAAAATTATTAAAAACAAATTGTAGACAATTTAATTTTTAATAACATTGCTCTCTTTAACAATCTTGATAAAGTTGATAGTTTTTGATTGACTTAAAAATCTTATCAGCTTTTTTCCTTTAAAAACTGCGTCAAATACTGTTAATTTAATCAAAATCAGTTAATTTTTTGGGATTTATCAATGAAAAACATTAAAAATAAAATGTTTTATTACATTGAATCGAAATTTTTAACCTATCGATTATTTAGCTAAAGCAATATTTTAGATCTCAAAAATTGAGTTGAATGCCATGATCGTTTTCAAAAAATTAATATACTGCCATTTTTAACAAGATTATACGTTTGAACTAAAAATTTATGCATATATTTTTTACTCTTTTTAGCTTAAAATACCTTAATTTAGTGGGAAGTTTCAGGGATGGCCCGTAGGGTGATATGATTACAGGTGATAAAATATGGTTTAGTTTAGTGTATTTTATACTTTTCGCGCACACACTTGATCCAGACCCGAAAAATATCGCGAGCGGCCTTTTCAAGATGATTTACCTACAATTTCCTTGCAAATTTTTTAAGATGGTTGAATAGTTAAAAAGGTTTAATATTTGTACTACACATTCCCATCGCTTATATTTCAATCCTGTCAAAGTCCTGCAGTTCAGCATCAATCATGAATAAGAATTTAAGTTTCTGTTGTGCTCTATAAAACTAAAGATTTATCTGCAACTCACTCATGATGCGGCAAGCTATGAAACGTCGGGATCATGCTTTTCGGAAATTTAAAAAAAGTAGAAGTGACGAGAACTGGCTATTTTATAAGAGGGCTAGAAATCGCTGCAATCAGTTGGTAAGAGCTGCTAAACGCCGATATTTCCACAATAATTTAACAAATACGTCACCCGCTAATGTTTGGAAATTTCTCAACTCACAACAAATCTGTTGTAGTGGGCCCGTCGAACTTCCATGTCATATCTCGCTGAATGACCTCAATACACTTTTTACGTCGACAATCACTATGAATCATTCTCTTAAAACTAAAACACTCTCTGTTCTTAACTCCAAACACAGCACTTCTTGCGAGCAATTTCATTTTTCTCCCATTACTTGTGAAGAAATCAGCAAAATTATAATTTCGATCAGGTCTAAGGCCGTAGGTTTCGACGGTGTGGGTAGGGAAATGATATTCCCTATTGTCAAATATATTTTACCTGCGCTAACTCAATTAATTTCTCTCTGTCGTTTGGTGTTTTTCCATCTCTTTGGCGTAAAGCCTTTGTCCTACCGCTTGCTAAAGTGCCTTGTCCTAATTCTCCTAATGAATACAGGCCAATTTCTATTCTACCATTTCTTTCAAAAATTCTTGAAGCGGCAGTTCACAAGCAAGTGTCAAAATTTATTTTGGGCCACAATATGTTAAGTGATTTCCAGTCTGGATTTAGACCCGGTCATAGCACTACCACGGCTCTTCTTAAGGTCATCAATGATTGTAGACAAGCAATGGATAAATCTCAGGTCACGGTGTTAGTCTTGATTGATTTTTCCAATGCATTTAATACCGTTGACCATGATATCCTACTTGCAATACTAAAGCTTGCTGGTTTTTCTTTACATGTAATGGAATGGTTTTCTTCTTATCTTCAGGGTCGTCAGCAGGCAGTGCGCACTGGAAGCCTTTCCGACTGGTGCGATCTGTCAGCTGGTGTACCTCAAGGCGGTATACTCTCTCCTTTTTTATTTTCAATATTTATTAATGCAGTCACAATTTCCTTGAATTGCCCTTACCACCTGTATGCAGACGACTTGCAACTGTACGCTAGTGCTAGTATATCTGATCTTACTGATGCGGTAAATAGAATAAATGAGGACTTACAGCATATTTTAACTTGGTCTCGTGATTTTGGGATAACTGTCAATACGTCCAAATGTCAGGCTATTTTAATAGGTAGCGCTCGCCGGATTGCGCAAGTTGATCTTAATGTATTACCACCTATAATTTTTAATAATACACTTATACCTTTTAGCTCGCAAGTCAAGGACCTGGGTTTAATTATAGATAGTGCACTGACGTGGGTCCCACGTATTACGGCAGTATGTCAGAAAGTTAACCACGCATTGAGAACTCTGTATAGACTCAAGAATTTTTTGCCTATTTCTACAAAAATCACATTAGTTCAGGCCTTGGTACTACCGATAATTGATTACGCTGATGTGTGTTTCTCTGATCTAAATCAAATTCTTCTTGACAAACTGGATAGACTTCTTAATAATTGCATTCGATTTATTTATGGACTACGCAAGTTTGATCATGTTTCCCAATATCGCTCTGCTCTTAAGTGGTTGCCTATACGACAGCATAGAGATTCTAGAATGCTATGCACTCTGTTTTCTCTATTGTACGATCCGGCTGTACCTGGATACCTTAAGACTCTTTTTGATTGGCAGAGAGACACACATAACCGTAATCTGAGGTCTGACGAGAACTTATCTCTACACATTCCGTTTTGCCACACAGAGTTTCTTTCTCAATCCTTTTTCCACCGAGCAATTCGTTTGTGGAATGTACTTCCTACACACATCAGAAAATCCCCTTCAAAACTATCATTTAAAAGACAATTAAAATTATATTTCAATACAAAAAATAGTGACGTCAATTTAGTTACAGTGTTTAAATCGTTTGTGCTCATAAATTATTTATTATTTGTATGTATGTATAATAAGTATTTATATATATATATATATATATATATATATATATATATATATATATATATATATATATATATATATTATGATTGTATGTATGTATTTGAATGTTTATGTATATATGTATGTAATTAAGTATGGTATAATTTAGTAATATGTATTATTATAACGTGTATTTATATATTTATATTGTAAATTATTTATTACTCTGTATTAATTTTGTCTTTTCATAGTAAGTTTAAGTTATATGAATAGAGTTAAGTTGCACCGCCTCTTTTAATTATTTTCTTGATACATGAGGTTGGCTAGTATAGAATGCCATTAGGCGTTAAGTTAAACCTATGTACTTTTTGTCTGTGCATAAATATAAATAAATAAAAATGATACCTGTAATTAACATGTCTAAACTTGTAAAAAAATAGGTACATGGTATTTTTTAAGCACCACTTTTCTTAACCTTGACCTTATCACTTTGCACTCGATAATTTGGGACTAGGTTATCAAATAAAACCACAGTCTTGCACTAAAGGTTGGTTTATTGAGAGCACATGATGAAATCTTAGGCTACGTCGGCACAGGCAGACGGCCTGCTTAGCGCCTCGAGTCTAGCGAACTACCTAGCGAGTATCTTAGTAAAACGAATGTCCTAACCTCGCCAACACTGCTCACTACGGCCGGTCGTGAACATATTAGAACATTTGTTTTAATAAGATACTCCATAGGTGGTTTGTAAGGCTGTTCGCGCTTAGCAAGCCACCTGCCTGTATGTACGTAGCCCTAAATATTATATTACAAGGAGTAGTTAACATTTGAACAAACTATATTATGACACTAAAGAGTAATTCTGTATTGCTGTCGTAGTAGCATTGTGGGTTGGAATGCAATATGCATAAGTTTAACAGCTACTTAATACTCTTCAAACTGGAATATTACAGCGACAAGCACAGAAGAAATCCAGTCGAAATGTGGCAAGACCTGGTTAAGATATTGCAGAACTTACTACCACACCTATACTACCACAATATTCTAGATATTGTTAGATTCAGAATAAGTTATAGGTCAATCTAATTCCTCGGTGTTTGTTTGGGCCACTTTTGAAGAATAGATCAACTCTGTTAGAAATCTGTCTCCCATGTTGCTTCAAGCTCCTTTGAAGAATAGACCAAGTGCCGTTCTGCCAGGCAGGTCATAAGAGACAACCGTTTGATATATGTGTCACTATCATTGTGACTACTAGGTGGTAGATTCCCGCAATGTCTCGCCCGGGTATTTAGTACCACCGCTATACTATTTCCGCCGCAATAGCATCAATGTTTGTCATCGTCGTCTTCTGGTTTGGAGGGGTAAGGCAGCCAGTACAATTATGCATGTGGAATTGCCATCTACATGGATAGCAACGCACCATTAACATCTTTGGTGTCTGTAAGCAGTGGTCTCTCTTTCCAACAGGAGAGCCATCTGCTTGTTTGCTATCTTATGATTTATAAAAAAGAAATCTCCTAAAGGTCTCATTTTTTATGAAATTCCATATGTGTCACTACTCACTATCATTGTGATGATATACTAGCTGATAGAATACACCTAGGTTTAATAACAACACCATCTCCTTAACTATTTTTATCACAATAGTTTTAGTACTTCTTGTAATCGTGTTTTAATTGGGTAGGTAAAATATCCGGTAAACTTATACCGTAGCATTACATTTCTGTTGATACTCTGGCATACCTGACTTAGGCGGTCAGTTTGGATATAACAAAGGCTTTTGATTGGATAGCACAAAATACTTTTTTCTAAGCTTCCTTTCTGAGCTTTCTGAGACATTATGTAATTTATTCACTAGGTTTTCGCTGGTTGATGCATGACGTTCAGTTAATTGATAATGATTGATGATCTTGTTTACTGTCTCTTTCGAATAAAAAATTCTGCTAAAGTGTATTTGTTGATATTCATCGATTTTTGTTTTTAGGTCAACTTTATACTCATCATAATCAAAAAAGATGGCCTGATCTGAAACTAGAAAAGTTGTATAACTTTAGGAATCGATTACTTAACATCAATAATCTACCGCTTAAACAAATTACCTCATCGGCAGACACTGAGTGTGTTTACAGCACATCTGTAAGGACAACTGCGTAAGTGATTCAATCTCAGTTTCATTTTTTTTGGGTATTCTATGAAATTCTAATGTTTGTAATGCTTCATCAAATATTTTTCCATAACTTGTATAAAATAGTAGGAACCAGGAGTGAACTACGTCTAAATACATTGTTTTAAAATTGGTATAATCTGTGTATTATTTTTAATTAAAAAAAGTATTACTTAATAGTTTATTTAATTTTCATTAAAAATCTTACTATATTTTAATTGAAACTATATAAATTGCACTTGCTCACTTTAAGACCTAGATAATAAAGATACGCATTCACTCCTAGTCACTACCATTGATATGAGTTGATTTTTTGTTCTTGTATTTATGTTAACAATAAAGGTCCTACATTGTTACCTTTGGGTACTCCATGAAAATTACTGATACTGATTCAAATTTAGCACTCCATACCCTGAGAGCTTCATGGACAAAATCGCTAACTTACAATTTATTCATATCATTGGGGCTGTTCAGGATTATTTTCAAAAAACAAACTAGATCTTTACTCATTACGAGGCTTATATGCTTTTGAAAACTTAATGCACACGAGCTGGCACTTTTTGCACTTTTTATTTTGCTTCCGAACATTACAATAATCGCCATTTTTCTATTGTTGCCATGATTTTTGTTCTGAAATATGAACTTAAAATTTAAATAAAACAGATAAATCGACGGTTCCTATGTAATACGTATAATATATAAGGATTAAGGACATGCCAAAAATCTATTTTTTTAATTGGCTGTGTTTTGGATTATATGGCTTTCAATTGTCCTAACACATATCTGTTTAAGATTTTTACTCACCTAAAATATGTATGAGAATATAGGTGAGAAAAAAATCTTATAAGCAAAAATAAAGCCAATAAAAAAATACATTTTTGACATGTCCTTATATGTAGGGACCTTCAAAAATATCCTTAATTGCCTCTTTCATGTTTGACTTTGGGTGGTATCTGTTTCACTAAAGTTTTCAAACTCTCCCTCACTCATTATGCACGTGATAAAATATATTTCTCCCACAGTTATACTATCGCCGTACCTATTATAGTACGTACATATTATATTTTTCGCCGTGTTGGTCCCGGCCTCCTTTGAAGAATAGGCCAACTGCCGTTCTGTCAGGCAGGTCGTAAAAGTCAACCGATTGGCTATTGAGTCACTTCCATTGTGGCTACTAGGTGGTAGAGTTCTGCATTGTCTCGCCCGGGTCTGGTACCACCGCCTTACCTATTCCTGCCGCAATAGCGTTAGTGCTTGTCGCTGGAGGGTAAGGTAGCCGTAAACTTATGCAGGTGGCATTAAACCTCGCCACAAGATAGCAACGCACCATTTAAATCTTTGGTGTCTATAGGCGATGGTTGACTCTTTCCATCAAGAGACCCATCCGCTTGTTTGCTATCTTATGATATAAAAAAAAACCTATTATAGCATCTGAACTTTCCGCCAAGTTGATGTATTTTAGGTTGATAAAGTGAAAAATATAACAAAATACATACATATGTCATTGTAAAAATAGTCAACAAAACTCCCAAGGACCTCAAAACGCCCAGATCTGATGAAAACTATGTTCAAAAATCATAGTGCAACGAATAATATCCATAGCAGCAAGTTAAAAAAATAATGAGTTCTTATTTACATGACTTCTTTTAATCATTTTGAGCTGATAACGCATGTAATTCAAGTAAATTAAAGAAACTATGTATAGATTTAAATATTTGTTTTAACTTGAATCCCGTGCTTGGTAAATCTTAAAAACTTTAAACAAAGAAAATACAAACAAATTTCAATCCTGTCACGTTTAAAAATATCCTTTATAAAGTTTTTGAATACACGTTTACTTTACTTAAATAGTATTAATCTTAATATTCTACAGAACCCTGATGTGATGCTTGCAAATTTTCACTACTTACTTTCACTTGTTTGCTTGTCTTGTGTTTAACCTTGCACTGCGCTTTGCTTGCATGTTTGATGTGAATGGCTTTCAGGATGGCGCAGCAATCAACCTCTGTCACCAACGATGCTTATCATCTGTGTGAGTTGACATTTTATGTTTGGTTAACGTCAGTGGTTCTTAACTGGTGGTTTGTTAACTCAGAGAGCATTTGAAGTGGTTTTAAACATTACATTTATTTATAGCTACAAAGCAATCTTTTATTCATTAATTGCTATATTCGTATATTATTACCTCCAAATAGTAAATTGTCTATAGTAAGACAAATATTTTTGCAAAATGTCACAAAGGTTAAGAACCACTGGTATACATGAACCTGTATTCTACTGAAAATCATCTTAGTTAAGTTTTATTTATTTCTATCGTTTGAAAATCCTAATCAGTGGATCGTTTTTAGTTTTTTTTTAAATTTTATATGAAACTACCGGAAACTGTTGTTAATTTAAGTAACATGAAAGCCCATATCAAGGGAATTATTTTATTGCATAATACATTTCTCTAACACAATAATACTAAACCTTCACACTACCTAACTTATTTATCAAACTAGTCGGTGTGTCAAATTATTTTTTTTTATAAATAACCTTATGTAAATGAAGTCGACGTCGAAACGAAACCTTACGTCATCTCTGACGCACACGCACAAGAGTAAGAAGGTAAATAACGTTAAATGTGAATTATTTTATGTAGAAAGGCGTAAAGCATTATTAGACAAAATTATTTTATTTGTAAAAATCAAAAAGTTTTCATCCCTTGAATCACCCTTTTTGGCTGGATATCTTTGGTTAGAGGTACTGAACGTTTTGTAGAAATATGAGCACCTATTTTGGAAGGACAACTAGCTTCAGCGTGCAGCCTGCCGCATAATAAAAAAATTGGCAAATCCCGCGGAACCACCTAATTTTTGCCTATGTGCCTATGTGCTATTTCAGGTCATCATCTACCAATGTGCCAAATTTCATTTAAATCCGCTCAGTAGTTTTTGCGTGATTGAGTAACAAACATCCATCCATACAAATATTCAAACATTAGCATTTATAATATTAATTAAAATAACCTGTCACATTGTTTGTTCGCTATGGATTCCTAAACTACTAAACCGATTTCAATTACAAGTTATTAAAATTAATCAAAGATACCAGCGTAATAATTTACTATCACATGGTGTGCAAATTTTTAAAAAATACTTTTGTTTTAATTTAGTTAACATTTAGATTATTATTTCTTCACCATTCTGAGACTTATTTACCAAGTTTCACTTTGCACTTGTCGTTCAGCAAGTAAAAAGGTGTTTTGTTGAATAACGTCAGAGAGATCATTAATATCAAAAATAGTAAAAACCCTACAACAATGCCCTGTGGTACTCCACAATAGTTACAAAGGTTGTGTGAAGTGTATATTTCCAAGAAATTAGCTACTGAAAACGCAATAGATGGGACTCGGGTTCGATTCCCGACAGACAGGCATTATTGTGATGAGCCTTGATTTTTGTATTTCTCCGTTTGGATGTTATAAAAAACATATTTTAGTATTTATGTATGTATTAATATCGTTGACTAAAACACATATCACAAGCAAATAATTTGCTTTCCCGCCGTTAGACTGATACATGTGATTTATTGAGCAATATTTATTCATTATTAATAAATATACAATTAATGTAATTTGTAGAAACAAAAACCTAATTTACTTTTAGTTAAAGTTGATTCTTTTCATGTTCACAGCGTTGTTGCCTGATAACTGTATGAATGATACTGATGCAAGTCTCAGCGAGTTCCTGAGGTTTACGGAGCAGCAGCATAATAACTTAGGTGAGCATTTAATCTAAATTATATATTGATGCAATGCTCATGAATTACTTAAGGAAGTATATTAAGAGTTTTGTGTCATAAGTTGCGGTATATTAGTATTTGGCTTTAAATATCCGCAAGTTATTCGCTACCCAACTTATTATAAAATATGAAGTGATTTCATAGGTTGCCTTTAGGTCTCACACTTATAAAAAGAAGCCCTCCATCGCTTAGGGCCTTACCTAAAATATAAAGTGATACTGCGATTACACTTGACAGCTACTACTTTACGGTACTATAAACGATCGTGCTAATCTGCTGTAAACCACGTGCTTACGTTTAACGGTTCTTTAACGGCTCGGCTGGTGAACTTTATCTGATCTTTTTTCCGATCCGGTAGTAGTTTAAAAAAATGTTGACGCGTCAAAATAACTTGTGAAAAGTTTTATTGAATAAAGTACTTCTGATTTCTGATTTAAACCTAAATTATTAACAGCTGGGCGGAGGCAGTAGAGAACAAAGAGATAAGCGTTGGCTGTTATTTTGGACATAGCGAAGGCTTTTGATATGGTGTAGCACAAACCGGTTCTCGCGAAACTTTCATCATATGGGCTTCTCGAAAAATTATGCAACTGGATCACTAACGTTTTGGCAGATCGTTGCATCAAAGTTGTTTTACATATACACTGTACATGCTCAGATCCCGAATTTGTCAATGCTAGTACTCCCCAAAGCTGTGTGCTATATGTTTTTTTTAATGATATGCTGCAAATTAACAACATTCATTGCTATACGGACACCAGGACAGTAGATGCTATATACTCCGGCGGCACTTATAATTCTCGGGAGCACGTCGACGACTGCCGAAACAAATTTGTGCCTAAAGTTGAGGATCTATTGACCAAAGACTCGGAATAGGACTGACTAAATTTAACACAACAACCCTAAGAATACACAAGTTTGAACGTTTACCGCTAAGAAATTCTACTTTACCTACCTTTGTCGTGTCGCATTCTCTAGAGATTATTCCCTTAACTGTCTCAGCCAGTTTCCGTTCTTAGTATTGACAAATCGAGTAACATTCAGTTTTGTGGTTCTTTAGAGGCTAAAGCTAAGCTGGCATCTAAGAAGCTTTATGTTCAGAACAGAACAAAAAATACTTCACGCCAGCCGACAGTTTGCGACTCTATAAGTCGTAAATTAGGTCTTACATGTCGATGAGTAGATGGAGTGGGCTCGTTTCGGTAGGCTTGACCTTTTGGCATTGCGAAATGTTGATTTTCTCTGCATTTGCTATCGCTTTTACCACGGGAAGTGTTTTTCGACTTAATTCCACCCGCTGAATTCCATCATCAGACATCACTCCGAAATTCCACCCATCTTAATGTCTGAAAGTTCACTCCGATTTTGAAGTCATATATGCCAGCGAATGTGTTTTGGAAATGTATGTCTAATTTTATGCAGGCGAAGTTATATGGATAATTCGTTTGTGACATTATTTTACAGATTACAATCGTTCGAACTATTCATCGGAAACTTATAATGGACTGGAAACACCAGCCACCATACCGGAGATGGTGGAAGATGCTCTAGAAATCATCAGTCAAGATGGTGTAAGATTGCTTTTTTGTATTTTTTGAAAGCTATGTTTAAATCTCATAACTATTATCCTTAACGCGGGGTAATCATTACGATTTTTATTAATGGGGTAATTAATACGATGCGCGTACTAATTTAGTTAGTAAGTGATATTAATGCGCGTTAAGCGACACTAGATTTGCAGCAAGTTACTCGATAAATCTCTTACTTTAGTCTAGCTGACCCGAGCAGCTTCGCATCAATGTAAGAAACTTTATACGATATTTCGTTCTTTATTTCCGCCTCTTAGGAAACTCCCTCTTATCAGCTGTCTCTTTTTTACGGTTCCGAAGTAAACTAGAAACCCTTGTAGTTTCGCATGTCCGTCCGTCCGTCCGCACGATTGCTCAGAGATCCTTATTACAAGAAAGCTGTAATTTGGCATGAACACACATATTAGTCAGTTCAACAAAGTGGTAACATAAAATCTTGATTTTTTTTATTTTCAGAATGGCTCCCTTATATGTAAAGTGAGGTTGTTAATTCGTCCGTGGGAGAACACCCGGAATTTTGTATCCCTACACGTGGCCCCTGGGTGGTGCTAAACAGGTGATATGGTGGGAGACATATGTCGCGGCTATAAGGACCACCCATCAGCTGAAGTCGTGGCGCCAAGCGTCCGTTTTCCGTCACGTTAACGCTGATGTAGCTTTAGTGAAGACGGGTCGAATCAGTTGCGCCTATACAATCTAGACGATCTGATACACGCTGACGTTGATGCATCTGGAGACTAGTCATGGAGGGTAGCGGGATCCGAGGCACGGTGCACCGCTGGCCGACCGCTAGTCAGTAGGGGGCCCAAGTAACGTGCTAGCCACATGTGAAAGGCTGCCCCGCCAACTAGCGAAAAATCCCAAAATGCGCCATAGTGCCGGTTGGCGACCGGATGAGAGGGCCCTATGGACATTCTTGAGGGGGCTCGGGCGTCCCCGCAGTCTCCAGACTAGTCCCCAATAGTGTAACTTCGAGGTGTGTGTCTCAGGTCCGGAAGTATAGCGCCTCGATTCACTGCCGTCTTCACACCTACTTCACTCACTCTATTAAATGAAAAGGACAAGGTACAGGAATAACGTTGTACAGCGACAGCACTCCCTCTCGATGAAAGTAGACCTCACCAACATCAGAGGTTTACATTCTAATCTCGCTGCAGTCCATTTCCACCTGGAGACTTATAAACCATGTATCTTGTTCCTCACGGAGACGCAGATAAAGTGCCCGTCTGATTTGGCGTACTTAACCTATCCCGGCTACACCCTGGAGCATAATTTTAAAGCTCGGTCAGGTGTGTGCGCGTACGTCCGTGACGACATCTGCTTTCGGCGTCTCCAGTATCTAGAAGACCCCCGCTACTCCGTACTATGGACACTGGTGGACACAGGCCTAGAGAAGCTTCTCTATGCCTGTGTCTACCGAGCGCACAGCGGAGACCAGGAGACGATCGGTCTTACAGAGTACCTAAGGGAGGCAGCGGATGCTGCTCAACACAAATACCCTTCCGCTCAGCTAATGCTTCTGGGGGATTTTAATGCCTACCATCAGGAGTGGCTATACCCATACCAGTGCACTGACCTCGCTGGGAGAGAGATGCATAAACTCGCTGTAGCATTAAATCTCACCCAGCTGGTTCAAGGAGCGACGCGTGTTCCTGACGTTGAGAGCCATACAGCCAATTGCTTGGATCTTCTGCTGACTACGGACCCAGACCGTTACTCGGTGGCGATTTCCTCGCCCCTTGGCAGCTCCGATCACTGTCTGGTGAAATCTGTATCCGTCTACTCGCCGCCCGATCCCAGTCCCAGGGGCTCTCGGCGCGTGTGGCGATACAAGTCAGCAGACTGGGACGAGATGCGTTCCTTCTTTGCGTCTTATCCCTGGCGGCCTGTCTGCTTTTCTTCTGAAGACTCCTCGGCCTGCGCGGATGCTGTGACAGATGTGCTGCGGCAAGGAATGGAGTATTTTATTCCTTTCTCCGACGTAGCCATGTCCAGTAAAGCTCATCCCTGGTTCAGAGCCAATTGTAAACGCGCTGAGGCGCTAAAGCAAGAGGCATATCTGGCTTGGGTAGATGCTCGACACCGCAAGGCCAAGGAAGTGTCGGAGAAGAAGAAAGCCTTCAACCGGGCCGCCAAGTCCTGCAAAAAGGCTCTACTGAAAGCTCGATTTGACTACGTCAGCCGTATTGGGAGCAAACTGGCTTCATACTCCTCAGGTAGTAAAGCCTTTTGGTCCCTGGCAAAGTCGGTTGAATCGAATTTCTGCCGCCCCTCACTCCCTCCACTGCTGAAACCGGATGGGACGCTGGCTCACACCGCCGTAGAGAAAGCGAACCTGTTCGCTACTCTATTCGCGGAAAACTCACGTCTGGATCCCGCCAACGCGAAATAATCTAACAACTAACATGATCAATATTTCATTATTTTAATTAATTTTCTATAACTATTTAAATATCTAATTATATTAAATTACTAGCTGTGTTGCCCACGACTTCGTCCGCGCGGACTTCGTTTACTCCGCACTGCTCCTCCCCCGTAGGTGATAGCGTGATAATATGTAGCCTATATGTTGACCCGACCTGTTAGTAATAATATTCATGCAAAATTTGAAGTAAATCCATGCAGTACTTTTTGAGTTTACCCCGGACATACATACAGACAAACAGACAAGAATTCTAAAAACTATATTTTTGGCTTCGATATCGATTGTAGATCACGCCCCAAGTATTCTTTTTAAAAAATATTCAATGTACAGTTTTGGCTTTCCTACGATTTTATTATATGTATAGATTTTCTGTTGTTGGAACCCAATTCTGGCTATAGGCTTCCTGTTGCTTATTCCAAGTTATTCTATTTTTTGCCTTATTACTCCAATATCTTTCTGCTATTGTAATTATTTCATCAATCCATCTGTTTTTTTGGCGACCTATTTTCCTTTTTCCTACTGGACCCTTCCACATTGTTGTTTTGTTTTAATACAGATATACTAGTATCTAATAGATGTATGATCTCTTCCAGGACTATATGGAACGAATAGGGATGGATACAAGAATACAATGTTGGATTTGTTCTTGGGCGGGACCCAAGATAATACTTGAACACCATCTACGAAGGGTAAGACTTTATAGAAAAAACTTACTGTACTCCGCAATCCGTGCGCAATCATAATTGTTTAAATCTCGCAGATGGAATGCATGACATTTCTTTCACAAGTAGCATGTGAAATATCATATAAAATGAACTTATATATATATACTAGCGGCCTGCTCGCGGTTTCACCCGCGTAACTTTTGTTCCCGTGGGAATATCGGAAAGTTTTATATACTAAAACCTTCCTCAAGAATCAATCTATCTATTTAAAAAAACCGCATCAAAATCCGTTGCGTAGTTTTAAAGATTTAAGCATACATAGGGACAGACAGAGAAAGCGACTTTGTTTTATACTATGTAATGATATATATATATATATATATATATATATATATATATATATATATATATATATATATATATATATATATATATATTTATTTTTACTTCACAGTTAGAAGCAGTCGCGATCGGTCAATCACGGTGTTTAATGTATGGCCGTGTCGTAAATTTAAGAAAAATTGCGAGCAAGAACGCTATAATAGATAAAGAACGGGAGTTTTTATTTGTGTGTATAGAATTGTTTAAAGATTTATTTAACACAATCACTAGCACGGTTGCCGCCAAAACTTTGTCGTCAGACATGTTGCTCGCACGAAAATATTGATTATTTTGTCAATTTTATTGAGTGAATTTATTGAACGTTTGGTATCAAGAGGGTATTCAATATTATTGCACAGTAAAAGTATTGCGCAATACTGTGGTAAGTCTATGGGGCACCTTAGTCTGTATTTAGGCTAGTTAGTCTGTATCTGTGCAGCACAGACATCTTTCGTTGTAAATATTAATGTAAATAGAAAGTAAGGCAGGATAGGATGTATGTTTCGTTTAGTTCGTAAGTTTTTTGTAATAAATAATGTTCGTTTTTGCCTTTTATTCGCCCTAAGACCTACATACAGCTTTGTTGTATAGAAATAATAAGGCTTTATGTAGCTATGATCTTTGCCTATTAGGCATATTACGAATAAAGCGAGTTCCACGCAGTCGACGACATTACGAGTCGACTCTTGCGAGATAGTATTTATATGCGGGAACTCGCAATTACGAAAATCCGAAAAGTGCAAAATTCCTTGTTAAAACAAATGTTTTATGATTGTAAATAGTATGTTTAATGTAAGTATAAGCCTTAGGCATATGTTTAGACACTTTTCGGTACTATAAAGATTGTTTACAGGATAGTATGGCCTGAAAAGGCGTACAACTCTGTGATTGTAAGAGTTTCCGAGGTCCTGTAAGAACGTACAATGTATATAGCACTCTTGTTTGTTATTATATAAGTTTATTTGTGTTAGATCCTTGTATGTAAATAAGAAATAACACATTGTAATTCGTTTTCGGTAGGTCTTAGGGCATTACGTACTTTGTTTTGTATATATCTGTAAAAAGGTAGTACCGTTGCACTCGCTAGAGGGCCACACTAGTTAATTAGAGGTAGAAGAAACTACCTAAGATAAAATTATTAAGATTAGATTGCGAAAAGTAGAATTTAACAAATCCTAGACATTGTGGCGCCACACCCGGCGCCGGTTTCCTTTGAAGATTGCCGCCGCGCGTCTGGCCGCGCACTATAAATATCGGAGAGCGCGGCCATACAATCAGTTCCGTTCCAGTTCCGTTCCAGTTCCGTTCAGTTTCGTTACGACTCAATAAGTTTCCCAGACAAGTTCCTGGGCTTTAGTATATATTCATAGGGTACCGGCTTTAGAGTAGGGCAGTATTAGGGCAAGTACTGGCTCTCCATAGAATAGGTTAAATATTTGCAACGGTGCTAGCTTTATTGCTATTTCGTTACAATAAAGCACCTTTGCAAGGAAAAGTTGTGGTCTCGTTTATTTCTCCGACACATCCGGCTCAACAGAAAAGCACTGCGGCTGGTGGGGCGTCGAAGAAGAACCAGATCTACAGTCCGCTGGCTCCCCCGGCTGTAGTGCACATTTTCTGGTCGCATTCGAGCCGGATCACTGAGCCATGCCGATCGAAACAAGAAGTACGTCGAGTCGCCGAGAGGAAGAGGCCGCTAGTCACGAGGAGGAAACGAGCGGTACCACCACGTCCGCTACGGAGACTAGCGGCACAACAACGACGGAAAACACCGAGGCGACCGAGACCACAACCAGCACCGTTGCAAATAGCGAAAAGCCGGTACCATCCGCAGTCGAGTCGCCGCGTATAGTTTATCTACGCGCCAAATTAGAGGAAGCGCGCTTACGGGCAGAAGAGGCGCGCTTACGGACGGAACTCGCGCGCGCTGTTTACGAAGAAGGGCAAGCAACTGCCATTACGAGGGTCGAAGATTGGATGGACTCCGCTCGGCCAACCCATACGGATCGCCAGCCGGCACCAGAGCCGCTGGCAATCACCAGTTCGGTGGCACTTATGCCACACCCACTACGAGAGGCGGCACCTAGGCCGCAATACGAAGAGGCGGCGCACGCGCCGCACCAAGAAGATTCGGCGGGCCATGAGTCGCCCGCACCACGAGAGGTGGCCCAGGCGCCACAAGCTACGTCGCCCGCGCAGTCGGCGGGCATTCCAGCGCGCGCTGTACGTCCGGCGGAAGATGATGTGTCCGTCGCAGAGAAGGCGAAGATTTCGACGCCTATTGAAAATACGGCACCAAAACAAGAGTCTGGTGCATTGAAGGCCGCAGATATCACCGCGCTCGCGTCCGCCCTGGCAGAAGCATCACGAGGGGCGCCGCGCTATAGTATGGAGTTACCAAGTTTCGATGGCGCTGGTGAAGAATGGTTGCAGTTCAAAGCGGCGTATCGAGATACGGAGAAATATTTTAGCAAGGCGGAAAATCGGGCAAGAATTCGAAGATGTTTACGTGGAAACGCCAAAGAAGCCGTCGCTTGCATGTTTTACGGGGAAACCGACCCAAGTGAGATCGTCGACCATTTGGAAATACAGTTTGGTCGGCCCGACGCACTAGTGAACGCCGAATTAGAAAAAATCAAGTCATTGCCACGAGTGAAAGAAAGTGCGCGGGAAACGTGTGTGTTCGCCAGTAAAGTGAACAATATCGTCGCTACGATTCGAGCTCTCAATAGAGAGAGCTATCTACACGATACGGTGGCAGTGAATAGTTTATTAGCGAAGTTTAATTATACGTTGCAGCACAGTTGGTTCCAGTACGCAAGACGGGAAGATAGAAAACCCGATCTACAAATGATTAGTGAATTTTTAATGAAAGAAGCCGAGATGTGTGCTGCATTGGTGCCACATGAACCTACGAAAGAAAATCAACAAGTTTTTAAGAAAACACAGCGAACACACACGCAGAAATATGAACCACAAGTGAAGAGAGACAAATGTGCGATATGTCAAAATGCACATACTAGCTCTATATGTGAACAGTTTACGAAAGCTAGTGTTGACGATAGGTGGGCTATGGCAAAACGTAATAATTTATGTTTCAGGTGTCTACAAAAAAGAAAGCCAAAACACGAGTGCAAGTTTCGGCAGTGCGGCATCGACGGGTGCAAGAGATCGCATCATCGGCGGCTACACAATAGCCGCAACAATTATACGAAGAAGACACCTGAAGACCAAGCAGAAGACAGCGACGCCGTGGTGACGTCAACGCAGTCAGGCGCGCCACGCGCCTACCTTAAAGTTGTACCGATTGTCCTGACAGGTTCCAGAGGCAGCGTGAACACATACGCACTATTGGATGAAGGGTCCACAGTCACGCTGGTAGAAGAGAAGGTGGCTGCGAAGATAGGAGCTCGCGGGCCGGTAGAGCCGTTCCGCATAGAAACAGTCGGCGGCACGCGACTCAACGCAGAGAGGTCGCGCCGCATCGCAGTTACCATCAAGGGCCTTCATCACCGTCAGCGACATCGAATAATAGGAAGAACTATAGGTAACCTTAACCTATCGCCACAGTCTGTTAGTAGATCCATCGTCAACAACTGCAGACATCTAGAAGATATAGAAGAAGATGTCATCATGGAGCGCGCCGTGCCAACCGTGCTCATCGGCCAGGACAACTGGCACCTGATCGTGACGAGGGCTGTGAAGAGCGGAAGACGTGGACAACCAGTAGCATCGCTCACGCACCTTGGCTGGGTGCTACATGGTGTGGACTACCGCCACAAGCAGCGAGTCCACCTAGTGCAGAGAGCTGCCTATGCCGAACAAGATGAAGATATAGAAAAGGTAATAAGAAATTATTTCGATTTGGACAGTGTCGGCATCACTCCGCGCCAGCCCATCAACCAGAACGAGCAGCGAGCCCTGCAGATTTTAGAAAGTACGTGTAAGCGCTTACCTGACGGGCGCTACGAGGCAGGGCTATTATGGAAAGAAGATAGCCGCGAGTTTCCTGATAGCCGCGGCCTGGCTATTAAAAGATTGTACAATACAGAGAGACGTCTGGACAAAGACCCCGCGCTAAAGGAGGCATACAAAAAACAGGTACAACATTTATTTGATAGTGGTTACGCCGAACCTGCTAACGAGTCACCTAGCCAATCCAGCTGGTACCTGCCTCACTTTGCAGTAGTGAATCCTGCAAAACCTAAGCCGCGAATAGTTTATGACGCAGCTGCGCGGGTGAATGGAGTAAGTCTCAACGACATGTTATTAGCTGGTCCAGACCTTCTGCAGAACCTACCCGGAGTGCTAATTAGATTTCGACAGCTGCCTATCGCCGTGACAGCAGACATAAAAGAAATGTTTCTGCAAATACGTGTACGACAAGACCGGGACGCATTACGTTTCTTATGGCGAGGAAGCGATAGAAAAGATTCGCCACGTGAGTATCGGATGACCAGCGTCGTATTTGGAGCTGCGTCATCACCAAGCACCGCTATCTTCGTAAAAAATAAGAACGCACAAGAATACGCCCACATCTACCCCGACGCCGCCACAGCCGTGGTAAGAAACCATTACATGGACGATTACCTGCAGAGTTTCGATAACGAGGAAGATGCCATCAGAATAGCCTCGCAGGTTAGCTTTATTCATCAACAGGCGCATTTCCAGCTGCGCGGATGGAAAACGAACAACTCGGCCCTAGCTAAAACGCTACTAGTAGCGCCATCTCGGGGCGGCGATTGGGAACTAAGCACAGAAAGCGAGAAGGTTTTGGGATTAAAATGGAAACCTCACAACGATAAGCTGGGTTTCAATGTTAAAGCGGTGTATAACGAAGATAAAACACCTACGAAGAGACACGCGTTACGGGTAGCTATGTCTATTTTCGATCCTTTAGGTTTAATTACACCTGAAACTATTCACGCGAAACATTTACTTCAAGAAACGTGGCGAATCGGACTACCATGGGACGAGCCTTTACCTGCGGACTTAGAGAAGACATGGAGAAGCTGGCTTCAAGATGTGAGAAGAATGGAAAACCTGGAAATACCTCGCGCACACTCTAACCTGGCGCGAGCGCGAGATCGGCAGCTGCACATCTTTACGGATGCCAGTGAGTCTGCCTATGCAGCGGCGGTCTACTGGCGCATAGTCAACGAGGACGGCGAAGTCAGCGTCAGCCTAGCAGCAGCCAAAGGAAGAGTCAGCCCGCTCAAGTTTACCTCCATACCAAGGTTAGAAATTCAAGCAGCTTTACTAGGTGCCCGCCTAGCTCAGCACGTCATGGAGGAGTACGAGTATCAGCCAAGCCGCAGGGTGTACTGGACAGACAGCCGCACAGTTCTATCGTGGCTACGCACAGGCTCGCGAGCATTCAAGCCGTTTGTTGCCCATCGAGTAGCAGAGATTGAAGATATTACGAAGGTCGCAGAGTGGCGATGGGTGCCGTCTCGCGACAATGTAGCTGATGATGCTACTCGCCATATCCCGGAAGAATTTGGAGACCGACATAGATGGTTCGTTGGTCCGGCCTTCCTATACTTAGAAGAGGACAAGTGGCCGCAAGATGTCGCTACCAGTAGCGAAATAACAGGCGAAGAAAAACCGTCGGCAGCTGTAAATAGTGTAAATATTGTAAATAACATTAGAAAAATTATGTGTATTACAGAAGCACTCCCGGATGTAACAAGATTTTCGTCGTGGCTTCGACTGGTGCGTGCAACAGCGCGCGTGCTGCAGTTCATCGAGCTCTGCAGACCAAATAAGAAATGTGTCGCCGGTGTGCGTAAGCGCACAGCTACGAAAGCCTCCAATGATGAAAATTGGGGAAAAAAGTGTACGAAAAGCTCGAAGAAAATAGAGAAAATTAAGAAGCCACGAAGTTTGGAAGAAAAACGACGTTACTTGCCGCTAGATGGCGCTGAAATCATTAACGCCGAAAAATTGTTAATAAAGTCATCACAACAAGAAAGCTTTGCTAGCGAAATAGAAGCTATTACGGGCGGGAGCGCGATAGCAAGAGACAGCCGGTTGAAGCAGTTATCATTGTTCATCGATCAAGAAGGCATTTTGAAAATAAAGTCACGAATAGCGGCGGCAGAAGATATAAATGAAGATTTACGAGAACCGGCCGTACTAGATGGCCGTCACCCATACACCCGCCTCTACATAGAACATGAACACCGGCGTCTTCACCATAGCGGGGTGGAAGCAACTACGAGCGAGATATTACAGAAATTTTGGGTTTTACGGCTTCACCCCACCGTGCGCGGCATAGTAAAAGGCTGCGCGCTTTGCAGAAGAAGAAGCGCTATCCCGCCACAGCCGCCTACAGGCGACCTGCCGAAATCCCGGGTCGCGCACCATCAGCGAGCCTTCACCTACGTGGGCCTGGACTTTCTTGGGCCATACAGCGTGACCATCGGGCGGCGCCACGAGAAGAGATACGTGGCGCTTTTCACCTGCCTTACTTCAAGGGCGGTCCACCTGGAGATAGCCGCCAACCTGACTACGGACTCCGCAGTAATGGCACTGCGGCGCATGATGTCGCGCCGCGGGTGCCCCACCGAGGTTTGGAGCGACAACGGCACCAACCTGCGCGGCGCTGATGCAGAGCTGAGGCGCGCCGCACTAGACGCCACTAAAGAAGCAGCAGCCAACTACGCAATCAAATGGAAGTTCATCCCGCCGAGCGCGCCTTTCATGGGAGGCGCATGGGAGCGCATGGTGCGCTCTGTCAAGGCTGCACTGTTCGCTGTGCTGCAACAGCGGCATCCACCAGAAGAGGTACTGCACACACTGCTGGTAGAGGTCGAACACACGCTCAACAGCCGACCTCTCACACACGTGTCGGTTTCACCAGAAGACCCGGCACCACTTACGCCCAATCACTTCCTGCTGGGCGGACCATCACGCGTGCCTGTCCCGGGCGCGTTCTCCGAAGGCGATACCATCGGCCGCCGCCACTGGCGGCACTCACAACAGCTGGCCAACCACTTCTGGTCACGCTGGGTACGAGAAGCGCTTCCGCTACTCCAAAAGCGGCGGGAGCCTCACGGAAGAGGAGCAGAGCTGCGCGTCGGCGACATCGTGCTCATCGCTGACGGCGCGCTGCCAAGAAATACGTGGCCAACGGGGATCATCGAGGCAGTACACCCCGGAGCAGACGGCGTGGTACGAGTGGCTGACGTACGTACGGCTGCGGGAGTCATGCGAAGACCGGTTAAGAAGTTAGTCTGGCTGCACCATATTTAGTATAACACTGCGTGTTATAGGCGGGAGAATGTGCAGCACAGACATCTTTCGTTGTAAATATTAATGTAAATAGAAAGTAAGGCAGGATAGGATGTATGTTTCGTTTAGTTCGTAAGTTTTTTGTAATAAATAATGTTCGTTTTTGCCTTTTATTCGCCCTAAGACCTACATACAGCTTTGTTGTATAGAAATAATAAGGCTTTATGTAGCTATGATCTTTGCCTATTAGGCATATTACGAATAAAGCGAGTTCCACGCAGTCGACGACATTACGAGTCGACTCTTGCGAGATAGTATTTATATGCGGGAACTCGCAATTACGAAAATCCGAAAAGTGCAAAATTCCTTGTTAAAACAAATGTTTTATGATTGTAAATAGTATGTTTAATGTAAGTATAAGCCTTAGGCATATGTTTAGACACTTTTCGGTACTATAAAGATTGTTTACAGGATAGTATGGCCTGAAAAGGCGTACAACTCTGTGATTGTAAGAGTTTCCGAGGTCCTGTAAGAACGTACAATGTATATAGCACTCTTGTTTGTTATTATATAAGTTTATTTGTGTTAGATCCTTGTATGTAAATAAGAAATAACACATTGTAATTCGTTTTCGGTAGGTCTTAGGGCATTACGTACTTTGTTTTGTATATATCTGTAAAAAGGTAGTACCGTTGCACTCGCTAGAGGGCCACACTAGTTAATTAGAGGTAGAAGAAACTACCTAAGATAAAATTATTAAGATTAGATTGCGAAAAGTAGAATTTAACAAATCCTAGACATTGTGGCGCCACACCCGGCGCCGGTTTCCTTTGAAGATTGCCGCCGCGCGTCTGGCCGCGCACTATAAATATCGGAGAGCGCGGCCATACAATCAGTTCCGTTCCAGTTCCGTTCCAGTTCCGTTCAGTTTCGTTACGACTCAATAAGTTTCCCAGACAAGTTCCTGGGCTTTAGTATATATTCATAGGGTACCGGCTTTAGAGTAGGGCAGTATTAGGGCAAGTACTGGCTCTCCATAGAATAGGTTAAATATTTGCAACGGTGCTAGCTTTATTGCTATTTCGTTACAATAAAGCACCTTTGCAAGGAAAAGTTGTGGTCTCGTTTATTTCTCCGACACATCCGGCTCAACAGAAAAGCACTGCGGCTGGTGGGGCGTCGAAGAAGAACCAGATCTACAGTCCGCTGGCTCCCCCGGCTGTAGTGCACAGTATCTAAGGTATTTAGTGTATGGCAGGATCTAGGAACTTATATACGATAACTGGAATTACTACGAAGCAATACTTGAAAAATAAAAATGTACTTTATTTCTATCATAATAATGTTGACATTTGTTTCTTACATAACAGAGGGGAAAAACGTTCTGAGCAAGACAACGACATGAGTGGATGTTGTCCCTTTCTTGCAATTGCCAGTATAAATAAAACTTTCGGATGGTAGATTTTTATATATATTCGGTAATCGTTAAATCCCTTTTATTCATATACGTCGATAAATACATTAGCATAAAATGTATTGTAATAATAGTGAGTTCCAAAATGTGCTCATTTTAATTATTACGTAATTACTTATGCAATGCAAAAACTATTTCTCAAATCAGTAGAATTACTTAGTAGTAATTTGCAAACTACGCATGGCCATACTTATATATGGTGATTGGCGCTTTATTTAGTAGAAAGAGACACACTCCACTCATGTCGTGGTACTCTTCGGAACGATTTTGAAGCGCGTGTAAGCATTCCGGTAGAATATAACTTCCTTGGGCAGGATCACGGGTCGCAGATCTCGCGGGCGAGCCGGCGCGTGTCGGAGGTGTGCAGCGAGTGGAGCGCGCGCTACACGGTGGGCGCGCTGGTGGAGGCCGGCGTGTGGCTCAGCCGCCTGCTGGACCACGACCGACACCTCTACCTGCTCTCCGCCAAGTACGACGACCCCGACTCGCTGATGCTCACCTTGACTGTAAGTACTATACACCACGCTCTTTTACATTTTTTTTAGATGCGAGACGGAACCGAACATGTATATACAGGGTTACTGTTAAAGGTCTGGCCAAATTTTCAGAGGCTGTTCAGAATCGATACGTTTGATTTATGTAATTTAAAAAATCAAAATTTTATTTTTATCCGACACAAAACACAACGCCTGAATATAATTTAAATTACCCACAATTTCGAATGCGACTCGTGTAGTGTCTCCCGCTCCCCGCACACCCCGCCCGGCGGCCGATCAACATGACTCGGTGCATCCAATTCATAAATCAAGTGGGTTATTTTAAATGAATATTTTTATATTATCTTGCAACAATCTTACAATAATAATTTAAACACACTTTCAATACAATATTTAGTTCTTAATTTTAACAATTTGGACGCACCTTAAAAAGTAACTGTATATCAAAAAAATATTCCGAAAAAGTGAGTAACCGAGAAAACAATTAAAATATTGTCCAAAGTTTCACACTTACGATCACCCGTGCACTAAGTATCGAAAATCATCACATCAGTAGTAAGTAGATAATGTAAATCTACTACTCTACTCTACTATCTACTACTCTCTACTACTCTACTATCTACTACTCTACTATCTACTTTTTTTTCAATTTATTTGGTATCAACTTACACATAAACCTACGATACTATTAAACAGATGGGAGCAATTCACTTAAAATAAACTAAAAAAAAAAATACAATGGAATGCAGTTTACATATAAGTATGTACAGACATGTAACTAGAACACAACAAGGAAAACGAATGCTTGTAATGCTTTTATTACCTTCGGATCGCAAGTGATGTGATACCAAAATGGAACCCTACTCAGACTACATTGCAGCAATACTTTCCCGTATTAAACTGATGTGATTCATTTTCCTTTCATACTTTGTTCCTGGCTTAGCACAGACAAAGATACTTATGTATACGTATGTGTATAAAAATACGTATGTATGTATATCTAGTGATCAGTATAATTGACGTAATCGATCATATAACAGAGAAGAATTTCGCCACGTCGAACCCGTTGACACTAGCTCAGTAGCAGAGCGTCCCGGCTTGAGGGAGATGGTCACGGGTTCGAGTCTCACGCTTCGAAATTTTTCTTTGTTGTTTTTAAAGTTTTTCAAGTTTCCCAAGCACGGGATGAGTACTATAAAAACAAAAATAATTAAGGACACCTAGGAATTAAATAATAAAAATAAAATTTTAACCGTACACCACTGTTAAAAAACTACGAATAAAAATGTAAAAGACCGCTTAGTGCCTTAGTATTTTCTGACGTATTTAAAAAAATAAAATCATCCTATTTACAATTATTGAACTTAATTAACTATTAACAAAATCTTACACAAATCTCTTTTTATTTTTCTTCCGATGTTGGCAATTTGGAAACCAGAATATTTTTTGAAGTGAAACTTCTAAAGAATCATTATGATTTTAAACACCGATGAAACGAAAATGCCACACCGATAAACACAAAATGTGATAGAATGATATCCAAAAGATATCCACACTTACATACTACACCTAGTAGAATAAATGTATAGGATTAAGCCGACGAGATAAGTGTGTGGATAATAATAAGGATAAGGTGAAGGATGTGGATAAAGATAAGGCTAAAAAGGATGTGGATAAGTATAAGGACAAGGTCGGCATGATTAAAACAAGTTATTTATAGATAGTACAACCAAACAAAAAGTTTTTATTGCAATTCAATTTTCACTGCTACCGCGTTAGAGGCCACACTTGATGGCTTTTTCTTATAATATGAGGTCCTTCTAAAATAAGTGATCATATTGCTACACAGTTCAGTGCCTTTAAACAAAGATATCAGGCTACAATAATGGTTTAAAGGACTATAACTTCTATATTTACGAATTTTTCATATAAATACTGCAAATAAATATTTTCATTTCATTTCATATGGTCTTACCACTTGAGGTATAAACTCATCCACTTTTTTTTTATATCATAAGATAGCAAACAAGCAGATGGGTCTCCTGATGGAAAGCGTCAACCATCGCCTATAGACACCAAAGATGTTAATGGTGCGTTGCAATCTTGTGGCGAGGTCTAATGCCACATGCATAAGTTTACCGGCTACCTTACCCTCCAAACCGAAACACGACAGCGACAAGCACTGACGCTATTGCGGCAGGATTAGGTAAGGCGTTGGTACCAGACCCGGGCGAGACAACGCAGAATTCTACCACCTAGTAGCCACGATGGTAGTGACTCGATAGCCACTCGGTCGCCTTTTACGACCTGCCTGGCAGAACGGCAGTTGACCTATTCTTCAAAGGAGCCCGGGACCAACACGACGGTTGTTTACAAACTGCGCGCGTGTGTCTAACCTTTACTTTCAATCCGTAAATTCGTTATTCTGTTGTATATATTTATTTTATATGTATAGACATATATGGTTATATGTACATATTTATATTTATTTTTTATATTATATACGTATACGACCTGTCATATAATGATATTTAAAAGCGATAAGTAGTTGGTTGATAAACAGCTGCTGAATCCATTGCAACCATTTTTAACCTATGTTATATTTTTTTTATAAATCATTAATTAAAAATAAAAACTATAGAAATCTTACATAAAAAGTTGACATTAAGAAAAAATAAGCTTAAGTCAATGTAATAAGTCCTAAAACATTAAAATCTTTAAATTTTCATACATTTAATCAAAAATATTATGTCTTAGAAAAACATACTTTCACCCATACTTAGGATAAATGAATTAATAAAAAAACAATATTTAAAATCATGAAAAAAGATTTTCAGTGTCGAATTTTTGGTTTATTTAAAAATATTAATTGACGTATCTCATAGAGTGCGTCCTTTCCGTTCAACGTTGTATATGTAAGTCCATTGGTATGTCCATAACACATAGCTAAATGTATTTAGTCTCTTTGCTTTTTGCAAAACTTAATCACAAGATGTTCTATAAGACTTTTAAGGTTAATCGGTATAAAATGACTTTAGACGTTAAGTTCGCCTTTTTTATATTCTGTACTAGCTTTCTAATAAAAAATATCAAATACACCATACAGAAACTTCAAGACTTAAATAGATGATAGTCTCATATGCCTCATGCAATACGTGATCATTTAACTCATGCAATACGTGGCTAACAGCTGTAGCGATTATTATTCGTTATTCATTAATGATTTTAATATATCATAAAATAACAATCGAGCAGATATTCCTCCTGGTGGAAAACACAAACCGTCGCCTATAGACATCAAACATGTTAATGGTGCTTTTGCTACCCATGTGGCAAGATGGTAATGCCTCATGAATAAGTTTTCCGGCTACCTTACCCTCCAACCGGAACACGACAATGGCAAGCATTAACGCTGATGCGACAAAAAAGGTAAGGCGGTGATACCTAAAATCCGGGCGAGACGTTACAGACCTCTACTACCTAGTAGTTACAACATTGGTAGTGACACGTATAATCAATCTTTTGCCTTTTACGAACTGCCTGGCAGAACGGCAGATGGTCTATTCTTGAAAGGGGTCCAGGCCAACATAATATTGTGGATTTTCGATGTTAGAGATAAGCTTTATACAAAAGAATGTGTAGCGGGACTAACCGACTGGAGTTCTATCCATTTAACATACAATTGCATGAATTCTTCCCTGCAATTGTATATGAGACATGCGTTGGAGACATGAGTAAAAGGGGAACTTACCAAATATATTTTATCATATTTCCATAAGCCGGGTGATTAGCACACCCTAACTACAAAATCAATAAAGCTTGGGTTCGATTCCTGACAGGGACAAGCAGTGTGATTGCATTACATATACATAATATTATACTTGTGGGTATGCTATGTGCTATACTGTTCATATATGTATTTAACATATATCACAAGCAAGTAATTTGCTTACTTTGGGGATAAATCAATTCGTGTGATTTATCCACAAATATTATTACTCGTTTTTATTTACCTACGTCTGATATGATATTGATATTATTTTATTTCAGTGTCTATCAACGGAAAATTATCTCAAATTGGGTACAATAACAGTTTACAACCGATTATCTGGAGAACCGTTCACATGGCACGGATACATACAACCTCTTCCACCAAACTTGCCATTCGAAAACCCCGTACAGTGCCTTAAACTAGATATATCTAAGCTAGTCTTGTTACCAAATAGTGCTAACTTGAAACTTCTTAATCGAAAGCTAGTTACCAACTCATTAAGTAAAGTAATAGTCGGTCCACCGGCTTTAGATGATATACATATTGTTGTGTTTGTTAAGATTTTTGCGTAATTTTAAGTCTTATTTCTTTGTGATATGGTTTATTATTGTTATAGAAAAAGGTGGAGATGCCACGAATAGTGATTTCGTCAAATAACAAATATCTATCCAGGGCCTTGTATGAAGTGCAGATTATTTGGCCTCTAAATGTTCTGCATTTCTAGTCACAATCGACCTAGCAACACGTGATGTTAGGGCGATGCTAGTCACCTAATGGCTATATACAGTAAAAATATTCTCTATCTGGTCGTCCAAAGAATAATCCGGATTAAGAAAATTGTTGAAAAAATATTTTCATTCGTAACACGTTCTCCCGATAAAAATACTATTTATAAACTTTGTTGGTAAAAAATTGTTATTTTTTTAATTATATGTGCTAGTTTTTCTTTTGATTTGGTATTCGAAAGAATTGTTCGCAATATTTGGCCGAATACCGAATGCTAATAAAGAAAGTGACCGAATATTAGTGGCATCTCTAAGAAAGGTGACTTTATTTATGTTTGTATAGCCCAAGCCTTAAACGTTTTGTAAGAACCAACTTACAATAGTTATATATATATCGTCGGATGATACTTATTGTTGTATTTGTTAGGATTTTAAAGCCTTATTACCTTGTAGCAAGATAAATTTGTTTTTTGTATTAGTAACATTATAGGAAAAAGGACAATGTTTTAAATAATTAGTTAGGATATCCCAAGCCTTACATATTTTTTAAGAGCTAACTCAGTAAAGTTATAGTCGGTCGGCCGGGTGATATTGTTGTATTTGTTGATTTTTATTTTACGTAATTTTAAGTCTTACAGCCTTGTAGGCCGTAAGACTTAAAACAAGTTTTTTGTTAATAAGTATCGTTAGAGGAAAAACGATTTTTTTTTTTCATATTTTTTAGGTTATCTAAAATCGTACATATTTTGTAAGAAAGAAAATATAATTTCTTTCTTAAAAATATTTTTATTTATGATTTATCTGATTGCAACTTTATAACTACAGTCGAATTAGTACGTTATTGGAATGGTTCAATACAATAATGCTCTCACAGATTAAAAATTATCAAAATATAGCCGTGTATTCCTGCGATTTCATTCTAATTTTTAATTGATTTAATTAATTTTTGGAAATATTGCAAATATTTAACAAAATTAAGAAATATTTAAAGGAATTTGTAACACAATTAAAGGGATGAAGTGCTCGGATTTAAATACCAAAAGGAAATAAAAAATATCAGTAATTATGGTTTAAATCCCTAGAATCATTCGTAAATGAAACTAGCTGTTCTGTAAATAAAAAAAATATAGAGACAATATTAATACAACTGAAGGTATTGAAAAAGTCTTTATTTTGAAATGTAGGCGTTAGCGGCGCGTAATGTTCGCGTGTGCGTTGATTAAAATTTGAGCACGAATACTGCCTTTAAAACTGTCTATTATTTAGATAATTTTAGACTATATTTAAGCAGTAAAAAGCTACAAGATTTTTCACAAAAATTCCGAAAAATACATAAAATAAAGAGCAATAAACGTTTACGAATACATTCATTAAAACAATATAACAAGCATTATCACATTTACTTTGATAATTATCATCCAATCATCTAAGTTATAATCCGACTAAAAACTTTATTTTTACGATTTATTATTATTATATTATAATGATATTATATATATCATAATAATATATAGATATGTGATAAAATATCATGATTATTTCATCATGATATATATGATTTTTTTATGTCTAATGTTTTAATGAAACTGTATGTTTATAATATTTTTTCACATTTATGATTTGATATAAAAAAGTTAGATAGCCGATAACTTCTATTAGAATATTAATTTAGACAAGTTCATGATTACTATAATTTATATCATCACATCATTATTATGATATTTGTTATTCTTTATAGTCACATAATACTTACAACGTTTCCCTGTTTTTAATAAAAAATAAAAACTAAGTAATCTTAGTTGGTTTAGGTTCTTATTTTTAATAAGATAAAAAAAAATGTTGCTACTATATAGTATCCAAAATATTTCACGATGATATAATAATATGTTGAATTTTCGGTTAGTCTTGACTGATGCTTTTTTTTACGGATAAATGTATTTAGTAATATTTTATAGAGTATTTTTATACTCTGGCTATCATATTGTGTCATATTTTGTGTGCACAGATATTTGTGCGCAGAGAAAACGGAATAATCCAAACGTACATAAACACTACATGACCGCCCCGTTGGTCGAGTGGTTAGTGACCCTGACTACGCAATCGATGGGGCCCGGGTTCGATTCCCGACGTGGACAAACATTTGTGTGATGAACATAGATATTTGTATTTCTGCGTTTGGGTGTTTCTTATGTAACAGTATTCTATGTATTAGTATCGTTGACTAACACCCATAACACAAACAAATAATTTGCTTACTTTGGTGTTAAATCAGTAAGTGTACTTTGTCCCGTGAATATTTATTATTATTTATTATTATTAGAAACGATGGCGGCTCCCACATTGCATATTGATATCGTTACGTGAAAACACGTTATTAACGATTTCCCTAAAAGGCGGAGGTTCTCAATTCAAATGAAATTTTTTTATGTATGTTTGTGTATAACTCCATCATATGTCAACAGATTTGCATTTTTTTGTACAAGAGAGTGTATATCCGATTTGGTCTCGTATAAATTTGGTGCAATTGTGTCAATTAATATAAGTATATTTATATTATATTAGTATATAATAATATATTTTTAAGTTTATTTCTAAACCGCAAACTAGCAACATTGATCTGCATTTCGTTTTACATTTTTTAAAACATTATTAAAATTTTTAAAAACTACTTAACATTATAAATTAGGTTTATGTATTGATTTATGAATTTACCTCGACCCGACAAAAATGCCGTTAACCCTATACATCCTGTCACACGTGGGCGTCTATAAGGGGGAGGGCAGTTAGGGGGGGTTTAGTTATCTCCCCCTCACGAAAAAACATCTATTCGTGGCATTAAAAAAAATTTTATTCGACAGGGAATATCCGTGCTTATATAATACATAAAATGAAATCAAATGTTTTGTTTGCACGTGTAAGAAGTTCAGGGTTAAAACTGGTTTGTACATTTTGGAACCCTTGACAACAACAGTACGTTCTATTCGAGTAGAAGTGCAAAAAAATAACAGTTAAAAGTCTTAACAATATTTTCCTAGAGCCCAGCTTTAGCTGTTTTCAATGTGCCATTTTTATATTTAATTTAGAAGTTTAAGACGTTGATTTTAAGATTATTTTATGATCATGTTGATTCTTTTTTATATTTAGATATTTTAAATGTTAGGGATTTAATAGTAAAAGATTTTGCATGAGTTTACTTTTAATCAAGATAGGTTAAAATAATTAATTAATCAACTTAAACATTTTATAAAAGGGAAACAAAACTGGCCACATTTTAAGTTTTATGGTCAGTTTTAAAACCTACGCAAATTAGCGTTAAAACAGTTAAAAATCTTAAATTTTCCTTGGAGAAATCCATAAAAACGATATATTTTTGAAGAGAAGTTTGAAGTGGAAAAAATATGCTCAATTTAGTTTGCGACAGTTTTCAAGATTTTTTCAAATAATGCATTTATTTTGTATTCTTCTCTATACACACATATTCCATGCCCATTAAAAGAAAAAGACATATTGTCTTTATTTAGTTTTAATTTTTAATATCTTGTTATAAAAAATGATGATGACATAAAATTTTGTATGCTCTATATAAGCATTTTTCATAATATTAAGTTTTGAATTGAACGAAGTGGTTATTTTGATACTTGAGCGCCTTATGCAATTTGAGATCATTTCAAAACTACATAAATTACATATTTAACAACTGTCAATGATTTTTTATTTTATTATTAAATTAGGTTTACTTGAGTTGCTACGAATGTGATCTAATTTGAAATGATTTCAAATATCAGTACTACAGGTTTTTTATATATTTTTTTTTATTCTAATCCTACTTCAAATGTGCTATCAAACTATCTTAGGAATACAAATAAATTCTTGTGGCTAGTAAACTTTATTGGGTCAAAAATTAAAAAGATAATTTCAGTAATTTCGAAATATTTTTTCTTTATACAGTTATGCTTTTAACCCGTTTTGGATAATTTGTTGATTGCGAACTATTTTTTTTTTGCGTTATGAATGCAAAAAAGACATATTTCTTTCTTTATATTATAAAAAGTACAAACACATTAATTGTTAGGTATAAAAAATATGTTTAACGTAACTTAAAACAATAATTGTGAATACTTAAACTCTTAAATGTTTTTGTTTATTTAAGTATTTAACAAAATAGACTGCCCTAGATTATTTGTTGAATGCCAAGTATATTTTTGCGTTATGACTGTAAACAAAACTATTTTTTCTTAATAACTATAGTACAAACGAATTAACGGTTAGGTTCGAAATTCATGTTAAATGTAACTTGAAACAATTGCTAATATTTAACCACATAAACTAAATGTTATTGTTTAATTATTTAATTAAATAGACTGTCCTAGATAATATTTTTAAATGTCAAGTATGTATTTTGGTTATGAATGTAAAATCCTAGTTTTTCTTTATAATTAAAGTACAAATCACATGTCAGGTTATGAAATTTATGTTTAACGTAACTTAAAACAATTGTTAAGTAATTTGTTGAATGCCAAATACTTAAGTATATTTTTGCATTATTAATGTAAAAAAACCTAATTTTTATAATTAAATTACAAACTAATTAATTAGGTTTTGAAAGGTATGTTTAACGTATTTTGAAACAATTGTTTATACTTAACCACGTAAATTAAATGTTATTGTTTATTTAATTAAGTATTTAACTAAACAGATAAAAAAAACTATTTTTGACGTTTATACTTGTGAATATATAACATAAAATGTCTTTGTTGTATTCTTAAATACTCAATCTTTTTTCTTTAAATTTATTACTTTTTAAATCTCGGTTGTATGAAAGAGAAAATTTTTCCTGATTATACTTTTGAGTTTTTACTTTGGAATTAAGTTTTGTTAAAAAATTATATTTTTGATTGTTTTTTCTTTATTAATATTGTTCGTAAATAAATGATTAAATATATTATTGGTATGATTATTTTACTTTCTCAATAAATTGACGGATATAATTATAATTTCCAAGCTTCAGAATTCACCATTTGACACAGCAAAATAACAAGACGTTAAAGAATGTTTGTGTTGTCTACACTACTCTTTCATATATTAATCTGTGGTCTACGCTATTATGGCGTCTATAAGTATAACGCCCCAAGACGTGAGAGAAGCAGTGCGTTCTACTCACAACTGGAAATCCCCAGGACTTGACGGACTGCATAAATTCTGGTTGAAATGGTTGCAGTCTTCACACGAGCTCTTGGCTGAACAATTCCAGGAAGCTATTGAATCTGGGTCCCTCCCATCTTTTATGACAACAGGACTCGCCTTTCTGCTCTACAAATCTGGTAGTAACACAGATACACCTTATAAACTCTAGACATGGAACATTTCACGAGTAGCATGTTAAATTTCATATGAAACGCATTTTCATACATCACATTTGCTAACTCTCTTCATTTGGTCTGTGAAATGTCACACTCAATGAAATCACCCAATTCATATAGGAGTAGCATTTTGAATAGCTTACGGTCATTTTACGTTCGGGTAATTTTGCCAATGAGAAAAATCGTTGCCAGTGAAATATCACATGTGAAATGATTGTGATTTTTTGTTTCATTTTATCTAATAAAAATGATTTGAAAGGAACAAACATTTCCATGCTTAATAAGCTCCTTAACTTCATTTTGATATCAAAATTAAGTAAACTTTTTTATACAAACAATATTATAGATCCTGCTCAAAATGGATGTAGGACTGGATTACGTGGTACGTAGAAATAGAAAGAATCTCCATCGCTTGGATTGATTACAAGAAAACCCACGATCCAGTGCCTCATTCATGGTTGTTACGAGTGATGGAACTATACAAAGTTGATACAGTTCTATACAATTTCCTTCGCTCGTGTATGAGGCAATGGACCACTCTGTCTTCCCGGGTGAGAATTCAAATGCTTATCACACAAATGTTTGTCCCTATCGGGAATCGAACACGAGCTCCATCGATTCGTAGATAAGTTCGCTAACCACTAGACCAACGGATAATTCCATGAACGGGACGGTCGACACGACAACAACGTGACAACAAAATTAATGTAGTTACTGAAAAAAAAAATAGTTATACTTTATCTTTCTTTCAATAGACATGTCACTATTTTGACAAATAACATTTTTTGACAGAAAATAATTTATTTTGTATTTTGTGCGTGCAATTTTGAAAAAATCCTTTAAAATAAATACTTGCCTGTAGTTGTGATAATGTCAGAAGCTCCCTCGCAACCGCACCGTCAAAAGATCCCAAAAGATGGCCTTGGGCCAAGAGGTGCACCTGATTGTTACTATGTAAGTATCGTAAGTGTAATCATAAAGAATATAACCACCTCGAACTTGTAGCTGATTTGGATTTGCATGGTGTCTGGGTTTGATTCCTGGAAAAAGCAAAAGCTTTATTCTAGAAAAGAATCGAAAGGTGCTGAGTCCACCTTTATAAAGTTCACCTATATAACGTTAGTGTCATTCGGTGTTGGAGGAGAAAATAAAATGTTTTAAAAACTTAGTTACAAATGATAAAATCTATATATATATATATATATATATATATATATATATATATATATATACATATATATATATATATAATTGCTGTTCGTTAGTCTCGCTAATACTCTAAAACGCGTGAACCAATTTGGCTAATTTTGGTTTTGCATTAACTGTTGAAGTCCAGGGAAGGTTTAAAATGTGAGACAATATAGAAAAAAATAAGAGTAGTTAGAAAGGCAGAACAACTTTTGCCGGGTCAGCTAGTTTGTAATAAAATGTTTCTTAACATTATATAACATCCTTCAACATTACTGCATACCTATTCCCTTCCGCTTCCCCGTCCGATACATACAATTGTTATAAACAGTTATTAACAGTTTGTAACTATTCGAACTGTCGAACTGTTACTAAGCATTTGTTAACTTTTATCAGCAAAAGTTTTAGATCATTTTTGCTCAAAAATAAAACTGAAACAGTTATAAATTTCGATGTTGGAGCAGCTCTCGGTTTTTACCGTGGAGTGCCGTAAGAAACCAGCAATAGGCGATATAGGTCAGTAAAATGCAGCAATGGGATCGTTACACATTTCGGTAATCGACTTGACTGGAAGTTCTTTCTAGCTTTTTTTTTATATCATAAGATAGCAAACAAGCGGATGGGTCTCCTGATGGAAAGAGTCAACCATCGCCTATAGACACCAAAGATGTTAATGGTGCGTTGCTATCTTGTGGTGAGGTCTGACGCCCATGCATAAGTTTACCGGCTACCTTAACCTTCCAACCGAAACACGACAGTGAAAAGCACTAACGCTACTGTGGCTGGAATAGGAAAGGCGGTGGTACCAGACCCGGACGAGACAATGCAGAACTCTACCACTTAGTAGCCACGATGGTAGTGACTCACATAGCCAATTGGTCGCCTTTTACGACTTGCCTGGCAGAACGGCAGTTGGCCTATTCTTCAAAGAAGCCCTGGACCAACGCGGGGGAAAATCTCACAAGAGATCCGGTCTGATATTTAATATCATTTATTACATAATATCCTTTGCAATAAAATGCTTTGGGTTATTGAAGGCGCAAGTGTAGCGTTTGCTTGCATTAAATTCCTTCACCTGCATCCACTGCAGGTGGAACAGAACCAGCTCATGCGTACACCTTCAATGGAATATCAAGCTCCGGATAATAAAGCAACTTCTCGAAGAGTAATCCCAATAATACTTTGTTAATAATACTAGTTTGGTATACCTCTTAAATCAAATAAAGATTAAACTTTATTCTTTTCAAATAAAAATGTTATTTCAAGAGGATAAAGAATTCCCGTAAAATTAAAAAAGTTTTAACTGCACAAAGGGGTACAGATAATATAAAATAAATATTATTTCTTCTCAAAAATTTAGACGTCTCGTGTGCTTAATTCAACATTTCGCTATGTGAAATTCGTCAAGAAACTGCGTGCTTTAGAAGAGGAGCAACGACGTGGCAAAGAAAATAAACTGAAGGAATTAAAGGACACACAAATGAGTGATTTCTTCATACGATGCGACAGAAGGTAACCCATATCTATGCATACAAAGATCACCCCGGAATTTCCCGACATAGTATTTGTGTTCTCCCCCGGATGTATGTGACCACTTAGTTCGTCATAGCACAACGGAAGTTACATCGCGACAACACACCACGAACATACGTACGAATTACGATAGTGTGGCCTTGACATTAACTTATTACGCACGCAACAATAACAATAAAAATACATGTAACGCCTATAGTAAGAAAAGCCTTAGAGGGGATTTTGAGATTTACTCGACTCGGCAGATTAACTTAGGGGACCTCGCATACTGCTGATGCTCTTCATCAAATAAAATAAATCCTTCATATAGGTATAGAGCCGGGTATCTAGGGCAGAAGAAACAACAAATTCTAATAATTCCGACTTATGGAAACTGTCAGATTATATTTTTTTGTCGCCTCTGTGGTTTAGTGGTCTAGCGCTGGCGTTGACCACATGAGGTCCCGGGTTCGATTCCCGGGTCGGGCACATTAAAAAAGTGTTTTTTCAGTTTTCTGAGAAACACAAAGTTGCCCGGGATTGGAAAGTGCCCGGTTGGCGATAGGCTTGCCACCTATCACATTTGTTGGACCAAGTATCTTCGGCAAATCGTGGGTGCACTAGTTGTACCTCTGCCTACCCCTTCGGGGATATGGGCGTGAAGACACTTTTTATATTTTTTTATTTATATATTTTTATTATATTTTTTTTAGTTATTCTTACATAATTTACTTCAAAATAAAAGAAACAACAACCGCGCTCGATAAAGTCAAAACAACGCTTTCTATGAAGCTTTGTGATCTTTCCACTCCCTTACATTCAACTTAAATCGTCAATTTTTCGTTAGAGGAATGACGCTTTTTCTAAATTTTAGCTCGCAATTAAAGCACCACTCCTTAATCTGACGCGCTTCAATGTTTTCATATCACTGTTTTTTTTACATTTGTGTATCTGTAGATGTTTTCCTCACAATTGAAATGAAAAATATATTATTAAGTAAGTAGGTATAACCTTTTATTTTTCCTATCTTTTTATCTACAAAATCTAATAGGTTCCCACGGCGCTCGAGTACCTAAATCCCCATTGGTAGCATCATAGGCAACCCTACTATTATATGTAAAAGTTAAAGCAATAAAAATATCCCAAGTTTGAGGGGGCTCAGCAATTATCCTTATTCGACTGAAGTTCGTCGGGATTATTTTATTTTTCGCTGTTGATAGGAAAACCTCAATAGTATAAAATAAATTTACACGCGACGCAACGGTATCAAGGGCTTTTGACGATACTGTTACTTACAAAAAGGAGAAGATTTCTAATTCATCTGTTTTTGTATGTTTGTTACCACGAAAATCCCTCATTTATCAAACGGTTTCGAAAATGTTTGTGGTTTCGGTTTTCGTGGGTATTCATTATGTTTGGTTCAATATGAATTTGGTGGTGATTTGATTTGAGTTCACAGATATACAGAAGGTTGGAAGTTCGTTGTTGCAGTTTTAATACGATTAAAACTACTAAGTATAATTTTTTTATCAGATCTTTAATCAACAATGTTGCGCGGCGAGTCGATCTTTGCATGGCATCATATGAAGAGGATTTAAAAAAGAAGCGCCAAAGGTTTAAATTACGAATATCTTTCTCAATTATGTATTATTATTTATTTTTTTTAATTATTATTATTATTATTATTAATGTATATGTTCTCATTTTACAAGCAGATCCTACGCAGTCCATAAAAGTTTAAAAAACATTTTCTTTTCATATAAAATATCAAACAAGCAGCACTGACGCTATTGTGGCAGGAATAAGTAAGGCGGTGGTACCAGACCCGGACGAAACAATGCAGAACTCTACCACCAATAGTCACGATGGTAGTGACTCGCTTAGCCAATCGTTCGCGTCTTACGAACTGCCTGGCAGAACGGTAGATGGTCTAGGTATTCGTCAAAGGGAGCCCGACCAACACGTAGCCCGGACAAACTAACACCAACAATTTTTCTATTTTTATCAAATACCATCACTGGCAGGATATTATGTACTAACTGTTGCCCACGATTTCGTCCGCGCGGACGTCGTTTACTCCGCACTGCTCCTCCCCCGTAGGTGATAGCGTGATAATATGTATGTAGCCTATATGTTGACCCGACCTATTAGTAATATCATGCAAAATTTGAAGTAAATCCATGCAGTACTTTTTGAGTTTACCCCGGACATACATACAGACAATTAGACTTACAGATTAAACAGAAAAATTCTAAAAACTATATTTTTGGCTTCAATATCGATTGTACATCACGCTCCAAGTATTTTTAAAAAAAAAATTCAATGTACAGTTTTGACTTTCCTACGATTTTATTATATGTATCTATAGATTTTATGAATTGATGATATTGAAACACAATTATTGTAAAATACAAAACAAATTATAATAATTGCGTTTATTTGATAGTAAAAATAATAACCATAATAATTGCAAAACATAAGTATTAGTTGAAACTAGTATACAATACACTTGTACTTTTATTCCACTATAAGTATACTGTAAGTGGAATAAAGGTACAAGTGTATTGTAAACTAGTTTCAACAAAAAAAATGGAATTTTACCAAGTGCCGACAATTGAAAGTGTAAAATCTATGCAAACCATAAGCTTTCCCCCGTGTTAATTAGGGCTCTTTTGAAAATAGATCAACTGCCGTTCTGTCAGGCAGGTCGTAAAATGCGACTGAGTGGCTATACGTATCACTACCATCGTGACTAATAGGTGGTACAGATCCGCCACGTCTCGCCCGGGTATCAGGTACCACCGCCTTATTACTACCGCAATAGCTTCAATGCTCGACATTTTCGTGTTCTGATTTAAAGGTTAAGGTAGCCGGTAGACTAACACCCGTGGCATCACACGGATAGCAACGCACTATTTACTATTAACATCTTTGATGTCTATAGGCGATATTTTCTTTTTCCATCAGGAAAACATTCTGCTTGTTTGCTAATAGATAAAATAAAAAAAATAGGATAAAGTTAGCTAGGCGACGTCAGGGCAAGGTCGCTAGTTCAAATCCACTCGTGACCAAAAAAATCTTTGGTTTTAAATTTTTCCTTTCATGGGTCAGTGTTAAAACACATATATAGTATATAATATCAGAAAAACTCCAATTCACAGCACAGTATATACTTTTATTCCACTTTTAACACTTTTATCGGCCGACTACCAAATATCGGTAAAAGTCCAATGCACAGTACAGTAATTACTTTTATTTCACTTTTAACACTTTTATCAGCCAGCTAGTATAGTTTCCACTAGACAACTTATCACATCGACGGTTATCGAACGACTGACTGAGCTCCTGCCTCAATAATCAAAACTGTTTCTACCCCACCACTCTCAATCCTTTCACTGGAAGTTGTCACAAAAGAGTGGCGGGGTTGAACAGTGTTGCCATTTAAGAAAAATAAAAACTACCTTTTATAAAATTATTACATTCGGCCATCCTACGAAATGTGTAGCCTCCTGGCACACTATAAACATCAGGAACTCTGTCAATCAATTACTTACTAACTTAAGTTACTCATTATTATTTTGAAACCAATAGAATAAAATCTTAATTTTAGTTTTGATTTAAACAAGCATAATCTCATAAGAGTATCTATTTAGTCTAAATTTAAATAAACACTCTAAGGTAGCTTCTGTACATTTCAAAGGATTTCATGTGACTTAAATTATACAGTATTTTTTACTAATGCATTTAGGTATGCATACATTATTATATTTACAAATAAGTGAATTAAAACATTATACATGCTAATTTTCTCATAAGTATACGGAATAACACAAACTTAATTATTTTAATTTCAAATAATTATTATGTACTTGTATTGTTTAACATGTAGTATTTGCTTGTTCTAACATGTATTGTTTGTAAAACCTTATAATATTTAAATCAATCAAACCATTCGTAACAACAAAATAAAAAAAAACAAAAACAAAATTAGTTATTTATATTTATATATAATTAGTAGGTTATTTTAAATTTCATACCATTATTATCATTTTATTTATTTAGATTTAACATTCATTGTATCTTATTTTTCTATTAAAAATAATAAATAAAATAATAGTATATGTTTGCCTACTTCAATTTTCTATATGTAGTACTCAATATTGAATGTCAATTCGTAACAACTGGCAAAGTTTCTGTCTTGTATTGCTATTCTTTATCACTACATAAAGATGAACCACTTGTTTCACTATCATGCACTTCTAGAGCTTTCACATTAATCCAGGGTCGAATACTATCAAAAGCTATTACAGATTCATAAGGCTTACCTCTTTTAGGAAAACCTGGAATATCCGTTACTTGATAACGATCATTTCCTAACGCTTGAGAAATCCTAAAGGGGCCGACAAATTTAGATAGGAGTTTAGTACTTTTTCCATCATTACCGTAATTATTTCTTAAAATCTTAACTAGATCACCAAGTTTGTATTTAGGTGCCGGAACCCGATTAGCGTCATGTCTACGTTTTTGAATATTCTGGTCCTTTTCTATATTTGTACTGATAATACTCCTTATACATTCCACATCGTCTTGTGTACTTACAACTCCCATTTTGTTCGCAAGATCATCGCGCATTCTAATGCCAAATAACGCTTCAGTTGGAGTTTTTTTAGTTGTTGTATTAATTGTGTTATTAACACCCCACTGAATTTTACCCAGTTGCTTGTCCCAGTCACGTTCATTACCATTAGAATTTTGAGCAGCTAAAGAATTGAGTATAACTTGATTATATCTCTCAGCTTGACCATTGGCTCTGGGACAAGCAACCGCGTTCAATATGTGCTTAATGCCATGTTCATTACAAAAAGCTTTAAAAGCTGACGATGTAAAGGAAGTGCCACGATCTGACACAATTCTTGCTGGCAACCCAAAATCAAAAAATATATTTTGAAGAACCTTCATTGTAGTCTTTGTTTTCCTATTTTTGACTGCCCGCACGAATACGTATTTTGTGAAACCATCTACAATTGTTAGAATGTGGGTGTTACCATTTTTGCTCCTAACGAAAGGCCCCAAGTGATCGATATGTATAGTATGAAACGGTATACATATCTTTTCTATAGGGAACAAATGACCACTTTGCAGAGTAAGGAGCCAGTTTTCCTGTTCTATTTTATAAATATTGATACATGGATTATCATCTGCTGTAACGGATAGTGTTGTGTTTCTACTGAGAGCGTCGACATGTGAAATTTGGACGCCAGGGCTTTTCCTCCGGTGTGGTCTGTCTGCTAAAATAGGCAACTGGTTTTAATACTCGCGTTTCCTTTTGCCACTGCATTAAGATTCCTCCTATGCCAAGAGCACTGGCGTCAGTGTGCAATTCGGTCTCCAATTTAGGATCATAAAGAGCTAAAACAGGTCTGTCCACGAGTTTTTCTTTGAGCAGCGAAAACGCATTTTCTTGTTCCTTGGACCACAACCAGGCAGAATCCTTTTTCAGCAGATAAGTTAATGGTCGGGCAATCAGCCCATAATCTTGAATGAACTTGCGATAGTATCCCGTCAGGCCAAGAAACTGGCGAACTTCGTGAACATTACGAGGTGTTGGAAATGCTTTGACAGCTTGAGTTTTTGCGCTACCGGGCTGTATACCTTCTGCAGATACGTCATATCCCAGATAGTCAACATTAATATCGAAGAAACGGCATTTTGACAATTTTAAAGTCAAGCCAAATTCTCTCAACAGTTTCAAAATTCCCTCAAGTTTTTCAAACATCTCATTCGTATCCTTGGCAGGTATCAACACATCGTCTAGATATGCTAAAGCATATTTGTGTCTTTTGCTTCCAAGGATCTTATTTATTATCCGCTGAAAGACAGCTGGAGCATTTGCCAGCCCAAAGGGCATTCGTTTAAATTCGTAATGCCCATCGGGCGTGACGAAACCAGTCAGATGTTGGCTGTCCTTAGCCATGGGCACCTGGTAATAACCAGAAGCAAGGTCAAGAGTTGTGAAATAAGCGTTTCCGCTGAGATTCGAGATCTGATCTTCTATCAAAGGGAGAGGGAAACGATCTTTTACTGTTTTATTATTAAGAGCTCTGAAGTCTACGCAAAGTCTTTGTTCACCAGTTTTCTTCCTCACCATAATGATTGGACTTGAATAACTGGAATTTGACTCTTGAATTATATCGTTTTGCAGTAATTCATCAATTGTCTCCCTCACTTGCTCTCTCTCTGAGTGTGACAATCGATAAGGGCGATATACGATTGGTCTATTATCCGAAAGTTCAATATGCATCTCCATGTCCCTTACACAACCTATTTCTTTTAAATTCGTTGCGAAGCAATCCCTATATTCTTGTAATAAAGTGTATAACTTGTCTACGACGTCTTCACTCAAATTTTTCCCCACTTTAATGTCTTCTTTTTGAAGGGGCTCAAAATCTTTCATTTCAGCAGTGACCTTATTGACCTGATAAGAGTTTGATTCCACTAAAGGAATTGCCCGGGCTATCAAAGTATCCACTTCGAAGGTTATGCTGCGAGTTGTCAGGTTACTAATAACCAACTCCTCTTTACCGTCTTTTAAATTGTAAGCACCCTGAAACAAACTAAACTCCCGACCAGGTTCGGCAGTACAATATCCTTCAATAAAAACATCACCACTAAAGTTGGTGTCTTTGGTATAGACAGGGAGAGTCTTTGTATGTAAAATTTGAGTTGTGTTTGTAACGAAAAGTTTCATCGGTTTGTCATTATTTTTAATATTGCAATTCGGACTTTTATAAAAAGTTAAATGAGTACTATCCTTTAATACGGTTATAAATGATAATTCGGTAAAGTTCTGTCCTAAGATCAAAGATGTTGGCATAAATTCATCATCCACTACAAGCACAGTGATCGATGCCTCAACCTCATCAATTCTGACGGTGATATGAGATTTGTATAATGGACGAATTGCCGATTTCCCAAAACCTCTCACTACAGGCAATTCATCAGAGATCTTAGACAATTTTAAGGAAGCCGCGTCGCTTTGTTTGATAAGGCTGCATTCACTCCCGAAGTCTATGTATGCTTCTAGCCGACTGTCATTAACAAGGATATCCTTATAAAATTTTTCATTAGTTTTATTCGATACGTCAATTTTTAGAGTTTTCTTTTCTGCGGGTTCAGCACGCGTCGATACAGAGGTTGTTGGCACTGTTGATCGTGGTACACAAAAGGCGTAACTTACAGTCGTCATTATCATGTCCAATCCTATGACAACGTTTGCATTTTACGATCGGACTAGGGCATTTGTAAAATGGGTGTCCTTTTTGGTTGCAGTTGAAACACGTAATCGCGGAACTATCGTTTGGAACTGTATTAGGACTATTGCGACTAACAAATCTTTTGTTATTGCGTTCTCGGTTACTATTTTGATTAGATGGAGGTAGCTGTACGCGTTGAGTACTTAAAAAGCTTAATAACCCTTCAGGTTCTGTACATCGAAGGATCTGTGCACCACTTTTGATAGACACGTCATTAATACCATGAATTATGCAATCGACAGCCTTTTTGCCAGTTATTTCGCATCTACTTAATATACATAGCTTATCATAAAAATATTCACGTAGGCTTTCGTCACTTCGTGAAGTCCTGTTTAACATTTCCTCCAGAAGGCGTCTGTAATTTTCCTCACTCGGAAAAGCCTTCAAGAGTTTTTCCTGCCATTCACTCCATGAGAAAACCACTGTAGGCAGAGCCTCAAACCATTTCTTGGCCAAGCCAGTGAGCTTTTGCAAAGAAAAATGGACAATTTGTTTTTCATCCCATCTATAAATGACGGCACATTCATTGACCTTTTTTACCCAAGATTCAATGGTTTGAGACCTATTTGCAGGGTCAAATTCCGGCACAACATTATTTAAGTTATTGTTATGAAATGACTTACTTGTCTCTCCTTTAAAGTTAGCTAGCAATTTTAAAACGTCATCTGCAGTCAATCGTTTTGATGTTTTACGCACCCTCCGTGGCGGAGGAGTATCCTCACTTGACGATACTGAAGTAGACGACGTCGAATGAGCTCTTTTCTTCTTTACTTTCCTCCGTTTTGCGTTCCTACGCTTCCTTGGTGGAGTTGTAGGTGGCGTACCTCCAACTTGGTCATCTTCTGACGTCATATCTGAAAATTTGAAAATTCCTCTGACTAGCTTTCCCATCCATTTAACTCTCATAAAAAAATGATAAAAAATTTAATCAAAGATGTAACTATTCAAGTACTTCATTTACCTAAATGTATTAAATCTCTAGAATCATGCCAATATCTTATTTATATCATAGTTCACTCATTTCTTGCAGTCCAGCGAGCATCATTGCTCACTCAATCATTATCCAGCGTACATCATTGTCCGCTCAATCATTATCCAGCGAACATTTATTGTTCGCTCAATCAGTGTCCAGTGAGCAACTTTGTTCACTCAATCATTATCCAGCGTACATAATTGTCCGCTCTATCATTATCCAGCGAACATTCATCGTTCGCTCAATCAGTATCCAGTGAACACCTTTGTTCACTCATTCATTATTCCGCAAACATGCTAGTTCTCCACTGTTTAATCGTTCAAAGCGAGTAATTCCAACTGACATTAATACAAAAAAAAATATTAAAAAGTAAATAAATGATTGTTACAAAATAAAGTCTCATAAATAATAAAATAGAAACCTCTATTATATTTTTTTTTTGTTGGGAGTTCTCGCTTGTATAACTATGAAATCATTACCCATATTCAATTTCCAAAAATCACGTAAAACGTTTAAAATTCAAAATAGGTAGTATAAATATACATAAAGTAAATTGAAAATGCGAGTTAAAATCACATTTAATACTTTATAAATAAATAAGTCAGTAAATAAATATTTTTAATAATGATGTAAATGATGATCTCAATACAAAGTCTTATGTAACATATATGCATGATTTGCATTTTTGGAGAACGCTATGTAAAACTGTCGTAAGTATTTGTGTAGTGTCGAAATTAAATAAAAATAAATTTTAACAAGCATTATAGTTACTTTGTATCTTAATATAATACCAACTCGAATTTCTTCTTTTTAAATTTAAAATTCTGAGGGCGTACATACCTGGGTTTTTATATCCCGCGTCTGAAATATCAGAAAAACTCCAATTCACAGCACAGTATATACTTTTATTCCACTTTTAACACTTTTATCGGCCGACTACCAAATATCGGCAAAAGTCCAATGCACAGTACAGTAATTACTTTTATTTCACTTTTAACACTTTTATCAGCCAACTAGTATAGTTTCCACTCCACCCACCACTCTCAATCCTTTCACTGGAAGTTGTCACAAAAGAGTGGCGGGGTTGAACAGTGTTGCCATTTAAGAAAAATAAAAACTACCTTTTATAAAATTATTACAATTCTATACTTTCAATCGTCGGCAGTTGGTGAAATTCCATTGTTATTAGACACTTTTACTATTCCACTTGTACATAAATTTCACTTTTACACAATTTTTTATCATATTACCCGACCGGTTTCACTTTTTAAAGCATCTTCAGGATGTAAGTATATTACATCCTAAAAAGTAAAATGTAAGTATATTACATCCTGAAGATGCTTTAAAAAGTGAAACCGGTCGAGCAATATAATAAAAAATTGTGTAAAATTGAAATTTATGTACAAGTGGAATAGTAAAAGTGTCTAATAATATATATAGTAGAATAACGTTACTCTCTATATCTTCGGACTTCGGAGACAAACGCCTTACGGTATTTATTTTTAAGCATTTTGTTGTAGATTAATTGACTTATACACTCATGAAGAAGAGGAGAACATACGCAAATTCGTGATGGACGCCCAGGCTGGCGCAGAGGCCGCGTGGAAGGACAAGATGGACCGACTTCAGTACCTGCTCGCCAAGCGGAAGAAGGAACACGAGGACAAGTACAAGGATACGCCGCTGTGAGTTCCCTTTCCGATCCGAAAGATGTATATAGGTAGATCAATGACCGCCCCGTTGGTCGAGTGGATAGCGACCCTGACTACGCAATCGACGGGGCTTGAGTTCGATCCCCAACGGGGACAAGCATTTGTGTGATGAGCATAAATTTTTGTATTTCCGGGTTTGGATGTTTATTAAATATATTCCATTATTTATATAATATGTATTTCTTTGTATTAGTATCGTTGACTAACACCCATAACACAAGCAAATGGTTTGATTACTTTGGGGTTAGATCAGTAAGGGTAATTTGTCCCGTGAATATTTATATTATTTATATTTATTTAAATAACATTATAAAAGAAAATCTTTTTATTAAAATAAAAAAAATATCGTATCTTAAAGTACCTCATTTTAGCACTAAACTTGGGCAGCTTCCCCTTATACCAATAAATATTTTGAAAACTGATCTACCAATAAGCATAAAATATAATGTCACAGATATGTTTGTATTAAGCTACCAAATAATGCCTTTGTCGATCGGACAGGGTTTTCTTTACACACTGTACCTATAATTCATGCAATACATGAAAATATTATCGATACGTTACATCGAGAGTATAACACAATTCGCTATTAAAAGTCGCGGCGGGCTACAAGCCCGACGTGGCCGTTTTACCCAGATCCAGAAGGCCTCGCCCCGTACTTTCCTATACTAACGATCCCATTACCATCAATAATTTAGATTTAGGTACAAATATACACGCGGCACTACACCACCGTCGCCGGTCTCGACGACTTTTCTACCGCCTCGCGCTTAACAACAACGACTGTTCACCACATTTAGTCCGAACGCCTTAAAACGACAAAAGTAGAGTTCTGCATTGTCTCGCCCGGGTCTGGTACTACAGCCTTACCTGTTCCTGCCGGAATAGCGTCAGTGCTTGCCGTGTTCCGGTTTGGAGGGTAAGGTAGCTGGTAAACTTATGCATGTGGCACTAGAGCTCGCCACAAGATAGCAACGCACCATTAACATCTTTGGTGTCTTTAGGCGATGGTTGACTCGTTCCATCAGGAAACCCATCTGCTTATTTGCTATCTTATGATATAAAAGTATATACTAAAAAAAATGATTGCTAATTGTATGAAATAGATATAATACCACTTGCATTAGTTTACCGATAATCTTACATCTAACAAACACGACAATGACAGCGCCGACGCTATTGATCTAGGATTAAGCAAGCTGGTGGTACCAAGCCCGGGCTAGGTATTTCACAATTCCTTTTAGGTGCTGCCTAACAGGCAGCTCGTAAAAGGAAGGGAGTAGTAAGATAATTGTTTTATTTCTCAAGATTCATTTGTGCCCCACAAATCAACTATATTTAGTCAAATATACCTACTTTTAATTAAATTTTTAATTATATATTTAATTAAACATTTTAAAAAAATATCCACACGCCCGGTTCACTTGTGTTTTTTTTTGAAGAGGGGGCAAACGATCAGGAGGTGCACCTGATGGTAAGTGATCACTGCCGTCCATGGACATCCACAATACCAGAGGTCTTGCAGTTGCGTTGCCGGCCTTTAAAACTGAGTAAGCACTCTTCTTGAAGGTCTCCAAGTCGTGCCTGTTCGGAAAAAGCCCTGCCGGTAATTGATCCAAAAAAAAGAGAAGTGCGAGGCAAAAAGTGCCGACAGAACCGCACGGTTGTGGATTTCCAGACATCAAGATGGTGTGGGTGGAACTTTGAATTTTGTCGTGATGTCCGATGATGGAATTCATCAAAAGCAATTAATCCAAACAACTCGTCTCCGTGATAGATACGATAAAAGATGCAGAGCGAACCTACATTCTGCGTCCCTAATGTCAATTTTGTGTGGTAGACAGAGTAAAACGAAGGCCTACAATCTTTTCAGGTCACCACAATCTGTGGGGTCTGTCGGGTGCCGGGTGAGTGGTGATCCCCATCGCCGCATTTTACCGACTTAATAACGATTATCGACTATTTCTAGCGATAACCGGAACCGACGGCTTTATGTGCTCATCCGAGGCAAGGGAGTGGGAACACACTACCCGCCAGACTCCGAGTTATTTTTTTTTCAAAAACTAAATAGAGTATGAAAGGTATAAAAACTTTATCGATAATCGTCTCGCGGGCGAAGCTGCGCATGCCAGCTAGTTAATATGTGTACAATAGGCACAAAACAAATGGAGTCAATCTACATACCAAGGGCGCTCTAACATAGATACCTCTCACGGACATGATATCTCTTATGGTCGAGAACCACAGACCACATGAATACTAATAGACACGCCATTGGGAAGGAAACATGTCGCCACGCATATGAGCAAACGCTTCTATCACTGTCGACATTTCATACATTTGTAGACATATTAAATCATGAAAAAATAGAAATAAACTTGGTTGTACGGTTTTATCGTATCAAATGAGATGAGAAGGTTTAAAAATTCCCTTGAAGTGATTTTATTTCATCGGTTATTATAACTCTGTATTTCTGTGTATAAATGCAAGCTACGCTGTCGAACTAAGTAATTGTCTTGAAAGATGTATGCATTTAATCCGTTTTGGGAACAGTGCATTGTGCAAGCGCGAACGCCACCCGCTTGAACTCGTGTCAGAGAACTTTTATCCGGAGAAAAATTCTAGCAGCATTAAAATATTTTAGTACGCACGGAAATGTTAAACAATAATCCATACTAATATTATAAATGCGAAAGTCTGTCTGTCTGTCTGTCTGTTACGCTTTCACGGCTAAACCACTGGACCGATTTTCATGAAATTTGGCATGGATATAGCTAAAGATCTAAGGTCAAACATAGGCTATTTTTTTTTTCAAAAATCCGTCCCTGAAGGGCTGAAATAGGAGATGATATTTTTATTAAAAGCTATTTGGACGACTTATTAATATACTCGCGGGCGAAGCTGCGCGGGTCAGCTAGTGTGTTTTATATTTCCGTGCGTATTGTTCCATACTCTACAATAAATCAAATTATGTATAATGGCACTCGTATCTAACGAGTGCATTTCCAGTTTTTTGTGCATGTGCCACAATTGAAAACTGTAGCACGAGCGCTGAGCGTAGGTATGAAAAATGAAGTGTTTTTACATACATAAGATTATTGTTTTAAATTTAACACTTGTACTGTTTCACAATTCACTAATTATATATAATATATACTTTTTTATTTAAATAGCCAACAGGTTTCGCATTTTACTGCATCATCAGGACTAAAACTGACTAAAATGCGAAACCGGTTGGCTATTTAAATAAAAAAGTATATATTATATATAATTAGTGAATTGTGAAACAGTACAAGTATAAAATTTAAAACAATAATTATGACGGAGTTTCACCAAGTGCCGACGATGGAAAGTATAAATTAATACATGAGATTGATTTCTGTACCTATTTGTTCTAAGTAATCGGTTTTTTTTCATATACACATAAGCAGTTGGTCCAAATGACCGTTGCGGCGGTCAGTACTAAGCAGTCTGTTCGCCGAGTTTAAGTGTGCTAAGATCCTGCCATAAAAGTATCTCCTGTGAGACCGGACCTCGGCTTAGGGCAGTATCTTGACGATTAGTGACGGTATCGGGATTTCGACTCATTAATGGCTCTGTGTAATCGGTGTTTTCGTGTCGTTCTTAGGTCAAAATGTGTACACGTCCTACCATGTATTTACAAGCTTCGGGCTAAAGAGGCGGCAGAGATCCAGCTGTACCAGATTAAAGAGAAACAGGCTCGGAAGATGGCGGAGAAGGAGTTTGACAAAATGTGGCATGAAGTAGCCATGATGGAGTCTGATGCTTTGGTAAAATTAAATATTTATAATTAATTCCACAGCTCATTGCATGTTTAAAATGTTTTCAGTATCCTACAGGAACTATGCAACTGTTTGTCCGGTATAAAGTATGTTTGATGCTGTTGGGGCCAGTGCCTTAACTATTAGCTCGGGAATTCTGGCTTGAAATAAGTGTGGACTGTATTTTGAAAGAGTATAATAATTGCACAATACAAAGATAGCCCGACAGTTCGTACTTCGTTGCGAATGATGATTTGAAATATTTAAATTCGCCCATTGTGACGTTGTGACGTCACTGCCGCTAGTGTTGGACACCGATACGAATCGTTTTCCAACTTATCGTACGGCAGCGACTTCACCAGATGCCTCCTCCTATAACTGCCTCGTCGTCTAGGGAATAGCCTATTCAGCTTAGATCATGGGTTCGATTCCGGGGTCAGACGAGAGTGTTACTGAGGGAGAGAAGCTAATCGCCTCTGTGGTCTAGTGGTCCTGTATTGGTGTTAACTACAAGTGATCTTGGGTTCGATTCCCGGGTTCAGGAAGCAATCCCGAGGCAATTCAAAAATGTGTTCCTTCAGTTTTCTGATAAAAACAACGTTGATACTTGATTGGATAAGCTTGCCACCTATCACATTATGAGACTAAGTATCTTCAGGTAATCGTGGGTGCATAGGTTGTATCTCTGCCTACCTCTTTGGGGACACGGACGTAACGGTACTTGTTTTTTCGAGATTTTTCTCAAAAACCAAAATCTTAGTAGCAGTATGGAGTGTAATAGGTGGTGTTACCACTCCCGTGTCAGAAACAAGCACGTAAAGCCTTCAATCCCGTTCGCTAGAAATAGCTGATAATCGTTATTAGGTCGGTAAAATGTGCCGATGGGATCACCACCCTTCTCGCCAACCGAGAAACCGGTGAATCGTGGTGAACTGGACCGTCTATAGACATTCGGTTTACTCTGCCTACCCCGCAAGCGAACCGGACGTGATGATGCTTACCTACTATAAATTAGTATCGTTGGGTATCTCACCCGTATTACACACAAATAATTGGCTTATTGGAACGAAGTTCCTTACAGGCTTGGAGGGGATAGGGATTTTGCTGCGCGACCGAACTGAAAAAATGTGATAGTAAAACCGTAAGAAAAATGCGTGGAATAAAAGCGTTAAATGAGACGTGCGCAGGCGCGACAGTCGCGTACACAAGCGAGTACAGTACCCGGCGATAAATATTGCACATCGAACTTTGGAAAGAGACAGTCGGATAATTTCGGCTGCGTAGAGCGTTATCTCTGTCGCACAAAATACAAACAGTCCGGTACCTATTAGGAGCTGTTAAAACAAGTATGATTTGCTTCTTTAATATTTTTATTCTTTGTATAAAATACACTAATTTTTCTATATGGCTTTAGGTTGGGGTAAAATAAATTAAAAAAACATGTTCACATTATATTTACGTATTTAATTATTTTGGAACATTACAGCTTTAGTGTACATAATAAACACCATTATACCTATTGCTAAAATGAGACATTGCAATAAAAATAATAATAATTCTAATTCTCAATTACTTCCATTTCACTATCTGTGCTCTCAAAGAGGTCAATATCACTGCCACTATCAGCCGTATTACTGCCGTATCACTTCGACTGGAATTAAGTTCAGCACTCCAAAAAAAGGGAGACCAAAAAAGCAATTTCGTTTGGATATGGACGATTTTGATTACGATGTTGTTCGAAGAATGGTGTATGATTTTCACTTACGATTTAATGAACTGCCAACAATAAAATCATTAAAAGCTAAATTATCTGAAGCTATTAATTACAATGGGTCTGAAAAAACGTTGAGAAAAATACTTCATGACATGGGATTTCAGTTCACTAAAATGGAAGATAATCGAAAAATTCTAATGGAAAAGCACGACGTTAGTCTCAAACGAATGGAATACCTTGATAAAATACGCAAATTTCGCGAAACAGGAAAAAATATCGTCTACATGGATGAGTCATATATACATGCATCCCACACTAAAGGGAAATCTTGGAGTGACGATAAGAAAAAAGGAGTAAAAAAGCCAATTTCAAAAGGTCAACGTTTGATAATAGTTCATGCGGGAAATGAAAAAGCTTTGTACCCGGTGCTTTTTTAACGTATAAATCCACGGACACTACAGGTGACTATCACAATGAAATGAATAACGATAACTATGAGAAATGGCTGGTTAACCAATTAATCCCAAATATACCCAGTAATTCTGTTCTAGTTATCGACAACGCACCCTATCACAACAAATATATTGAGAGACCCCCCAACTCAAACACCATTAAACGGGAAATGATCAACTGGTTAAACAGACACGAAATTCCAGTTGATCCAAAATTAACAAAAACCCAGATTTACGCTATTATATGTCAGCACAAGGAGAGGTATACAGAGTTTTCTGTGGACAAAGTACTTGCCGAACATGGGCACACTGTGTTGCGATTGCCACCATATCATCCGGATTTTAATCGAATTGAAAATATATGGTCTCAACTGAAAGGCTATGTAGCCTCTAGAAATGTGGGTATGAACTTAACTACAGTAAAAACATTATTGACTGAAAAAGTAAACATGATCGGCGCTGAAGAGTGGAAAAAGGTTTGCGATCATGCAATCAAATGTGAGAATGAATATAGAAGCATTCAACACAGTTTAGACAATTACACTGATAGATTAGTGATAAATACGGCTGATAGTGGCAGTGATATTGACCTCTTTGAGAGCACAGATAGTGAAATGGAAGTAATTGAGAATTAGAATTATTATTATTTTTATTGCAATGTCTCATTTTAGCAATAGGTATAATGGTGTTTATTATGTACACTAAAGCTGTAATGTTCCAAAATAATTAAATACGTAAATATAATGTGAACATGTTATTTTAATTTATTTTACCCCAACCTAAAGCCATCACTTATAGAAAAATTTGTGTATTTTATACAAAGAATAAAAATATTAAAGAAGCAAATCATACTTGTTTTAACAGCTCCTAATAGGTACCGGACTGTTTGTATTTTGTGCGACAGAGATAACGCTCTACGCAGCCGAAATTATCCGACTGTCTCTTTCCAAAGTTCGATGTGCAATATTTATCGCCGGGTACTGTAGTGCCGTTTAGCCGAAGGAAGTTCGTTCCTACCTGGTGTCCCGCGATACCACATCATTTTTTTTGGGATTTAGTCGGTTCGATTAGTGTAATTTAGTTATTTGTATTAACTATATTTATTTATGTTATAATAATAATAATTTATTTATGTAATAATAAGTGGTATATGTTCGGCACAAAATGTACGTATAAGTTAAGTCTAAATGTAAACTAATGTAATTTAATCGATAGGGCTAGGACTTGAATCCTGACAGGGACTATATATATATGATAAGCACAAATGTTTGTATTTATAAGTTTGAGTGTTAATTAAAGTATAACTAATATTCAGCGACTTCGTCCGCGCGGAGTTCGTTTAGTCCGCAATGCCCTCCCACGTAGGTGAGTACTCCCCCAAATCCATGCAGTACTTTTTGAGTTTACCCCGGACATACATACAGACAAACAGACAAAAATTCCAAAAACTATATTTTTGGCTTCGATATCGATTGTAGATCACGCCCCAAGTATGCTTTTAAAAAAATATTCAATGTACAGTTTTGACTTTCCTACGATTTTATTACATGTATTGACGTTTCAGTTTGCAAACAATATTATGGTAAAATATGATGGTAATTTAATTAATTTTTAATAACTTGTGACACCCATATTCTCGCAAATAAATATTTTTTTTTCATTTTCATTTTTAATATTTATATATAATGTATATCTATGTATAAATGTAATTAAATATCTTTAAATAATGTATATCGATGACTAACACCCATATCAGACGCAAATAATTTGATTTTATGTTCTAACCCCAATCGATTCGCGTAATTTGTCCAGCGTTATTTATTCATCTAAAAAAGATTATCGCCTCTTTGGTCTAGTGTCCGGTGTCGGCGTATACCACATGAGGCCCCGGGTTCGATTTCCGGATTCGGCAATTTAAAATGTGTTTTTTTTTTAAATTTTCTGATAATAACAACATTGCCCGCGATTGGAAAGTGCCCGGTTGTCAATAGGCTTACTATCTATCACATTGTGGGACCAAGTATCTTCGGCTAATCGTGAGTGCACTTGTTGTGCCTCTGTCTACTTCTTGGGAATAAGGGCGTGAAGATAATATTTATTTTTCTATTTAACAAATATATATTTACAGGCTGCACGTTTGGAGAAAGACGCGATAGAGAGATTACGTAAAGACATGGAATGTAAGCAGTACTCGGACATGCAGTTAGAGCAACAGCGCATAAAGAAGGAGAAAGAAAAAGAGATGCTGAAAGAGGAGGCCAAGAGATTCAGGGCCATTTGGGATGCAGATATTAAAAAGGAGGAAGACGGTTGGTGTTTTAAAACCTAGTTAGCTTCTGCTAAAAAATATAGATTATCTTCTTTTCCTGCCATCGATTCTTGTCAGATGAATGCATTTTTTGAAACATTAAAAATCACCTGACGTACTTAAAAATAAAAAGTATAACTCGCGCGAATTAACGCCTTCCTCTAATGGCACTTCTGCATTGGTACAATACAGAGTACACAACAGTTTATTTTCAACTTTAAAGCGCAAATACACGCGCAACAGCAACAGAGGTTCTATCGCTACTGCTCGCGTGAAACTGGACTTATTGGGTGAGCAGTGCTCAGAGTGCTAAGTGTGAGTTTCTTACGTTCTTACAGCGCCACCTAGTGGTAAACGTAAGAAACTGGTTTCTTACGTTTACCACTAGGTGGCGCTGTACAAATCACATACAAATTCCTAGTAAACTCGAAACGCGCTCACGATCGAATGCGAAAAGAAAAACTCACACTTAGCACTCTGAGCTTAAGTTTGGTGAGAATATACCCCGTCTTAGAGAACTCCTGTGAGATTGAACCTCAGCTTCTAAGCACCTTTATGTGACTATGGATCCAACATCGCTCATAAAAAACATCGATATCATGACATTGATGTTTTCCAGGGTAAAACATCGACGATAAAAACATCGGAGTTTATGAACGATACATCGATGTCGATTGTGGTCGATGTTTTGTCATCCCCCGTGATTTTCCCCGTGTTGGTTCCAGGCTCCTTTGAAGAATAGACCAACTGTTGTTCTGCTAGGCAGGTCGTAAAAGGCGACCGATTTTCTATGCGAGTCACTACCATCGTGGCTACTATGTGGTAGAGTACTGCATTGTCTCGCTCGGGTCAGGTACCGCCGCCTTACCTATTCCTGCCGCAATAGCGTCAGTGCTTGTCGCTGTCGTGTTCCGGTGTGGAGGGTAAGGTAGCCGGTAAACTTATGCATGTGGCATTAGACCTCGCCACAAAATAGCAATGCACCATTAGCATCTTTGGTGTCTATAGGCGATGGTTGACTCTTACCATCAGAAGACCCATCTGCTTGTTTGCTATCCTATGATATAAAAAAATACAAATTACTTGTATTGAATATTTTGTTGGGGTACTTGAGAGCGGTGATGATAATATAAGAAAACATCGCTCATGAAGAACGATGTATCGTAGATGTTTGGGATTTTTAACATCGATGTTTATGAGCAATAGGTATATCAATGTTTGAAAAAATCGATGTACCGTTTGTAACCCTATAATGTCAATATATTTGTGTGTAGCTGAACGTGCTAGAGCAGAAAAACGTATGGAGACCGCACGAGAACGCGACGAAATGATCCAACAGAAGAACGAGACTCTAGCCAAGAAAGCCGCCGACAAAGAGTTGATCCGGAAGACGTGGGACTCACTCTCTTCTCAAGGAATGGCTACTGATAACGCCGCCATGGAGTTGAGGCGGCGGAAAGAGGTTGTATTTACTTGTCAACCATCATTGCATACACGAACGGTTTTCATTTTGGTGTTTTTTTATCATTAGATAACAAACACGCACAAGGCTCTCCTTACGGAAAGAATAACCATCGCATATAGACACCAAAGATGGTAATGGTGCATTTACTAATTTTTTCTTATATAAATTTAAGGGCCTCTGTAGCCCGATGGCATCATTGATATGGCTGATGCGGCGGTATAAGATAGATTGAAATCAAATAAATTTATACTGACAGAATTGAAAACTAAAATAGATAGTTTTTAACGTCAAAATAAAGATAATGTTTGGCTAAAACTTTTCTCTGAAATACGCTGAATATAATGGCATAAATGTTGTGTCAAAATATTCATTCGACGATAACTGTTGTAACATCACAAGAATTTCGTAGACTAATCGAAGGTGCAAGTTACACGTTTGCGTACTATTTTAAGATCCTGAAGTCTGAATACATACATATCTTCATGCCAAACCCCTCATGAGGTAGGTAGAGAGAATTGAGTGTTATATATCACGAACCAGACAAATTTGCCTTGCTTCCTTCCACAGAGAGTTATGAGCTCTCTTCATGCTAACACCTCGGTTTTGGACACGTCACGTGGTGTCAAGAATCAAGAATCTAGACACCACGTTTCCACAGCACATCACCGATTTTATCATGGTACGTCAGTGTCGGCCTTCCCTGGTTCGTAAAATGGTCCACATTTGTATCAAAAATTCCGGTTAGGTTGGTAGGGTAGCCGCTAAACTTATGCATGTAAAATCACCATCCCGCCACACGGAGAGCAACGCACCGTTAACATCTTTGGTGTATATGGGCGATGGTTGCTCTCTTCATCAGAAGACCCATCTGCTTGTGCCTTAGGATATTATAATAAATAATAATATTTTTTAACCCGCAGAGAGAACTCGATATTTGCAACAAGAGGATGATAGAATTAAAGCAAGAGTTCGCCAATATTGACAAAATATCGGAGGCGCCTGTAGCAGAGGACGCTCGGAAACATCAGGAGGAACTGGACAGGAGGAGATGCGAGTATTTAACCTGGTCTCAGAAGACTAACAGGGTGCGTCTGTAGCTCTATGTATTAGGAGATTTTATGGATGAGTTACCGCCCCGTTGGTCGAGTGGTTAGCGACCCTGACTACGCAATCGACGAGGCTCGGGCTCGATCCCCGCCGGGGACAAGCATTTGTGTGATGAGCATAAATGCTTGTATTTCCGGGTTTAGGTGTTTATTAAATATGTCCTAGTATTTATATATGTATTTCTATGTATTAGTATTGTTGACTAACACCAATAACACAAGCAAATAATTTGCTTTCTTTGGGGTTAGATCAGTAAATGCAATTTGTCCCGTGAATATTTATTTATTATTATTTATTTAACTCTTCATGTAAAATAAACACATTTATAATTAAACATTAAACTATGTACATAGGTGTGCTTATATCTTTGAGAGATCTCTTCCAGCAAAACCTGAACAAGGTGAGGTGTTGAAGCAAGATTATAACAAAGCAGGTAAGGTTAGGTTTTCTAGAGTAATGTATGTTAGTAGTTTCTCCGTGTTGGTCCGGGGCTCCTTTGAAGAATAGGCCAATTGCCGTTCTGCCAGGCAGGTCATAGAAAGCGACTGGTTGGTTGTACGAATCACTACCATCGTGGCTACTAGGTGGTAGAGTTCTGCATTGTCTCGCCCGGGTCTGGTAACACCGTCTTACCTATTCTTGTCGCAATCGCGTCAACGCTTGTCATTGTCATGTTCCGGTTTGCAGGGTAAGGTAGCCAGTAAACTTATGCATGTGGTATTAGACCTCGCCACAAGATAGCAAACGCACCATTAACATCTTTGGCGATGTTCGACTCTTTCCATCAGGAGACCCATCTGCTTGTTTGCTATATGACTTAAAAAAACACAACTGTTTAGTTGGCAAAAGGGAGGGAAAACACTTGATTTTAACAAAAATTAGCAATTTAAAACTTAATATTTCAAACATACAATATTTTTTATAAATCTATCCAACGACACCCCACACTATGGGATACGCGAAAAAAATATTAACATTCCCACTTTTCACGCGGAGCAGCTACCCTAAAAGAATATTTAAAAAAAAAATGACGCCAAATAGAAAGCTGTTTCTAGTACTAAAGATCTCTGTGCTAGACGGCGGATTAACGGACGGACGAACATGGCGAAACTTATAGTTTCCTATGTTCCGAAGTACGTACTTATGTATAATTCTGAAGATAACCCGGGTTCCTAGTCTTTCGGAACCCTTAAAATGCAATGAATTGCCGAACTGAATGACTAAAATACCAAATCAAATTCATCTATACTAAAGCTGCCAACTTTCTGGCAGCTTTAGTAAAGATGACAAGATTTTGTTCATATTAAAAAATTAAATAAACCGAATTAAAAAAAAATTATAACATTTTAAAATATTCCCTCGTGTTGGCCCTTTTAAGAATAGAACATCTGCCGTTCTGCCAGGCAATTCGTAAGAGGCGATCGATTATCTGTGCGAATCACTACTATTCTGGCTACTATGTGGTAGAGTTTTGTATAGTCTCGACCAGGTCCGATACCACCACCTTAATTCCTGCTGCAATAGCGTCAGTGCTTGTCACTCGTGTTCCAGTTTGGAAGGTGAGGTAGCCGGTATACTTATGCATGTGGCATTAAAACCTCGCCACCAAGGATAAGAACACACCATTAACATTTTTGGTTTCTATAGGCGATATCTGTATCTTTCCATCAGGAAAGCCATCTATCTGCTTGCTTGCATCTTATAAAAACAATAAAAATAATAGAAAGTGGTCAGAGGACCGTCGGTCACTTTTGATTTAAAAATTTCTCAGCTGCTTCTCTCAATACAACTGGACCCCTAAGGTACCTATATTCTCGAATTTCCTCTTATTAATTTTATTCAAACAACGTCTTACGAATTCGGTCATCGTGGATACGGAAGTCAAACAACAAAGGAAAAGAGCAAAACATAACGTAAGAGGAAAATTTGTTTAAAAACGTTAATTTCCTGTTTATGTACCTGCCTATGATTTATTCCAGATAATATTTTATGTATGACTAACTTTTGGCCGTGATTTCGCCCGCGTGGGAAGTGGGGAGTTAGAAAGAGACAAAAAGTAGCCTATTAGTATTGTTCAAATAAACTATTTTGTAATACTGCGTTATAGACTATAAACTGTATTTTTCTAGCGTGTGTGGCGCCGCTGGTCGCTACCGCTGAAGGGATATAGTGATAGATCCAGCGTGTCAACTTCTTGTCAGGTGACGTCATAACTGTGGAGGTCGATGACGTCACACGAAGACAAGGAAGGGGAAAAGGAAGATTTCCCAGCCAGGCGAGGTGCCTGGGGACCGAAGTCCATTTGAGAAACGTTGAAACTTGTATATAGTGTTACGAGATAAATAATTGTGATATCGCGATTCAGTATTTTTATTTTGATTATCATTTTTTCCATTTGTTATTGATTTTTGTCCATTTTTTATTATTTTTTCTTGTAGCGTTTGTGATTGTTTGAGCCGCTACACGCGCTATGTTATAGACTATAACATGACTATAACGTATATATTATAACGTGTAACTGGATCACTGATCACAACATCGTACAGCGAGCGACGACCGAGCGCTATAACGCCATAAACTGAGTGCTAAGTGTGAGTTTTTCTTTTCGCATTCGATCGTGAGCGCGTTTAGAGTTTACTAGGATTTGTATGTGATTTGTAAAACGCCACCTAGTGGTCAACGTGAGAAACCAGTTTACCACTAGGTGGCGCTGTACAAATCACATACAAATTCCTAGTAAACTCGAAACGCGCTTACGATCGAATGCGAAAAGAAAAACTCACACTTAGCACTCTGTTATAATGTCTAGCGCCTACGGTCTAGCATGTTACTCGTTAGATCACGTAGTTCGTAACATCGTAGTTATAACGTTATAACTACGACCTACGCTAACCACTATATATATAGCGTGGCGTTATGTTATAGCACCGAATGCGAATCTAAATAGCGTAGACTATACTTTGAGTATACATAGCATGCTATAATTTAACGCTATGCGTTATGTTAACCACCATTATAGCCTATGACATTCTCCATCCCTTCAACTATCTCCACTTAAAAAAATCACGTCAATTCGTCGCTCCGTTTTGCCGTGAAATACTGACAAATAAACACACATTTTCCCATTTATAATATTAGTATGGATTGAGTAAAAAGCAAAAAGTTCAACAGTCTCTTGCTTTAACTTTGAAACTGTGTACCCCTTTTACGACAATTACTATTTCACTTATATGGTGCATTTTATCATAGCAAACTTTCATCATAGCCCTGAAGATGCCGTAAAAGCGAAACCAGTTGGCGATATAAACTAAATAGAATGTTTTGTAAACAGTACAAGTGCATTTAATGGTTAACTACTATAATTATTTCAGGAGGTTCGTCAAGCGATGATAGATCAAATCAAGGACCGTGAGCATGCCAGAGAGGTCCTGAAACAAAAGATGGCTGAGCAAGACGAATACCACCGGCAGTTATTTGACCAACTCACGCAGCTCACCGAGCACAAGAAGCTGACAGACGCACAGGCGAGAAAGGAGCACCAGAAGAACCTTGTGCAGCAAATAGAGTACAACAAACTATTGAAGGTAAAGCTGCGTTGTGAATATATTTAAAAAACACAGGCGATTTTTGTTTTATACATCTCTTGTGTGTCTTGTGTGTATTTTATTTTAGATAAACTAGAATACTTTTTTACGTTTTTTAAATTAAATAAAATACATCGATAGGAACAATCATATAAAATAATTTAGACTTTAATTTGATTGACTTCTATCACCATATTTAAGTGTTACCATTGAATAAACCTTCAATTACATTTGCATTAAATAGCAATAAGTATTAACTTAAAATATCATAACTTTCATTATAAGTATCAATTAAAAATTCTCCCTGTTTTTGTACTAAAGAATAGTTTAAAGATAGTTTCTTTCTTTATATTTCAAGTATCTAAAAAGTGTCTTGACAAAATCTTAGTTCAGAATTTTGTCATCTAACTTAGATTTCTAAGATTAGCAGTTGTACTAAAGACACCCAATGACAAGGAAACTAAGGAGAGAACTGAATGTTTACGTTAACCTTACCTAAATTCCAACTTTACTTAGCTACTATTCCCCAAGTTTAAAAAATAATTAATAAATGCGGAAAAGTTAAGGAGTTGATATAGAATCTTTAGAAATATAGGTATTAAACTAAAGGTAATAACAAAAAAAAACGATGTATAAAGTCTCGCCCGTGTTCTTTCCGTTTTCTGTCTTTCTCTTTAGCGCAGCGTTGCATTTTTAGGGCGATCGAAGCGAGCCCTACACTTGGGCACTTTCTATGCACTTTTGTGTTTCCTACATTTTACTGAAAAAATATCGCACTTTTAGGTTTGAGCTTTGACGTGGTAGTTTAAATTCATGTCTAGATATGATATACTATTAAAAACCATTTTATAAACATAAAAAAAATTGAATATACACGTTGTATTAGAATTTAATTACTACTAACGCCATCTATTATAAAACGAATGAGTTAAAATGCTAACGGAATCAGAAATCAGAAGTACTAGATATATTCAATAAAACTTTTTACAAGTTATTTTGACGCGTCAACTTTTAAAGTTAAAATGCTACTTTGGCCTGGTAGATTTAATTCATTTTTATTCACTCCATTTTAATACAAAATTAATATTTTAATGCACTTGTACTTTTTAACTTCCCGCTACGTATGCAGATAAGGAATTTACTGATTTTGCTCCGATTCTCAAAAATCGAGTTTTCACCAGACCTCCACGTTATGAGGTCCTAAGAACCTTTTTCAACTATTTTCACGATGACGTCATGCATACATACGCATGTGTGTGTGTGTGTGTCTGTCTGTATGTAAACATCTCATAACTTTTGAATGGCTTATCCGATCGAAACGCAGTTGATGGCATTCGATTGGATTCCACTCAACTTAGACTTCCTGAAAATTTGAACCAAATAGGCCCAAGGGATTTTGATAAAAAAAGTATCTTCACGCCCGTATCCCCGAAAAGGTAGGCAGAGGTACAACAAGTGCACCCACAATTAGCCGAAGATACTTGGTCCCACAAATGTGATAGGTGGCAAGCCTATCGCCAACCGGGCACTTTCCAATCTCGAGCAACTTTGTGTTTATCAGAAAACTGAAAAAACATTTTTGTAAGTGTTGAATCGGGAATCGAAATCGGGACCTCATGTGGTCTACGCCAACGCTGGACCACTAGACCACAGAGGCGATTTTGATAAAATAAAAAAAAATAAAAAAACCGATTTTGGAAAAAAAAACTATTTATCTTAGCGAAATGTTAAAAATGTGTTTTTCTTTATAAGATCAACTTTCATTTTTAATACCCATTTTTTCTTGAAAACTATTTTACAAGAAAGCTACCATAAATAAAAATTGATTTCTATCAATATTAGGCTGTAAGAGCGAAGTGGTGGCGCGAGATGGATCTTGAGTTGCTACATATTAGAGGTAGACCATACTATATTATAGTTAGACCAGAAAATATGGTGTAAAATTTTAGTAGATAACCTTTATATTTGTTCTGTGTAGATAACATTGATAATAATAAAAATCGTGTTTTTAAAATAAATCAAGAAAAGTTTAAATAATTTTTCTTGTAAGTACTAATGGGCAAGACAAAGCAGAACTCTACCACCTAGTCACGATGGTAGTGACTCGTATAGCCAATCGGTAGCTTTTTACGACCTGCTTGGCAGTACGGCAGTTGGTCTATTCTTCAAAGGAGCCCGGAACCAACACGGAGAATCTCCTAACAATAGATATTACTAGGTAGTATAACTTTGCGAGCCCTTACAAAGCTCTGCTTTTTGCTAATTAAGTTTAAACTGAAGTCGGTACGGAAAAACGTTAGCACATAGCTCGAAGTGAATATTTTTATTTCGACGCGCGTTTTACATGAGAAGACAGCAAACAAGCGAATGGCTCTCCTTGACGGAAAGAGAAACCATCGCCTGCTGACACCAAAGATGTTAATGGTGCGTTGCTATCCATGTGCCATCCACTTCTGCAAGTGGCAATGCCACTTGCAGAAGTCTACCGGCTACCTTACCCTCCAAACCAGAACACAATGACAAGGCTAACGACTAGTTACATACATGTGTCATGGCTAATATCATTAATATCATGACTATTATTAAGTGGTAGAGTTCCGCAACATCTCGCCTGCGTATCTGGTACGCCACCACCGCCTTATCTATTAGGTACTGCCACAATAGCGTCAGTGCTCGTCACCGTCGTGTTCCGGTTTAGAGGGTAAGCTATAGGCTGTCAGACATAAACTAATGTACAGGTTGACAGGTAAAGACTACATAAATGACACAAATCACTATAATTAATGTAACCAATCAAAATATAATACAAATAGAATATTTCTTCACTACATAATAAAGTTATCGCCTCTCTGGTCTAGAGGTCCGAGGTCTGTGTTGACCATATAAGGTCCCGGGTGCAAGTCCACAAATATGATAAGTCTTGCCACTTATCATATTTGTGGGACTAAGTATCTTCGACTAATCGTGGGTGCACTGGTTGTACCACTGCCTACCTCTTCGGGGATACGGGCGTGAAGATACTCTCCATAGTATTCCTCAACTAATTTAGTACACTAATATCGTAAAATTATAAAGTTTAAATTATTGCGAACTACTTAGAGGGCGTCCATAAATTACGTGAGGTGTTTTTTTTTAAAATTTTCTGTCCCTCCCTCTCCCGCTGGTGAGATGTCGTGAGATTTTATTCAACCCCCTCCCCCTATCCCCCAATCTTATCTAAATGTGGGTTTCTTAAATATGTAAACGCGATGGATTGTTATTGTAAAAAGAAAAAAAATGCTTCGTGCTTTTATTTACGACCAGTTAAGACTGTGTCGTTGACGTATGAATGAAATTATTTTCTTTCGAACGAATTAGTGAATGATCTTAATCGTATTACGATTATGCTTAAGATTAAATCTTAAGCATATACAATCTGATAATGGACCAAAATAGTTTATTTTTTTTTTGTTTCAATCAGAAAAAAATTTGCGTGATATTTGCCGAGAGCCCCCTCTCTCCAACGTAAGGTTAGATGAGATTTGACTCGACCCCCTCTCCCTCTTAAACATCTCATGTAATTTGTGGACGCCCCCTTATCGACAGAAAAGCAAAAATTTTGTGGCAACAAAATTATCAACTGTGAAGCAAATTCGTAAGTTAAATCCACTTTGTTTCTAGGAGAGAGCTAAGCAGGAAGAACTGGAACAAATCAAGAAGTGTCAGAGAGCATCTGAGGAATATCAAGAGGAAATTAACAGGATGCTGTGCAGGTAATGCATCTACTGTGAAAAAAATGTTTCTTTGTAATCTATACAAATAATATGATCGTAGGAAAGTCAAAACTGTACATTGAATATTTTTTTAAAAGAATAATTGGGGCGTTATCTACAATCGATATCGAAGCCAAAAATATAGTTTTTAGAATTTTTGTCTGTTTGTCTATATGTAAGTCCGGGGTAAACTCAAAAAGTACTGCATGGATTTACTTCAAACTTTGCATGAATATTACTAACAAGTCGAGTCAACATATAGGCTACATATTATCACGCTATCACCTACGGGGGAGGAGCAATGCGGAGTAAACGAAGTACGCGCGGACGAAGTCGATGGCAACAACTAGTTAAATATATATTAGAATGTATTGTATTTATTTTATTATTATTTTAATGTCCCCCGTGTTGGTTCAAGCTTCTTTGAAGAAAAGACTAACTGTCGTTCTGCCAGGCAGGTTGTAAAATGCGACCGATTGGATATGCAAGTCACTACCATCGTGGCTACTAGGTGGTAGGTAGAGTTCTGCTTTGTCTCGCCCGTCTTAACATCTTTAGTGTCTATAGGCGATTATTGTCTATGTTGTTGTCTAATGTGTTATTCGTATAAAAAAAACTTACCTTCTAAATTGGACACAAGACACTGCAACAACACTGATGCAGATGGTATTTTGGTACAAAAGGAAAGACGGTGATAGCAAATTCGGGCAAAATGTTGCTGACACGTTTAGCAAATCGTTCACCTTTTACAACTGGGGCCTTTGGGGTAGCTACAGGTCAGACGGTAGCTGAACTCCAAGAGCGGATCCAGACTTCGGGTCAGGGGGGTCACATATTCGAGGTTCCGTCGAGATAGGCTCTTATCCTTATTGGTTTGCAATAAATTCATACCTAGCCATACCACCCTGCCAAGGGGAGGGTCATGACCCCCATGACCCTCCCTAGACCCACCCTTGCTTAACTCCTGCTAATGTGACGACACATAGTCTTCATAACCATATACAGTCGGTAAGCCTATGCTTACCAGCTACCTTATGTTCTAAACTGAACACGACGTCAATGAGGGCTGAAGGATGGTGGCAGGAAAAAACAAGACAGAAGTACAAAATCTGGGGGTACTAAAATGGACGTTTCTATACCTAAAGATGCTGTTCAGACAGTTAGTCGAATCATCTGTAAAAGGCGAATAATTATTCGCCTTTTAAAGATGATGTTATGACAGTAGCAGTTGGTCAGACGGTAGCACCAAATGTTGCTAACCTCTACCACTTGTAAATTAATATAAATTCAATGAGAAAACATGTCCCTGACTTCCTTTTACAAATTTATTGCAGGCCTTTCTTCAGTGATGAGATACATCCTTTTATGAAACAAATGGCAAAGGGGCTCAAGATGAAAGAAAAATGCCCGTGCTCTAAACCAGACTACTGCAAGTAGATGTTAGTGATGGTATATATCAAATTGTGGAGTAGCTACATAGGTATGGTGGTGCCACAAAAATGAGTAGCATCAGCATTGTTCATCGCAGGTGCGATCGCAGGTCAAAGGCAGGTGCAAACTAGAGTTGCCAATTCTACCTAATATTAAAAATAGGAGTTACACAGTCCGAAGAGTGCATAGCATAGTATAGCCCCGTTGGTAGAGTGGTTAACGACCCTAACTACGCAATCGACGGGGCTCGGGTTCGATCCCCGATGGGGACAAGCATTTGTGTGATGAGCATAAATGTTTATTTCCGGGTTTGGGTGTTTATTAAATTTATTTCAGTATTTATATGTATTTCTATGTACTAGTATCGTTGACTAACACCCATAACACAAGCAAATAATTTGCTTACTTTGGGGTTAGATCAGTAAGTGTAGTTTGTCCCGTAAATATTTATTTTATTATTATTTTATTGTGTTTTTGTTTCTAATCACGTAGAAAGCACCGATTGAAACTATTCAAAATGGCGGACAGCTAATTAACGCACACACGTTTGATTAATGGCCAAACAATTTTTATCTTCGCAAATGTGTCGTCTTATGGCCTAAATGTTAAAACTAAATGTTTTTTGAAAAATGCTTATCAAAAAAATATGCTCTGCTATAAAAATTGCTTACTGCGCTAACTTAGTATCTATTGTAAATTTTTTGTGGTACTACTGTTCCTACTCACATGGAAGAACTATAAAGTTGTTTGACTATTTTATTTGTTTTCGAAATAACATATTTTTGATTACTTACTGAAACCCGTGTTTTATTGACAACTGCTAACAAGTAACAACAAGGAAAATACTCTAAGCTCTCGTAACATATTTTACACTAAATGCGAAAGAAGGATGGCAATCGGTCACACAATGTTTGGTTTGAAATTAGTTAGATATATTTAAAATATTTGGTATAATGCCCCTCTATATCCAAGTTCTTTGTAAATCTGTTTAAAAAAGGGTATAAAATGAAAAAAGTCATTTAAAAAATACGCGAACAGCGTACAGTAGCTGTAATTTTTATTATGTTCGTATTTTTTGTCCTTAAATGTACTACACAAATATTTTTTTAATGAATAAGTCGTTTCTGAGTTTATACATTACATGCTTAGTTAGTACCTAAGTGTAAATGCATCTGTCGAAGTCAGTTTGTAATTATGTTTCGTCGTTATACAAACGGCGTCGTCATTTTATAAAAGCAAAAAAGCAGTTACACAATAACTCGCGGCTTTATGCGTCATGCATATTATATAATGACGACATTTTACATTCGGCGTAAGGCATTTTCTAAAACGATTTATCTTTGTAATCTGACGACCCCATTTTTATCCGAATTATTTACCTGCAACAATTCCACCATTATCCCAAACCTTACATGATCACTGTTTCTTCAGATTTCTTTAGGTACCCTGTGACCAGTGTTAGATTGACATCAAGAGAGGACTGAAAAAATTTCTACAGGAATGGGTTTATGTGACTACCTACAAAAGGGGCAAAAAGCTAACAACATAGTACATAATATTATATAGATATTACTAGCTGCTGCGTGCAGCCAGCTGCATTATAACAGTTTTTGGCGAATCCCGCGGGATCACAATTTTTCTGGGATAAAAAGTAGCCTATGTGCTATTCCAGGTCATCATCTACCTGTGCAATTTTTTTTTCCAAATCCGTTTAGTAGTTTTGCGTGATTGTGTAACAAACCTCCATCCAACCATCCATCCAAACTTTCGATTTATTTTAATATTAATATAGATAATCAAATGTAAATAAATTATGACAAAAAATATATTAAAGATAAACCATCTGCCATTCTGCCAGGCAGTTGAAATATAACTCGGACATTTTTTGACCGCCCCGTTGGTCGAGTGGTTAGCGACTCTGACTACGCAATCAATGGGGTCCGGGTTCGATTCCCGGCAAGGACAGGCATTTGTGTGATGAGCACAGATGTTTGTATTTCTGGGTTTGGGTGTTTATTATATATATTAGAGTATTTATATATATATTTCTATATATTAGTATCGGTGACTGACACCCATACTACAAGCATATAATTTGCTTACTTTGGGGTCAGATCAATTAGTGTAATTTGTCCAGTGATATTTATTATTATTTATTATTTCCTTCCAAAAACAACAAATATGATAAAACTAGCTGCAGCGTGCAGTCCGCTGCATTGCAAGTTTTTGGTGAATCCCGCGGGAACAACTCATTTTTCCGGGATTAAAAGTAGCTATTGCTATTCCAGGTCATTATCTACCTATGTGCCAAATTTCATCTAAATCCATTCAGAAGTTTTGGCGTGATTAAGTAACAAACTTTCATCCATCCAAACATCCAAACTTTCGCATTTATAATATTAACTAGCTGAGCCCGCGACTCCGTCCGCGTGAAATTTTTTAAAAATAAAAGTAGCCTTAATTATTCCTTATTACGTCAGCTATTTGCCAGCAAAAATCCTGCCAAAATCGGTCTAACCGTTTCAGAAATTAGCCGGAACAAACAGACAGACAAATAAAAAATGTTATTTTGGTATATTAGCATTAAGTCCGCCTTTTGTACAATTTTACTTATGTAAGTGTACAATAAAGTATAAATAAATAAATAAAATAAAAATACATCCATATACATTTAGTAAAAAGCTATTATCTTAATATTACAAACAGACAATCCAATTTTTTTTATTTGTATAGATTTAGAATATTAACTGATTACTTACCTTCTTAACCTAATTCTTAAGAAATCATTCGTTTTTCGAATGTTGTGTATTGCGTCTAAAATCTTATTGACCTCTTACGTATAAAAGCCTACAAGTAATTTTTTATTGCAGTATGTTATTATTGACTACAACATACACTCCTGTTGAAATGTTCAACGTTAGTTATTATCCTTAACATCTTTTGACCGCCTCGTTGGTCGAGTTGTTAGCGACCCTGACTACGCAATCGACGAGGCTCGGGTTCGATCCCCTACGGGGACAAGCATTTGTGTGATGAGCATAAATGTTTATTAATATATTGTATGTGTAATGTTTATTAATATGTGAGTGGTTACGCAAAAAGGGACCTGAAGGGATTGGAAACGGTTTTTTTTTTTTTGATAAATTCTGATTCTATGGTCCTTCATCTTTGTTTTGTTCTAATCAAAATAATTTTAGGTGCCGTAGTTTTTTTTTAATGATTTTTTATGTAAGCCGAGGCAGTTTTGAAAATATTACACCTTATACACAGCGCACACTAGTTTCTTTTTCTAGCGCGCACATAAAGACAAGTAAAAGACGAATAAATAAGTCACCAATAATACAGCTATCGCAAACACGTGCTATTTCTCACTGACGAAGTCGCTCACTAACGACACTAACATAAAACACCCCGCGCCTCTCTCATTTCGACTCAACATTTTAAACGTGATTTACTCGAAATCAATTATTTTCCCTTGAGGTCCCTTTTTGCGTAACCACTCACATATATGTTGAGTGTTTATTAATATATTCCAGTATTTATATATGTATTTCTATGTATTATAGTATCGTTGACTAATAACACAAGCAAATAATTTGCTTACTTTCGCGTTAGATCAGTCAGTGTAATTTGTCCCGTGAATATTTATTATTATCAATATTAAGTTATAGTGGCCAAAATATCTACATAGTAAAACCAACGGAGCATGTCCTTTCTCCCTGTCACTTCTGTATTACGAACGTAGTCTGCATTTTTTTTTATATCATAGAAAAGCAAATACCTCGATGCTCCTACTAAGGAAAGGAACTACCACCTAAAGACAACAATAGTGAGTTGCTGTGTGGCGGGATAATAATGTCACATGCTTAAGTTTACCCCTAACAGGAACTTGTCAGTGACAAGCATTGATGCTATTTCGGAAGGAATAGGTAAGGCGGTGGTACCAAAACCGAGAACCGAGCGAGACATTACGGAAGTCTATCACCTAGAAGGTAAACAAATATATCTGAATAAACAATATCATAGGAGAAGAAAACATCTTTCTGTAACGTCGGTCACAAAACCAACCAGACATGTTTATGAAGGCGACACAATCGTGTTTTATCATTAAGATCATGTGCACGAAACGGCATTTAAACGTTATGACATTACATTAGAATATTCCGGAAAATCATCCTGATAAAAATGTCAAGGGTGGGCTACAGTGACGTAAACATGTTTTAATCTAATTTTCAACCGACTTGCCAATATGATGATTTGCACTTTCAAACGTGACATTTTGCAATTAATTTGGAAACAGTTTTAGGTAGCCGCAATATTTTTGAACGATCTAATTTTTCAACGATTCTCCACACCATGAAATAGACATGAAATAAATGTTTATCAGTACAAACCCAATATTTTTCAGAAATAAGATTTTGATGAGACAGACAAGCAATCAATCTAAATTGTATATAATTTTTTTTGGAAATTGTATTTTTAATTTTTGTATTATCTATATAAAAGTAAGAATACCCATGTCTTATGAGAGGTTTCTAGTATAAACGGACGATGCCCTTGTCAACTACAGAACCCTAAAAACATAATAAAAATAACATATTTGTTTAATCCTTCGTAAATCATTATATCTTAATCCGATAAAAAGAATAATAAAATCGGACAAATGCATGTCGGTCCACGCGAAGTGTTGGCTTCCGTAGTTTCCCATCATTTTAATGCGGACTAAGAGGGCTTTTTTATTGTATTAAACACATTTAACGTTTTCAACGTCAATGATTATAGGTACTTTTACTTCTCCAATGTACGTTTTGTTCGTAAACTTGTAAAGCCATAATTTAGTTGTGGTAGTTTTCCTTTTATATTCGTTACAAATACTACTAACGTGATTTTTTTTCACACATCTGGAAACAACCACATTAACAAAAATGAGCACTTTTACAAATGGATATCCCTTAATCGAAAAATGTTTTCACAAACCCACAATGTTTTTAAGACCTGCCTAACCCACAACTCCCTCATTACCCATACCATGAGCTACACAAAGAATAAACATTATGCCTTTATCTGTGGTGGAGATGCCCTAAATATTTTTTTCAACATTATATTTTACCACTTTGACGACGTAACTAACATGTATATTCATGCCAAATTACAGCATTCTGGTGCTAACAACCTCAGATCTAAACTCCGGATAGATGGACATGACGAAACTATAAGAGTTTGTAGACAACGATACCCTAAAAAAGAAAAAAAAACAGCGTAAGGATGTTGTGGCGTGAGCATGTTTGTCTTTCATTAAACAATATTTTTAACACACTGCTTCTATACTCCTGGTTCTACCCAACATTATCGGCTACGGGCAATCAAGTTTTAATTCAAGGATGCAATTTATCATTCTAACACGCACGCAAATCAACTACCTATTACAAAAGATTGCGATAACTAACATCTAAGAAAATATTATGACCGTTTCCTCATTGCCATTTCTCAATGATTGTACCGACGTTTTTCCCTTAGGAAGTACCTACTGACATCAAGCATTAAAAAACACACTTATTTTGAAGGTAAATTATGATGGTAAAGATTTCATTGTAAGATTTTCCTTAAGCGCTTTAAACTATATAAAGTCTTGTACTTAGAAAATTATACAGTCCTTGTTCAAAAATGCTCGCGATTATTCTTACCTTGTGTATCGTTCCTCTAACAAGAGGACACGATTTAGCTGTAGGTTTAAATAGTTATGGAAACAAGATTTTTGATGAGAGCAGACAAGCGAGTCCAGCTATTTGGCGGCAAAAAGAAAATGTGACAATCGAAGCAGCAGAAAATGAAGTCATCACCAAAGTTATTATTATAGACATGCGACCAGAGAAAGATGGGGACGCAAGAATCGTTGATGGCGGTCCAGGTAAAAAGAGCGTCACTATAGAATTGAAAAGTCCAACAGTGTTTAGAGGATATGATTTTCACTTATTCGTATACTCCGCTCCAGAAAATCAAACTAATAATGATAAAATCTTAAGCGATTCAAACAGCCCTACCACTTCTCCAGATTTTATGCTTCACACAAACGCAGTTAATACAGAAGCACCCTTAATAACAACATTGAATCCTGCATTGAAAGATACCTCTGGAAGCAATAGACGTGTTCGAACAGCAAGTGAAATGATTGGTGCTGGGAGTATGACTCCTTCTGAGAGTGGCATATTCATGAACACGCCTTTGAATACAGCATTTTCATCTGCAGTTAGCAATGCATCAACGAATTCAACTGACTTAACATCTGGGTCTGCTGTGAGTATCGCGACTGTAACCTCAACTGCAGATTCATCATCTGGGTCTATCGTAAGCGATGCTTCAACGAATTCCAGCACAACGTCTAATTTAGGATCTGATATTATCAACCCGCCACTTGATTCAAGTAGAGAAACGGGACTATTTGGTAGCGATGCAACAATTACTGGTCAGTCAATACCAGGATCTATTGGAAATGATATGAATGCGATAATGGCTAATACTTCTGAAGAAAATATAACAAGTACTACAAGTATTTATGCCACAGAAGCTACAACAGTCACGACCACTTTACTTCCAGACATGAATATGCCAAATGTAAGTTACTTTTCAGACTTAAATTTTATGAACAATGATGGAATGAGACACGTTAGAACAATCGAAGAAGAAAACGTAACCACCGATGGCATTTTAATTGAAACTACTGAACTGACAACAATGACTGATATTTTAAATGAAAACAGCACTGAAACTATAAACGGTAATATTGACGGTATAAACAATAAGGACACAAGACACTCACGTGGTGTAACAGATACGGGCACCGAAAATTATAAATCCACAACTGAAATTAATGTCTTCGAGTCAAGTACTGATTTACCCACAACTATATTAACAGAAGTAACTGAAAATGCTAAAGCCATGAAAGATACAACCGCTAGCAATATTGAAAATGATGTTAGACTTGCTCGTGGTACAAATATTGAAAATTCTGACAATATAAACGAAACTACTACTGTTTTATATGAAGAAACAACTACAGAAGTATCTAGTGACGATGGTGAAGATACCTCTGATATTCGCTACATGAATAGTGAATATGAAAAAAGTAGCACTACAATACATACTGACAATGCCAGTTTAAACGTTATACCCGGTGTTACAATTGCAGAAACAAACGAGTCTAATTTAAATCCTATGAATGTTGATAATAACTACAAATACTCAATGCCACAAGATATGCCACCTTCATTTATTGATCAAATGTTAAGAAATCCTCGAGATGCAGCTAAGATTGGAAGCAGTATATTCGGTGATAACTCATTTAATGATCCAAATATGCCAAATGGTTCCAACAGTTCGATTTACCCTATATTTGTTGATCCATCGCAAGCGGAAGCAGGGGAGCAAATTAATTCTGGTGAATATGTCTATGTTCCCGTAATTGCATTGATAAGTAAGACTAGCTATCCTTTATTCAAAGAAGCGTTACAGCATTTGCCAGGCCAAACTCAAGTGAATTCAAATACGACGACTTAAATAATTAATAATAATGTACTGTAAAAGCGAGTCCATAAGACGATTCAAGTTCTTAACAAACTTTTATTAAAAGTAGGTAAGATCTTAAATAGTTACTGAACAAAATGGATGTGTAGACGCACGAAATTATTAGTTTGTTTTTCTGTATGTGCATATTAATAAGACTGTATCTTCTAGTTTTTTACTTTTGTAATCTAAATCTCTTACGTATTTATTAATCTGTGATTAAAATTTAATCCCAGTATCGTCACGTATTCAAATATAGATAAGATACCTATAATACTATGAAATTTTAGTTTTTACACCTTCAATCGTCGGCACTTCCATTCCATTGAAATCCATCCAAAGTCGTTCCAAATTCCATTGTTATTAGTTAAAACTATGTTATGATCTCTTGTACTTTAACTTCACTAGTAAAGAATATTACGCCCTGAAGATGCTTTAAAAAACGAAACTGGTCGATTAATTTAAAATTATTTCTCTATATTTGTAGTGAAATTAAAAACAAGTCATAACGTAGTTTTAACAATAAAATTTAGTAATTTGTTTATAAATAAAAAAACAGTTATTATTATTGTGTTTTTAATCAACAAAATTACTATTAAATATGCTTAACAAAAATAAAATCAAATCACTTAAAATAAAATGTTGTATAAAGAAAAATATACAAAAATGCCTTCCAAAAGCAAGTGTTCATATAAAAATATCCACTTTAACATACTTACATTATATATGCTATTAATTACTTTGAGCGTTTCAATGGAAATAGGAATTATTCAAACAATATCATATAAACACAGTAAAACTGCAATATTGGAATTCAGAATCTTTGGTATATCTGAAAACCTGAATCAGATATTTACTAAACCTATACACAAGGATTTAAAACGTTATAATATCGATATGCTAGCGCGTTTCATGCTCTTTCGTAATCGGTTCGCCGCGTTAAATGCTGTTTCGTGATTAGTTAATTTGTAGTAAATTAACGTTATGACTTAACTTCTAGCGCTAGTTTGCGAACCAATCACAAAACAGCATGGAACGCGGCGAACCAATCACGAAACAGCATGAAACGCGCAAACATATCGATATTATAAAGACACGTGCAGACATATTGAAATTATAACGTTTCATATCCTATATCCGTGCCTATATAGTAACACATGAAAACTGGGTATACCTACATTCCGTGCGGTCCTATATAAATTGAAAAAATATATTATGGTCCTATATAATTGAAAAAAATAAAATATATTAATAATAACAAATATACATATAAAAATATATATATTTGTTATTAATTTAACAAATAGACTATTTGTTATTAATGAACAAATAAACTATTTGGTATTTCTTAAAACCTTACACATATTATGGAACTTGTCACGCACAGCGACGATACAGGACAAACAGGAATTTAATATACCTAGGTCCTATATTTAAAAAATCAAATCTGTTAGTAATTGACTGCATATGTGTTAAACTCTTTTTTAGAAAGTCGGTGTAAAATATTATCTGATCTAATTAATATCTAATCTGGTTTCCTAAGTTCGGTCAAACAAAAACAAAGGGTTTTTCGAAAAAAGGCACCTTGGAATCGAGAGTGGATGGATAAACACTGAGTTGTCGGTTTCAATTATGGCAAAAAATCTATACTAATATTATAAATGTGAAAGTCTGTCTGTTACGCTTTCACGGCAAAACCGCTGCATCAATTCTGACAAAATTTGGCAATTTGTTGCCCTACAATATGAAACAAGAAATATTAAAAATATTATTCAATTTCTATTATTCATTTTATACATGGTGTAAAGAAAACCCTGTCAGATCCGAAAGAGGTATAAAAGGTGTTATGAAAATTTTTTTTTTTTTTATTAAAATAAGAAAAATGTCATAGTTTAAAGTGCCTCATTTTAGTACTAAAATTGAGCATTCTCCCCTTAAATCAAGCAAATATTTTGAAAATTTATGTATCAATATCCATAATAGTGACACATATGTTTGTACTAAGCTACCAAATAATGCTTTTGATGATCAGAAAGGGTTTTCTTTACACATTGTATATTTTTTTATGTGTTGAATTAACAATTGCTAATAAATGCTGTCAAGGTTTTAATACAAAAGGAATGACATTAAATCAATCTGCAATAATAAAAGATATTTAACCTCAGTCTATAACCACTAAAGTAACACAAAAATACTTGAATATATATATAACATAGACAAAGTCTAATTATTATAATAATGTATAGTGTCCAATGTAAAATTATTGTAAATTTTTTTGAGTTTGTAGAAGATAGATAAATTTACTATTTAAGGAACGGCCATTAATTGGATTTTAGGGGTCGATAAGGTCAAGTCAAATTTCACCTAATCTCACGTGAGAGATGCGTATTTGCCTATACCCCCCGTATAGGCAAATACGCAATTTTTTTTCACAACAAAAAGTGTAATATAATGAGGAAACTGGGTTATATTAATCCCGCATTTTGCCCACTAAGAATAACAATTATTGTTATTCTTGGCAAAATGCGGGATTGACAATCACCACTTAAATTGTGTTGTCAATATTTTACACACTCAATGAGTATATGCGGCCATCAATTTCGTAATTGTTATGTCAAGATAGTGTTAATTTTACTTATTATTAAAATATCTAATGAAATATTAAGAATTGTTAATTTATTTATAAAATATTTAAAATTAATATGATTTTTGAGCTGAAATTAAGTCAACTATTTGATTAAGGTAACTATTTGATTAAATAATTAAATAAATAATTTATTAGAATAAAATGTTATAAAAGGCTTGACAGATATGTTTCCAGGCATTCGTGTTTGTGAAACTGAGAAGTTAAGTGTCATAACATACAATAAATTGTCATCAATCTTGTATTTTGAATTTAATATAATTCGATATTCCGTCAGTTGTTGTTTAAATTAATAAATCTTAATATTTCATTAGATATTTTAATAATAAGTAAAATTAACACTATCTTTATCTTGACATAACAATTACGAAATTGATGGCCGCATATACTCATTTTAAATATGAGTGTGTAAAATATTGACAACAATTGCCAACCTACAAACGTGAATCATGATGAATTAGAAAGTCTGTATTACAGGACATTTCATTCATTTTGCCTAGCTTGCAAGGAAAACAGCATGACAATACTTTTACTTATAATGGCATTATGTGGCAAATGGATAATATCGAGAACATACATTTTAGAGTTGATGTCCAAAAAATCATATGCAGAACAAGCCTAGTATGTAAATTCAGGACATCTTGCATGTTAGTTAGATATAACTAACAGTTATAATAAGACTAGATAGTTATAACTGTTGTACATGTTTTTCTTAATAATCTACATAAATCAACTACTCATATTTAATTAGGGAATGCACAGGAATATTATTTGGAATGTTACTTCTACCATTTAATGACTCCAACTCCATAACTACTAGACAACCAATCACATTCGCGCCACAGGACTTCAGTAATGAAATGGCTGCTATTAATGACCCTCCAGTTGCGATAAGATCATCTACAATAAGACACTTCATTCCCGGACGGACTGCATTTTTTTGGATTTCGAGGATATCCTGAAAGAGACTAATTTTTATAATTGCAGCATATATAATGTACATGTTGTTGTCTCTCTGCATGTCTTATTATGACTCAGAACGGCTTGACTGATCTTGATGAAAATTGGTATAAATTCATAACTGACTGACTACGGACAGATCACATAATATTTTATCATCAATGAATTTAAGTCCAACAAAGGCTTATGTTAGCTAGGTAATATATAAATTGTAGGTTATTACTACCTATAGTGAATCATACATTTTTAAAAAGCTAACCTGTACTAATACATATAAGATACACTAGTTAATAGAAGTTTATCTCATTATGAAATCAGCCTAAAGGGTTCAAGGATATATTAGAAATCAAGCTACTTACAGAACCATACTCCAGATCAAATTTGTAGGAGATTACTTCACCAGGTAATTTCCCTTTTTTTCTAATTGGTAATGATCCCACACCTAATTGAGCCGCTAATGAAAATGAGAATAGAAATCCTCGTGATTCTAAGCCCACTATAGCTTCAACATCTGGATATTTAGAGTGCACAGTATGTATTAACAACTCTTGTAATGTAGTACAAGCAGAACCATCAGACAGTGCTGAAAATATATCCCTGAAACATTTTCATATAAATTTGAATGTGCAAGCTACAATGTAAATCAACTTACATATTTTATACCAGGGTTCTAAGTAGTAATAATTATTATTGGCAAATAGCAATTATTATCACCATGATAATTATCTTGACAAATGTCTTAATAATTATGAGAATAATGAAATATCCTTTACGGGTGTCTAAATGTGATTTGCAGCTTCTGCACATATTCAAGCTCTTTAACTGGTGAAGAAACAAGGAGGCCCGATCGAGCCACGCCAATGTTTTGTGGAGTTCTGTTGACAACTAATAGGCCCGATTGAGCCACAGTCGCATTTGATTTTGAATCTTCAAAAACTAATAATATTATATTAGTATGAAGAATTTGTGTGGCTTACACTCTTTGGTATAACCACTTAATCATTCATTCAAAATATTCAAATTATATATGATTATTTAGTCTGTAAAATGATGTCAATTTAGCACCAAAAGTAATTGACTGTTATTAAAGTATCGAGTGTCTTATGTATATACTGTGTTTTATTTGTTATAAAAGGTTAATAAAAGGTTTATTTAGCTTATAATGATTAGATTTAGATATTTAGTTGTAAGAAATGAATCGTAGTAACAAAAAATAAGAACCGGTAAAAGATGGTTATTGTGTCACCATTTTTTTAAGTAAATTATAACAATATTAGAAAGTACAGTTTTTTTCAAATAAATTATAACAATATTACTTTATTTTAATACCTAATAGATAATAAATATATCAAATAGTAAATGCTCGTTTACAGAATGATAATTCATTGTACAGTAATTAAACTTTTTATACATCACGCCAACTTGACGTCATGACCGTTGATTACTTGCGAATGTGCCTTGCCTAGTAATTATTTCTTAATTTTGATTTTTCTTGGGGGTCGAGTGGTTAAGGTTTAAATTTGTCACTTTAGTAATAGATTTAAAATAGGTATGTCAAATATTTAAGAAATTAAGTTATAAATCAGTATGGATAATTCTCATGACTTTTTTATGTGTTGGTAGCTTTTAATTTAATTAAATTATATTTTCTACTCTTAGCCACTTGGACCTTTGTACGTAGCCAATTAATTCTATTCGAGTCACCCAATTCTTTTCAGAAGCTTAAGTGTGATGTTTTCGGAACCTTTTTTAGGAAATTTTAAATTTATCAGGATACATGTCCATTTTTTGGCCACGTTTCTGCACCCAAGGGGAATGTAAGAGGTGGTTTTTTGATCCTCCATGCAGCTGTAGTATAAAAGGCTGTTTGTTACACCTATATTAGTTGCGGTAGCAATGCCCCATTATAATGCTCTAATTATCATGATAATTATCAAAGAAAATAATTTCAAACCCCTTTTTTAGTCTTTTTCTTTACAAACTAGCTTACTAACAAATGCAAGCAAAATACTCTTTGGTATCATAGAGTAAAAAATACACCAATGGCTCTCTTGAAGAGATTACCATTACTCATAGATACTAAACACATTTAATACTTCTTACAACCAGTGATGACATGGATTAAATGTTACATGCATTTGCAGGCTATCTTACTTTCAAAGCTGAAACTCAACAGTGATGAGCCAACGCTAATTCTATCTCTAGTGTATTGACAGTGTCAAGCACGGATTAAATGGAATACGCTTTTCATGATATTTTTTTACTTTGTCAGTGTAGCTTGCAATTACATACAGAAATACAGTTATACTACTTACCAATGAAATAAAATCATTTCAAGGGTAATTTTTAAATCTTGTCATCTTGTTTGGCACAATAAATTAGTACAACATGGTTTATCTCTATTACTCTACTTAGCAAACTGATTAGAACAGTGGTTCCTTATTTTTTAAATAATGTTACCCATATGACCTAGGTAGTGAAGTTAACTTTACCTCCACCCTTTTTTTCAAGTCATCAATAAAAGCAAGTACATATTATTTCTTAATTAATAGAAGCATGATTGTGTAAGTTATCTCACGTTTACTTTAATTATAACTTTGATAATGAGTAGACTAATCTGAGAAATAAAATTAGTGTCAATTATTGCTACTGTTTTTTTATTTTATTTTACTCTATTTTAAATTATTCTAATTTTATAAATACACTTCTGTTATCTCCATACAACTGTCCCCTGCCCTGCGAGGGCTATCTCAGATTCAGTACCAATGGTTTAGAAATTATAGGGCTCAAACTTACCAGAATACAATTCCTTGACGTGGAAAGTTGTCAAAACTTTTAATTCTGCTCTTTAAATCTGATATTTTTTTTTCATATTCTTTAATATCCATAGTAATTGGTAAAGGTGTGTCTCGAAAATATAAAAGAATTTTGATTACATAGTCACTATTTTGTGATAAATAATTAATCGCAACAAAATCATATAATTTGTAATTTTACAAAATTTTATACATTTGTTAGCATAATAACCAACTCATTTGTTTTACAAAGTTATATTTACTATTAGGTCATAAGAAAAATTCTAATATTTACTTTAATTCGTAAGAAAAATTCTAACCTACAAACTACAAAATACAGACCATTGATTAATATCATATACTGAGGGTAAAGGCCAAAGGGTAAAGACTAAAGAGTGTACAATACTACGTAAGAACCAAAGAAGTTACATTCTACCTGGAATATTCACACGCGCTTTAAAATCGTTGTCTCTTTGTACTAAATAAAGCGCCAATCGCCATATATAAGTGCGGCCATGCGTAGTTTGCAAATTACTACTAAGTAATTCTACTAATTTGAGAAACAGTATTTGTTTTGCATAAGTAATTATGTAATAATTAAAATAAGCACATTTTAGAACTCACTGTGTTAATTACAATACATTTTATGTTAATGTATTTATCGACGTGTATGAATAAAAGGGATTTAACGATTACCGAATATATAAAAATCTACCATCAGATAGTTTTATTTACACTGGCAATTGCAAGAAAGGGACAACATCCACTCTTGTCGCTGTCTTGCTCAGAACGTTTTTCCCCTCTGTTAAGTAAGAAACAAATGTCAACTTTATAAGTAACGAAATAAAGTACATTTTTATTTTTCAAATATTGCTTCGTAACGATAACTGGAATTAGTTATCGTATATAAGTTCCTTGGTAAGAACTAAGGGTACAGACTACAGAATTAATGGTGTGAGATACAAGGAACTTATATACGATAACTGGAATTAATACGAAGCAATATTTGAAAAATAAAAATTTACTTTATTTCGTTATTCATAAAGTTGACATTTGTTTCTTACTTAACAGCGGGGAAAAACGTTCTGAGCAAGACAACGACAAGAGTGGATGTTGTCCCTTTCTTGCAACTGCCAGTGTAAATAAAACTATCCTGATGGTAGATTTTTATATATTCGGTAATCGTTAAATTCCTTTTATTCATACACGTCCATAAATACATTAGCATAAAATGGATTGTAATTAACACAGTGACTTCTAAAATGTGCTTATTTTAATTATTACGTAATTGCTTATGCAATGCAAAAACTGTTTTTTAAATTAGTATAATTACTTAGTAGTAATTTGCAAACTACTCATCGCCGCACTTATATATGGTGATTGGCGCTTTATTTAGTAGAAAAAGACAGACACACTCCACCCATGTCGTGGTACTCTTCGGAACGATTTTGAAGCGCGTGTGAATATTCCGGGTAGAATGTAACTTCCTTGGTGAGACATGAGTTGTGACCAAGGAACTTATATAATTGGAATTACTACGAAGCAATATTTGAAAAATAAAATTATACTTTATTACGTTACAAATAAAGTTGACATTTGTTTCTTACTTAACAGAGGGGAAAAACGTTCTGAGCAAGACAACGACAAGAGTGGGTGTTGTCTCTTTCTTGCAATTGCCAGTGTAAATAAAACTATCTGATGGTAGATTTTTATATATTCGGTAATCGTTAAATCCCTTTTATTCGTACACGTCGATAAATACATTAGCATAAAATGTCAGGTAATTAACACAGTGAGTTCTAAAATGTGCTTATTTTAATTATTATGTAATTACTTATGCAATGCAAAAACTGTTTCTCAAATTTGTAGAATTATTTAGTAGTGATTTGCGAACTACGCATGGGAGCACTTATATATGGCGATTGGCGCTTTATTTAGTAGAAAGGGACACACTCCACCCATGTCGTGGTACTCTTCGGAACGATTTTGAAGCGCGTGTGAAATTCCGGGTAGAATGTAACTTCCTTGGTTGTGACTGATATATTCTTCGTATTTTAGGCTTGTCAAATAAATATCCATATTTTCAATTCGATACATCGTAACATATATATATTTTTGGACGATATATTTTGTAACGATATATCCATATCAAATATTGAAATTTGTCTCAAAAACGATATTTTCTTATGTTTTTATCTGGTCGACTCTATTTGCTGCTTAACTGCTTTTTAATTTGGTACTTAAGTTGGTTTTTAAGTTGGCAACTCTGTCTTTAGACCAATGACACATGTGATATGTGTCAGTTCAGTTATTTCATTCCACGACATAAAGAAAACAACGGAATTGGCAAGTACAAACATTTGTATCAGGACCGCGATCGCCACACTCACACATAAAATAAGCATTATTGCATATAAACTATTAATGCAAACATTGTTTCATTGGTCGTTTTCATTTTAAGCAACAATAATCCGAAACACACAAACAGAACATTTAAAAATATACCAAAGTGCGTTACAATAAATTTTATTTTGCTACAAAAAAAAAAGAGTATTTACGTCCTTTTGTAGTCTATTCAAAATAGACTCATCTATTTGTACAATAGTAAAACTTAAGATCGTAATAGTTTCGCTATTCTACAATAGATGGCAGCATTGATTTTTCCGTAGTTTTCAGTTGATTATATTTGAGTAGAGAACTTTCTAGAACGATATACGTAATGACTGTCATTACGCATCTTTCTAGAAAAATTAGGTCAACCTGAAATGAACTTTATATGTTAGGTGTAAGGCTGATTTTAGCTTGACTTTCTATTATATCATTAGAGATTATATTAAATCAGGAATTTAATTAAAATATAATGAAAATTGTACTTTCGAATGATATGAAATATCTCCATTTTTAATCATCTGTATTCGACTATCATTTCTGCATTCAAGGATGGCACAATACGGCATAATTCAGTGTATAATAGATTTTCGCACGACGACTATCTCCTAATGATATGGTAAGTATCACTAAGGCAATTTAGAGTAAAAGCGCATAATAGTGACGCACGCGGCACGCCCACTCTTCACTTCCCCTTGTTTTCTTTATTTCGTGTTTCATTCAATTGTGTATCTGACTAGGCCGTATGGGCACAGATCCCTTTACTTTTTGCTATGTCTGTATCAGATAAGCATTGGTTTAGTTAAAAAATAATTAATATCTTTTATCGCCGTTTTTGATTTATTAAAAATGATGTCTATTGATTAGTAATTATCTACTAATGTGCCTAAAATGACTGAAGTAGATTAGCCCATTTTCATATCGTACCGATATATCGAAATTTTGGAACGAAGTTCCTTACGGCAGGCTTGGAGGGGATAGGGATTTTGCTGCGCGACCGAACTGAAAAAAATGTGATAGTAAAACCGTAAGAAAAATGCGTGGAATAAAAGCGTTAAATGAGACGTGCGCAGGCGCGACAGTCGCGTACACAAGCGAGTAGTGCCGTTTAGCCGAAGGAAGTTCGTTCCTACCTGGTGTCCCGCGACACCACATCATTTTTTATTTAAAAATATCAACGTTGATATTGATATTTTCCAAATATCGATATCAATATGTATCGATACTTTATTGCATTTCCGATATCCCTATAGTATTCGCTTAGATATAATTAGTAGGTAATATTGAAAGGATTCGTGGATTAGTAATCCGGCGAACTGTAATATGCTGATATTTCATATTCGCCTAATCTCTGTAATGGCTACCCAAAATGAATCGGATAATAGCATTCGGAATAATTCGAATTCACTAGGTTGGCGCCCGCCGGATTTGTGAAAATATGTGAGTGGTTACGCAAAAAGGGACCTCAAGGGAAAATAATTGATTTCGAGTAAATCACGTTTAAAATGTTGAGTCGAAATGAGAGAGGCGCGGGGTGTTTTATGTTAGTGTCGTTAGTGAGCGACTTCGTCAGTGAGAAATAGCACGTGTTTGCGATAGCTGTATTATTGGTGACTTATTTATTCGTCTTTTACTTGTCTTTATGTGCGCGCTAGAAAAAGAAACTAGTGTGCACTGTGTATAAGGTGTAATATTTTCAAAACTGCCTCGGCTTACATAAAAAATCATTAAAAAAAAACTACGGCACCTAAAATTATTTTGATTAGAACAAAACAAAGATGAAGGACCATAGAATCAGAATTTATCAAAAAAAAAAAAAACCGTTTCCAATCCCTTCAGGTCCCTTTTTGCGTAACCACTCACATATTCAAAATAAATATTTTCACGATACGTTTTTCAGACAAATTTCAATATTTGATATGGATATATCGTTACAAAATATATCGCCCAAAAATATATATATATATGTTACGATTTATCGAATTGAAAATATCGATATTTATTCGACAAGATATATTATAAATGGGGAAGTGTTGACAAAGAGAGAACAGTTTCCTCGTGTTGGTTCCGGGCTCCGTTGAAGAATAGACCAACTGCCCCTTTGCCAGGCAGGTCGTAAAAGGCGACCGATTGGCTATGCAAGTCACTACCATCGTGACTACTAGGTGGTAGAGTTCTGCATTGTCTCGCCCGGGTTTGGTACCACCGCCTTACCTGTTTCTGCCGCAATAGCGTCAGTGCTTGTCGCAGTCGTGTTCCAGTTTGGAGGATAAGGTAGCCGGTAAACTTGTGCATTTGGCATTAGACCTCGCCACAAGATAGCAACGCACCATTAACATCTTTGGTGTCTATAGGCGATGGTTAACTCTTTCCATCAGGAGACCCATCTGCTTGTTTGCTATCTTATAACATAAAAAAACAGTGATCGAAAGCGATAGTACGAGCAACCAGTGTGAAGTGCAGTGACCAGTGTGTAATACAGTGAATAAAATAAGTGTTTTATTATGTAGTCGGTTAAGTTTAGTGTTAGTACAGTGAGTGACTAGTGTTAATCAGAGTATTTAAATATTACATTGTGTTGTTTTGTGTATTTGTATTGTAAATACACGGTTTAATATAACTGGCATTTTCTTGCAAATTACGAACCCGAAGCACGTAACAGTTATATCAATTATTGCAGCTTACTGTGCACTACCGCTGAACAGATTCACTAACTCAATAGAGTAATAACATGCCGACTATAAAGTAACGTGTAATACGTTACTACTAGAATATTATGGTTGATAACTTGTCAATTTATAATAGTCAAATTTTAAAGGCACTTTGGACGGTTCGACAATTTTATAGCTACTACCGAATCGGATTAAAATTTTCAAGCTTATAACTGACAACTTTTTTTTGGAGTTTGACATTAAAACTCATAAATTCGCGTGCTCATTTTTATTTCTTATCTAAAAATTCTTGTAAAGTTAATTTCTTTAGTCGGTCCCAAAGTAACCTCAGTTTTAGCGACTTTTTAGCGACATTTTTTATTAAGTTTAGCGACTCAGATCTATTGAAGTTGGTAACACTGATTACAAGTTGCAATTTTGGAAAACAAAACAACGGCCTTTTCAACACTTAATTTGGGTTCCACAGTTTTATTTACGTTTTACATCAAATATCTAATAAAAACAATTATTGATTTGAATTTAACAATTAACGTATTAACTATTAATTTTATGCCACACTGCTTACCGAGTGCATTATTTACCTGTTGAGTGGGTTCATTTCCCGCCATTTATTTGAGAGAAGATTATATCAACATTCAAAACAATGTTATCGTCGATAGATTTAGAAAGGCTAATTGCAGTGAAAAAGCGTGAGATAGAACAAGAGAAAACGATCCTAGGATTATCTTCGGCCACGAAAAATACGAAAGTGAGTTTGGTGCAGTTATATGATGTAAATACAACTTGTTGCTAGAGGCTGCGGACGACTCCAGCAATCTATCTCTATCGATTTTCTGCTAGTAGCTGTCTGAGATTGTAATATCGTTCCGTCTGCATGGTGTTATGGAAATGTTCTGGTTCGTAATTTACACTAAAATATTTCTGTGTTTAGCACTACTCGATGTTTTCAATAATTATAAGCGGTTGTGTAAATAAATTTAAATATAAGGTGTGTGTCACAACAATTATATATTATTTATTTATCTCACCCACTTTCTTTAAATAACACAATTTATACAGGTTCAACAGTATGCATTTTTTTATATAATTTGATCAATAACTAAATTTGTTAATTTTTTTTTTTAAATAACCTAGTTACTCAAAGATTAAAATAAAACGTACTATATTCGAAAATAGAGTAACGAATTTAAAATAATAGTACAAGGTAGAAAATAAATGTTTATTTATATATAGAAAGATTAGTCAAACACAAAAGTTATAGAAAATACAATGTTTTAACTTATTAATAACTTTTTATTAGTTCTGAAAACCTCTTTTTCTTGTAAAATTAGTTTTTCTCATTAAAAGCCATATGGGAAGTGTAATTTTAAAACTGTATTAATAAAATTATTGAAGAGGACCATTTCTAACTTTAAGATGAAACTTATAAGAGAGACCCATATTTAGATAAACTCGTTTAAAATTGACTATGAAAATGCTATTAAAATTTATGAACAGAATATACATGGGGCACACTAAAAGTTTTGCACTTCTAGCTAATCGGAACTATTTGAATTTCGAATGTTATATTTTTAAAAGGTTGCAACCTTCTTATTAATAAAAAAAAAACAATTGATGGGAAATGGTTTGTCAATTGTTTTTTTATCACACATCAAAGTTCTAAGTACGCAACAAAAATTGAATTAAGTTGAAAAGATTTTAGAGTGATGATTTTTTAATGACATTAAAAGTTCTCTTTCTCCGCAAGAATGTACCACTCGTCTTCAAAATGCTTTTGGGAGAGAAGCACCTTGTTTGAGCACCGTTTGCTGAATTTGAGACAGGTCGAGTTTCTTTACATGACGAATTTCGTGAAGGGCGGCCTCTAACTGCCGTCAATGAAAATAATGTGGCTACTGTTAAGCGGTTAATTGAAGAAAAGCCCCGGATTACCTATGAGACAATTCGAAGACTATTGGGACATTTATTGGTACGAGCCAAATTCAGAAAATTTTACAAGAAGAATTGAAAGTGCAGAATCTTTGTTGTCGTTGGATCCCTCATGAACTGACAGCGGAGCAGAAGCAGGCTCACATGGAATGGTGCTCACAGATGCTATTGAAGTACTACCACGGACATTCTAATGCTGTTTATGACATCGTCACAGGAGACGAAACGTGGATTTATTGTTTTGAACCTGAAAAAAAAGCAATCTTGTGAATGGGTGTTTGAAAATGAGATCAGGCCAACAAAAGTGAGACAGGTGAGAAACGTTGGTAAAAACGATTGCTGTTTTTTTTCTCAGCTACGGGTCCCATCTGTACAATTCCACTTGAAGATCAAGAGTGTTAATGTCGAGTGGTATTCTACCATTTGTTTACCCAGGGTGTTAGAAAAAGTTCGCGAAAACGACCCAAAAGCCGCATTCTCCTACACCATAACGCTTCTTCATACATGGCCAACAAAACAAAGTCGTTTTTAGCTTCCGTAAAAGTACATCTCGTCACTCATCCTGTGCATAGACCCGACCTAGCACCCTGTGATTTCTGTATTTTACCCAAAATCAAAGATTTGATGAGAGGTTTTACTTTTACCAACTCCGAAGAGGCAGTGATGGTGTTCAATCAGCACGTAGAAAATATGTCTTCAGATCTGTGGTCCTCCTGTTTTAAAAAATGGTTTGATCGCATGAAAAAATGTTTAAAAAGTAAATTAGATTATTTTGAAAAGCAATAAACATAATATTTTGGTTATAACATGTTGTTTTTTTAAGTTATGCAAAACTTATAGTGTGACCTACGTATAAACTGAATTATATGAAGTGCTAGTGAAATCTACAGATACCCTCAATTTAATTCTAGGAACAATAATAATAATACATGTATTGTTATTAGAAAATATATCTTATTGTCTAAGCATATGAACCATTGTACAATGTTAGTCATAAAAAGCCATTAAGGTGATCTTAAATATTCTAGCCATGAAATGCCAGGTATTGATTAAACATTAAGTCTTTATTGGTATACTTTTGACATTTAATACCCTTCCGTGGTAGTATTATTAGTTACGATATTAAAGCTGTTGTGCATTTTCAAGAAACTTAAGAAAGGGGTCATCACAATTGTTGTCCTGACATTATTTTTTACTTTAGCATACATACTTACATATTTTATCTCTCTCTAAAATACTATTGTTTCATACCAAACAAGTAGATGGCTCTTGATGGAAAGAGACAAGAATCACCTATAGACACCGAAGACGTTAACATTCCTTGTGGAGGGGTCTTAATGCCACATGCATAAGTTTTCTGGCCACCTTACCCTCCAAACCGAACACGACAGTGACAAGTGACAGTGCTATTGAGGCATGAATAGGTAAGGCGGTGGTACCAGACCCAGGTGAGACAAAGAACTCTACCACCGTGTAACCATAATGGTAATGACTGACATGTCCAATCATTTGCCTCTAACGAACTGAAAGAACAGCAGGTGGTCTATTCTTCAAGGGACGCCTGGACAAACACATGGTAATAAAGCATAGTAAATACAGTAGCCAACCTGAATCTGTATAACCAAGAGTGCTTCACTGTTGACCCTATTAAGTTAATTTTTTTTTTTTTTTATATCATAAGATAGCAAACAAGCAGATGGGTCTCCTGATGGAAAGAGTCAACCATCGCCTATAGACACCAAAGATGTTAATGGTGCGTTGCTATCTTGTGGCGAGGTCTAATGCCACATGCATACGTTTACCGGCTACCTTACCCTCCAAACCGGAACACGACAGCGACAAGCACTGACGTTATTGCGGCAGGAATAGGTAAGGCGGTGGTACCAGACCCGGGCGAGACAATGCGGAACTCTACCACCTAGTAGCCACGATGGCAGTGACTCGATAGCCAATCGGTCGCCTTTTACGACCTGCCTGGCAGAACGGCAGTTGGCCTATTCTACAAAGGAGGCCGGTACCAACACGGCGAAAAAATTAAGTTAAATGCTGATTTTGTGTGTAAAGTATTTTTCTCTATAAAAAATAAGCATAGTGTGTATGAAGAAATTACTCATATGCAAAGCAACTCTATAAATTTGTGGATATTCATACTATGGAGTTGGCACTCGTTTCATAACTGAAAGGCTCTTACTACCGCTCTTAAGGAACATTTCTCGTCTATAGGCGATGGTTGACTCTCCACCAGGAGACCCATTTGCTTGTTTGCTATATTATAATATAAAAAAAAATATGACATGGCAAGAAGCAGTCTTACAGCACGTGTAAAGAAAAAATTCGAAAACCTTAAATTTTTAGTTAAATTACGAAACAATATAAGTTTATACAGTATGCGAGTTCAACTTGCACTTGACAGTTTTTTTTTGTTCACCTGTAATAGGTACATTATCATCACACATTGTGGTTCTTTTAATTTTAGTTGTCCAATGTTTAATATTCTATCACAAAATAATCTGAAAAGATTGATTGGAAAATAGCCTAATGCAACAATTGACAGTTGTATAAGTCCAATGAATTTATGCAGCTTTGCTTAAGTAATTTGATTGCTAAGATTATACAGTACATTACATAACATTGCAATTTCCAAGCTCTTCAGTCAGTTGTACAAAGTGGGTCTATTATTGTAATTATGTAGCAATAATTGCATCATTACAAGCACAGAAATTGCATGTAAATAGGTACGTTACAACAGCAGATTAAATCACTTTTTTCTGTGACATGTCTTCAAAGATGTCAATGTAAATGAAAACATGAAAATTAATTTATTTACAGTGACAACAATACAAATTTATATATTATAGTTCTTATGTTAAAACCCTGATTACATATTATGTTTATCGCTGAGCTTTTAAACAAATTAAATGACGACCCTTACACTGGGCTAGCCGATATCATGCAACCTAACTTCTGTTATAAATTACTCATATTAACACATCAGCACTATCCATCCATCCATACTAATATTATAAATGCGAAAGTAATTCTGTCTGTCTGTCTTTTCTTCACGCCTAATCCACTGAACTGATTTGAATGAAATTTGGTACATAGATAATTTGAGATCCGAGCAAGGACATAGAATAATTTTTATCCCAGAAATCTCACGAGACCGGGAACTATTTTTCTTTTAAGCCACAGTAATAAAAAGTTACTTAGGCTACTTTTATTTTAGAAATTTTTCACACGGACAATGTTGTGGGCAAAGCTTCTCTAAAATATGGATGAAATATGTTTGACTTATAAAATAAAAATAAAAAATGAAATATATATTATGTTTTTCTATATTATCATGTTTAGATGGATGGATGTTTGGTAATCAGTCACGAAAAACTACTCAACGGATTTGAATTAAATGTGTACAAAGTGGGTCTATTATTGTAATTATGTAGCAATAATTGCATCATTACAAGCACAGAAATTGCATGTAAATAGGTACGTTACAACAGCAGATTAAATCACTTTTTTCTGTGACATGTCTTCAAAGATGTCAATGTAAATGAAAACATGAAAATTAATTTATTTACAGTGACAACAATACAAATTAAATATTATAGTTCTTATGTTAAAACCCTGATTACATATTATGTTTATCGCTGAGCTTTTAAACAAATTAAATGACGACCCTTACACTAGGCTAGCCGATATAATGCAACCTAACTTCTGTTATAAATTACTCATATTAACACATCAGCACTATCCATCCATCCATACTAATATTATAAATGCGAAAGTAATTCTGTCTGTCTGTCTTTTCTTCACGCCTAATCCACTGAACTGATTTGAATGAAATTTGGTACATAGATAATTTGAGATCCGAGCAAGGACATAGAATAATTTTTATCCCAGAAATCTCACGAGACCGGGAACTATTTTTCTTTTAAGCCACAGTAATAAAAAGTTACTTAGGCTACTTTTATTTTAGAAATTTTTCACACGGACAATGTTGTGGGCAAAGCTTCTCTAAAATATGGATGAAATATGTTTGACTTATAAAATAAAAATAAAAAATGAAATATATATTATGTTTTTCTATATTATCATGTTTAGATGGATGGATGTTTGGTAATCAGTCACGAAAAACTACTCAACGGATTTGAATTAAATTTAGCACACATGTAGAGAATGACCTGGAATAGCATATAGGCTAATTTTTATCCCGGTAAAAATACGTGATCCCGCGGGATTCGGTAAAAATTATTATAATTTTTATTATTATATAAGTACACGCTGCATCTAGTATTATATAAGTATATAATATAAATCAGTAATCGGAAAGAAATATTCATATAGAATGCAATAATGTTTATCCTTGGTAATATAAAAATATTGCATTACCATGGTATCCCCCAAGAAAGTCCTTTTTTCCGGATGGAAAGTGCCCTATCTTCTTTTCTGTTAATCCTGACAAGGTGTATATAAAATTTCACAATGATCAGTTAAATAATTAAGACGTGAAGCATTGAGCCTCCTGTCCGTTGGCTCTCTCTTAAAAAAACGTAACAAATAAACCTAATTTCGCTTTTATAATATTGGCTAGGATTAGAAGGACTGGATCATTTGCCTTACTGCAGTGCTCTGCCTTATTTTAAATGGCAAGAGCAGGATACTAGCTTGTTGAAAGAAATTTGCTGCATCTCTTCCGGCTTTGATATCCCCAACAAGAACCGTCTAGCGTCGGTCGGTAGGCAATAGCTTTGATTCTGGTCATTGCCATGTTCCAGTTTGAATTAGTGCTTCACCCTTCATAGAGTGAAGTGCTATTCGACTCTCCTGAAGATGCTTCGGTTGCGAAGTGAAACGTGCGTTGAGTACATATTTGTGTGTTACTGCCTTTGTTACTGACGTGTAAGAAAGTGTGGTGGAAGTGGGTGGACTATTGTGCCGCTGTGGTCTTCTATAATTTCAGACCTTGGATAAGTTTGCCCCATACCTTACACTACATTTCATTTCTGTTGCATCACGGCAGTTCCACATAAGGTATCGCGGAAATTTTGCTAATTAAATACCATAATTTCTTCTCTAAATTATGGCTTTCCGCAAAGTAACGCCTGAATCTATTGAATATTAAAAAATTAAAAAATATATACATATAATAAAATCGTAGGAAAGTCAAAACTGAACACGATAGTGACAAGCAGTGACGCTACTTCGGCTAAATGCCGAATAGGTGAATAGGTCGGTGGTACCAGACACGGGCAAGACAAAGCAGAACTCTACCACCTAGTAGCCACGATGGTAGTGGCTTGCATAGCTAATCGGTCGCATTTTACGACCTGCCTGGCAGAACGACAGTTATTCTTCAAAGGAGCCTGAACCAACACGGGGGACATTAAAATAATCTATACGTATAATAAAATCGTAGGAAAGTCAAAACTGTACATTGAATATTTTTTGAAAAGAATATCTGGGGCGTGATCTACAACCGATATTGAAGCCAAAAATATAGTTTTTAGTATTTTTGTCTGTTTGTCTGTATGTATGTCCGGGGTAAACTCAAAAAGTACTGCATGGATTTAGTTCAAATTTTGCATGAATATTACTAACAGGTCGGGTCAACATATAGGCTACATATTATCACGCTATCACCTACAGGGGATGAGCAGTGCGGAGTAAACGAAGTCCGCGCGGACGAAGTCGCAGGGAACAGCTAGTATATAATAAAATCGTAGGAAAGTCAAAACTGTACATTGAATATTTTTTTAAAAGAATACTTGGAGCGTGATCTACAATCGATATCGAAGCCAAAAATATAGTTTTTAGAATTTTTGTCTGTTTGTCTGTATGTATGTCCGGGGTAAACTAAAAAAGTACTGCATGGATTTACTTCAAATTTTGCATGAATATTACTAACAGGTCAGGTCAACATATAGGCTACATATTATCACGCTATCACTTACGGGGGAGGTGCTGTGCGGAGTAAAGTAAGTTCGCGCGGACGAAGTCGCTGGCAACTGCTAGTTAAAAAATAAGATAATTGTGAGTTCGCATTATTTATGACGTCACGTGAAAGTAGTGGATATTTGCTTATTGCACAAATTTACGTTTAGATAATTCGGTTGATATTTGACAGTAAATATGGTTTACAGGAAATCTGCAATGGAGAAAGAAAACAAGACGTTAAGGTGAAGTTTAGACCGAGGGCCTTTTCTGAAAACGATGTCCTTCCGAACTGTGCTGCGCGATGCGACGAGGCATCACTCATCGACGAACAAGAGAACATTTCGCCAGATCTAGAGAGATACATTCGGGTAAGTGTTTTACGTTTGTTTTTTAACTTTCCGCGACCTACGTTGATAAGGAAGTTACTGATTTTGCCCCGATTTTCTAAAATCAAGTTTTTACCAGATCTCTACGTTTTGAGGTCCTAGGAACCTTTTCAGAATTATTTTTACGATATACATTGTATGTATGTACGTATGTATGTGTGATATGAACATCTCATAAGTTTTGAACGGCTTGACCGGTAGCAACGTGGCTGATGCCATTTGATTAGATTCCACTAAACTTAAACTTCCTAAAAATCAATATGTCCTCTCCTAGGCCAAATCTGTTGATTTTCAGGAAGTTTAAGTTTTATTTTGAGGAATTTCGAAAAACTTCAAAAATTTTGTCAACCAAATCACATTTTTCCACCTGTCGATTATGTTACTAAAAGAACATTCCGGAATCTCGAAAATTGCGTTGAATGCCATTCTAAAGATCAGAATCGAACATCGTTTCCAAAATAAACAGCGTTTCAAAAATCTATATACCTACTGTCATTTTTAACAAACTAAATATTGAACTGAAAAAATCTATTCTTATAGTTTTTACTCCTTTGAACAGCGAAAAGTTTTAGGGATGACCTGCAGTGTCAACCGGTTTACAGATTTTTTTATATCATAAGATAGCAAACAAGCAGATGGCTCTTCTGATGGAAAGAGAAACCATCACCTAGAGACAATAAAGATGTTAATGGTACGTTGCTATCCGTGACGGGATAGCAATGCCACATGCATAAGTCTGCCGGATACCCTACCCTCCAAACCGGAATACGACAATGGCATGCATTGACACGGAGAATATAAGGTAAGGCGATGGTACCAACTACAGGGCGAGACGTTACGGAACTCTATCACTTAGTAGTCACGGTGGTAGTGACACGTATAGTCAATCGGTCGCCTTTTACGACCTGACTGGCAGAGCGGCAGTTGGTCTATCCTAAAAAGGAGCCCGGCCAACACGGGGGAAAATGTTTGTGTTTTTTTTTACATCATAAGATAGCAAACAAGCAGATGGGTCTCCTGATGGAAAGAGTATTGTTTAATCTTGAGCTTTCAATGTGCTTTGAGATTATTCTTATTTATTTGTCACAAATAAGAGATGTACTTTCAAGAATGTTAGAGTCGATGGGTGGGTGGGGGTACGTTTATAAAATGATGACAACGTTAGTACAACTATTTCAAATTAAAACAAATATTCATGATTAATTTAATATTTTCGTGGTTTAGGGGATAGCCTATTTGGTTCAAATCATGAGGTCCCGGGTTGAATCTGGGTCAGGCAAAAGTGTTATTGGAATTTTTTTGAGGGCTTTCTCTAAAATCTCAGACCAATCCAAAACGACGAAACATAGAAATTGCTTGCGACATTCTGGGTTTGATTTAACATACCTTGCATTCGTTTAGCTTGGCTTTTATTAGTCGGCCTATTACAAAGGGCATTAACATATTGTCTGTACGTGACGGTTATCAGTTATCTTCATCACCCTTGTCCAAGTCATGGGATGGGAAGTACCTACGTCACAATATATCGACTCCGTAAAGTGCGAGGATCATGCTACTAGTTATTAATTAAGCATTATTATTATCTAAATAAATATGCTCTATGAATTTATCATTGGCAATGCTAAATCAACTGAGCAATTCTGCCCACGCTCGAAACGGCTCGGAATTGTTAATCAAGATAGATTTTATGATGGCTCCTTTATTGAGATTTGTCTGACTTCTTTATTATATAAGACGTCACTGATTTGGCCAAAGACTTTGGACATTGACCTTGGCTGGAGCAAGGCTGTAGGCGAAATTGGCATGCAGCGGATATGCCTACACTATACTTTGACAATGTAAGTCATAAATTTTAAAATGGCTTCGTCTTCGGCAATTTGATTATTATAATTTGAAAAGCATTTTTATGCACTTAACTATGCTGAGGGTTTTACCGCGATGCGCGTATAAAGCGGAAAACATTGTATATTGTCCGCGCGGTAGCAGGGATGTAATGCCACATACACAAGTTTACCGACCTTACCCTACAAACCAAAATACGACAGTGAATACCATTTACGCTGTTGCGGTAGGAAAAAAATTAAGACGGTGGTAACCAATTTTTGGCAGACCTTGCATAAATCTACCACCTAACTTTCCCCGTGTTGGTCTGGCCCCTTTTTGATGAATAGACCATCTGCATTTCAGCCAGACAACTCGTAAAACGCGAACGGTTGGCTATACGAGTCACCATCGTAATTACTAGGTGGAAAAGTTCTGCAATGTCTCGCCTGGGTTTGGTACCACCGCCTTTCCTATTCCTGCAGCAATAGCATCAGTGCTTGTCACTGTCTTTTCCGGTTTGAAGTGTAAGCTAGCCGGTAAACTTATGCAAGTGGCATTAACACGCCGCCACACGGATAGCAATGTACCATTCACATGTATGAAGTATTTAGGAGATGCATCTGCTTGTTTGCTATCTTGATATAAAAAAAAACAATAGTCACATAGTGAATATTTGGCCAATATTTCACTGTTAAAAATTGCCTGGGAAAAAGAGATAGGCAATTTTCCATAGGCCGGGCTATTTTTGTATTTCTAATATTAGTTAACTAGGTGCTTGATTTTAACCTTTAGCTAAAGGAAATTATGTTAGACTTTGGCCTGAAAGATGACTCGATTGCATAAAATTCAGGGTCATCCTGTAACTGCATTCAAACTTAACTGCATTGTGAAGTACGTACTAGGTCATAATTGTACATTGTTCCTGTGTCAAGGTTAAGTTCGCGTATGAAGGTAACGAGTTTAGGGTAAAATTAATGATAATTTTGCCACAATTCAAGTTCACGAGAATCAGTTTATTCATAGCCTTAAGTAGAAAATATGATCATTAATTTAATATACACGTTGACTAGTAAATACTATAGATACATACTCGATTCTGATACCGAATAATATGTAAAATAAATAATAGTTAAAACTAAAAAACACGCTGTTATAAAAACCCAAACTAAAAATAAAAAATAAATTTAAATTAAAAGTAGTGTAAATAAGAAAAAGAAATGTATTACATTTTTAAAAAATCGTGGGGTGTGTTTACAGATATCTATCAGTTTCATTTTTAATTTAATTTATTTTTCAATTTTTAGTTTGGTTTTTTTATTAAAGCGTGTTTTTTAGATTTTTTTAACTATTTTTTATATTTTAGTAAAGATCTAGCTGATCGGGTAAAGAAAAATCGCTATTCCTGAAGACTCTTCTGATAGAAAAAGAATAAGTTTCGCCTTTAGACACCAAAGATTTTTATGGTGCGTTGTTATCTGTGTGGCGGGATGGTTATATCAGATGAATTGTTTTACCGGCTACCTTACTCTCCAACTCGGAGCACGACAGTGATGAGTATTGACGCTATTGCGACAGGAACAGGTAAAGCGGTAGTAGCATTGCGGAACTCTAATGGCCTGCGCAGACGAGGGACTATACACGGGGTACTTTTTTGTCTAACAATATGATCCTTTTGCTGGTTTTCCTGTCACGCTGACCGCAGGCTGATGGTCGGCGTTGATGGGTGAATATGTATGTAGTCATAGGTAGCGTTTTGAGTCGTGCTGACCGCTCAGCGTTGACGGGCGTCAGACTACATACATCTTGACGCATCAGCGCCGACCGTAAGCATGTAGTCAGCGTGATAGCAAAAGCAGCCTTTATAAACTGTATCGAATAATGCACACATACGACTTACCCCATTAAAGTACCCCGTACAAAGAGTCCTCCAAATAACTTAAAGACACCGATAAACTGGACTGGACAAAAAAAGGGGCCCGAAAAGATAGAACTAACGTGACTAGGAGCAGCAAAGCACACAGCGATGAGCGAACTTTTGTCTGCGTTGAGCGCTCGAGAATAACGTGTGCGTTGAGTCCGTGGCAAGTTCTCGGCGGATACTTTCACATATCAGGGATTTTTGTCCTCTGCGGAAGAGTTGATTGAGGAAGAGTTTGGTCCTCCTTTTGAAGACCTTAATTTATTTCGCTTCAAGACGAATGTGTAACTTTATAATAATAATAGGACTGTTACTTCTGGAAATAAATCATAATTGTTATGCTTACATTGCAAAAACAAGTCAAGCATTCAAATCTAATGCTTTGACGTAATGGTGGTTTCGAGTACAGTCGAGTCAAAAATTACATATCCTATCATAAAATATAAGTAGGTAACTCAGACACGGTCTACTTCGTGTTTGACATTTTATATCATAAAGCAATTAATGTAATGTGTAATGCTACTATGGTATCTGAGAAATAGACGTTTCGTCTACCTAAAGGGTACAAATTATTTGTAAAAATAGCATCCCAGGCTAGATTAGGAGAGGTAGTTGGAGAGATGTTATAGGCCGTCGATATAGAAAAAAAATATAAACTTTTTATTTTGCTTAAAAAATGGATTTCTTACTTATAAAACATATTTGAATTCGATATTCGATTCTGGAATTATTATTCGCCAAAATTGTATTATCTTTGTACTTATCTATACTTACGAATCATAAACTTTTAGACATTAAATTACAAAGGATCATTTTCAATATGTAGGTACCCAAAAACAGCAACAAAAATAAACCTTTTCATGATATTATTATAACAATACTTGGCAATCGAAACAAGTCATGATTATTTAAATCACGTTGTATAAAACAATGTAATCATACAAATCTAAGGATATGACGTAATGGAGACCTCAGTACAAGCATGTGCAAAATCGAAAAATTCTATCTATTCACACATACAGTCTATATGCATATGGTATAAAAGGTATTCATGTTCATACTTCTTATTTTAGGGATTCAGCATGGTAGAGCGATACTCGAATCGTTTCTTATAAATCATTCCTCTAACAAACCGCGATTTTAGGTATTTCAACTTCTTGCTATCAAATAACATGTATAGAATTTCTTAAGTGGCCATCCATAAACGTACACTTTGACTGACACAAAGGGGGAGGGAAGGGGTCGACGAAGTGTGACAATGTGTGAAAAGGGGTAGGGAGGGTTCCCAAATTATGTGACATCATATTTTTTCAATTTTATATCTAAGTATTACAACAATAAATTTAAAAAGCCGCATGTTACGTTAAAAAATAATCGAATAAGATTATTCAAATTTTATCAAAAGATAATTCCAATGAAATTGTAAAATATTGTGACATCACACTAGGTAGGAGGGGAGGCGGGTCTCACATATGTGACCAGCTGTGACAAGGACGGGGGATTTGTCAAATATCATGAAATTCGTGTGACGTAATTTATGGAAGGTCCCTAATGGGTTAAACACGCCCTGCATAAGGGACTATGCCTCATAGCGTACCTACGTTTATTTTTCTGTATTACAGTAACGTCGTTCACCTGATGGATAGAGAATCGTCACTTCACAAACATGAATATTTTTCAAATAAGTGGCTCCTCATATTTATCTCTATATATTTCATTGTAATATGAAATTATTCTCGTAATATTGTAAAACAAAAGTATTGTAATATTAAAGTTCTAGTATTTGAAAGCGAAGCACGAACGCATGTAAGAGTTGTGGTTGATGATGTGCTGGAACAAGTGTATGAGTTTGTAATTTGTATATCTTGGATGAGCAAGGAACATTGTGAATGGAACGTTAGGTAAATTACTTAAAAGCATAGTTTTAAGTCAGGATGCCCGTCTTGCCCTGCATTGTTATGTGCTTACACCAACGCTATTTTATGGAAGTGAGAGTTGAATATGTCAGAAAGGGCATGAAAGTAGAATCAACGCCGTCGATAGGATATCGCCAAGGAAAATTTGTGGCGTAACACTCGCGGACTAGAATATCGCCAAGGAAAATATGTGGCGTAACACTCGCGGACTAGAATCGTAATATTGAAGTGAGAGAGAGTTAGGCCTAAAAGAAATTCGGTGTAAAACTTATAAAGGGTATACTTCGTTGGGTCGAACATGGAGATAGAGTGCTAGATGAAAAGTTAACAAAACAGATATACAATGCGAATGTGGAAGGATGTAGATACCGGTGAAGACTATGACTGACATATCATGATCAGATTGATCGGATACTGTCCAAAGGTGGTGTCCGGAGTCTTCGCAACTGGCATGTTAGTATGAAGAGAGTAATGAATGTAGAGAAAGCGAGACAAATCTGCAAGGATCGTGATGTATGGCACTCGGTTCTCTCTGCCTACTCCTTTTAGGATCTCGCGTGAAGATAGGTATGTATATTGTAATACATTTATTACAAAAAATAGATAAAGAAGGTACGGATTGGATCGGGTTTTACAGTGTGCGGTCCGGTCGCCTTACGATCGTTGGTACCTAATTATAAAAATGACTACTCATCAGAAGTGCCTGCTAAGGTTAAAAAGGATTTAATTTGCACAGATGATTATCACAAGTATGCATAGACCACAGTAATAAGTGTTACAAAATCAGTAACATTACCTCAAATCGACCTCACTTTCTTGATACAGAACATTAATTCAATTATGATAAAATTTCAAACACGAAGTAGACCGCGACTTGGCGACCGAGGCCGGAATTTTGTTATATCTATAAATAATGCCATTTTGTCTATTATAATCTTGTTTACTATTCATGTAATAGCTCTCTTTAACTTCCCGCTGAGAAAATTGAAAATTGTCAAAAATCGAGTAGTTATGGGACACCTAGTGCTGCCATATTAAATAAACATAAATAATCTAAAATTAAATAAACTCGGACTTATCGGCGAAAGCGAATTTTTTCCACAACAAGAATAAAAGGTATTGTTTTTTTGTGATAACAGAAAAAGTGTTTTTTCGACATAACTTCGAGGTTATTTGACCATCGATTTTTGACCATCTACAATATTTATACTGTATTCGTGTCAACTTCATTAAAATAGTTTAATTAACCTCGTCATACCACTTGTCTGCCTGGCCTTTTAATAAAAATAATCACGTCAAAAATACGAAATACTAATTGCTTACAATTTCAATAGTAATCCAAGCGTTAACTAACTTGAAAAAACATACCTATATACCTAAAGCTAAAGTCAAAACCCCAGAAAATCTCTCTAATCACTTAGAAGGTCTCCCTAAAATAATATTATGTAAAAAAAGTACATAATATTATTTTAGGTAAAGTTAAAACCCCATAAAATCTCTCTAACCACTTCTCCCTAAAATAATATTATGTTTAAAATAATAAAGAATTTGCCGTGCAAGAGGAGACGTGAACAGAATTCCTCGGGCGACAAGTCTGACGTCTGCTTGGACAAAATTTAAATAGTTTTTAAATATTTTTTACTATGATTAAATTCATTAAAAAATATTCAAATGGAGCAGTCGGGGCTACCTGTCTTGTACGGGGTCTGTCGGAAGTTCCGACCCATCGCTTCTGTAACCTCCGATTCAAAAATATCGAATTCAACGTCGGTGTAGGAGGTGTAAAACCATACGAAAGTTCTTAATCCCGTGATGGATGTTACTAATGAATTAATAAATGAATGGCAGTCGCGTTGGTGCTGCTCACCTAAAGGACGGCATTTATATAACTTTTTCCCCTGCGTCCGGGAACGATTAAATAAAACGTGGATAGAAATAGATCATTGTGTTGCACAGTTCCTTACTAGTCATGGTAATTTTAAAGCTAAATTATTCTCGTTCAAATTAGTTCCTTCTCCATTTTGCGAATGTTCCACCATAAACTGTAAATATGAACAAACTGCACATCATATTCTTTGGGAGTGTAATCTCTGGAAAAATGAACGTAGCCAAATGCTTGATAGTATACGATGTATATCCGGGGTAATCTACTATTCCGACCTTGTAGCAACACGAGGGAATTTCCGTGCCTTCAAGCGATTTTGTCATACATACTACTGGAAGCAGAATTAAGTAGGCCATTTTCGTAGGTCCTCAAATACCTAAACTACCGTGGTGCAATAGCAATCAGGTGATTGTAAACGTCTCATTTCTTAGCAGTTTTTGCTTTATCTTACGCTGTCTCCTGCTGTAAAGGGAGGGAAACTGGATGTATTTTCCTACTCCTCCTATACTCTTCTGATTAAATTCGATGCGGGTTCCAAGACAGCTTAGCTTTTCCCCCAGGGCACCCTGAGCTCGCAACTCAGAGGTTATCAGGAAGGTTGCCGCTGTTGATTCTGGTTTACAGAAGTTACAGTGGTGGGAACGAGAGGTGGGCCCATTGCCCTTAATAAATACGAAAGTTCTGACCCATCGCTTCTGTAACCTCCGATTCTAAAATATCGAATCCAAAGTGAGAGTTGGAGTGTAGTCAGTCAGAAGTTCACCCCATCGCTTATACAACCTCCAATTCAAAAATATCGAACCAATGTCGGAGTGGGAGGTGTGAAGTCAGTCGGAAGTCCCGACCCATCGCTTATGTAACCTCCGATTCTAAAATATCGAAGCCAAAGTGGGAGTTGGAGTGTAGTCAGTCGGAAGTTCACCCCAACGCTTATATAACCTCCAATTCAAAAATATCGGAACCAAAGTCGGAGTGGGAGGTGTGAAGTCAGTCGGAAGTCCCGACCCATCGCTTCTATAATCTCAAATTCAATAATATCGAAGCCAAACTCGGAGTGGGAGGTGTAAAGTCAGTCGGAACTTAGGACCCATCGCTTCTATAATCTCCGATTCAAAAATATCGAAGCCAAACTTGGAGTGGGAGGTGTAAAGGCAGTCGGAAGTTCCGAGCTATCGCTTCTATAATTTCCGATTCAAAGATATCGGAGTAAAAGTCGGAGTAGGAGGTGTAAATCAGTTGGAAATTCCGACCCATCGCTTCTATAACTTCCGATTCAAAAATATTAAAGCCAAAGTTGGAGTGGGAGGGGTAAAGTCTGTCGGAACTTTGGACCCATCGCTTCTAAAACCTCCGATTCAAAAATACCGGAGCCAAAGTCGGAGTGGGAGGTATAAAGTCAGTCGAAAATTCCGACCCGTCAAAGCCACAGTTCAAGCTTCGTAATATCCTTACAAATCACACCCGTCTCGTTTACTAAAGCAAGCGTTTTTACCAATAAACTACTACGGCTTTTTTCAATGTTAATTATGTTGAAATTCCCTAAGTAGATATGTAATAATCTAGCGTAGCCCAACTAAGCTAATGGAATAGCTTCAATATTTACGCGAGCCTCGCCCTCTGACCTCTCCCATATTCGTCTATCCGCACCTTAATATCGATCTTACAGAACAAATACTATCTCGTAGTCTATTGGTTATCCTTTTTAGTTGAAATAGTGAGGTTCCAGGTTCGATCTCTGATTCTGGCGATACTGCCACATGCATATGTTTATTGGCTGCCTTACCCTTCAAACTGGAATATAACCGTGACAAGCATTTAAGTCTCTCAGACGAGCACGTAAATGTATCGGTCTCAGTTATCGCAAGAAACCGGTGACAATCGTTAGAGGTTTATCAGTTTTGGCGGCAATGAGTATCATCACCTATCTCGCCAACAAGGAAACCGTTAAATGGTGCTGCTGTGGAATGTTATAAAAGACCATTTTTTTTTCATTACATTCGGTTCATTCCGCTTATCCTGCGAGAGGACCGCCGTGATTCTTTATTTATCGTGCTAAGTGATATGGCGTGAAGATATTAGTTTAATTATATTGTATTACGTGTAGTGTATGCAGTATATTTTAGGATTTGCTTAGGGCTACATAATATTATATCCTTACAATTTAGGGACACCGCATACGTACTCTCTGTTGGCCTAAAGGTTGACTGGAGGAGAATGCCACTAGGCATTAAGTTCGCCTTTTGTACAAATTAAGGTGTACAATAAAGCTAAATAAATAAATAAATTAATAAAATATTATATCTATGTAACTTTTGAAATTATTATCATTAGTTAAGCTTTGATTACACTTTGATTAGTGTGAGTGCGAATGTTTAACGTAGATGCTTAGTATTAAGCAAAAAATATGTGAAGACAGGCGTTGATCAGTTCGAGTGATCAGTAATCAACGTCTATTGACTGCCTGCATTCAACACTCCCACTTGCACTAATTAAAGTGTAATCAGGGCTTACTGGCCATTTAATAGTTAGTTAATTTTTCTAAAACTATAATCTGTATTCTGTAAAATGTCTCTAGCGTGTTGGCATAACGCGCCACGCCATGCGCTTTCAGTGAATTACAGTAGTCCCTAGTCAGTCGCGGCGATACCCATACCTGCTGCGATTTGATAGTGTTTCGGTGTAGTTGAATTAATAATTTGTTGTTTTGGGGGATTTTTAGTAACACAAAATTTATATTATTGCGTTTATAAAAATCAAGCATTATTTTTATACAAATTGTTCGATTTTTAAATATGATTGTGTAATTACTAGTTTATCGTTTATCAATTGTTTTGTTTTTTCATATGATTGGTTTTAAAAAAATACCATGCTTGTTTTAAACACCATGTGTATTTATTGTATATTTGAATATGATTTATTTTTTTGCGATTTACAATTATCCAGAATTCTGCCTTTAATTTAGTGGTATTAAAAATATATATTAATTATTGATTATATTTTAATTACCTTTTGTTATTTTGAAAAATTTAGTTTTTGACGGGGATATTAATATGCCTAATTATTTCTTTAACTTTGTAATTTGATCTAGAAACAAAAAATAAAAAACCAAAAATTGGATTCGTAAAAATGTATATAAAACGAGTAGGTATGAACAATTTATTTATGTACATAATCATTGCATACTTTATAATTTTCTTTTATGAATTTATAAATTACGTTTTATTGTTTTATAAATTTCTTGTTAGAGTTTTTGACCTGAACATTATAAATATTAATTGCTTGTTTAAATTTAATGGGCGTGAATTTATTTATATTTTGAAATTTATTTTTTTAAGTGATAGTGTACAGTGTTGTAATAATGTGTCATTTGATGTATAAGTAAGGTCGTGCGACATGTTATTTTAATAATCGTAAAACATTGGACTAGGCAATTATAGTACAGTAAAGGTGAGTTTCTAAAAATTTCATACTAAGTATCTTACAATATTAAAACAATGTGTAGGTACAGTCATTACTACGATTAAACCAAAAACACTTGGTGGTAGAGTTCCGTAACGTCTCGTTCGTACTTAGTAATGAAATGAAATGTATTTATTTGCAAGGAATATAGGTGTCACAGGTTATTAAATATTAATTAAATTACCAAAATATTCTACGATGATATGGTATGCAAAAATTTACTTATTCCTATTTAAGATTACTTCCTACAAAAAAACTCACAAGCTTACAAACATTAGCTCTTTATAAAATTAAATATAATACATTGATAACTCTTTTACTTTATTTAACAAGAGCATAATAGGCTAAGGAATTGACTTGTTAGCCGTATTTTTGCTCCTATCGAGGGATAGCTTCCTAATGAGGACTAATCAATTATGTATGTTAAAGGAGCTAATAAGCAGACGGGTCTATCAATAAGCAGAAGGGTGAAATAACATTTTTTATAAATAACTAGCTAACCCGGCAAACATTGTTTTACCATATAAATTACTAATATCGCTATTGAAAAATAGGATTTGATTGTAGAAGGTTAAAAATTTAGGATTGTATGTATTTTTTAATGCCACATTATAAAAAAAATAATGAGAATTTTATGTATAAGATTTATAAAGAGCTAATGTTTGTAAGCTTGTGAGTTTTTTTTGTGGGAAGTAATCTTTACTCCGTGTATGTCCGGGCTCCCTTTGAAGAATAGACCAACTGTCTTTCTGTCATGCAGATCGTAAAAGGCGTAGAAGGTGACACGACTACTAGGTAGAGTTCCTGAACGTCTCGCTGGGTATTTGGTACCACCGCCTTACCCATTCCTGCCGCAATAGCGTCGATGCTTGTCATCGTCGTGTTTTGTTTTGAAGGGTAAGGAAGCCGATAGACTTGTGCATGTGGCATGCCATCCCGCAACAGATATAACAATGAAACATTAATATCATTGGTGTCTATAGACGATGGTTTCTCTTTCCAGCTCCAACCATCTGCTTGTTTGCTATCTTATGATATAAAAAAAACTTAGGATATGATTAGGTTAGATACTACTGAATAAGAATAATTTATTGCCAAAAATCGAACTGAACTGAACCGATTTAAAAATTATTTCACCAGTACAATGCTACATTATCCCAACTTCTATATTAAATTAATATTTATTAACAACAATAAGAAAGAAACAGATAAGTAAAGAATGACAATATTCAGTCTTTTAGTATTTTTTTGGTATATTATAATGTGGATTAATATTCTCTAAAAATGTAAGTTAAATAAATTCCAAAAATTATTAAATAAACTGTGTTAGTAATTTTTAGAACCTTTAAAGTTACTGGCGTTTTTAGAAAATGATAATCGGTATTATATTATACAGGAAAATATTCAAACACTGAATGTTGCCATTTTTTTTATTGGTTATTGTTTGAATTTGACTGTATTTTAATTGTTGATTTTAATTGAAGTCAAAAATTTTCGAGCGTGTCAGGCTTGGAAGAGGATGCCTTGAATCAAGTTTTCTTACCCCTCAATATCGTAGTCGTAGAGAAAAATCTGAGCTCTTAATATTAATATTTAAGGGTCGCGCACTGCGAATTTCTATTTCCTATCTAAATAACACAGGCAAATTTTTTTACAAACTTAAGAATTTTATCACTTCCGAGTGGCTTGCTGGACGGCTAAGATTATAGCTGATTCTTGTAGAGAATTTAACGCTCTATAAAAAAGGTCTCTTGTAAATTTTCGATTATTCGACTCTTTTAAAGATATTCAAAGTCAAAGATAAACCTAGAAAAAATTAAAGGTTTTTTTCTACTTTTTGGTTGATCTACCAGACTTTTTATAAAATTTTGCTTTTAGCGATATTTTCTGAAGCATCAGATTTTTACAGGCGTTTTGCCTGTAAAAATCTGAGCTCTTAATATTAATATTTAAGGGACGCGCACTGCGAATTTCTATTTCCTATCTAAATAACACAGGCAAAATTTTTTACAAACTTTAGAATTTTATCACTTCCGAGTGGCTTGCTGGACGGCTAAGATTATAGCTGATTCTTGTAGAGAATTTGACGCTCTATAAAAAAGGTCTCTTGTAAGTTTTCGATTTTTCGACTCTTTTAAAAGATATTCAAAGTCAAAGATAAACCTAGAAAAAATTAAAGGTTTTTTTCTACTTTTTGGTTGATCTACCAGACTTTTTATAAAATTTTGCTTTTAGCGATATTTTCTGAAGCATTTTTGTAATTCTGAGATTATCCTTAGTCCATTTTATTTGTGGTTTTGTATAGACGCTTTTTTTGACATGATTTAAGCCAAGTCGCATTATTTAATAGAAAATTACCAACAGTAGTGTATTAGGGGAGTAGTGCTCTTTTTTATCGATATAACCAAAAAAATATTTGTTATTACTTCACTTGTCACTGTGCCGCTTTGTTCTGAACTATCTTTCTTAATCTTACCTTGAATATTTATTATAATTTATAGTTCAATTCTGTAGATTCATAGTTGTGTTTTAGTTGTGTTGAAAAAAACCTTTAATTTTTTCTAGGTTTATCTTTGACTTTGAATATCTTTTAAAAGAGTCGAATAATCGAAAATTTACAAGAGACCTTTTTTGTAGAGCGTCAAATTCTCTACAAGAATCAGCTATAATCTTAGCCGTCCAGCAAGCCACTCGGAAGTGATAAAATTCTAAAGTTTGTAAAAAATTTTGCCTGTGTTATTTAGATAGGAAATAGAAATTCGCAGTGCGCGTCCCTTAAATATTAATATTAAGAGCTCAGATTTTTACAGGCAAAACGCCTGTAAAAATCTGATGCTTCAGAAAATATCGCTAAAAGCAAAATTTTATAAAAAGTCTGGTAGATCAACCAAAAAGTAGAAAAAAACCTTTAATTTTTTCTAGGTTTATCTTTGACTTTGAATATCTTTAAAAGAGTCGAATAATCGAAAATTTACAAGAGACCTTTTTTATAGAGCGTTAAATTCTCTACAAGAATCAGCTATAATCTTAGCCGTCCAGCAAGCCACTCGGAAGTGATAAAATTCTAAAGTTTGTAAAAAAATTTGCCTGTGTTATTTAGATAGGAAATAGAAATTCGCAGTGCGCGACCCTTAAATATTAATATTAAGAGCTCAGATTTTTACAGGCGTTTTTTTACACCTTTCCGAAGGTTTTTGAGTTTCAGTATCGAAAAAAAAAAATAGTCGATTTTTTTTGAATCAGCCTAATATATATATATATATATATATATATATATATATATATATATATATATATATATATATATATATATATATATATATATATATATATATATATATATATATATATATATATATATATATATATATATATATATATATATATACCATTTGGGGTCCTTCAAGAAAAGAGCTTACTCTTTTTTAAAGGCCGGCAGCGCAACTATAAGAACTCTGGTATTGCAGATGTTCATGGGCAGCGGTGATCACTTACCATCAGGTGCACCCACTGATCGTTTACCCCTTCTACCATTAAAAAAATGCTGATCTTACTAAGAATACATGTGTATCGACAGTAGGTATTAATTAATGCTCTACGAATTTTTATTACTTAGGCGTCGCAACCGTAGTAAAGCATGTTTTATTACCCTTTCACTGTGTAGCAATATGTTCACAAATGCCTGACTCGCTCCAATATTAAGGTCCCTCGCATAGTTTGACCTATTTCAGACATTTCTTATTGAAATATTCAATTTTCCGGCGTTCTCAGAATGAGAATTTTTAAAGAGACCTCGAATTTTATAGAGGTTAAGCCAAGTACAAGCAACCGCATTACGTCAATAGGGTTTTTTTATTATTAGTAGTAATTTATTACTTACTAGTATTAGATACGAGTATTATCTAGGATTTGCTTTTTTTTTAATAAATCAATGAGTGATGTCTTTATTTGAATAATTAACTAAATGAATGAGTATTACGTGGTGTATTGTGTCGTCTCAATAGACGCATAATTCATTCATACATCACCCTTCGATGTAATATTAAAAAAATATATATTAAATAAACGAATAAATGCAGATTATATCCATTAGTTACCAAGTTGTTACCAAGTTGGCACACTTGCGACTGAAGTGTGTTAAGAAATGGATACCACTCAACAGGTTTTGAGACATAGACATCCCTTTGCCTAATCATCTTAAAGCCTGTTTATAGTGGATACCGTATACATACTTCTACTGTTTATAGTGGTACCGTATACATGGAATAGTGAAATAGTATATTGCGTCATATTATTTCCTGCCTGGCCGAAAACTCGCAAAATTTTTACTATATTATACAACACGAGGTCCGGAGGCGAAGTCACGGAGCATGGTTGTTTTTAAAAATTGTTATTCAAAGAAATTTCATTAAGTTTTTTCAATAAGAACAATACAATCATAATTTTTGTTATAATGTCAATAATAAAAATCTGTAAACGATTGACCCTGCGGGCCATCCCTGAACTTTCCCGCTTAAAAGAGTTAAAATTATACGCATACATTTTTTTCAGTTCAAACATCTATTTTGTTAGAAATGTCAGTATATTTATTTTTGAAAAGCTGTATATTTTGGAAATGATGATCGATTTTGATCTTCCTAATGTCATTTATCTCAATTTTTGAGATCTAAAATATTGTTTTAGCTAAATAACCGATAGGTTGAAAAATTTCCAAGCGATGTCAAAAAAACTTTTGTTTTAAATTTTCGTCATTGATAAATCACATACAAATAGACTGATTTTATCGAATTAAAGGAAGGTATTTGACGCAGTTTTTAAAGGAGAAAAGCTGATAAGATTTTTAAGTCAATCGGTGTTTAAGCCTAAAAGTTATTTCAAAAATATTAAATATAAGTTTGCTTCAAACTGCTTCTAATATTTGAAAAGCTGTAATTTATGAAAATTACATTCGATTTTGATTTTTGAAACGGCATTCGATGAAGTTTTTTTAGTACTAAAATATCGTAGAATAACAAAAAATGATTGGTTTAAAAATTTCTAAGTTATGTCGAAAAACCCTTTTTTTCAATTAATTTATGCATTAGACGTAGTTTTTTTACTTTTTATACTCAATCAGTACATTAATCTGGAAGTTATGTTAAAAAATAGTGTTTCGCCAAAATTTGTTTTGGGTTTTTTTCAAAATTTCTTAATATCTCCTTAGCCGACTTGGTTATGAGATGTTTACATACACACACATAAACACACACAGATACACACACACATACATACAGACAGACATACTGACGTCATCAGGAAAATAGTCGGAAAAGCTTCCTAGGACCTCAAAACGTGGACACCTGGTAAAACTCGATTTTCGAAAATCGGGGTAAAATCAGTAACTTCCTTATATTTTATTAACTTAACTATTAAATTAACTATTATATTAACTTAACTATTATATATTAACTTAACTATTATATACTATAACTTAATTATTAACTTCCCGCTACGTTACGTATACGTAACGGGAAGTTAATAATATATCTTCTATATATGTAAAAATAAATTGCTGTTCGTTAGTCTCGCTAAAACTCGAGAACTGCTAAACCGATTTGGCTAATTTTGGTTTTGAATTAATTGTTGAAGCCCAGGGAAGGTTTAAAAGGTGAGAAAATATAGAAAAAAGAGTAGTTAAAAAGACAGAACAATATTTGCCGGGTCAGCTAGTTATAAATATTAATATAAATATTATAGTAATTTAGGTGACATGATTTAACATATTTTTTCACAAGTACAGAAAATATTTTTATCATATTTTTTCTACTACTTGCTACATATTGTACATATCACATTAAATTTATTAGAATTATGGAATATTACTGCAGTATAATAAAGTTTTAAATTAAAATATGCCACTCTTTTTGGCGTATGGATATAATATTATAATGTAGTCATAATTATATAAAAAACGGCCAAGTGCGAGTTGAATTTGCGCACGAACGGTTCCGTTCCATCATCTATAAAATAAAATCACGTTTGTTGTATGTACATATACTTAAATATTTAAATTATGTATTAGGTATTTATTTTTATAGTTAATATATTTCCAATTACTTACTTGTTTTGAAAGTATTTAAGTGGCTACCTGTTTATTAAAATCGAGTAAAAAAAATGCTTAAAAATTTTGTTTGTTGTATGGGTATTAATATTTACTTTATTTTTATTTATTTATTTATTTATTTTGAAAGGTAATATACAACTAAGCGTCTTCCTGTTACCGTTATTAATTTAATGTTGAGAAAAAATATGAAAAAACACGTTTATTGTATGGGGACCCTTCCTTTATATTTTCATTTTTTTTATTTTTAATATATTATAAAATGTTTATAAACAAAATTATGAAATGTTTTTTTTTTGCAATAACTCAAAAACGTACTAAATAATAGGTGTAGAAATTATAATTTTACATCAAAAAGGTTATATATAACTTATTTTGCTTCGGTCAAAATTAACCGAGTTAGAGGATTTTAAGATCAGATTACCTGCGTGCTAAAACTTAAAATAATCATAGGTGCTTCTATTTAGCTTCCTGATGACGCTCAATTTTGCGTAACATCTTTTTAGGGTGCCGTACCTAAAAAGTAAAAAGAGACCCTTTTACTGAGCCTCCGCTGTCTGTCTCCTCGTCTGTCTATCACCAGGCTGTAGACGCTTTAAATTTTCACATAATATTTAGTTGTATACTACCTTTCAAAATAAATAATTAAATAAAAATAAAGTAAATATTAAAGGGGTCCAGTATAAGGATGAGGCTAATGGGGAATTAACCCACTCTGCTCAATAAAAATAATTTTTCCAAAAACTGAATTGGTAAATAATGAGAGAGACAAACACATTATGCAATGCTCTGTGCATAGTTACGGAGGTGATTTGATCAAACAACATAGCAATTATCTACAAGTCGCACAAAGAGACATGGAATCAGCTTTGCTATCTTGAAGGTCGCGTAAATGCCGGAAAATTGCGAACACAATCTACTAGTTATACCGCCCCTCGTTGCTATGGTAAGGCAGTTTATCTATTCTTCAAAAGAGATGCCTTTGAGGAATAAACTGACTTATCGTCAAATCTATATTAATATTACCTAAATGCGAAAGTTTGGATGCATGGATGTTTTGTTACTCAATCACACAAAAACTACTGAATGGATTTGAATGAAATTTGGCACACAGGTAGACGATTACCTGAAATAGTACACAGGGTACTTTTTATCCCGGCAAAATTAGTTGATCCCGCGGGATTCGTCAAAAATTAGTGTAAAATTCATAAAAAATTAAAAAAATCGTAAAAAAAGGTGAACCGGACGTGATGAAACATACACGCATTACTGCATGCATCCATTTCGCTACTCAGATTTTTCAAGGTTGTTTATCCCGTGTTGGTCCCAGGCTCCTTTGAAGAATAGTACAAATGCCGTTCTGTTAGGCAGGTTGTAAAAGGCGATCGATTGGCCATATGTTGTCACTACCATCATGACTACTAGGTGGTAGAGTTGTGCATCGTCTCTCTCAGATTTAAGCTCATCACAGACGGTTAAGATACTATAATATTTGATATTAAGATGCCCTAATATAAAATATTACAGTATCTTAACGTATCACACACGGCTAAGATACGTAACATTAGTCTGCGTCGTTGGAGTTCTATATACAAGTTGATTAACCATGAGTGATACGACTTGATTTGTTAGACAGCTCCTCAGACAACGATTTTGATATAAAATAATATGAAATATCCTTCTTGACTTATATGTGGTGTAACTAACACGATTTTTTATATATTGATGTTTTTTACATTATATATATATATATATATATATATATATATATATATATATATATATATATATATATATATATATATATATAAATTTACAGCTAGATTGGTGTTTTTTAATTTTTTTATTGATGAAAATGATATTATTAAAAAGTTATTTGTTCTTTAATAAATCAGCAATATTTTTTGAACAAAGATTTTTTTGCTGACATTACTAATTTCACACTTGTGATATGAATAGGGATGGGCCGAAATTCGTTTTACATTCGGTTTAACCGAATTTCGGCAGCTTGAACCGAAATTCGACATTCGGCCGAAATTCGGTTTAAATGCCGAACATTCGGCACTAGAAAAAAGTATCTTCTTGCACTATTTTGCTTGAAATCTACGCTAATGTTATAAAGAGAAGAGATTTGTATTCTATATTTTTATATATTGTATCATCTAAACTCAAAAACTACTAAACCGATTTGAAAAAATCTTTCCCCATTAGAAAGATATTAAAATCATTCCCGAGTGTTACTCGGGCTATACTATACTTTCGAAAAAAATCCGTGAAACAGTTGACCCAGCAGGCCATCCCTGAAACATCCCGCTAAATAAAAAAAACATAAAAACAAAAATGAAAAAACTTCAGCATAGATTTTTGAGTTCGAAGAGTTCAAAATATATGTGAGACGGTTGACCCGGCAGGTTATCCCTGAAACTTTCCGCTAGATTTTTATCTATATCTTAGCATATCACAGATTTTTTCAGAGTTCAAAAATCTTAAATTTGTTACAAATATTCGTTAGTACATAGAAGTCGTTGTAAATGACAGTAATTTCAAAATTTTTGAAATGCTATATATTTTGAAAACGATGATTGATTTTGGTCTTTCGAATGGCATTCAACGCAATTTTCGACCTCTAAAATGTTTTTATAGCTACGTAATCTACAGACTCAGAAATGTCGAAGCAATATCAAAAAATTTTTTTTTCGAATTTTCGATATTACTAAATCCCAAATAAATCGACCGATTTTGATGCAATTTGCTTATTTGACGCAATTTATAGAAAGAAAAGCTGATTAGACTTTTAAGTCAATCGGTATATTAGTCTGAAAGTCATTTTAAAAATGATAAGTTTGCTGTAAACAAGAAAATATTAATATTTGAAAAGCCGTAATTTTTGAAAACTTGTTTTAATTTTGATTTTTGAAACTGTATTTGAAAAAATTTCGAATTAATGTCGAAAAAACACTTCCAAACTTTTTCGTCAACGATAACTTCCGAGCGGATTAACCGATCATGATACAATTTATGAATTATAGACGCAGTTTTTTAAGAAAAAGAGCTGGTAAAATTTTATACTCAATCGATACATTAATCTGGAAGTTATATTAAAAAAATATGTTTCGTCAATTTTTCTGCGATTTTTTCAAAATTTCTTAAAATATTCTAGTCCGAATTGGATAAAATTTTTGGAAGTCTAAGTTGAACAGAATCTAATTCAATGCCATTAACCGCGTTTCGATCGGTCAAGTCGTTCAAAAGTTATGAAATGTTTACATACACACATACGTACAACCAAACACTCTCTCTCTCTCTCTCTCTCACACACACACACACACACACACACACATACATTTGACGTCATTGCGAAAATAGAAAATGTTGCATACGTAGCGGGAAGTTAAAAATATAATATTTGATATAGATGAAGATGCATATATTTTAAAACATGATGATTTAGATCTTTTTTATTGCATTCAATGTAATTTTTACCTTTAAATGGTTTTATTAGCTCCAAAATTGGTAGGTTAAAAAATGTCGAAAAAATGGTAAAAAATAGGTAAGTCAGCAGATCCTGCAGGCTATCCTTGAAACTTCCCGCTAAATTGAGGTATTTTAGGTTCAAAGGAACAAAAACTATACCTAAGCATTTTCTTTCAAGGTTCAAAATTCTGACTTTTGACTTCTGACTTCTGAAAATAATAGTAATTTAATTTTTAAATAGCTGTATATTTTGAAAACGATGATCGATTTTCATCCTTCAAATGGCATTCAACGAAATTTTTGAGCTCTAAAATGTTTTTGAGCTACATTGTCTATAGGCTAAATATGTCGAAATAATAATATCAAAATTTGTTCTCAAAAATTTTCGTTATAATAAATCCTAATAAACCGATTTTGACCCAATTGACGGTATTTGACGCAATTTTTAAAGAGAAAAGTTGATTAGATTTTTAAGTGAATCGGTGTATAAGCCTAAGAGTTATTTTAAAAATATTAAGTAAGTTTTCTGTAAACAGCAAACTTTTATTATTCAAAAGTTATAACTTTTGAAAACTTGATTTTGATTCTTGAAACTTCATTTAACGTAATTGTTTGAAGTACTACAATATTGTAGAAAGTTTGACCTTCAAACAAGTTTTGGTCAAAAAGTCTCTTATATAAATAATACACTTTTTTCTAAATTTTCGTCAACGATAACTCCCAAACGGATAAAACGGTTTTGATACAATTTGCGATATTTGACGCAGATTTTTAGAAAGAAATGCTGGTTACATTCGCCGTGTTGGTCCCGGCCTCCTTTGTAGAATAGGCCAACTGCCGTTCTGCCAGGCAGGTCGTAAAAGGCGACCGATTGGCTATCGAGTCACTACCATCGTGGCTACTAGGTGGTAGATTTCTGCATTGTCTCGCCCGGGTCTGGTACCACCGCCTTACCTATTCCTGCCGCAATAGCGTCAGCGCTTGTCGCTGTCGTGTTCCGGTTTGGAAGGTAAGGTAGCCGGTAAACTTATGCATGTGGCATTAGACCTCGCCACAAGATAGCAACGCACCATTAACATCTTTGGTGTCTATAGGCGATGGTTGACTCTTTCCATCAGGAGACCCATCTGCTTGTTTGCTATCTTATAATATAAAAAAAAAAAAAAATTTAAATCAAGCCGTGTATTAGCCGGAAAGTTATTTTAAAAATATTAAGAAGTTTTCTCTAAACAACAAAATATTAATATTAAAAAAGTTGTAATTTTTGAAAACTCGGTTTGAAACTAAATTTGACTTAGTTTTTTAAGCACTAAACTATTGTGGAAGTTCAAAAAAAATTAGTTAGAGAAATTACTAAGTTATGTCAAAAAACACTTTTCTAAAGTTTTTCGTCAACGATAGCTGTTGAGCGGAAAAACCGATTTTGATGCAATTAATGCATTGAACGCAGTTTTTGTAGGAATAGAGCTGATTAGATCCTGTACCTAATCTATACATTTATGTACTTAGATTATACAAACTTATTTATTTATGTATGTTATTTATGTACAAAGTTATGAGATGTTTACATATACACATACACATATATACAGACATGCTGACCTCATTGTGAAAATAGTCGGAAAAGATTTCTAGGACCTCAAAACGTGGAGATCTGGTGAAAACTCGATTTTCAAAAATCGGGTCAAAATCAGTAACTTCCTTATCTATATACCTACATAGCAGAAAGTTAAAAATAAAAATCCATGCCTAAATTGGAACAATGTATCTCAATGTATCAAAATTTTGCTGTTACGTCATTAATTCACGTGCGTTGCGAAACCCATTAACGATATCCTATATATATATTATAAAATTGTAGAGTTTGTTTATTTGTTTGGTTGTACGCGGTAATCTCGAAAACTGCTGAACCGATTTGAATAATTCTTTTTGCGTTGGATAGCCTGTTTATCGAGGACGGTTATAGGCTATATAACATCTTGCTACGACTAGTAGGAGCGGAGTAAACAAAGTCCGCGCGGACGAAGTCGTGGGCAACAGCTAGTCCATATTAAAATTATAAATGGGAAAGTGTATCTGTTTATTTGTCCGTCTTTCACGGCAAACGGAGCGACGAATTGACGTGATTTTTTAAGTGGAGATAGTTGAAGGGATGGAGAGTGACATAGGTTACTTTTTTCTCTTACTTTACGCGAGCGAAGCCGCGCACAATGTAATAGCTAGTAGTAAATAGTAAAATAGATAAATAGCTAGTATAAAATAATTAAATTTAAAGCAAATTCGTAAAAAAGTCACGACGTGTCGCTTTTAAGAAAGCTCCCCAAAACTAAACCGAAGTTCGGCCGAAATTCGGCCGAATTTCTTATTTTCACCGAATGTTCGGCCGAAGTTCGAATTCGGTTCAAACCACATTCGGCCCATCACTAGATATGAACTAAATAACAAGCGTGATCCTATTCTCAGTTGGAACGCATAGTAACTATTATATTATAGGTACTAGCTGCAGCGTGCAGACCGCAGCATTATAAAAGTTTTTGGTGAATCCCGCGGGATCACCTAATTTTTCGGGATAAAACGTTGCATATGTGCTATTCCCGGTTATCGTCTACCTATGTGCCAAATTACATTCAAATCCGTTCAGTAGTTTTTGCGTGATTGAGTAACCAACATCCATCCATTCATCCAAACATCCATCCATCCAAACATCCCAACTTTCGCATTTATAATATTAATATAGATAGAGAATATAGATTATGAGGCACTGCAACCGCGCATATCCCAAAATAAAAACAAACTGTTTTTATGTTAAGATATACGAAGAAATATATATTTCGTATCTTAAGCTCATATCTTAAGATATGAAATATATATTTCTTCGCATGAAATATATATTTCTACGTCGTTCGGTATCTTAAGATACCACAGGTAAAATATATATTATCTTAGTCGTGTGTGATGGTTCATACGACTTGTGTGGTGAGCGATTTCTGAAATTTGCTTTAAGATATGTTATATTAAGGCATCTTAAGATCAAATATTATAGTATCTTAACCGTCTGTGATGAGCTTTTTAACGCCTTACTTATTCTTGCTGCAAAAGCGACAATGTTTGTTACTGTTGTGTTCCGGTTTATAGGGAAAGGCAGGTAATTTTATGCATGTGATATTACCGCCTCGCCATACGAATAGCAACGTGTATATGGGCGATGGTTGTCTCTTTCCAATTTCCATGAAGAAAGCCATTTGTTTGTTTGCTTTTTTGCTATCTTATGACATAAAAAAGGGTAAATGAAATAAAAAAATGACTTATGAAATAAAAAAATGACATAAAAAAAGGGTAAACATGTGTGTTGTTTGCTTTTTTGCTATCTTATGACATAAAAAAAGGGTAAAGTAAAATATGATATCAAGAATTAGTCGCACGTAACATGCAAATCAGCGGCGGGAAATTTCTGGGTCACTGTGATTGTGTTGGCGGTTCGTAGCCAAATCGTTTCATTTAACCAAGGACTTCCTTCTGCTTGTAATAAAAATGTATTATTACATTTTTATTGCACGCTTGACATCTACATAGGGGCAACTTTAATTGGAACGCTTGAAAGATATCTTGAATTGTTAATCCTAGAATTTATGGCAGCGAACTATGATACGTTTACCCTAATTTTAGGTTTGGATAAAAAACTACTTTGGTGTCACAAATCTATATTATAAAAATCATAGAATAAGCGTTATTACTCTAAGATAATAATATTATAAATGCGAAAGTATGTTTGGATGTGTGGATGGATGTTTGTTCCACTTTCACGCAAAAACTACCAAACAGATTTGAATGAAATTTGGCACACAGGTAGATGATGACCTGGAATAGTACATAGGCTACTTTTTATCCCGGAAGATTGGGTGATCCCGCGGCGTTCGCCAAAAACTTTTAGAATGCAGCGGACTGCACGCTGCAGCTCGTAATATTATAAATGCGAAAGTTTGGATGGATGGATGTTTGTTACTTAATCCCTCAAAAATTACTGAACGGATTTGAATGAAATTTATCACACAGGTATGTATATGATTACCTGGAATAGCACATAGACAAACACTGGGATTTTTTTTTTCAATTCAAAACAACACGTGCCTCTATACGATCTAAGTTAATTTTTGGGTATAATCATCTTTTTGGGTATTTTTTCAGGAAAAATATAATTTTATTCGAAATATAAAGAGTTATAGAACACAAATCAAAAAAATAACAAAATTTTTTTTTATATATAATAAGATAGCAAGCAGATGGGTCTCCTGATGGAAAGAGTCAACCATCGCCTATAGACACCAAAGATGTAAATAGTGCGTTGCTGTCTTGTGGCGAGGTCTAATGCCACATGCATAAGTTTACCGGCTACCTTACCCTCCAAACCGGAACACGACAGCGACAAGCACTGACGTTATTGCGGCAGGAATAGGTAAGGCGGTGGTACCAGACCCGGGCGAGCCGATGCAGAACTCTACCACCTAGTGTTCACGATGGTAGTGACGCGCATAGCCACTCAGTCGCCTTTTACGACCTGCCTGGCAGAACAGCAGTTCTGCCAGGCAGGTCGTATTCTCCAAAGGAGCCCGGGACCAACAGGGGGAATAATGTATGGCCGTGTCGTAAATTTAAGCAAAATGGCGAGCAAGGATGCTATAAAAGATAAAAAACGGGAGTTTTTACTTGAGTGTATAGAATTGTATTGATATATATTTAACAAAATCACCAGCATAGAACTCTACCACCAGCATTGCCGCCAGAACTCTACCACCTAGTAGCCACGATGTTAGTGACTCGATAGCCAATCAGTCGCCTTTTACGACTTGCCTGGCAGAACGGCAGTTGGCCTATTCTTCAAAGGAGGCCGGGACCAACACGGCGAAAGCTATTCATTTGATCAAAATAACAATAATCAAAAATGCAAATTCAAAAATTTTCCCCGTTGATTTTGGTCTATTAAGGGGACCGGGTGGTCTAGCGGTCTAAAATTTAAGCCGTTTTAAAAATTTTATTTCTATATGAAGCTAATGACTAATCCTTTCAAATTTTTTTACATTTATTCTATTACTTATCAACTACATAAAAATGAAAATTAAGACAAAAAAAAATTTCTTTTAATTAAAAAAATTGGCGCTGAAGTTCCCCTCTCCCAAAAAAATGGACCTGATTGGCAGGGGTCGATTGATCTTACCCTCTGATCTGAAATAAAAAAAAAATGACGGATATATATATATATATATATATATATATATATATATATATATATATATATATATATATGTGTGTGTGTGTGTAATTTTAATTCACCTACACCTCTCGTTGCCTCTTGTGTATGTTAGTTAAAAAAGCAGAAAAACGTTTGCCGGGTCAGTTATAAAAATCAATTGCTGTTCGTTAGTCTCGCTAAAACTCGAGAACGGCTGAAACGATTTGGCTAATTTTGGTTTTGAATTAATTGTTGAAGTCCAGGGAAGGTTTAAAAGGTGAGAAAATATAGAAAAAAAATAAAAGTAGTTAAAAGGGCAGAACAACGTTTGCCGAGTCAGCTAGTTTTGATATATCAATATGCATTAAAACAGGTTAATATAAACAAACATTACACACACTGCTGTGTAGTTTAAAATTACACACATAATATTACCCACACAATACTACTTTTAATAGCAAGTCCGTTTTCAAATTTAGAAGAGATTTTTAGCCGACGAAAAAACGGAGGAGCTTTTCAACTCCACGCGCATATATTTTTTATGTTGGACCATACTTAACTTTGTGAGTAGTCCGAGTTTGATCATACTCTTACATAATTTCGGAAAAAAAATTCAACCCTAGTGGATGATTGATTGTTCACTAACGGTTTTTAATGCTGGTTGGATGTAAACTGGAGATTTCGCTCCTATTTTAATTTAAAAACAAAACACCCTTAAAGGTATGAAGGATAGTATGACAAATTTAAAGTAATTTAATTATCTTCGTTCATTGATTGTTTGCGCTAACTAAACATTACTCACGGATAGGTTGTATTCGTGTAAGAACTTAGTTATTAAGGTTAATGACTGATGATCACTGGAATATGAAAATGATAAGACCTGATGGTATTCGGGAAGGAAAAGTTAAGGCGTACCTACCAAATCGGTGTAAGACACTTCTGAACTATCACTTAGTAGTCATAATGGTAATAACATGAAATTTTTGGCCGAGCCTTCATAGCTGGTTTTGAGCTAGAGATTCTTGCTCCGCTCTACCGTATAATCGCTCTGGCTCTAGACGTTTTACTCCGTGTTGGTCTGGGGCCCCTTTGAAGAACAGACCATCTGCCGTTCTGCCAGGAAGTTCGTAAGAGGCTAACGCTTATGCGAGTCATTACCATTGTATCTACTAGGTGGTAGATATATCCACTGTCTTTCTGCTCTACCACTGTCTTGCCTATTTCTGCTGCAATAGCGTCAGTGCTTGTCACTGTCGTATTCTGGTCTGGAGCTTAAAAGTAGCCGGTATACTTTTGCATGCGACATTAAGATTCCTCTAGAAGGATAGCATCGCATCATTAACATCTTCGGTGTCAATAGGCGATGATTGTCTCTTTCCATCAAGAGAGCCATTTGCCTGTTTACTATCTTATAACATCAAATAACATAAGTAAGGCAGTAGAAATCCTTAAATTTACATCTTATTCATAGGTGACTGAGCAAGACCTGCTGGGCTGCATGTGTAAAAGAGCGATATCATACGACGAGCTTTGTCTTTGGGTAATCATATTGGTTTTGTAGGGTATTTTATTTTTTTGAAATTGTGGCGCCGCTGGTCCGTACCGCTGAAGGGTCATATTATAGTGATGGGACCAGCGGACCAACTTTTGTCAGGAGTTTAGTGACGTCATACAAGAACAAGGAAGGGGAAAAGGAAGATCTTCTCAGCCAGGCAAGGTGTACTGCCTGGCGACCGAAGTCCATTTGAGAAACTTTGAAACTTGTATATAGTTTGTACAACATAAATAATTGTGATATCGCGATTCAGGGCTTTATTTAAAATTTCATTTTTTTCCATTTTTTATTATTGCTTCAAGTGGCGTTTGTAGATTGCTTGAACCGCTACAAATTTATTTGGAATTCTAGAATATTGGTGCTGTCAGTTGTAATGCGTTGTCGCTCTCAGATTGCACATGAATGAGTTATGGTATGAGTATGTATGAAAGTCAACCTTTCGAGTCTGAGTACCGTTTGATCGATTACTCTTACATCGCACGAATAAGGTACTATAATACTTTTTATCCATTACAAACAAAAACGGAATGAATAATTCCTTCATAATCTCTTTATAATAGGTATCATTATAATTATTATTCTGCCTCATTTATATGATTTTGAGTCCGTTAGATTTAGATCATGTCCTCGGCTAGATTTCCAAATCTAACAAAGTGTCGTTGAATTTTTTCTACTGATTTCACCCCGATTTTCAAAACGCATGCTTGCACCAGATCTCCGCGTTTGGATGCCCTGGGAACATTTTTCGATGACGTCAGTATGTCTGTAGGTAAGTGTGAATATTAGTATATGTAAACCTCTCGTAACTTTTAAACGGCTAGACCGATCGAAACGCTGACGGTATTCGATTAGGTTCCGCCAAACGTAGACTGCTTGAAAATCAGCACTGACTCAGCTCAAGTTTTTGAGAAATTTTGAAAAACCCTCAAGAAACTGTGGTTCTTATAATAACTTTCAAATCACCTAATTTGATGATTGTTTCTAAAATGTAATCAGCTCTTTTCCTTAAAAAACAGAGTCAAATGCCGTAAATTGCATCAAACTCGATTCATCCGTTCGGGAGTTTTCGATGACTTAAATTTTTTCTTCGGCGTAACTTCGACGTTTTCCAACCGATCCATAATTTATTTTTGATTTTTACAATATTTTAGTACTTAAAAGCTTTGTCAAATATTGTTTAATCATTGAATTTGGAAAGTTAAACCGACGAATATCTCACTTTCACTGTTACCAAAGTTGGAAAACTGTTACCAAAAATTATCCATTAATCCACAATTTTTTCGTGAACTAAAATCTTTATCGATAGTCGCATCTGTGGTCTAGTGGTACGGCGATGGCGTTAACCGTATGAGGTCCCGGGTTCGATTCCCGCGTCGGGCAATTAAAAAAAATGTTTTTTCAATTTTCTGATAAAAACAATGTTGCCCGGGATTGAAAAGTGCCTGGTTTGCGATAGGCTTGCCACCTAACACATTTGTGGGACCAAGTATCTTCGGTTAATCGTGGATGCACTTGTACCTCTACCTACCACTTCGGAGGTACAGGCGTGAAGATACTTTTTTAGTTCGCGAGAAATTCGTGGACTAACATACAAGCATACGTACACTTACGAAATTTAATATATGTACTTGGACACCTAAACAAAAAATAGACAATAATAGAAAACTAGTTCAGTGAGCGAGCTTATCTCTAGAAATAAAGACTTCTTTCAGCCTTACCGAGTAATAGAGATGTCTTTTAGGTTTAACTTCAGTTTTTTTTTTAAAAACATTCAGACTAATATACCGATTCATTTCAGAATCTAATCTGCTCTGTACCTCAAAAAACTGAGTTGAATATTGCAAACCGGATCAAAATTGTTTGATTCGTTCGGGATTTATCAATCTATATTATATAATATTATAAATGCGAAAGTTTGGATGTTTGGATGGATGTTTGTTACTCAATCACGCAAAAACTACTGAACGGATTTAAATGAAATTTAGCACACGGTTAGATGATGACCTGAAATAGCACATAGGCTACTATTTATCCCATAAAAATTAGGTGATCCCACGGGATTCGCCAAAAAATTTTATAATGCAGCGTGCTGCACGCTGCAGCTAGTGATGAATATTTTTGAAAAAGATGTTTTTCGACATTCTTCAACCAATCAATTTTATAGCTAACAACATTTTAGGGCTCAAAAGCAAGGATTTATAACGTTATAATTTCGATATTTTTGCTGTTTCGTGATTGGTTCCCTGCGTTTCATGCTGTTTCGTAATTGGTTCGCCAACTAGCGCAAGAAGACAACGTCATAATATCATATACCATAACCAATCACAACGACGCAAATATATCGAAATCATAACGTTTTAAATCCTTTTTCAAAAGCATTGAATACAGTATAAAAGATCCAAATCGATCATCGTGTTCAAAATATACAGTTTTTTAAAAATTAAAAACATATTTTTTATCTAATACTAGCCAACCTAACGTACTTCGTACCGCCATAGAACAGATTTAAAACGTCAAATATTTGGTAGTAGGAACGGTTTCTATAGTGGAAGAAAAGTATCGTATTTATTATTTTTTTACAATTTTTCCATTTTTCTCTCCATAAAAACCTTCCTTGGACTCTAACGAATATTTCAAAACAAAATTTAGCCAAAATGGTTTAGCCGTTCTCAAGTTTTGCGCTTAGCAACACGTTTAGCGATTAATTTTTATTTATATATGTAGATGTGGTCGCGACAAAAATATGTCTCGCATTGTCAAAAATTTATCAGACGTCATGTAGATCAAACTTCTGACTACACGCCCTCACTCTACAAGCCTTAAATTCACAAACTTTTACATCTTAGTCAAAATATGTGCCTTATTATGGCCAAATATTTGTTACTTCAGAACTACGTCATATTTTTTAGCTGATTTATAAAAAATCTCTTTATTTTGGAGGGTTCTTTCCGTTTGGTCCTGTATAAATTTGACGAAGATCTTATTTAGTCATCCAGATATATAAGGTTGGAAATCGTTTGCTGCAGTTAAATTGCGCTAAAATTATTTTTCTCAATCATCATTATCGCCTAACAAAAACAGCTTATAATTGTGTATAGTAATTATGCGGCTGTAGGAGTTCTAATTGAGCCGTCATTCACTTGTATAAGGCGGTGCGCTCTCTTGTGTTCTTCAGACTATTAAATAATTCATAGTTATATAAAGTTTATGTAGTATAGGCATTTTAAAGTTTAAGGTAAGTTAATGTTGAGTTTCGATGCACTTTTGTACTTTTTTTAAAAATCTCTGATGAAATGTATAATTTTTCTAGATAAATTGCTTATAGTAGGGTAGTAGCAGTTACCCCGTGCTGGTTCGGCCCCCTTTTGAATACCATCTGCAATTCCGCCAGGCAGTTTGTAAAAGGCGAATAATTTACTATACGTTTTAATAACATTGTGACTACTAGGTGGTTTTGGTAGAAATTCCGCAATATTTGGTCTCGCCGGGATATTTGGTACCATCGCACAGTGTATCGCGTGGAACATGCTAGGTGGACAATATTATTTTATGTTATATAACGATGCTCTTACTTATTTCAAATATGGGTAGTCATGTTTTTGTAATAAAAAACGAAAAAAATTATGATAGCAAAAAAATATTTTCAAAAATAATATATGAGCAACAATTAACTTAGCGAGTACTATGAATGCTGTAAATTGCATGCAGTTCAGCGGCCCTACCATGAACTCTTATAGCAGGGCAATTTTAGCCGATAATTAAACTGTCCTGCTATTTCGTACCATGAAAGCGTTATCTAACAGGCCAGTCAGTGACCACGTGACCTATGCCGGCGAGCGATCGTTTTACTATTCAAACCAACTTCTGCCCTGCGTTAGCGTACCATGAAGTGTTTTTGTCAGACCGAAATCGATATTTGAACTGCTAAAGTGTCATAATATTGCCGGTCACTTGCAGGTGGTAAAAAGTAACTTTTATTGGATTGCTTTGTCTTAAATATACTGTAAACGTAGGTATTTTTTATTATTACTGCTATTCCTAGCCCTAGTCCTATTAGGAATTTATACTGTATATTTTTTAACATTAACTGTGTTTTAGAAAAATATTGATATTGGTATAAAATACAGTCCCTAATTCATTACTTCTAAATAAAGTTATTTATTTATTATTTAATATTTACTTACTTTTAAAGCATTTTTTTAATTTTATAAAAAAAGTATCTTCACGCCCGTATCCCCAAAGAGGTAGGCAGAGGTACAACAAGTGTACTCACGATTAGCCAAAGCCTATCGCCACCCGGGCACTTTTTCCAATTCCGGGCAACATTGCTTTTGTAAGAAAACTGAAAAGCACATTTTGTTGAATTGTCCGAACCGAGACCTCATGTGATCAACTCCGACACCGGACCACTAGACCACAGAGGAGACACACATAAATTTAGATGTGTGATGAAAATTAACGTTTTGAGTGTGCACTTTTATTGAATCCCGTTGCAATATCTTTATGAGTACTTAAAATATCTCATAAAACTTCCAATTATTCATTGAATATATTGATATCATACGATCGTTTTGCTTTCGACATCAATCACGTTCATGAAATCAATGTGTTAAAATTACAATTACACAGCTTTAAAATAGTCACAAACTATTCCAAAACTCTAATCTCAAAAAATCAAGACGTACTCAAGAAATTTAAAAACCGCGCTCATAACATAAATGTCTTTATTAAACAGTTCAAGGTCATGTGTAATATTCCCAGAGTTGCGTTCTTTAATGGATGCCGCTTAACAAATATTACGTGGTTTACTTTATGTTCCATATATTTTACGTAGACTTTAAATAACTTAAAACTTGATCTCTTTTGCCAATTTGTATTCTTAAATTCAAGATTTCTTATTAAAATGCATTAATAATAATAACTTTATACTAAAATTTAAAAATCGGCAAGTTATGTGTTTCTCAACGTTAATTTGATATGTCCTGCCAGAGATAATGTGACCGGCCAGAAGACGACGCATTGCAGGTCAACAAAAATTAGTTCATGGTACGATAGTAAAACCTGACAGGTTAATACTCATAGTTGAACTGCCTGGAACTTGACAAGTATTATAAGAGTTCATGGTAGGCCCTCAGATCGAATAAGTATCAAGAGGTATGTACAATATAAATCTAAATACATAAAATTACAAATAGTAACAAAACAATCATAGGTTTATTTACAATAAAAGAAAATATATGCATGAAAACTAAAACTAAGCAGCAAAGATAATATTTCATAACGTAACCTAATAATCATCATCAGAGTCTTCTGATGAATCGTTTACTGTGTAATCGTCATCATTTTGTGGAACTGTGCGATAATATGATGACGTTTCCAGTCTTGATTCTACTATACTAGGGCTTAAAATTAACTTTAAAACCTCTGAACATATTTTTTCCGGCTTTTTTTGGGGAATCTCTCGAAGGCTATTGATCAAGGGATCAGATGTTATAACCAACATTGACAGCAAGTCTCTGTTCGTGGCAACACGCGAGCACTTGCGGGTGTTGTACTCCCTAAATCTGCGGCAATCTTTATTACGTGCTTCCTGAGCCTCTTCGGAAAGCTGCCCAATTGGAAGCAATGCAGCTTTGATGACCTCTGTACTATGAATTAATATTTTATGTACAGTAGCAGGCATACAGTACCACAAATAGAGACTTAGATAATGTCTTCTGGTTTCAAGACAAAATTTATTAAATTCAACTAAGTTTATCTCGAATCCAGAAGACAAAGTCCTCAATATTACATCGAACTGTTTGATGATTTCAACATCCAATCCCGTGATCTGAGCACTCATCTCAGCATTCTTAAAAAACCGACGAGCCGTGTTTCCATCGTTTGAAGAACCAAATCCTGGCTTTGGTTTATCTACAATAAGTCCCATCTCGTTCTTAAATTTTAACTTAATTTCGTCGGAACGAACCTTGATATCTGCTTTGTCTTCGTTGCTTCTAGCCTGCCATTTCTTAATATTCAACTTGTAGCTGATATGTAAAAGGCATTCGAAGCAACGAATCCAAGCATGAAGTGTAGATAAACCAAAGCCAAAATGATCTTGGTTGCTGTTGAAGTTCGCGGGTTCATCATTCATCGTCTTGGGGGTGGCGCCACAGATGAAACACTTTTGAGTTGAACGAGTTTCCGTTAAAGCGTTGCATACCTTTCCGTCTGTCATTGTCAGCAAAAGTTCGTGTTTCACAGAGATTTGAGAATCACCAAAGTCGATACGTGTTGGAAGAAGAGCGTTAACTTCTTCCAACAATCTATTTGTCTCCGTTAACGTGAAGTCATTCGTTTCTTTAGCAAATATTAATTTGATTGGGCGACAATACAATGTTGATGAAGACCGAGGATTTTGCCAAACAATTTTGGCCCCATCATATAATCTAAGGGGAACTAAAGAAAATACGAAAAGAAATTCGTCCGTATCTTCAGTGTTCTCAAATCTCTGTTTGTATGTGCTGTGCCCAGAACTTCCATCACATCCCCATTTACTTACAAGTGTAAAAGACGAACTTGTTGCGAGGACACTGCTGATAACTTCATGCTGTGCTAATACTAAACGTTCCACTGTTTTGTTTAATAATGCTTGCAAATTTATTTCAGCACGTGTTTCTGTTACAGCAATGTGCTCCTGTGCAGGATAACAGGCCTGTTTAGATTTTGTCAAACTATAATATGATGGAAACACATTATGTCCTGCCTTCATAGACCACTTTCTTGTTTGTTTGTACGCATGTGTTGTTGACTTAGAATCTATATAGTAAGCTAACGCTTCGTCACTACTTAACTGCCTAGGATTAACATTACTGGTATCCTTAGACTTAACATTAATAACTGAGCTTTCACTAATGTCTCTAATTACGCTGGCAATTTTCCGTTGTCCTGCTGAACGCGCAGCAATTTCGGCAGCTGTCACCAATTCACTGACACTTCGCGATTCTACGAGATCCACGACTCGACGTTTTTTGGTTTTAAACGACGATTCTTCGAATTCTTTGCGAGGCCTTCCTGCTGAAATCACAGCCTCACTCGAAGTTGATGGTTGTGGCTCAAAAGAACTCACAGTAAACTGTATATCTTCTTCATCCAGCCAGGTCTTATTTTTAATTAAAAAACGCTCCTTCGATTTTCCTGAAGCCAACCATTTGACACCAATTTTATTGGAAAAGTTGGATATCTTCAACTTTATTTCTTTTTGGCTACATTCAGTAATGTTACCAAAGTGAAATTTTGAAGAAAGGTACTCATATATACCCGAGTTCTTTTCATTTTTTGTGGGTTTCAACCACTCTTCAAAAAATTCTACCCTAGAAATAGAGTATAAGCGTTCTGAAAAAAAAAAGAAAAGAATATGTTGTACTGAAGTGTGCTAAACAATTTGTGTATTTTTATGAAGAATAAAGTATTTCCTATGATATATCAAAGAACTAGCCCGGATAAAGGTGAATGTCTGCAAAATTAACTCTTTAAAACTATTCTTTCATAAAAAAAATACGTTAAAATATATAAGCTATGTTAAAATTATACCTAAAATTCATTTGAACAGATTCAGATTTTAAAAAAGGTTTTTTAAATAATAGGACTTACCCTCCGTGTTGATATCCATCACAAACACTCAAAATATTAACTATAAGCCACTATGGATGTGTACGAAAGTGTCACTAAACTGCAACTGATTGACTGTAACGATTTCATTAAACTCAATACCTGACTTCTAACCACTATTCCTTATCAGTTAAGCATTTGACAAACAACCGATTCTTGGAATCTGGAGATTAGGGGTGTTGTTTACGTTTTGCAATTAAGATTTCCTGGAAATGATAACATGAATTTTGTCCACCTAGCATGTTCTAGGCGAAATACTGTGCATCGCCTTACCTATTTCAGCTGCAATAGAAGCAATACTTGTCATTGTCGTATTCCAGTTTGGAAGATAAGGTAGCCTTTAAACTAATGCCTGTTCATGATGAGCTGCATTAACGCCTCTTCACATGGATAACACTTTTGGAGTCTAAATGATAATTAGACGATAGTTGTCTCTTTCCATAAGGGGCTTCTTTGTTACTATCAGTTTGTTTGGTATCTTGTAGTATAAATAAACGCGCATAGAAATGCATGAATTACATCTTCATAGAAAGAATTTGTAGGAAGCGGCTGTCTCGTAAAATTAGAAGAGTCCTCTGCTTGTTTGCTATATAAAATTGTTACATGCTTACATTCTAGAACAATGTCGCTAACACACTAATACGAATTTATATCCACATGCCTCGAACTAAGTGAGGTGGAACACAGTATTTAAATTGTCTTCTGAGGATCTGATTGATGAATGTATGGGCGTGCCTTTGGTTTTTATATGTATAAAGTTGGACGAACACGACAACTTTAAGGTACAAGAAAGATCACTCTCATTTGATAAGGTTTAAGCCTGAAGGCAATAAAGTTACAGCTATTATTAGAAGAACTTTTTTAAGAAAATATTTTTATAGGTAATTTTTTTATACATTAATTTACATTATTGAATTTAGTGGGGATCCGTATTTAAAAAATAATATAAACTATGTAATTCAATGTTATACACAGTATTTAAATTATCTTCCGAGGGCCTGATTGAAGAATATAGGTAATATTATATTATGTATATTCTTCAATCAGGCCCTCGGAAAATAATTTCTATATTATTTATCTTCTTATATAGAAGAAATGTTTTCTTAAAAAAGTTTTTCTAATAATAGGTATATTAATATCACATAACATGTATATATCGATAGCGATTATGTTACAATATGTTGTTATATTTGGTGAAGAAATATTTGAAATCGGCTCACTTGATTTTGAGTTAATTCATTGCGACAAAAAAATATAAATCTCTAGTGCAGATAACAAGCGTCTATAAAATCTTGTGATGCACAGTAAGCCGGGCAGGTCCAGCTAATGAAAACGTAATTAACACACCCCTTCGATAACATCATTAATGTGAGTCTAGTTTTTGTGTCATGTTGTAAGGAAGCATATTTTTCCGCTTTTTAATAATTGTGTATGGAAATTGTTTGTTATTAATGTGCGGCCGTCCTAAACGCATAGCCCAAGAGCTCGTGAAGGTTTTGATATTTAGAGTTCCGAAGTAAACGTCCGTCGGCACGATAGCTTAGAGATCCTTAGTACCTACTAGAAAGCTGTAATTGGGCATGAATATATTAAAGTCATGGCAACCAAATGTTAATATAAAATCTTGAAAAATATTGTTTTAGGGTAGCTCCTCCACATCTAAACTGAGGATATTATTTTTTTTACTGTACCCCATAGTGTTGGGTTTTGTTGGATAGGTTTTTTTTAAAAAAAAATCTTTATTTTCATTAATAAGTTTCAATTTACATAAGTTGCGAATACAGTGCTTGCTTACAATTATTTTGTGCTATTTTATATATGGCTAATATTATACATATAGTGTGCGACATGTCTCGCAGTACCTACACTAAGTCATTACTTGTGCTGTAGGTTACTGCTATCTCTTCCATTGTACATATTTATATGTACTTACATCAAAAAAAAAATAATAGGTGCACAATTGAAAACAGTAAGTATCATTTTAAGTATAAAATTTCTTACTAACTACTTGATTTTAATCATTTTTACTTTGATGTTAAGTTGTATTTATGTGTGTGTGTGTGTGCATTGTGGTTGTGTATGTGTATGTTTGTGTGTGTGTGTGTGTGTGTGTGTGTGGGGTTGTGTATGTGTGTGTGTGTGCGTGCTTGTATAATTGTTTATATTTATTTGAGTGCTATGTATAATTTACTTTCACAAACTTTTCTGAGTCATTATGGCCTAGATTTTTTAACCAGGTATAAATTGTGTATTTGGCTTCTCTATTGTTTTTTGTGGGTAAGTCAGGAAAAATGCATAGTTTATTATAGAGATAGGGTCCTAGGAAAGAAGCATGGCGATGTGCAAGCTTTGTATTATAAAAGGGTATTTTAAACAAGTTATCTTTCCTTCTTCTTTTGTTTTCGTTTGTTCTAGGTCTTGTCTTATGTTGGACGGAAATTAGACTTTGTATGAAGAGTTGTCTCACTGTTAGTACACCACAATCTTTATAGAGCTCGGAAGTTCGAAACCGGTATGGTCTGAAAGTTGCGACCTTTAGTACTGCTCTTTGTGCTCGTTCTAATGGCAATAAATGTGTGGTGCATGCTCCACCCCAAGATGTGATGCAGTAAGTGAGGATCGATTTACATAGTGCGTCATATACTTTGAAAACTATTTTGCGGTCAGCTACATCCCTGAGGTTTTTAAAAACAAATATCAGCTTACGCACTCTCTTACAGAGAGTGTCAATGTGGGGTTTCCACATTAATCTCTTGTCTAAAATGACACCTAGATATTTTAGTGTACTGACGGATTCTTAAATAGGACAATTACAGTTGCCCATTAAGCAATTTGTGTGGATTTTAATGTTATGGTAAGGAACTCTGCCATTCGCCTTAGTAAAGGACATAGCTTTAGTTTTTCTTACATTGAGTGTTAGCTGGTTGGTGTGTAGCCAGTCAGTGACTAATTTAAGGCCTGTTTCTGAGTTTGTCCTTGCCTCTTCCCAGGTTTCACCAACAAATATTAATGCAGTGTCATCGGCATATGAGAATATCCTCCCTTTAGGAAGATTTAGGCAGCATAACTCATTTAAGTACACAAGGAAAAATGTGGGGCCCAATACACTTCATCTAAATCAATCTAAAGGACTCGTTTAGAAATTGTTAAGTTTTACAGTGCTAATTTTTGTTAGTCAAGTATTCTTATATACTTGACTCTAACTCTCTGTACTTCACTTTAAACGTATTTAGTGACTTAAAATGATTTAAGCATTTTGGTGCAAGCCGCCATTAAGGCGTTTTGACATATTTTTTTTTTATATCATAAGATAGCAAACAAGCAGATGTGTCTCCTGATGAAAAAAGTCAACCATCGCCTATAAATACCAAAGATGTTAATGGTGCGTTGCTATCTTGTGACGAGGTCTAATGCCACATGCATAAGTTTACCGGCTACCTTACCCTCCAAACCGGAACACGACAGCGACAAGCACTGACGCTATTGCGGAAGGAATAGGTAAGGCGCTGGTACCAGACCCGGGCGAGACAATGCTGAACTCTACCAACTAGTAGCCACGATGGTAGTGACTCGATAGCCAATCGGTCGCCTTTTACGATCTGCCTGGCGGAGCGGCAATTGGCCTATTTTTCAAAGAAGGCCGGGACCCACACGGCGAAAACATGTTTTAGGAACTAAATGCATTTAAGCATTTTGGCGCAAGCCGCCCATGGTACTTTAATCATGGATGAATTTCGATGTACCTTTGTACCTTTTTGAAATCTCTTATGAAATGAGCCATTTTTTTAAATCAATTGCTTAGGGTTGAGTAGTACATTTATTTTAAATGTCGAAATAATTAAGAGAACTGACGTACATTTTCAAAATACGACTCAATTAAACTATATTTTATTCTTATTAAATTATTTTATTAATCATTGGATGTATAACTGCGACCAATGGAGTAGCTACTTAGAATTACATAGAAAGAAAGGAAATACCCTGAAATTAAGAAATTTGAAAGCATGGTTGGTACCCAAAGACGTCTAGCTAGAGTTTCGACTTTTAACATTTTCAAAACCACGTGAACTGGATTTTTTCTTATTTTTACCAAAATTAGCATAGACTATCGCTGCGTGGCCCACTTGACGTTGAGTTTCGAGACACTCCCATATTGCTCATTAATAGTATATGATGTACTATACTGATACTTGCTCCCTGACTAGAATGGTAATAAGGCGACACTCGACAGGCAATGATTAATAGCATCTGACCACGCATCAATTACACGGCTGCTGGTTCAATGGCGTAACGTGAAAAGTGTGTATAATTAGCATATGTTGGAGTTTTTTAACCTCGCAATTAAAGGGATTCCGATTGTTTATTGAAATAAATATTGATTGATGATTTTTTATGGACCAATTAAAATTATATACGTGTCACTAACATCTTAATACTATGTGCTAGAGTTTTGTAACAACTAGCTACTACAACTAGGTTTTTGGTACTACCGCCATAGCGTCAATGTTTGCCATTTCCTGTTCCGGTTTGGAGGGTAAGGTAGACGGTAAATTTATCTATGTGGCATTGACGTCCCGCCACACAAATAGCGATGCACCATTAACATCTTTGGTATCTATAGGCGATAGTTTCTCTTTCCATCAGGAGAACCATCTGCTTGTTTGTTATCTTATAAAAAAAGTGTTGTTTTATGAAACCAAGATGCAAGTGAATCATAAGCGAAACACTTGCACGAATAGGTGAGACTATAAATTCTATCTTGTCAGCTGATGCGAGCTATGGGCAGTGGGCATCGCCATATTGACCTTGGCTGCTCTGTCATGCCACAAAATAACTAGTTATTTTGTGGTCATGCGCTTTTCAATTTATCCCCAATTCGCGGCCAGCTGTAATGCGACATGCGATAGATGAACGAAAAATTTCACTTAAAAAACAAATATATACAAGTAGCTGCGTCTTGCAGCTCGATGGACTTTGTTGTTTTCATTTTTATTATATCGTAGGATAACAATCAATCAGAAGAGTTGAAAAAAATTGGGAGAAAAGTTACAGGATGGATAGTAACCGGATACCATCTAAACCGGAATTGTGGTAGATAACGAGGTGGTACTGAACCTGGTCGAGACTTTGCGAAGCTCTACCACCTGGTAATCACGATCGTAGTGACACGTTTGGCTTTGGTTTTAAAGAGTAGATGGTTTTTTTTATATTATAAGATAGCAAACAAACAGATGGCTCTCCTGATGGACAGAGAAACCATCGCCCATAGACACAAAGATGTAAATGGTGCGTTGCTATCCGTGGGGCGTGTTTTTTTATATCATAAAAAAGCAAACAAGCAGATGGGTGGATGGATGGAAAGAGTCAACCATCCCCTGTAGACACCAAAGATGTTAATGGCGCGTTGCTATCTTGTGGCGAAGTCTAAGCCACATGCATAAGTTTACCGGCTACCTTACCTTCCAAACCGGAACATGACAGTGACTAGCACTGATGCTATTGCGGCAGGAATAGGTAAGGTAGTGGTACCAGACCCGGGCGAGACAATGCAGAACTCTACCACCTAGCAGCCACGATGGTAGTGACTCGTATAGTCAATCGGTCGCCTTTTACGATGACGGCAGTTGGCCTATTCTTCAAAGGAGTCCGGGACCAAAACGGAGGAAAACACGGGGTGTTTGCAATGTCTTCTACAAAAATAAACGCAATACAAGGGAGCAAGCCAGCACTTAATTGTTTTTGACTCGTTTGTGTATATTATCTCATGTATAGCCGATGTGTTGGTTGTTGTTACCTTATAACAAGTTCGTAATTGTTATGCTATTGTTTCAAGGTTCCATCGCATGACGGAACACGGTTGCTATTGCGAAGCGAACACAGTCATGATGGTTATCTCTTTCTATCACGAGAACCATCTGCTTGTTTGCAGGACGTCTCAGTGGATCGTAGGCATTCAGATTATTCATTATATTATGTCTAACTCGGGAACAAACTGTATGTATAAATGTCTGTGTATGTATGTGTTCCTGGATTCCAAATCGGCTGTAGAGATTTTGATGAGGAAGCTGGAGCGTGTCAGTATATTAGCAAATAAATGTATTAGGATATCAAAATGAAAGTGATGTTAATAGTGCTTTTAATGTGTCACGGTAGGCTTTTTGATAACTTTTTAAAAATGTTAGAGATTTATATGATGATAGAAATACAATAACAGAATGGGGTTGACCTTGTCACCTTATGATGGTGTGTGGTGTGCGTATCAGTATAGTACAGTCAGTAGTGGAATTTTCCTGCACTAATGTCGGGTTTCTATAATCGACGATCCGTCATTCGTAGCAGTAACCATTAGCGATCATTAATTTTTGGATATTTGGCAATGTGACATTTAATAGGAATAGTTTTCGCTTATGCCTCGTAGAACGTGTCACTCGGACACGTTAAAACGAGTTGTTTTATTGATAAAGGAATCGAGCATTGATTGCCGGGGTAATTTGTTATAGATAGGTTCAGTATGACATACTGAATGTAAATTCACAAAATATTTACAAATTAATATAAATCAAGAGTCTTCGCAGCCGGCGTGTGTGTATTAAGAGAGTAATGATTGTGGAGGAAGCAAGACAAGCCAACAAGGATCGTGATGAATGGCACTCGGTTCTCTCTGCCCTTAACTCGTAAGGGATCAGACGTGAAGATATGTATGTATTTATAAATTAGAGGGGGAAATGATAGAAAATGTATAATAATATTAAAAAAAATAAAAATGTCAAATAATCTCATAGTCGTAAACTGTAAATGATATAAAAATATATAACGGCGTCCGCGTCGTCAAATGCAAGAATATTGTAAAGTGTAAACAACAAATGCACGGCCTGGGCCGGCAAGCGCATCGTTCGATATCCCTACTACTCAACTTGTTTTGCTACCAGTATAATAGGCTCTGAGCGACCGCCGATAGGGCAGTCTAGGCTCTGGCGTGACTCGGTACACTTGTTGTATCTTGCTAGTAGCTTATCCTTGACTCTCGGATAATTAATTTGTGCAAACAAGTTAATTATTATTGTCAACTATAAATTAGTCGCAGTACAATTTATAATGGACTATCTATTGCTTAAATTATGACTTATTTGTAATAAGGAATAATTAAGTTACTTGGAATTGTTAAACGAGAGCTAGTCATTAGTGATGGAAAGCTTTAATAGTGATTTTATGTTATTTTTTTGATACAAGTTGAACAAAATATAAAGAGTTGTTATATTATCACATCCGCATTTTATTTATCATATCTGATCCACTTCCTACATCAGAAGTGGGATCGGATTCACTCCCACTTCAGCATCAAACTAATTCGGTTAATTATGTAGAGCAGTAAATGTCTCTTTTCACTTGTGGTATGGAAACTATTCTTTGAAAAATAGCAGAAAATATTAATTCACGTTCTGTAAATGCATCTACTCCCCTTAAGTTGATATACTTTGGTTCTGATGAAGCAGACGATATGACTAACTGGTGTCCTCCTCCTAGCTTCATATTCTTCATTACTGAGGGTCGTAACCTCCTCATTAGATTGTTCTCGATAGCACAATATTATTCCATTGGACTCTATCTTCAGCGGCGTGCAGAGCATCATAAAACATTTTACACATAAGATTGGTGCAAACCTGGTCTGACCATCGCATAGGAGTACGACCACGTGGTCTTTGTCTTCTACTTTTCCGGTCACTATTAGCTTTTCGAGATTGTCTCCTTGCTTTCTAGAGATGTGGCCGAAGTATTATAGAATTCTTTGAAGGCACGTAGCAGACAGTCTGGTCTTTACTCCAAGTTGTTTTAGTATGAAGGCGTTGGTCCTGTGTGCTGTCCAAGGGATACGTAACATTTTCCTCCAGCACCACATTTCAAACGCATAAATGCGACGTCTGTCTGCAGCTCTTAGTGTCTATGACTCTGCGCCGTACGTAAATATGGAGAACACCAGCGTACAAACCAGCCTCTGCTTTGTTTTTAATGAGATGCTTCTGTCGTTCCAAAGACCCTTCATCTGACTCGTAGGATTTTTGTCGTGTAACTTACTAGCTGGTGTACCTCAAGTAAAATAAATTTAGAAAAGAAAAAATTAGACGGGGTTGATCTGATCATTGTAGCTACTCACTCACTTAAGAGTCATGCCGTCACCTACTTCACAAGCTGCTGTCTTGGCAAGCTATATTATGACTTGAAGATCTCTTCCTTTTAGACTTAGATATGAACCGATTTAAGAGCACCACTGTATTTCGAGGAAGTTACAATTTTTGTGATAGAATCGAACATCGTGATAAACAGAAACTTATCTCAAATAATTTTTGCTTGCAGCGAAAGCAGGTCATCTACCACTATCTCTGGTGGCGTGTCCAGTGGCCGACCACCAGTGGTCTGCTATGTATGTTGTGACCCCGGCCCAGCCACATAGCTTCCATTTGTCCGAAGCGCTACAAGAAGAAAGAAGTTGCCACATCAAGTTCCGAAAACAGAAAACCAGTCAACATCTGTTCCAGAGCGTCACATGGTGTATTACACTAAGTGAAAATTAATTATTTTTTATATTTGACTCTGGTTCAGAAGGCCATATCTTGATTCCTTTGTAAGAGAACGGTTTTATGAATAAGAATCCAAGCAGTCGCTTGTCCTAATGTAATTTCCACTCAACAGATCAAATGTTTAACCACAGGGCAAAATTTAAATTTGGAGGTCATATTTCACGTTTGACCTAATGAGTCTTAATAAAAAAATTTTCGTTAGGTCACAAAATTTTGGAGCAAGGTAGAATAGGAACTAAGCAAACAGCAGGTTAATGCTTAGCAATACTTAAACACTTAATCGTGCTCAATTTCAAAATCTGCTAGCGAGAGTATGGTAAACACTGACCTTGTAGATAAAGATAGAGAGCGCTTGGTGAATATTTTTAAAAACAATTGACAACCAATTGAATTAAAACCGTCGGGCTTAAATTCGTCGAGCTGAAATCGAATTAGTTGACCCTTTGAAGATCATTAATAAGCAATCTTAAAGCTTATTACCAAGTAAACTCAAACTAATATTTTAAAAAAAAAGAAAACAATACAGATTTACATCTTCTTGCGACAGGCACATATAGAGCTAACAGTCGCACAGTGTATCGCGTGGAACATGCTAGGTGGACAATATTATTTTATGTTATATAACGATGCTCTTACTTATTTCAAATATGGGTAGTCATGTTTTTGTAATAAAAAACGAAAAAAATTATGATAGCAAAAAAATATTTTCAAAAATAATATATGAGCAACAATTAACTTAGCGAGTACTATGAATGCTGTAAATTGCATGCAGTTCAGATCGAATAAGTATCAAGAGGTATGTACAATATAAATCTAAATACATAAAATTACAAATAGTAACAAAACAATCATAGGTTTATTTACAATAAAAGAAAATATATGCATGAAAACTAAAACTAAGCAGCAAAGATAATATTTCATAACGTAACCTAATAATCATCATCAGAGTCTTCTGATGAATCGTTTACTGTGTAATCGTCATCATTTTGTGGAACTGTGCGATAATATGATGACGTTTCCAGTCTTGATTCTACTATACTAGGGCTTAAAATTAACTTTAAAACCTCTGAACATATTTTTTCCGGCTTTTTTTGGGGAATCTCTCGAAGGCTATTGATCAAGGGATCAGATGTTATAACCAACATTGACAGCAAGTCTCTGTTCGTGGCAACACGCGAGCACTTGCGGGTGTTGTACTCCCTAAATCTGCGGCAATCTTTATTACGTGCTTCCTGAGCCTCTTCGGAAAGCTGCCCAATTGGAAGCAATGCAGCTTTGATGACCTCTGTACTATGAATTAATATTTTATGTACAGTAGCAGGCATACAGTACCACGAATAGAGACTTAGATAATGTCTTCTGGTTTCAAGACAAAATTTATTAAATTCAACTAAGTTTATCTCGAATCCAGAAGACAAAGTCCTCAATATTACATCGAACTGTTTGATGATTTCAACATCCAATCCCGTGATCTGAGCACTCATCTCAGCATTCTTAAAAAACCGACGAGCCGTGTTTCCATCGTTTGAAGAACCAAATCCTGGCTTTGGTTTATCTACAATAAGTCCCATCTCGTTCTTAAATTTTAACTTAATTTCGTCGGAACGAACCTTGATATCTGCTTTGTCTTCGTTGCTTCTAGCCTGCCATTTCTTAATATTCAACTTGTAGCTGATATGTAAAAGGCATTCGAAGCAACGAATCCAAGCATGAAGTGTAGATAAACCAAAGCCAAAATGATCTTGGTTGCTGTTGAAGTTCGCGGGTTCATCATTCATCGTCTTGGGGGTGGCGCCACAGATGAAACACTTTTGAGTTGAACGAGTTTCCGTTAAAGCGTTGCATACCTTTCCGTCTGTCATTGTCAGCAAAAGTTCGTGTTTCACAGAGATTTGAGAATCACCAAAGTCGATACGTGTTGGAAGAAGAGCGTTAACTTCTTCCAACAATCTATTTGTCTCCGTTAACGTGAAGTCATTCGTTTCTTTAGCAAATATTAATTTGATTGGGCGACAATACAATGTTGATGAAGACCGAGGATTTTGCCAAACAATTTTGGCCCCATCATATAATCTAAGGGGAACTAAAGAAAATACGAAAAGAAATTCGTCCGTATCTTCAGTGTTCTCAAATCTCTGTTTGTATGTGCTGTGCCCAGAACTTCCATCACATCCCCATTTACTTACAAGTGTAAAAGACGAACTTGTTGCGAGGACACTGCTGATAACTTCATGCTGTGCTAATACTAAACGTTCCACTGTTTTGTTTAATAATGCTTGCAAATTTATTTCAGCACGTGTTTCTGTTACAGCAATGTGCTCCTGTGCAGGATAACAGGCCTGTTTAGATTTTGTCAAACTATAATATGATGGAAACACATTATGTCCTGCCTTCATAGACCACTTTCTTGTTTGTTTGTACGCATGTGTTGTTGACTTAGAATCTATATAGTAAGCTAACGCTTCGTCACTACTTAACTGCCTAGGATTAACATTACTGGTATCCTTAGACTTAACATTAATAACTGAGCTTTCACTAATGTCTCTAATTACGCTGGCAATTTTCCGTTGTCCTGCTGAACGCGCAGCAATTTCGGCAGCTGTCACCAATTCACTGACACTTCGCGATTCTACGAGATCCACGACTCGACGTTTTTTGGTTTTAAACGACGATTCTTCGAATTCTTTGCGAGGCCTTCCTGCTGAAATCACAGCCTCACTCGAAGTTGATGGTTGTGGCTCAAAAGAACTCACAGTAAACTGTATATCTTCTTCATCCAGCCAGGTCTTATTTTTAATTAAAAAACGCTCCTTCGATTTTCCTGAAGCCAACCATTTGACACCAATTTTATTGGAAAAGTTGGATATCTTCAACTTTATTTCTTTTTGGCTACATTCAGTAATGTTACCAAAGTGAAATTTTGAAGAAAGGTACTCATATATACCCGAGTTCTTTTCATTTTTTGTGGGTTTCAACCACTCTTCAAAAAATTCTACCCTAGAAATAGAGTATAAGCGTTCTGAAAAAAAAAGAAAAGAATATGTTGTACTGAAGTGTGCTAAACAATTTGTGTATTTTTATGAAGAATAAAGTATTTCCTATGATATATCAAAGAACTAGCCCGGATAAAGGTGAATGTCTGCAAAATTAACTCTTTAAAACTATTCTTTCATAAAAAAAATACGTTAAAATATATAAGCTATGTTAAAATTATACCTAAAATTCATTTGAACAGATTCAGATTTTAAAAAAGGTTTTTTAAATAATAGGACTTACCCTCCGTGTTGATATCCATCACAAACACTCAAAATATTAACTATAAGCCACTATGGATGTGTACGAAAGTGTCACTAAACTGCAACTGATTGACTGTAACGATTTCATTAAACTCAATACCTGACTTCTAACCACTATTCCTTATCAGTTAAGCATTTGACAAACAACCGATTCTTGGAATCTGGAGATTAGGGGTGTTGTTTACGTTTTGCAATTAAGATTTCCTGGAAATGATAACATGAATTTTGTCCACCTAGCATGTTCTAGGCGAAATACTGTGAGTCGGTCCGAATATGTGATGCGAATCTTGTAGGGTTTAATAATGATAGCGCAGTATAATTCTCTGACAAATCATGGCAAGAGCGGTTAGGTAATATTTAACACGTGCTCAGCAGCATTAGGTTTGACATTCGGCAACTAACAAAAACTCGCAAAAGTATCTACAAGCTTTGAAGATCCAGTGTATCCAATAGAATCAAAAAATCAGCCCAATCGGACATTTTACGGTTGAGTAGAGGTAATGAAAGGTTAAACCTTTTAGTGTAGGTGACTTTGTTAGGAATGAAGAACGACACTAAACGAAACTTGATTCAAAATATAGGGCTCCTTAAAAGTTACCGCAATTTTAGAAAACAATAGGTACGAATTAAGACATATCAATGGATCTAATAGGACATGTAAAGGAGCTCATGATAGCCTCTGCGAAGTTCCCCATATTCCTATAGGGTTTCTTAAGGTATATGAAAATTATAACAAGGATGACGTGACGGCGTATACTCATGATAATGATCTTGTTCATAAAACTGGTCCAAACAATATTGATAGAAATGCAGTGTATATTGTAGATGGTTATAACAGTCAGAGTTTTCAATATCTTCGAACTACCTGCGAAGGAAATTCTCTAATCTTGTAATAACTAATGCCACTGTTCATGAGCCTGCATCATCGGCAAAAAAATACGATATAAAGTAAACGAAAAAAAATGTAGTAAAATGATGATAAAAAAATATCACTAAAAATGTAAGTAAAAAAAAAGCAAAAAAAATTAATTATTATAGGAAATGGAAGTTTTATAAAACTATGAAAAGAAATCAATTGAAAAATAAAAAAAATAATAAAGTAAATTACCAAAAAATGTAGGATTGACAAAAAATGTAGGAAGATGACTGCACACTCCAGTCTCCGGTTTTAAACTGACGAGAGGGAGCTTAGTACACTCCAGTCTCCGGTTTTAACTGATGAGAGGGAGCTTAGTGCACTCCAGTCTCCGGTTTTTAACTGATGAGAGGGAGCTTAATACACTCCAGTCTCCGGTTTTTAACTGATGAGAGGGAGCTTAGTACAATCCAGTCTCCGGTTTTTTTAATTGATGAGGGATTCCTAGCTTGGTAGGATCCAGTCTCCTTTTTCAAAACTGACGAGAAAGGTTTAATAGTTGTAGTTGCTGAAGGAGTTACCGGACCAGCACACTATTGTAACATTTCGCTAAAAGATTACGCTAATTATAGAGTTGTAAAAAAAAATTAGATTATGTTTAGTTTTCTAAAAGATATGTCAGGATGAACGAGGCGTTCCTTGTCCTCAGATGTATAAAGATGCGCACACGAGGACGTGTGCATGTCAGTATGGCCGTGACGGCGTCCGCGTCGTCAAATGCAAGAATATTGTAAAGTGTAAACAACAAATGCACGGCCTGTTGTCAACTATAAATTAGTCGCAGTACAATTTATAATGGACTATCTATTGCTTAAATTATGACTTATTTGTAATAAGGAATAATTAAGTTACTTGGAATTGTTAAACGAGAGCTAGTCATTAGTGATGGAAAGCTTTAATAGTGATTTTATGTTATTTTTTTGATACAAGTTGAACAAAATATAAAGAGTTGTTATATTATCACATCCGCATTTTATTTATCATATCTGATCCACTTCGTACATATATAACTGACCGCCCCGTTGATCGAGTGTTTAGCGAACCTAACTACGACAAGAGGGGGCTCGTTTTCCATTCGCGGTGCAGCACCGAATTATTGTTGATAACTTTATTCACTTCTTCGTCTGTATTTCTGGACCTAGGGTACTTTGTCCAGCATTATTAATTTATTTATTATTTATTTATTAAAAAAAAAAGAATAGAAAATTTAATTACATCTACAATACAAATATGTTTGACCTCAAGTTCACAGTTGCGGAAAATCGTTTCGGCTTTAATATCTCATCTTCGCCGAAACGTTATTTCGCAAAATAGCGACACTTCCGCTCCCGTAATTTTTAATTATTTTGTGCATTTCACAAATTACTTATAAATTACGAATTACTTAAAATCAGGGTACAATCACTACGTCACGTTCCACGTACCCGGATATAGCGGTTCAACTCTACATTCTTGATTCGAACCGCAAGGGACTGAATATGCTTCCTGAGTCTGTGTTCCCCGACGAGTAGGTACAACCTGGGGATCTTCAAGGGAAGAATGAATAGGTACTTTCTAGGGAAGCGCTTTCCATCTTAGGTCGCTTGACCACGATCTCGTCTGATGGTAAGCTAAGTTACCATCAGACGAGATCGTGGTCAAGCGCTTCCCTATCGATACTAAAAAAAAAACATAATGAACACTGAACCTGTCTATAAAAAATGACTCCCACAGTTTAGGGCATTATGAACAAGAGTAACGGACTCCCCTATGGCCTATATTAATATAAATATATTTTTATTTTTATCTAAAATTTATGCACAAACACTTACAGAGTTGGACTTAATGCTACGTGTCATTCTCTACTAGACAGCCTTGAAGCCTCAATGAATGAAGAATAGTATTGAGAATGGGGTGCACAGAAAAATTATTATAATCTTTTCCTATAAACATAATTTCATAATTAAAACTAATTGGATTTAAATAAAGCATTATACACGATGCAATATTTCAACATAGTTATAATATATACATAACATTACATATACATAAAAGTATGGTATGGCTGAAGAATCCGATCCTCGGTAGGGATCGAATTTTAAACTAACTAGTGCTCTAGAAAAAACCTAAGACCAATCAACATTTAGTAAATAAGCATGTAACACCATTTTAAAACTATGTCCTTCGTGAATGTATCCTTGACACGGATCACGATAAGGACTAAATACTAGACCTAGTTGATAAATATGTATAAGGTTTTATTGGTTTATAAGTTTTCCACGTTATCTGAACTCCCTTTGAAGAATATAGGCCTTTCTGCTCGCCATTTCGTAAAAGGCGTGTTCGCTTTTTATGAAATGGCGGGCAAATCTTATGATCATACGAGTAGTATCCTCATCAGTATTGACGGTGTGACGTCGTTCTGGTTTAAGCCGGGCAAGCTCTTCTCAACCATCAGTAGAGATCATGCAGAGCACATTGCGTTATAACCCGTCTTTGAGGCGCAGGTTTGTTGCGTTTTCAGCATGAAAGCTCGGAGTAGAAGACAATTTTCAGCAATCTACTAACCGCCCCTTTGATCAAACGGTTAGCGAACCTAACTACTAATCGATGGGGCTCGGGTTCGATTCCCGACAAGGGCAAATATTTGTGTGCAATGCAACATGAGCAATAGATGTTTGTATTTCTGGGTTTGGGAGTTTATAAGTTATGTTACAGAATTTATATATGTATTTCTATGTAGTAGCGATCGCCTGTGGCCGAAATTCGACCATAGACCAAACAATTAAATCTCTATTAATCAGTTTGACAACTAACTTTAGACGTAAAGAAAGTATAAAGTATATGTGTGTGTGTATAAATCATGTATGTCACATTAATGTAGTGTCTGTAAAGTTTATTTGTATCATTAGTATTTCTAATGCATTTCATTTAAAAATATTATGTTTCTGCTGACCTCCACGATGTAAACTTTAACTGTACCAAATTTCATACTTCACCGTTTGCGCAATTGTCTCAAAAAAGATCCCAAGGTTTTTCCTTTCCGTATCAATATATAGAGATTAGTATCCTTGATTACCCATGAGTATCCATATCACTAGCAAAAAAATTTGCTTACTTTATTATAATTATAAAACATACACAGTTAAAAAACACCATATTTGGTTCCGTTTGTCACTCATTGAGTACGAAACCCTAAAACTGAATATATTGTTGGTATTTGGGTATAATATTTAAAACATTTTATTTCTATTTTCAGCGATATTTGGGCTTACCAGTGATGCTGAAAGCGGGCGAATATTCGCCGAACAATCCTCTGATTCGCGCAGAAAGAACTTCAGGTGATGTGTTGTTGGGCCTTGGGGAGTATGAGCGGAGACGGAACACGTTGCGGAAGATGCAGCAGAAGCAGTACAAGGAGTATCTTGATCAGGTACGTTTAGGGTGTAACTTTACGGATAATACTGTTTTACGTTATCTTATATATATAAAAAAAACAAAAATATTTATTCAGATAAGTAAATTGTGCATTACACTGTATTATCTAAAATACCTAAAAACTATTTTATGATCTTACTTAACATGTATCAGCCTGAACTAGGTTGAGCTGTGTTTTAGGCGATAGGTGCTAGTAAATACAATAAAAAGTATCTTCACGCCCGTGTCCCTGAAGGGGTAGGCAGAGGTACAACAAGTGCACCCACAATTAGCCGAAGATACTTGGTCTCACAAATGGCAATAGGATAGGAGGAGGATAGGATAGGTGGCAAGCCTATCGCGAACCGGGCACTTTCCAATCCTGGGCAACTTTGTGTTTATCAGAAAACTGAAAAAACACTTGTTTTATGTGCTCGACCCGGGAATCGAACCCGGGACCTCATGTGGTCAACGTAAACGTTAGACCACTAGACCACAGAGGCGATATAGTAAATACAATAATTTTAATAATCGCTGATAAGATTAGGTGAGCATAATTTACAATGTTAGTTAATAAATTGAACTCTTAAAATTAAGTAATAATAAAACAAGAAAACAGAGTATTTCATTAAAAATATTACAAATAACAAGAAGAAGAAAAAAATAAACACAGTTAAGATAAATAACACTAACGGCCAGTTTCCGAAACGCAAATCAATTTTAACCTTAGATAAAGGAAACTACTTTCCCTTGTCGAAGATTTTAATTAATTAATCTGTGTTTAACATAATTTTTACAAGCAAATGATCTGTTAAAAACGAAAAACACAGAATAAACTTGTTGAAATTAATTTGCGTTTTGGAAACCGGCCGTAAGTTTCGTTTATTTACCAACTAATAATAACTTCTCAGCGTCATCATAAGACATACTTTGTAAAATGTCAATACATAGTCTTTTTACAGTTCCTAAAATTTTATGAATAAACATTTTTTACTGCATTAATTCCATTCCATTATACAGAAGTAGACCTAAAAATACGTAAAATATGATAATATTGTGAGAAAAAATGCAAACAAGCCGAATTTTTTTCCGATGGAAAGAGATAACCTTTCCCATAGAGAATGCGAATATTGTATTTATTACCTTTCCTCATAAACACCAAGGATGGTAAGGATGAATTTTATTCATGGGACGGTACGATAACGCCACATGAATAAGTTTATCGGCTACCTTGCTTTATCAACCCGAACGCGACAGTGATAAACACTGACGCTGCGGCAGGAATAGGTAATGTGGTACAAATCGCGGGCGAGACACTGCGGAACTCTATCATCTAGTAGCACAACGGTAGTGACAGGTTTGGCCAATCGTTCGCCTTTTATGATCTGTCTCGAAAAAATGGCAGATGACTTATTAAAAGTTGAAATTATTTATATTAGGAATAAACATTATCAGTTATCACACTGTGGCCAGAGTATAACACATTACTAGTACTTGAAAACAACAAAGAAAAGTATCGACACGCAGGATTTGAACCTGCGACCGTCTCCCTAAAGCCGGGACGCTCTACCGCTAAGCTAGTGTCGACAGGCACGACGTGGCGAAATTCTTCTTTACTATAGGTATGATCGATTCGATCAATCGACGGAATCAAACATATAGCAAAGAAAAATTTCGTCACGTCGTGCCTGTCGACACTAGCTTAGCGGTAGAGCGTCCCGGCTTTAGGGAGACGGTCGCAGGTTCAAATCCTGTGTGTCGATATTTTTCTTCGTTGTTTTTAAAATTTTTTAAGTTTTCCCAAGCACGGGGTGAGTGCAAAAATAATTACTAGTACTGTCATCTCCATTTCAGATTATGTTAGAGTATTTTTCGAGAAAAATACCTCTATAGTAGCTTGAACCATCATGCCTTAATTAAGTTAATTTGTTTGTCACGGTTATCACAAGAAAGCAGCGAACAGAATCAGTTAGTAAAATGCGGTGATGGGCCATTATGGCGATGCGGCATAATGACCCGTCTATCCCTGATAAATTGGTGAGTCGTGGTGAACCGGAACGTCCGTTGATTTGAGACACATCCCGCAAGGGAATCGGCTTGACGATATTTTTTACAATAAATTGAGAATTGATCAAACATTTTACAAGCGTTTTATAAAGTATTCCAAATTATAGTCCATTGGCCGCTACACTAATTTTTAAATGATGAATATATACTTGAAACTTCGTGAGTAGTTTTCCTTTTAACGAGACAAAAAAATTGTTTTAACGACTTTTTTCGAAAATGCTGCGAAATAGATGTCCAATGATAACTTCATGTATAATATAACTTAGCAGTCCGAAACAACGAAGCGAGCAATTTGTCAGACACTATGACCACTGTATAACATTAATAATTATTTTATTTAAAAAACTAGCTGTTGCCAGCGACTTCGTCCGCGCGGACTTCGTTTACTCCGCACTGCTCCTCCCCCGTAGATGATAGCGTGATAATATGTAGCCTATACGTTGACCCGACCTGTTAGTAATATTCATGCAAAATTTGAAGTAAATCCATGCAGTACTTTTTGAGTTTACCCCGGACGTGCATACAGACAAACAGACAAAAATTCTAAAAACTATATTTTTGGCTTCGATATCGATTGTAGATCACGCCCCAAGTACTCTTTTAAAAAAATATTCAATGTACAGTTTTGACTTTCCTACGATTTTATTATATGTGTAGATGTTATGAAAAAAAGACAAGCCCGCTGAGTTTCTTCCGCCGGATCTTCTCAGTGTGTGGCCGCGTTTCCGATCCGGTAGTAGTTTAAAAAAATTTGACGCATCAAAATAACCTGTAAAATTTTTTATTGAATAAAGTACTTCTGATTTCTGATTTCTATTATTAAACAATTCACCAAAAACACAAAACATTTTTTTTAATTTTTTTTTTATATTCGATAGGTAAGCGCTTGACCTCGATCTCGTCTGATGGTAAGCTAAGATGAGGCCTAAGATGGAACGCGCTTCCCTAGAAAGTACCTGTTCACTCTTCTCTTGAAGATCTCCAGATTGTACTTGTCCGGGAACACAGACTCAGGAAGCATGTTCCAGTCCTTTGCGGTTCGAATGAAGAATGTTGAGTCGAACCGCTTTGTCCGGGAACGTGGAACGTCCACCACATAACGATGCCTAGATTACGTGCACCTCGACGATCGATAGAAAATCGGGGGTGGCGGAATTAAGTCGTGCAATTCCGCAGCGCACTCTCCAAAGTGTATTCGATAAAAAACCGATAAACTAGCCACTCTGCGGCGATGAGCGAGGCTCTGGAGTTTTTTTGCCTACCAGATCATCGTCGTTTATGAGCCTCTTGGCACGCCTCTCGATGGCCTCAAGTGTCTCCAGTTGGTATTTAGCGGATCCATCCCAGAGGTGAGAGCAGTATTCCATGCACGAACGGACTTGTGCTTTATAAAGGTTGAGCAACTGTCCCGGACTGAAATACTGTCTCACCTTCGCCAGAATACCAAGTTTTTTTGAGGCAACTTGGGCAAGATTCGATGTACGAACCAAAGTTGATAGTAGGCGTTAACGTGATACCAAGGATCTCGAGGTGATCATTTATCGGCACGGCCACACCCTGGAAAGACGGAGATAGATGGAGCGGACTCCGTTTAGCGGAGAATAGACACGCCTGGGTCTTAGTTGCATTAAATCTGACCAGATTAGCTTCGCCCCAATCGGAGACTGTCTGTAAGGACAGGTTCATACGATCGACCATTGCCTCTCTGAGAGACCGGATCTGTGCCGTACTGGCCCGCGCATTGGATACGTAACTCTCCACAACAGTGCTATCATCTGCGTACCCATAGATACCGGGCTTCAGCAGATTGTTAATGTGTAGCAGGAATAGAGTTGCGGAGAGAACTGATCCCTGAGGGACTCCGGCATTTATAGCCATTTGGTCGGATGAGCACCCGTCGACGACTACTCTGATCGACCGGCCACTCAGAAAATCTGAGATCCAGGCGCAGAGACCAGTAGGCAGACCATACAAAGGAAGCTTACCAATAAGACTATCATGCCAGACCCTGTCAAAGGCCTTCGAGATATCAAGGGAGACAGCTAGTGCCTCACCATGCTTCTCGATGGCCGAGCTCAAAATGTAAGTGGCATACGCTAGAAGATCCCCAGTAGACCGATTTCGGCGAAACCCGTATTGGCGGTCACTCAGTAGTTCGTTCGCGTCTAGGTGCAAGCTTCCATGATTTAGGCACTTTTCCAGTAGCCATCGAAAGGCGAAAGAGGCGTGTCAAAACAGGAGCGAGTATTAAATATGTACAGAAGTCAATCTACATACAAAGGGCGCTCGAGATACGGACACAGACACATCTCACGGACACGATATCTCGGAATGGTTCGGAATAATGTGAGCGCGAGTGCCACCCGCTTGAGTCATGCGTCAATGAACCTTTTGTGTAGAAAATGTGTAGTAGGTACAAAAATAACATTAAAATATTTTAGTTACTATTTGTTTACATTACCGTTCTTCTTGTTTCATTCTCAACAATTAATCAAACTCCTAGATACGAGTGCCACTACGACTTTTTTTATGCATATGTCAAAGTTGATAACCGTAGCGCGACCGCCGAGTGTAGGTATGACAGGCAAATACGTGAGATTAACTTCTGTAGCTATTATTTTGTGGCAGAAATAAACTATTGATTTCGTTCCCGGTATTTTCGCTGTGGCAGACGCGAGTATTGGTGCAATATTTTGGTCGCACATAATATTTTTCGAATTACTTATTAAATTATTTCGTAAATGCATTAAAATTAAGTATATTAGTACATATACAATCAAATTTTGATCATGCTAGTTTGGATAACGTAGCGCTTCCAAAAAAAGTTTGCTAGACTCGCCAAAAGGAAGCCGCTCACGAAGTTATTTATCATTTAAAAATTAGTGTGGTGGTCCACGAGACTTTAGTGCCGATAGTTAATCAATGAATCTTCTGTAAGGTTTATATTTGTTAAAAAAATGTCTACTTTTCTTATTAATATCACAGCAAGCGAAGAAAAAGCAAGAAGAAAAAGAGAAGGCGGATAGAGAACGACGGGAGAGGGAAGAAAAAGAGCGTTTGGAAGAAGAAAGGGAACGAATGAGGCGGGAGCGTGAGCGAGAGCGAGATAGCAGTACCGATCGACGAGTTGTCCGTCCAAATGAATCTAATGCCAACCTTTCTAGTACTACGTGAGTTGTATTTTTATATGCAGGCTTGTTTTAATTAAGAAGTTAACCAAATACGTGCTGGACCACAATATAGGGTATTTGAAAATATAAATCTCTCTTTACTTAAGAGCTAGGATCTTGTCGGTGAAAAAATGTAAATATCGGTTGTTAATTACATTTCAAAATCATAGTTTTCGCTAAAATATAAATACAACTTTATTTTTCAATCCTGATTAGTAATAATATATATTATTTAATTTTTTTATTTCTGAATACTGGAAAAAATATATAATGAAAAACGTGTGATGACGTTACTTGAACAGCAGAATAAGACACCTTTCCTCAAACATGTTGTTAAAAAGAATAATGGGAAAGTCATCATATGATAATGTCAAATATGTTATTCTTTCTTATAACATCTCTTCCTATTGTTTATTTTGTGTTAGAAAATTATCAAAAACCTGCTTTAGTGACTCCGTTTATAATTAACACCTGGATATATTTGATATTTCGCAATAATATTACTGCAAACTTGAACGCTTTATTTTTTATAGCTCAAATGTAAACCACAGATTAACGATTCACAGAGCTCTCTTTGACAAATATATCATATTCTTTTTTTTATCGGGCCATAAAAAGCAAAGGCATAGCACCATTCAGCCATATAAATGACGTCATTTAGCATTTGTCTATTTAGAATACGAAGAATTTTAAAAGTTAAAATAAATATCAAAATGAATCAATCTCGAGAAAATAATAAAATTGGGTATCTTATTTTTCCATCTAGTTTCAGTTAAAAATATAATGTAAGGCTGTTAAAAAAATGAAATATTAAGAAGAATTTAGTACAAAATTTAATATGTTATTTGTTAAAAGATCCATGCCTAGTATACAACAATAATTGTTCCAGTAAAGTGGACTCCGCGGTGCAAGTGGACGACTCAAGCTCGCCGCTCTCCGTGGCCGTGCAGACAGAAGACGACCTGTTTACGGTGACTAGTTATCTCACACTTATAATGATTACATGAACTAGCTGTTGCCCACGACTTCGTCCGCGCGGACTTCGTTTACTCCGCACAGCTCCGTAGGTGATAGCGTGATAATATATAGCCTATATGTTGACCCGACCTATTAGTAATTCATGCAATATTTGAAGTAAATTCATGCATTACTTTTTGAGTTTACCCCGGACATACATACAGACAAACAGATAAACAGACAAACAGACAAAAATTCTAAAAACTATATTTTTGGCTTCGATATCGATTGTAGATCACGCCCCAAGTATTCTTTTCAAAAAATATTCAATGTACAGTTTTGACTTTCCTACGATTTTATTATATGTATAGATTTTATTTTATTAGGATTTTTTTATTTTATTAGGACTTTAATATGGCCAATTCTAAATCTTTCTAAAACTTGTCATCAATTATCAGTGTTGAGGGAAGTGTAATGAACAAAATAATATCGTAACTGCTAGGTGGTAAAGTTTTGCAACGTCTCGTGCTATATTGGTGTCACCGCTTTACCTATTCCTGCCACAATAGCGTTAATGCTTGTTATTGTCGTTTCGTTTTGGATGGTAAGGTAACCAACCGATAATACATGTATTTGACATCGTCATCCCATCAAACGGATAACCTGTTTGCCTATAAACTTATGCATGTAGCAATATCATCTCACAATAGTAACCCACCATATATCTTTGGTATATATAGATGATAGTTATTTCTTGTCCTCAGAAGAGCCATCCAGCCATGTTTGTTTGCTATCCTATGATTAAATTTTTTTGGCTAATTGTGATTTCACGCACACACAGGTGTAACTGCACCTTAGTCCACCTGTGTGGGATTATAATCGTGATAGTGTTTATAATAATGATACTAGCTGCGCCATGTAGCCCGTTGCATTATAATGGTTATTAATCCCGCGGGAACATTTTTCTGAGATATTAGCGGCCCATCCACTAACGTTCATTCCTTCAGACACGTCCTAAGGTTCAAACCGTACAGAAACGCGACGGGATAAAATAAAACCGTTGGAGCCACTAATTAAACCAAAATCCCACATTCTTTCCCCTGAATTATCACAACACGCCAGTTCGACCGAAAAAACAATCCTCCGATTACCATCCACAAGTTAAAGTACATTCCTGTCAGTTTGCCTCTTGTCAGCCATACCGAGGGATTGCTCGTCGGTGGATGGTTAAAATCCTATAATTTTATGAAGATTGTTGTCATTTAACAGGAATGCCCGTCATTTTATATTATCTTTATAGATTATTTTCATTTTGCAACATGTGTACCCGTAAGCAAGAGATTGCTATTGCTCTGAGTCTTATTGCGAGTGAATATCTATTTAAACCTAAAAGGAGACATAGAACGTGGGTAAAAAGTAGTTATTAGAAAAGGAAAAATATAGTGATTTAAGACTTTTAAAAGATCTGGCATGCAATGATCCCGATGATTTTAAAAACTATTTAAGAATGGATGTTTCTTTATACAAATCTTTATTTTTAGGGTTCCGGAGTAAACTAGGTTCCTAAGCTTACAGTTTCGCTATATTCGACGGTCCGTCTAGTGCAGAGATCCTTGATGATTCCCGTCTCTACATTACTACCGTCTTACCTATTCCTCGTAAGAGGTGAAAGATTGACTATACGAGTCACTATCATGATAACTACTAGAGTCTAAAAAACTTCAACTTGCGATATACATATTAGTCACAGTAACAAAGTAAAACATAAAATTTTGAAAAATATTATTTGGGTAGCTCTTCTACATGCATAATAATTTTTTTTCTCGTGAACCCCATAGTATGGGATATCGTTGGATAGGTTTTAAATAATATTGTAGGTTTTCGAAAACAGTTTTTGAATAAAAGGGACTCGTTTGTGAAATTTAAACTTTAAAGTGCTAATTTTTCTTAGAGTCAAGTCCATTTTATCCTTCCGGGATGGAGACGAACACGAAATGATTGCAAGCGAGCGCTCAATCACGCCGGATAAATAAACAGACACTAACTTGACCAGTTACCGTGTCGCGTCTTCGCGACGGGAGGGAACGCGAGTTTTTAATACCGTCATTCTTTCTTGCTTTTGCAAATCCACTGACGGTCATTCCGTAAGGATTGTAGATTCCGGCAGGAATGAACGTTAATGGAAGGGCCGTTATTTTAGTCTATGCAGTGGCGGATTCAGCCTTCGGTTAAGGGGGAGGGGGGTCACATATTTGAGGTTCATTCATGATGGGCTCTAATTCTTATCTATTCTAATAAATCCATACCTAGACCTCTACCGAGGAGGGTCATGACCCGCATGACCCCCCCACTGGATCCGCCGTTGAGTCTATATGCTATTCCAGATCACTATTTATTGTGTGCTAAGTTTCATCCAAATCCGTTCAATAGTTTTTGCGTTACTGAGTAACAAACATCTACACATCCAAACTTTCGCATTTATAATATTAATATAGATGTGACATATTATTTGCAGTCTTCAAAAAATATATTAACGCAAGCGGAAAGAGAACTATCTCCACATACAGTGGTAGAGAAAAACGATGAACGACCTCTACATCCGGCTAGCTGGTTGCGAACGGCCCGGGTTGATCGGACAGACAGAACAGGCTCGATGGACCAGGCGAACCGGACGGATTGGCCGGACACGGCCGAAAATGATGGTCCGAGAAGTGAGTGGCCGGATACGAACAGAGACAATAAACATTGGAAGGACACAAGTAAGTTTTTTTTAGGTTAACGATTATCGACTATTTTTTTGCGATGACCCGGGACCGACAGCTTTACGTGCTTGTCCAAGACACGGGTGTGCAATACACGACTCGGCCAGACTTCGTGCTGCTACTGAGATTTTAGGTTTTCAAGAAAAAACTCATACAAAACCTAAATAACACTTGTTATCTGGGGATCGAACCCGGGGCCTCATGATCTGAGCCGAAAAGGCTAACCCTAGACCACGAAGCAGTCAATAGAAAAGACAACAGTATAAATAAAACTAGCTGAGCCCGCGATTTACGCGATTAAAAGTAGCCTAAGTTACTCCTTATTATAATCAGCTATCTGTCTGTGAAAGTCCTGTCAAAATTGTTCCAGCTGTTTCAGATATTAGTCGGAATAAACAGACAGACAGACAGAAAAATTGTAAAAAGTGTTATTTTGGTATATGTAACGTGTATACATACATATGCATTTGGTAAAAAGCGGTTATTTTAATATGACAAGCAGACACACAAAAAGACGCTCCAATTATATTTATTTGTAATATATATATATATATATATATATATATATATATATATATATATATATATATATATATATATATATATATATATATATATATATATATATATATATATCGCATCGGCGTGTGTGGCCGCGTTCCGATCCGGTAGTAATGTTAAAAAACCGATGTCAAGTTTAAAATGTAATATTATATAATGATAATTTTTAAATGTTGGCACGCTATATTATGGTAGGTAGGTTAGTAATTTATTTAGATTTTAACAAATTGTAACACACATATTCTTGCAAATAAATATTTTCATTTCATTTAATTCGCAAAAGCCCAACTAGATCGCTTTTAAACAGTTATATGATTGTCGCACACAGCGGGCCGGATTTTTGCGCGGCAGATTTCGGTGAATGCGATGGTTGACAATGTGCTATAGCGAGCGGAACAGCGCGCACGAGTTCCTCAGTATTTAGAGTATTCATTTAAAAATTGGACAAAAAAGAGCGATTAATAATAAGTTCAAGGCTACCAAGAGTTATATGATTTGCAAGTTCAATAAGGAAATTTGGAAATGCGCTGCGTTGCGATGCGGACCGGTCCTTCCCACCGCACTCCAGGCCATCCCAGTTCGGCATTAACGGAATAGAAGAGATTTTATTTTTTTGGTCTATGGTCGAATTTCAACCACAGGGCGATCACTAGTAATTAATGGAGTTCCTTTATCTCTTATATTTGAAAATATCCCCGGGTGTAATGTGCCCCGTAATAATCTTTTAAGGTACTGATATGTTAGAGCGGACGGGTCAGAACATTGGTACAAGCCGGGCTGGCGCCTGGCCGGCCGCTCGGAGCCGCGGCTCGCACAGCTGGGAGCGCGCCGACCTCCGCAAGCAACTGAGGCGACGCAGCTACGGGGACTACGGTACGGATTGTACAATACACACGCGCACATACACACTTTACGGCGTTTTGGTCCAGGCATCCTTTTTATAGATGATCTGCCATTATGCCACACAATTCATAAAAGGAAAACTATTGGCGATAGATTTCAGTACTATCGTGACTAACAGTTCCGCAAGAAATCAGCCAGCCTCAAGCATATATATATATATATATATATATATATATATATATATATATATATATATATATATATATATATATATATATATATATATATATATATATATATAACAATAATGACGCTGTTATATACTAAACGTTGATACCACACAACATAGGTGCTATGATATATTGAATAGACTAAAACATATGTTTAGAAGTTTTAGTTTTCGTGCTTCATTTTTGTGTAAGTGCAATTCAGGCCGTGGTGTCCCCTTGGCTTTTAGTTACGAGACGCATTTCGAAAGTATCTTCACAATTTTTATTGAAAGACGCGGTGTTGTTTTATTTTCACCAGAAATGACGCATATGGACTATTTTATAATAGATATTTATAAAAAAGAGTACAAAACTTCCGTAACATAACCGTTGACCACATTTCTACGTTTACATATATGAATAACAGCTCATCATCCTTTATCTATTTTTTTGTCGAAATCGAACACATAGTATAAAATCCTTTGTCTCAGTCGCAGGACTATATCGATGCTTTTTTTCGCACTCATTGAATTCAGACTTTGGTTCAAAAAAGCGTAATAACATTTCCACTATGAAGGTATATATGTCATTGTTTCTTGTAGAGTGTACAGGTATAGTATATAATATGCTCTTTAAGATGAGCCGCCACTGATCAGGAGAGCCATCAGCTTGTTTGCTATCCTATATTATTAAAAAAAATCGCTCAACTGTACGATATTCTATAACATGGATAGTGAGAAACAGCTGTTGCTTGGTCTTAGCTAGCATTTGAAGTATATGCATTTATGATGTATAGCATCAGAATTTTTCTACAATGCTCCATTGCTGCTTTATGGTCATTAGTGTGCCGTTAATTTTAATAATTTATTAAAGCAACAAGAATATGAAGCAAGCACACAATTATATAAAAAGGAATGACTTTTTCTTAAAATAAAAAAAACTCAAATACTTATTGATTTTTACTGTGATTATTTTTTATTTGAACCATATCTTGACCATGCTGTCTCCCATTTTTACTTTAGGGATACCCACATACAATACATAAAGAATACACGACATAGATGTACTCGTATGTCTGCTATTTGCATATGAATTTCAGCATATATTTATACGGGTACAGAGTTTTTTTTTTTTAAAGTAAACGGGCCAAAAACGCGTAAGTATAACATACAGTTCCATAGGCGGTATCCACCTAATTGATACAACATCTTGAGAATAATATTCTTAGATCGTCTACTTAACAAATTAACCCAACAAACTAAACAGTTATAACACAAGATTATGTCGGACGTTTACTAAACGTTACCATTTCGTTGTAACTCGTTCAATAATAATCTAGTATTACGCTCGTTTATAAATGAGATTGTAGTTCTTTGGCTTGTAATTTAGTATTACGCCGGTAAAATAATGTAATCGTGGCATAATGGCACATAAGGTTAATCATAGTATAGCAAACAAGCAGATTGTTCTCCTGATGGAAAGAGAAACCATCGCATATAGACACCAAAAATGTTTATGTTGTGTTGCTATCTGTTTGGCGGAATGACAATGCTACATGCATAGTCTACTGGCTACCTTACCCTCCAAACCGGAACGTAACAATGACAAGCATTGACGCTATTGTGGTATGAAGAGGTAAGGTGATGGTGCCAAATACCTGGGTGAAACGTTGTAGGACTCTACCACCTAATAGTCACGATGGTAGTGCCATATATAGACTATAGTAATCGACGTTACTAATGAATTAATTGATGAATGGCAGTCGCGTTGGTGTTGTTAAACTAAAGGACGGCATTTATATTACTTTTTCCCATTCGTCCGGGATCGTTTAAGTAAAACGTGGATAGAAATAGACCATTGTGTTGCGCAGCCACTCACTAGCCACGGTAATTTTAAAGCTAAATTATTCTCGTCTAAATAAGTTCCTTTTTCTTTTTGCGAATGCTCTTCATTAAATTGTAAACATGAACTAACTGCACATCACATTCTTTGGGAGTGTAATCTTTGGCAAAACGAACGTAGCCAAATGCTTGATAGTGTCCAATGTATATCCGGTGTAATTTATTACTCTTTGTGGGAACATGGAAGCTTCCGTGAATTTAAGTGATTTTGTCATAATTACTACTGGAAGCAAAATTAAGTAGACCTTGTTGGAAGGTCCCTAATTTTCAAACTTCTGTGGTGCAACAACAATCAGGTTTAACTTGATTGTAAAAGTCTCATTTCGTAGATTTTTTTTGCTTTTAACATTTTGCTGTCTCATATTGAAAAGGGAGGGAAACTGGGTGTATTTTCCTATTCCTCCTATATACTTGTGATTAATTTCGATGCGGATCCCAAAACAGCTTAACTTTTCCCCAGGGCACGCTGAGCTCGCAACTCAGTGGTTATTAGGACGTTTGCCGCTGTTAATTCTGGTTTACAGAAGTTACAGTGATGGGAACGAGAGGTGGGCCAATTTCCCTTAAAAAATGCAAAAAAAAAAGACTGTAGTCATTCGGTCGCTTTTACAAACTGCCGGGTAGAACGGCAGTTGATCTATTCTTCAAAGGAGCCCGAACCAACATGGGGGAGGTTAGTCCACAAGTATTGCTTAGGGTATTTCAAGTGGGGCTGCTATATTAACGAATTATTATTATTTTTTCAAATTTTCAATTATATAGGCTATTGAAATCCGTGTGTAAAATTAAATTGATAGTATCATCGACACTTTGTATATAACCACGGCCAATATAATTGGCCGAAACGTCGAGATTTTTAAGTAAGTTATATGAAGGTACGCGTTTTCGACCAACTTTACTTTTTTTTAAATCATAGCGGTAGTTTAAAGTTCATATATACATCTCTTGTAAATTTAAAAGTTTTAAATTTTTTCAGTACCTTCAATTCTTGACGCCGATGCAATTCAGCTGCGTAATGAACTAGCTGAAAAGGTAATTATTACATAGAAATAAATATCGCCAATATGTTTGCTCAGCAAAGTCGTTATAGACAACAGAATATTTCAAGACATTTCGATTCTTTCGTTCTTTGGACTTTTTAAAATAAAAATATATATCGCACCCCCGGTGCAACACTGCAGTGGCGTAGCGTGGACTAATATATACGTGGCCAAAGTCGCATCGGCGAGGCCCCTTTCCTTTTGTTCCCAAAAGCTACCCAAAAACACGCGTCAAGTTTGAAATAAGCGAAAAGCTATGGTGTCTTTATAACGCGTTAACTTAGGATCTAGGAGTTGTTTTGTTTGTATTTCACATACAGAAGAGTGAGGCCAATATTTTTCAGGCTTTTATTTTATTTAAAAATAAACAAAGATTTTAAATCAGATAGTACGAGTCCCCTTTAGCTGCGAGGCTGTGGGCGAAGGCCCACTTCGCCCACGCCTAGCTACGCCACTGCAACACTGTCACTTATGCAAAAATGTAGTTTTTCAGGAAAAACATTTAAAAGTTTGATACCTCACAAAACAATGGCTTTAGAAGATATAGATAGATGAATAGCTTATACTACATCTTCGACTTTAACTTTTGGATAAATAATGATCACTTAATATTGTAAAAATAAGTTAAATATATTATATTTAACTGATTTTTGTAATTTTTACAAAAGTGACAGTGTTGCAACGGGGGTGCGATATATTTATATTTATGTTGTATATATATATATATATATATATATATATATATATATATATATATATATATATATATATATATATATATATATATATATATATATATATATATATATATATATATATATATGTTGTAGCATTAATCCCGTGCTAAATTTGACAAAATTTGAACCACAGACACGTAGCTCAGCGATCACAGCTTTGTCTGGTCACAGCTTTGGCAAAGTCGCTGTATCAGAAGTGTAAAAATTTTTATTCGTCAAGTTTTTAAAACACGTATTTGGCTTAATAATGCTTACTGAGTGTTTTTTACCCACTAGTTTAGGCCCAGTTTTTGCTGGTATGAAAGTTTGTATGTAAAACTGTATGGATTAAATGCTACTTTAATCCCGGTGGAAGTTGCGCGGGTCAGCTAGTTTTTTAATAACCTACATGTATGGAAATATTTTTTCATGCGACAGCGAATGCCAAAGTTCGTGAATTTGGGCCTTGCAAAACGTTACTTTAACATCCATACTAAATTGACGTGATTTTTAAGTGGAGATAGTAGAAGGGATGGAGAGTGACTTAGGCTATTTTTTATCTCTTTCTAACCCCCACTTCCCACGCGAGCGTAGTCGCGGGCATAAGCTAGTTTTCACAATACTTATTGTATTGACGCGCCCTTACAGAACAGGACATTTGCATTTCTGCTAGGTGACTTATACAGGGTTATTTTTATAGGTTCAGCCAAATTTTTAGAGGCTGCTCAGAATCGATAATATTAATACAAGCTTAGAGTTCGTATTGTGCAATAAAATACCACTTATATGAAACCGTATTTATTTTGCCACACAAATATAGGATACACCACAATACATACTGACGAAGTCTAATTAACAGTATATATATTCACACTAGAACTAACCGACTAAACCGAATCACTAAACTAAGAACACTTTTCGAATCACTTTTCACTGTACTATTTTGCTTCACACTGATCATCCGAACTATCGCTTCCGAATCGCTTAATAACACTGACTAGCTATTTGCCAACACGTCCTTATTTATACACAAGGTAAAGAACAGTGCCGTAGGCGGTATCCACCTAATTGTTACAATATCTTGAGAATAATATTCTTAGACCGTCTACTTAACAAATTAACCCAACAAACTAAACAGTTATGACATAAGATTATGTTGGACGTTTATTAAACGTTACCATTTTGTTGTAATTCGTTCAATAATAATCTAGTATTACGCTCGTTCATAAATGAGATTGTAGTTCTTTGGCTTGTAATTTAGTATTACGCCGGTCAGAACAATGTAATGGCACATAAGGTTAATCATAATATAGCAAACAAGCAAATGGCTCTCACCAAAAATGCTATTTGCCAAACGTCCTTATTTATACACAAGGTAAAGAACGACCATGTTCTCGAAAGTTCCGAAAATAACTCATACATTTAAGAGTCATTTTTGGAACTTTCGGGAATGTAAACAAGTCTTATGCCTTATGCTAAAAGGTCAATTGTGGCATAGCTGTTTGAGTAACGGCAGCTATTGTTTATCGATAGATAGAATCAGCTATCTCTTCTTTTATTTCTACGTTTTTTAGTATTTTCATTCTTCATTTTCCTAATTGATTTGCAACAATATGTTCGAATTATGTAATATATATATATATATATATATATATATATATATATATATATATATATTTAATTCAAATTTTTTTTATTTTTATCCGATACAGAAAATACAACACATGGTTATAATTTTAATTACGCAAAATTCAGCTGATTCGGTACTTATCGTAGGCCACTAATGTCCCTCGCACCCCGCACATACGCGGCGGCAGATCAACAAGACTCGGTGCATCCAATTCATAAATTTAGTGGGATATTTTTAAACGCATATTTTTATATTATCTTGCAACAATTTAACAATCCACACTAATATTATAAATGTGAAAGTAATTCTGATTTGTCATATTATCTATTTAAAAGTAAATCTGGCTGTTTGCCTGTCTGTCTCTTCTTTACGAATAAACTACTTTATCGAATTGAATGAAACTTAGTACAAATATAGTTTCAGACTCGAGAAAGGACATAGGAGGGTTTTTATCCCGGAAATCCGATGGGAACGGGAACTATGCGGGTTTTATTTACGCGGACCAAGTCGCGGGCACGACTAGTAATAATTAAAACTCGCTTACAATCCAATATTTAATTCTTAATTTTAAAATTTATCCTGACCTCTAAAAGTGACCCTATATAACGCAAACGAAGGGTGAACATGTCTTTACTATCGCAAATACTTTACAATATAATTCTCAAATATTTCGTTCGGGTTTAGTATCGCCGCCTCATTCGTGCTGCAATAACTTCAGATACCTGTAACTATCTATAATGGATAAGGTAGCTGATAAACTTGTGCATGTAATATTTTAACCCTGCCACACAGACATACATGACAGGCATGGTAATTATTTTGTTCCTTTTATCTCATTTTCTTTCCTTTATTAGATAGGTGGCTTTTGTTATCGTATGGTACTGAAAAAAGTTATATCTATTTTCGGCTGTCAGGAAGCAGCAGAACGGCGTAAGTTCTACCAGCAGGAGCTTAAAAATCAGATCCTCGAGCAGCAGAGGATACGGGAGGAGAGGAAGACGAGGGAGAAGTAAGTGCTTACATTGTAATCTTTATATGTATGCAGTAAGAACTATGATATTGGTGATTGGATTGCGCACGTTGTACGTTTTGTATACCTTTAGTGCCAGCGTCCACTTGTGATTTGTATTTAACTGACAGTTTAGTCGCTATTGTAAGACGAATGTGATCAAACTATCGGTGGATACTTTTTTATTTTGATAGTGCGCGCGCTACTCCGATTCGTTAGTAACGAGTCGCATGTTTAGTACGGGATTTTAGTCTAAGGCGCCTCCTAGATGTATAATAACATTGCGGAATACTTTTATTGTACAATAATATTGAATACCCCCTTGATTCCAAACGTTCCATAAATTCACTAATAAAAATTGACAAAACAGTCTCATCAATATTTTCGTGCGAGCAACATGGCTGACGACGAAGTTTTGGCGGCAACCATGCTGGTGATTTTGTTAAATAAATCTCTATATAATATACACACAAGTAAAAAGTTCCGTTCTTTATCTTTTATAGCATTTTTGCTCGCCATTTTGCTTAAACTTACAACACTACTGTATATTACATCCGGTAACTGGCCGAACGTGACCGCTCCAATCTCTGAAGTGAAAAATATTGTGCAATATTAAGCCTACACAGTGCAATAAAAATATTGCGCAATAAAAATTAAACCCACACAATCTTTCGTTCAATCTTCTATATTAACCCTAAACGTTCAATAATATTGCACAATACGTAATATTGCGCAATATTATTGTAGGTTTATGGGGCACCTAACAAGTGCGCGTACTAAATGTACAGACTGCGCAGTCGACAGATAGTCGGGCGTTAGTTTAGTCAAGTGCAGCACGCGCGCTCACATAGTCCTTCATGTATATTATACAGTCGGCCGATAGTTTGATCGAATACAAATCTGTCAATTTTCGACATTTCTATTGGTCGAATTTTAGTCGTCAAATGTGCGCGCTACCATATAACTCCATACTGAATTGTCAAACGATTAAATTATTGTCCGATAAAAATCACAAGTGCGCGTCGGCTTTTTAATGCTAATAGTGAAGTGAATGTGATATGAAAATTTGATTTATCATCTGTACTCAAATCCGTCGAACCATGTAATGCAAATTAAGGCGTCGTGCAAGATGAGACGCAATCGCGAACTAGTCCAACTCACCATAGTAGGAGAGCTCATATAGGTCTCATATCTAGCTAGCAAGCTCAAGAGCTCATAAAACACCTTTGAGAAAGCAAATCGCGTTTTTGTGGGATCTAGTGTCAAATGCGTTGTACAAAAAATGTAATTACTCTAAAACCAAACTATATTTTATCATTATCTAAATGAATATGTATGATTTATACATTTTTTATCTATAAAAAAAACTCTATACTTCCATTGAACTCGAGATCACAAATATTTTGATGTTACAAAAATTTAATCGGAGTTTAGCCGATTTTATTAATTGTTAATAATGTTTCACAAAAATTTCCGTAATTAAATGTTTTGATAATGAAATATTTAAGCAAGGGCGGATCCAGCCTTCGGTTCAGGGGAGAGTCACATATTTGAGGTTCAGTCAAGATAGGCACCAATCCTTATCTAATCTTAATAAGTGCATACCTAGACCTCTGTCTGGGATGCGGAGACTCCCTTCCCTTCATGACCCCCATGACCCTCTCTGGATCCGCTCTTGTACTTGAGTATGTGTGTGTCGTCTGTCCAGGCTGCTGGAGCAAGCTGAACTGCGGCGACTGGAGCAACAACTGCGGACGCTACAGCTGGCACACGCGCGCGAGACCGATACACACACGCAGCTCGACAAACACGTGAGAAAACTACGCAGACCACATGCACACGCGCACGCATACATTCACATACGTGGGCGCTCATCATACACATACATATGTGCACGCTCACGGATACACAAACACATACGTACACGCTCACAGATACACAAACGCATATGTGCATGCTCACGGATACACAAACACATACGTACACGCTTACGCATACACGCACATACGTACACACTCGCACTTATACAAACACATACGTGTACGCTCGAAGGTTCACAAATACATACGTGCACTCTCAGATACACAAACTCGTACGTGCACATTCACAGATGTACAAACAAGTACGTGCACACTCACGGATACACAAACACATACGTGGACTTAAGCAGTTATAACATCTAAAATTTGCCGTAGTTATATTTTACACGAACAGTAACATTAATACGCTGTCGAGCGAGCTCGTGACGTACGAATATCGTCATGGTGGCGTTGATTTAAACGAATCCGTAAATATAAAGGCCTGACAGAGACTATTTTCTTTATCCCAAAAAAAAAAGTTTCTTTGGGATATACAAAAAAACCAGCGAACTGCACAACGCAGCTATTTATATTTTACATGTGATATAGGTACCTGCCGAAAATCTAAACTATTTCCTTTCTTAACATAAAGGATATTTTTCATCCAAGAAAATAAAAACTTTCTGAAATAATAAATTAAAAAACGATTTTGATCTGTGGTACTACGTATCATTTCGCTTCCTCCGTTATACATTCGTAAAACTTTTCTTTTTTCTCCTTATTAAAAACCTTCGGCTTTGAACAATAGCTTATCCTATTTTGGCCAAAGCTTAAGCTATGTTCGATTAGATGCTTAATAGAATAGTTTTTATACTGTAAAACAAAAAGTTCCTGTATTATACAGGAAATTAGAATGTGTTAATATACTGGGTTTAATACTTAAAGTACTTTTAAATGTCCGACCAAATTTTCAGAGGCTGTTCAGAATCGATAATATGTTCGATTTATGTAATAAAAAACAAATTAAAAAATTTAAAATTCAATTTTCTATCGACACAAAAACAAAACGCATGAATATAAATTCAATTACGCAAAATTCGAACTATTTTAGTACCAAATTAAAAGTAATCGCGAAAAATGTACTTAGAGCGGCAGATTACATAATAGTTATTATCGTAATTATATGTATATGTAAAATGACACACTGCCAACTTTACAAGACTCGGTGCATGCAATTCATGAATTTAGTGGGATATTTTTAAACGAATATTTTTATATTGTAATAATTTTACAATATCAAATGGAACGCATTTTCAATTAAATATTTAGTGCCTAATTTCAAATTTTGGCTGGCTGTATAGAGAAAATCTGTTAACTTATCTCCATTGATCCATTTGTAATATCGTGATTACTCACGGAAATATTTAATCACACAACTCCCGACCATAGACACACATAACTAAAGTATATTTGACCTTATCTTCTATAACTATTCGTATATTATATTTCAGGTAAAAGATTACGTCACAGAATACGAAAGAAAAAGAAACATATTACAAAAAGAAATCGAAGAAGACGAGAAAATGCTACAAAAATCCGTGCAACAACATAAGAGATCTGTACAAACATCCAAAAGCGACGGACCTTCTGGATATTCTCAATACAATCCTGATTATTATAGAGATAAACCTACATATTCTTCGAATATTCCAGAAACATCGATTTTCTCACCAAATTATGATGTTGATGCCTATTTAAGAAGAAACCTTAATCCATCAAAAGAAAGTCTAAATTCCAATAGACTTAAAACTGATAATGAAATGGATGACGGATATAATCAACCAATACCTACTTTAAGGCGTTCTATGAGACAATTTAATAGAAACAAAGATTTAATTTCAAATAACGCAGTAAATAATTATAAGGAAAGGAAATTAAATGACTTAGGAAGTAATAATATGTTAGAAGCGCCACAGCCAAGATTAAATATAGAAACATATATGCCAGCTTTAAGTAATTCAATGAGGAATCATAATACAACGAAAGAAAGTCCAGTTTCCAATAAATTAGAAGTAGACTCAAATTTAAATGTCAATAATGAAATTGTAAATGATTTAGAATTGTTTAAAGACACATTGCCCATTCCAATTTTAAAACATTCGTCAATAAATAATAATGTTGAAGAGCCTAATTCGAATTTAAGTAATGCTATGCAAATAATTGACGATAAATGGAGGGTGCCCGCTGTTCAAAAGAATATATTAAAGTCTGTACCGAGTGAGGGGGGGAAAATTAGTATTTTAACACAATTAGGGTCCATACGACGACAATTGCAATTAGAGCAAATGAAATTAGACAAAATGTTGATAAATAATAATAAAACCAATGTTTAATTTTTTTTGTTAAGATAAAAATGAGAATTTATTGTGATATTAGCACAACCGATAGATGATGGTCATGAGCAACAGATGACGGACAGACATAGGCGTAATTCATCTTAATTCGTTAATCCATTATAAAAAAATTCTAAACATATAAAAGGTTAAAAATTCCAAAAAATAAATTTCGTTCTTTTCATCATTGAAAAAAATAAGTGATGCCTAGTAATTGGATTTTACCGTTAAACTTTATAATATAGACAATTTTATTAGATCAGGTTTATTTCAGTGATATTTCAAGTCAACAAATCTAGTTTTTTAGTGTCAATGATATATAAATCAATATAGGAATAGGTAAACTCTACACGATTCTTTTAAAATTGAGACGTCTTAAAAATTTAAACAAGCAATAAAATTCATTTATTATCAAAAATCACACCGTCCTGGTAAATATCAAATATGATTTAATATTTTTTTTAGTTTCTTTAATTAGGGACCGTTAAAGTATTACGTGAGCAGATTTTTTACAATTATTCTCACTCCCTCATGTCAGCAAAAGTAAGCAAATTACCTACCCCTCCCCCCCTTGCTTACGTAAACATTTGTAAATTTATTTTTTTATTTGTTCCTTAGATTTGTGATTGATTCATGAATAGCAGTTTTTATTAGTAGCAGTAGGTAAGATAAAAAAATTTAACGCAATTATTTAATGTAGTAAGCAGTAAATATATAGAAAAGTCAAAAAATAAAAAAATGATTTTTTTTATAACATATAGCAAACAAGCAGATGGGTCTCCTGATGGAAAGAGTAAACCATCGCCTATAGACACCAAAGATGTTAATGGTGCGTTGCTATCTTGTGGCGAGGTCCAATGCTACATGCATAAGTTTACCGGCTACCTTACCCTCCAAGCCGGAACACGACAGTGACAAGCATTGACGCTGTTGCGACAGGAATAGGTAAGGCGGTGGTACCAGACCCGGGCGAGACAATGCAGAACTTAACCACCTAGTAGCCACGATTGTAGTGACTCGCATAGCCAACGGTCGCCTTTTACGACCTTACGACGACGAACGGCAGTTGGTCTATTCAAAGGAGCCCGGAACCAACACAGGGACAGCTGACGTAATCACCATCTAGACCCCCCCATGCCCCTTTAGTGCTTACATAATACTTGAATGGCCCCTTAGCATGATTTGTCGCATGATTTGCTAGTGAACAGTTTTTATTTTTATATTCTTTTTTAAGCATGACGTACTGATGTTTAATCTTGTTCTTCCAATTACAAAATAATCGATTTACTACTTACTATAATTCGTTGTCTTTAGTAATCGATATTTTTTATAATTCATAATTCAAAGCATTTAAATATGACCGCTTGTAAAGCACTTTTCTCTCGATTAATCAGTAATTCAAGTCAATGTGACTTAATAAATTTTTCTATATTTGATTGCCATTTAACTTTTAAACTTGACATATTTGTACTGATATTTACAATATGATAATCTAGTAGACTCTACAGATTAAATAAAAATCGATTTTTCACTAACAGCTGATGTCTGTTAATCGATATATCTACATTATTCTAATGTTTCGAGATTATTTATCGGTGATGTAGCATTTTATAAAATGTGTTATTAAGTATAAGTTTTAAGTTGATTTTTGCCAAAGTTTTATTATTTGTTAATATATTTGATAGTGAGTAAGCTTGCATGTTGAGAAATAGAACAAATTGGTATGTATATACGATTTTCAAGTATTTGTGAATCGTATAGGAAATCAGAGTAAATAAAGTGATATTCACCAACGAAAAGAAAAGAAGTGTCTATTTTTTGAAGGTAAACAAAAACCCATCCATGATTTTTTGGTGATGAGATAAGAAATATCTTAATTTTAATTTTTATTAGAATTGTGTTATTTCGATCTCAATTCTTCATCTAATGAACGCGGAATAATATGGTCCAATAAATCGCTTCGTATATTCTATATCCTCAGTATATTTGTATTTTGTTATTATTGCAAAAATGTTCTAGATGTAAGCGTATTTAGTGGTAAGTGCAAGTTTTCAATTATAATTTTTAAAATATTTTTGGTTTTTTTTATTTGATTTTTTTTGTATAATATATTTTTACAATTTATTTACGTAACCAAAATCGCTACAGTTTCTTTTATATATATATATATATATATATATATATATATATATATATATATATATATATATATATATATATATATATATATATATATATATATATATATATATATATATATATATATATATATATATATATATATATATATATATATATATATATATATATATATATATATATAAAGTATCTTCACGCCCATATCCCCGAAGGGGTAGGCAGAGGTACAACAAGTGCACCCACAATTAGCCGAAGATACTTGGTCCCACAAATGTGATAGGTGGCAAGCCTGTCGCCAACCGGGCACTGTCTAATCCCGGGCAACTTTATGTTTCTCAGAAAACTGAAAAAACACTTTTTTTTTTAAAGTGCCCGATCCGGGAATCGAACCCGGGACCTCACGTGGTCAACGCCAACGCTGGAGATATATATATATATATATATATATATATATATATATATATATATATATACTTTAGTCCTTTTCGTGGTTTGAGTCAATATCCAATATCCTATATAAGCAGAGTCGTGCTTATATAGGATATTCGTCGTAGCCCTGCTAATACATTACCGCGCTTATTTAGTCCCAACCAGAATAAGAATCATTCGAATGAAAGTCTCAGAATGGGCTAATACCCTATTGGTTTTGAACTTTAAATTTTGCATAATCTAAGACAGACCTGTCCAACGCACGGTCCGCAGCTTGTGATTGTGCGGCCCGCGAAGTGTTTTCAACCTGTCGCAACATACACAAAAATTTACTGTCTTTCGTGCGGGTAAGCTGTAAGAAATCTCACAACGAGATAAGCTCGTCTTTTGTACTTTTTAATTATGTTTTATTTCATAAATCCGTTTAATGTATTTGTGTGTTTTTCCTTAACTGTATAGTTATTTTATTAATTTTCCTTGATTTTTTAAAAATATTGGTTTTTTATTTGGAAATTTGTGGATTGTCTTTGCGGCCCTCCAATCTCTGGTAATTCATACTAGCCCAAGATGATTGCTGGTACAGCCCTGATCCAAGGTAATATATTACTACCTTTAAAGTAGTCCACATTGAGACCAAAAGTTCTAATTATAGTACTTGGATTACAGTATCTATAAATTCACTTGCCTCTATCCGTGAGAACACAATAATTTAAGAACAACAAAGGTGTAAGAGTATACCTAATCATAATTGTTCAAATTTTATCATTGCATAGATCAAATATATCTATAACTATAAGCCATAAATTCATAGAATAGTTTTCATTGCTGTTTCTCAAGTAGTATACGACAAGCAAATAATGAGAGGTGTAAGCTTCTCTTTAGTTGGAGACAATTAACCATATACCTAGTCTGTAGTGCCAATTAATTAATATATAATTAATACTTCCTTCTTTATTACCTATAGGTAAATGTAGACCGTAGTTACTGTTGCTGTTTCTTTTTATGTTACTCTGTGATTTATTATTATTAATGAATGTTATATTGCAGGTTTTATATCTGTCTTTATATTCATATGGATCCATACCTCACGTAGTCACACTACGGGCCATTGTGCGCAAATGTTTTGGTTACTTCTGCCATTCAAACTCACTCAAAGAATTAATGATTAAATATATAATAACAATATAACAAGTTTTTAACTTCGCGTGTAATTAATATAATAGTTTTTTAACTTCGCGTGTAATTAATATAACAGTTTTTTAACTTCGCGTGTAATTAGTATAATAAGTTTTTTAACTTCGCTTGTAATTTATATAACAAGTTTTTTAACTTCGCATGTAATTTATATAACAAGCATGTTATTTTGCGTGCAATAAATATAACGAGTTTTGTAACTTCACGTGTAATTGATATTGCAAATTTTTTAGCTTTTCGTGAAGCGGTGTTTTCTTGCCTTCAAGTGCATAAGAACCAGTTCCTTAGGCACTTACTGTCACTAATCATTTTAATTTTGTATTCTTAAAAAATATGTTTCTTAAAAAACAAAGGTGAGTTGATTACAAAATAGCAAACTAAATACTATGGTAATGTCAAACGAAAATATTATTTGAGCATATTACAAAGTATACAAAACACATATCTCTTCAAAAACATTGCAAGCAAAAAAGTGAGTGAGTTAATTTTTTGTCGTAATAATCCAGAGTGGCAGGCACTACCCGCCAACGAATGTCAACTTGTCTATCATATATTTTTATATAACGTGGTATGAATTCTAAATACGATTCTTTAATGATTGTTAACATAGAGACAGCAACACTTTAAATTTTAGGCAAAAATATTTGAATTAAAGAAAATAGGCAATTACCTACTTAGATGTAGTAATATTTATCTCCAATTGTAGGAAATACATATGAATAAAACATGGTCACATTTTCTTTGGACTGGACCATTGGTATACTACTTATAAAACAAACGCAGGTGGGTTACTAAGAAGGCAATCGGCGCTTAGGAGTTTGTGTACGTTTTTGGGGGTATGTAAAAAAGTATAAACCGGGGGATGAGGAACAAACTTTTTTTAATTACTAACAAGTTGAATTCTTGTGAACAGCTTCGTTTTGACGAGACAACCATCTTTTCTATCTTCGAAAAATCTCAAATTGATTAAATACTAAATAATAAAGTTATGGGGCTTTAAAATTTTTGATTCGGTAAAGGAAAAATATTTATTAATAACAATAATTATTTTTCGACTTTAATCGCTTGATTATATTATGAAAAAAACGATGAAACTTTTGTCCTACACATTCGGTGGTTTTTCTGGCGAGTCCTCCACTAAGTTTCGAAATTTTGAGATGTTTAAATTGACATTAATCAATTTAATAACAACCTAATTTTCTCACAACAGCTCGTTAATTATTATTATTATTCAAGGGTAACATTGTCCTACACGTAAAGTAGAAACTTTTCTTAGTCCAACACTCTTTTTATCGATCTTTATTATATACCCGATTAGTGATTTTTCGAAAATAGAAAAGATGGTTGTCTCGTCAAAACGAAGCTGTTCAAAAAATTTAGCTTTTTATTAATCAAAAAAAGTTTGTTCCTGGGATGAAAAATGTCAAAACGACGCAAATAGATGCGAAGGGCAAGAGATTTAGGACATGTAATCGCCAACGCGAAAAAGATAAACATCTATTCTCAGTACCGACGGCAACGTCACCCTGATCGTACAAAATTTTGTACGTAGTTTGTACAAAACCTCATTACACACGACGGCATTTTCAAATGTTTACGAGCGAATGAGCGAGCACTTCCGACTGCAAGCGCGTGACTAACGTCAAATGTAGATCTTCTCATACTCATGGGAGTAGAATGGGAGATGGCTTCGGGGCTGCTGGCCCTTTTATTATGGTATCGTGCGCTGGCCGTGAATACGGCCAGATTATTGGGTTTTGGAATGGTTACCAGAATGGTTATTTGGTAGAGTTCTGCATTGACTCGCCGGGTCTGGTATCACCGCCTTACCTATTCCTACCGCAATAGCGTCAGTATTTGTCATTGTCGTGTTCCGGCTTGGAGGGTAAGGTAGCCGATAAACTTTTGCATGCATGGCATTAGACCTCGCCACAAGATAGCAACGCGCCATTAACATCTTTGGTGTCTATAGGCGATGGTTGACTCTTATCATCAGGAGACCCATCTGCTTGTTTACTATCTTATTATATAAAAAAATAGAAGTAGAAATAGAAATCAGATTATAGGGTTTGAAAATTTTTTTAATGGTTTGGATTATGTTATCCCAACATCGTTTCCATCGTATCCCCACCGGATGAGACCGTTTGGGCACGCCCAGCAGAGACCGATCAGCGATAGTGGTGGCGATTTTGGCGAGAGGATGGTGAGAGGAAATTAGCTTCCTTCCTCCTTTCCTTTCCTCACCATCCTCTCACCAAAGTCGCCACCACGATCGCTGATCGGTCTCTGTTGGGCGTGCCCAAACGGTTAAGGATATCCTTAATGTTAAATGAGCCAATTAACCTGTTTTTAATATGCCACTTTTGAAGCGCGCAAAACTCACCTACGTTTTTTTACTATTAATATGTCAATGGTACTTACTGGAGGTTGCTTTGGCACACCAAGAAAAACGCGCGGTAGGATGAATGAAGGGAAATGAAAATAGAAGGGTGTATATTGTATTCAAGCGAGTTCAAAAGTTAATATGATCGTGTTGTACGTAGTTATCTCATTTATACTAACGTATATCTTAGAGGACATCGTGTTGGCTCGATTCCGATTTTGCCGTGACTAAATTCGAAGATATATTGTAACTCAAACATTAACTAGAAGCTTTCTATCACATAAAAGAGTAGATTTTACATTGTTTAATCGTCAACAATTTATACTTAAATGTAAATAAATAAATATTCACGGGATAAATTACACTTTCTGGTCTAACCCCAAAATAAGCAAATTATTTGCTTCTTATGGGTGTTAGTCAACGATACTAATGCAGAGAAGTACATATACAAATACTAGAATATATGAAATAAACACCCAAATCTGGAAATGTAAATATTTATGCTCATCACACAAATGCCCATCCCCAATCATTAAAATATGTCCTAAATTATGTAACCTAAAGATATTTTTTGGATATAATTTAAATTTTTATTTAATGAAATTATATTAAATTTGGATAGTTTAATTTAAAGAAGAAACTATGGTAGGTATTTAATTTGCAAATTTTCCGCTAAATGTTATATGGAACTGCTAAAAGGTAGGTAAACCCATTCCTTAAAGTCTGAAATTATAGAAATCCACAGCGGCGCAATAGTCCACCCACTTCCACGACACTTTTTTATACGTTAGAAGCAAAGGCAGTAACACACAAATTATGTAATCAACGCACGTTTCACTTCGCAATTAAATGGTGATTAGTACTTCACCCTTTATAGAGTGAAGTGCTATTCGACTCTCCCGAAGATGCTTCGGTTGCGAAGTGAAACATGCGTTGAGTACATAACTTGTGTGTTACTGTCTTTGCTTTTGACGTGGAAGAAAGTGTCGTGGAAGTGGGTGGACTATTGTGCCGCTGTGGTCTTCTATAATTTCAGACTTTGGATAAGTTTGCCCTATTCCTTACACCACCTTTCATTTCTGTTGCATCACGGCAGTTCCATATAACATTTCGCGGAAAATTTGCAAATTAAATACCATAGTTGCTTCTTTAAATTATGTATTTTTCGCAAAGTAACGCCTGAATCTATTAAATATCGATAGTTTAGTGTTACTAAAAAAACAAAGACAAAATATTTACCTTATAATAAAGAAAAATGTTGAATTTGATTTTTTGAATGTAAGTTAGGCGGCAGTGGGTAAGGGGTCGCGATTTTTTGTAACATGCTAAGGGGGTTGCGTCTTAAAAATGATTGAAAAACACTAGTGTATAATACCAAAAAGTAAAGTGATTATTTTATTTAACGTCAACGCTTTGAGTAGGTGTCGAGTTAATGCAATGTTAAGAATAAATTCATATTTAATATGTTCCTTGAAAAATTACTTACAATTTTTTTAAAAACGTTAAAAGCAAATCTTTATTTTGATACTTCCTATTCTCTTCGAATTTTTGTGACGTTTATATTTGTAACTAATATTTCTATATTGATATTCGACTATTCTAATTGTAGTAAGCTGCTTACAATCATATTATCGAAAATTATGCGGGCTTATTACATTCGCAATGTTATTGTAATAGTTTTTAATAAATAAATAAATTACTCTTAATTACTTTAATACCATATTTAATTATTTAATAAATAAGTAAATATAGTACAAAATTCACATGTTTTAGTTCCCGGTACGATTCTTAAAAGCTCGGCTATGGAGTGGGGTACGGACTATGGACGTTATACCAAGGATGATTTAGTATCTATATTTACATACTAGGTATATAATATATAGTACCTATATTAAAATATACTATATATTTAAATATTATGTTGTATAATATACAGTGTGTAAAGAAAACCCTGTCGGATAATTAAAAGTGTTATTTGGTACCGTAACACGGTTACATATATGTAATTATTTTATGGATATTAATTGATTAGTTTTCTCAATAAAAAAAAGTAATCTTAAATGGTATTTTTATACATTAAGTATGACAACACCTACAAATAAGTAAATTCTATTATCAAAGAATGCCGCGAAAGTCGTATGCCACCATAGGTCACGCGGCGCGTTTAAAATTCCTTTATAAAAAGCCGAAAAACGAAGACTTGTGAAAGCCGCCAAAGCGAAACAAAGAAACAAGTAGCGACAAAGTGTTGTCATTTTTAAAATATTTGCTTAACTCTAGGGAAATATAAGTAAAAATACTAATATTCAAAAAGCGATATCTTTTTTATTTTTTAAAATAAATACATTTTAATATTTTTTTCAGTAATGCCTTTAACCAAGCTATACGCCTCTTTCAGATCGGACAGGGTTTTCTTTACACACTGTATAATTGTAGTATATTAAAATACTATATAAATACTTTTTTCTCTACTCATAGTATTCACTTCTGCGTAAGTCAAGGTCAGCGCTTAAGAAACGTGCCCTGAACTATACCTGCTCGAATTTCGCTATAGCCTAATAAAAGTATCTGTATGAATTACATCAAGGTATGACTTTTCAGCCTCGTTTTGACATTTCTCGTTCAAGATTTACGAAACGAACGAACGAACATGAACCTTTAAATCGGATGGTTTTAGACAAATAATTATTAAGTTATTTGTAAACAAGACCAATCAAGTATAATTTATAGAGCGCATTTAAAGTATTAAAAAAAAACAAAAATTTTAATAGGTAAACATTATAGGTACTTCACCTATAATGATTGTATACGAAAAATCAATACATTTCGATTTTTATCCCAATATGGCGCGCCAATAGAAATATGGGATGAATTCTTGCGAATTATGCAATGCAATTGCAATGCAGTGAAATGCGATTCTCAAAACATGTTTTGTCTGGCACAACTACTCTGTAGAATCTCAATTCCTAGCTGATGTGTTTTATTATAAGTCTTCAAGAAAAGAGTTCATATCACAATGACCCCTGGCGTTGCATCTTTTAATGGATGGCGGTGATAATCACTCACCATCATTTGAGCCTCCTACTCGTTGACCGCTAGAAAAAAGTATGGATCACATTTAGCCACCGACCACACAGCCCATAGACACCTAATAACAGCCGAATAGCTTCTGTCAACACATCTGGCTTATAGTTCCGATGTAAATGTCCTCGCGCCAATGAGTATTGATTGAGTAATCAGTGTCGACCAATCAGATGCTCTGTACATCACTATCTTTCACTGTGGCCTTGAGTTAGCCAATCACGGTGTTGCAACCCTGCTTCGTCTTACCTTAGCTAGTTGCCAGAATGCATTCAATACGGAAAATCAAACATTAGCTGTCTATGGGCTGTTTGGTCGGTGCATTTAACCTATAATCTACTGAGTATAATTCGACCAAATTATGTATTCTTAGAACCTAATCACACGAACGTCACACTAAATGAAATATGGCGCTCTATATAGACCAGTTATACATTTAAAAATTAAATGAACCCTGTTGGGTATGAAATGAAAAGGCTTAATTAGTTATTTCATAATTTTTAATCTTAAGTTGTTGTTACTTGAATTAAATATATAATAAAAACGAGACTGAGTCATGGCCTTTGAAGTAACTTTTCACTAATTAAAATACATGACTATATGTTATAATAATTATAATGATTAAAGCTTGTGTTAATCTTTTGGTTTCTTATAATCTGATTTGATCGTAGCTGTAAATTAATACAGTATTTATCTTTCACTATAATAAATGAATGCGACTAAATGAGTTGTAATTTACAAAGCTACTTATATATCGGGCATTAAGACCTACGTCACAAGTATCAAGGACGAATCCAGCCTTCGGGTCAGGGGGGTCACATATTTTAGAATTCATTCAAGATATATATTCATTCATGAGGTTCATTCTAACAAATGGACCCTTCCTAATGGGGGCTCATAACCCTGGATCCGCCCTTCACAAGTAAGATTTCTTTGGTGACTATAGACGACGGTTTTCTCTTTGCATCAGGAGAGCCATCTGCTTGTTTGTTTGCATCTTACGATATATAAAATAACAGGCATATTAACAAGACCGTATTATTGTTTAAAAGATATGTATTTACAAAGTGGTCTTATATAAAATTGCATCCAAACATACGTCTGCAAATCAAATCTTATTACATTAGGTTGAGACTCTGACCACGCTCTTAATGTAGTTGGACATGGAGTTCGATTCCAGACCGACAAAATCGTTTGTGATCATAGATATTTTTACCCAGTCATAGATATTTCATATTAGTTTAAAGAAGATATAAAAGTAAATTAAGCCCGAAAATATTAAGTTAAATTGCTTTAATTTCTTCTTTTTGTTATGAATTTTCGCAAAATAATGACTGAATCTATAAAATTTAATTATTATATTCCATTATTTGTATCTTGTTTATAGGAATGTTAAGTATAGTCTATATATTATAAACCATAGACAACACAGTTAAATCGTTTTTTAAAGAAGGTTATATCCTGTTACCTATTTTTCCATTCGAATTGTTAATGTTTAATGTTATTTTTTGTTTTTGTTACTTTCGCTTCGCAAATATTTTGCGCGGCAAACTAGCGTTTGTTTGGTCAGACTCTAAATGAATATCGGATGAAGATTTCTAATTATATCTGAATTGGAATTAACAGTTCTAAGATTTATGGTAATTTTATAAAGGAAATTTAGGTATTCGCAAGACTGAACTTGATAAGAGCTTGATGAGGGTGTAAGATTGACGATATTTTTGTATTGACTTAGTCACGCCATAGTGATATACATATAAACGTCCATTCGCACATTGCTTAAGGTTCAGAAACGCCATGACATTTGTTCTTATAAATAGGTAATAAAAATATTTAAATTTTGTTTGTTTTATTGCTTGCACCTTTTTGAAGTTGAAATCCACGTTGGCCCTGAAAAGGTGCCGTTTCACTGCAGTTATCTTAGCCGTGTCGTCAAAATAGCAACAATTCACTTCAAAAAGAATCTATGCGTATCCGCGCCGTAAGTCGCTGACAGCCAGATTGTGGCCTTATATAACCTGTGGCGACAGGCACGCGCTAAACACACCGTAATCAAGGATTTAAAACGTTATAATTTCGGTGTATTTTCTGTTTCGTGATTGGTTCGCCACCAGCGCTAGAAGACAACGTCATAATATCATATACCATAATCAATCACGACGACGCAAACATATCGTAATTATAATGTTATAAATCCTTGACGTAATACAACTAATAAACTCGATTTAAATGCAAGAATTTAAATATCGGTATTATGTGGTAACGATATTGCTCACGTCATGACATAACGTTATTTTCAAGCATAGTGTTATCTAAAAAATGATACAGAATTTGTTATTGTTTAATAACGATAGATATTACGTTCTGATATTCATTACGTTTCGTTATCATTACGTTTCGTTATTCATTACGTTTCGTTATTCATTACGTTTCGTTATTCATTACGTTTCGTTATTCATTACGTTTCGTTATTCATTACGTTTCGTTATTCATTACGTTCTGATATTCATTGCCATCTGTTATATACTACGAATTAACGTTATGGCAAATGGTATTATGACATTGTCTTCGAGCGCTAGTTGGCGAACAAATCACAAAACTGCATAAAAAGCGGCAATGTCGCGTACATATCGATATTATAAAGTAATTTGCGTTAACAATGTCGCTCTGTTATTTGAGTAGCGATACAAATTGTGTTTAAAAATAATTTTGTTACTGAGGTATCGTTACAGTAATAACGTTAGGTATCGTAAAATAAGTTCTGTTATCTGATAACGTTTTAAATGCCTGTTTAAATGAGAGGTTGTCACGTCTTGTTTAGTCGGTGAGATGGTGAGAGGGGCGCTATTCGCCCGAGAAAATAGAACTAAATGAGTCTGCTCAACTGAATTATGCACTAAGCTACACGACTACCTTTTTTGGTGTCCTGACATGTTGCTACTAAATTACTAGCTACTCGACTAAAATAGTAGCACAGTCAGAACGAGGCGGTACTGCTCTTCTGATGGAAGACCTTCTTTATGTATACCAGCGTTTAAAATAGTGCGTTACTATCCATGTCTCGATGGTTATGTCACAGGTATACCGGCTTCCTTCAAACCGAAACACATCAGTGACAGGTACAATTGTAAATATTATTCCTTAATGTAAGTAGCTATATGACGGTGGATTCAGGTAGTATAGTAAAATCAGACATCAGCTGGTTGCGATAACTAATATTCGAATTACTCGATTATTGCTAATTATCGATAGCAATATCGATGTAAAAATTAACAAATAAGTTGTTTTCTTCTATAAGAGAATATTCAAATTTAAGTAAGTTAAGAAACGTGACAACAGGATTTTAACATGCGACCTTTCCTCTGGCCGGCACGCTACTGAGCCACTTGTCGCTTGGTTTTATGTGGCGAAATTTATCTTTGCTTTGTGATCGATTCCGTCGATTGTATTGATCGCTAGATATACATACGTATAACTAGTTAAATGAGTTTATCGTTACAGATGAAATTCACATTTATAATATTGATCAATACTTTCGTGTTTCCAGCTATACAGGGTTACTTTGAAAGGTCCAGTCAAATTTTCAGAGGCTGTTCAGAATCGATATGTTCGATTTATGTAATAAAAAAATATAACTAAAAGAATTCAAATTCTTTTTAACCGACACAAAAAATCAAAACGCATGGATATAATTTCAATTACGCAAAATTCGAACTAAAATAGTTTAGTGCCTTCAAGCAAATTAAAAGTGATCGGGAAAAATGTACCCAGAGCGACAGATTACATAATTGTTACTATCGTAATTATAGGTAAGTGTAACATGACACACTGCCAGCATTACGGAGTTCATTCACAAGGCTCGGTGCATCGAATTCATGAATTTAGTGGGATATCTTTAAACGAATAATTATATATTAACTTGTAATAATTTTACATTAATAATTAAAACGCAATTTCAATTCAGTATTTAATTCCTAACTTTGGCCGGACCTTTAAAAGTAACCCGTATATTTTGACCGGTAAAAGATTGTACATATTAGAGGACACGATAGGTAATGGTAACAAGATAACAATAAAAATTCATTAAGCACATAGTAAACTTCAAGATAATTAGTGTAGTGATATTCAAAATGTCCGGTCACCGTACGTTATACCAGGTTACTAAAGAGTCAAGTCGCAAATTCGGTAAATCGCTGTTGTAAGCAATGAACGTGTATGCGCCGTGCGCGGGTGCCCGTACTTAACATTTTTATTGGAAAATTAAGTCAAGATTTAGGAGCTATTTTTGTTACATATTTGGTATCCTCACACCTCTAACATCCTTCTTCAGTGTACAAGTTGACTGGCAAGAGCCAGTCAACTTGTATATGTGTTTTAGCACTTATCTTAGCATGTGTCGTGTCAAAGATTGTGTCAAACGGGCAAGAGGCTCACCTGATGGTAAGTGATCACCGTCGCCATGAACAGCTGCAACACCGGAGCTACTGCAGCTGCGTTGCCGGCTTTTAAGAAATGAGTACGCTCTTACTCATTATCTTAGGAACGAGTATGTGTTAAAATACCTATATAGTTAAAATATTTCCTTACCAAAGTGCCGTCACAACATTCCTGTAATAATCCGAATATAGATGAAATAAACAAAGACTCTATATTAAATAAATTCATAATTTATTAAGTAATACAAAACTGCCGAATCACAAAGAAGACACGTCAGTCAACATACATCAAGTACATTACTTCTTTTAATTTAAAACATACTTCTAATGATAACATAATTGAACGAGTTATAATCACAATTTATTATTATTACTTTTCTAATAGTAAAAGAATTTTATAAGGTGGAAATATTTAGTATTGTGTATACACTAAAAAAACCTCAAAATATCTATACTATCGTTTTTGTTTTGTTAATGAATAACATCATTTATTCAGGTATATAAAAATTAGAAATTCTTAAGAAAATTTCAATATAACATTAAAAAATAGGAATAATCGCTTTAAAAGCCTTGTTATCAAGGCTTTTAAAGCAAATGTTAAAAAACTTATTTATTTATCTTTGCTTTGTGATCAATTCCGGCAATTGATCGAATTGTATTGTATGAATACAGCAAAACAAACTTTACTGTACTCAGTAAACTTCACGCCAAAACTCTTCTACGTCCCACACAAGAACAACGAGAGAGAGAACAACACATAAGAACCAGTTTCAACATTTATAACACTACAACAACGTGGACGGATGTGCTAAGTACCGAAACAGGGACTGACGTTCTATCAAATTGGTCTGTAATCTTTTTAAGCAATGTACGACTCTTATGGCCGGTTTCAGAAACACAAATCAATTATAACAAGCAATTAATCTATGTTTAACATAATTTTTACGTACAAATGATCTGTTAAATACAGATTAATTGCTTGTTAAAATTAATTTGCGTTTCGGAAACCGGATGTTATATTGTCATTATATCACGTTAAATTACACCAGGTTAACATTGAATATTTAAATGAGATTTCTTACAATTTATACTTATGTTTTAGCTAACAAAAGTTACAAAATAAAATTTAAAATTATCTTAAGCATTGCACAAATACATAGCAACTGTTGATTTTTAAAATTGAAAAAAATGTCGCATATGAATCGGCTATATGACATTTTTTAATTACTTTAATTCAGAGTTAATCTATACCTTCATAAAGCATGACCTAACATAGCCAAATGATTTTTTTCAAACGTTTATTATTTAATTTTTAGTCGAAGAAAACACGGAGGTTATCAGTTTGACATGTATGTAAATATTGTTGGAAATAGATTTTATTAAAAGTATGCTTTCCTATTTAGCCGTTCAAGCACGTGTATTAAATTTCGTAAGCGTGTTGTAGAAATTTCTCGAGAACTAATATCGAGATAATTCTCTTTTATTTAAATCAGATATATTCTAACTCAGGGAACAGTCCTAGTTTCATCGAAATCGGTTCAGTAATTTTAATTGAGATACGGGTCCTTATGGGAACCCGGTCATGTTAAAGTAAATATAACAGTTTAGTTTTTTTTAATACTATTATTATTCTACACAAATTTATCAATGTTGCCATTTTAACACACTTAAAAAAAACTATTGGCAAATTAAACCAATCATTTTTTCAAAATTTATTTATTAGCATACACGTTTTTGTATTATAAAGGTTTTGTTATGTTAACTCAAAGTTATCTATGGTATCTAAGGAATGTTGAAACAGGCCTTTTATTTCGTTAAATATGGGGGTTTGACAAACGTCGCTTCGTAGTGAAACAATATCTAAATTTATCATCGTCTCTGATGACGCGGCTTATGTCAATCCTATACATTTTATTCTTTTCTAACTGCGTTATCGTTTGAAGTTGTTAATATTCTACATAAATATATATTAACAATTATGAGTTTTGAGAGTGTGGTTTGCAAATCTAAAATGTATAATATATACAGATCCTAATCTTTGGTCTGGATCCTAATCTAGCTTAATAAAACATTAAACTATTGAATGATATTCTAAAATCAAAACTATTTTAGAATCAATCATTTCTCAGCATATAGGACAATCCTTCAATCAAAAATGGGATTGAACGTCAAACGGAAATGAAATTAAATTAGATTATAAAATATTTATTAAGAACATATATATCTACATACTTATCTTAAATATTAATATAGTAGTAAGTAAAATCTATTACTGAATATTAATTTTTACAGTGAGAATACTTTTTATAAGAAAAAAAAGTGCAAAATAGTTTATCAGATTGACACAGCTTGGAGTTGAATCATAACTGCCTATAACTATGTCCATTTTATTAATGTTTTTTTTGACAGGTCGAAATTCTGTATGGCGCGTAACATTTTAATAACCTATTATGTATTATTGTACACATTATTTAGGTATTAGCACATAGAATAAAAACGCATAGAAACCATGTCGGCCCGCACCGCATTATGGCATTTTAACCTACCTACGCCACACGGATTACAGTTTTCGAAATTTAAAAAAAATATGACTTACCGTGTGGTGAAAGGCTGTCATCGTGCTTCACAAAAGCGTATTTAGGACTTGATGAATACATTTCACCGATAAAACTACTTGGCATTGTACATTTTTGTATAAAATCTTCATAAAACTCAACCAGTCCATCTGTCTACATTTGAACTAGATTAGCTAAGGATCGTGTCAAGACAAAAACTAAAAACTAAGGTGAAATTCTCTAGAATATTTCCTGGCACTTAAAATATTTTCACCTACCCAAATAAAAGGGTTTAAATTTATACTAAATGACAATATTAATATTAAAGGAAAGACTATTTTTATACCGGTGATGTTAACATATTTTAAATACCGTCTTGGAAAAATATCTATTTACTTGCAACATTATTCGAGTCTTTCTGTGCGTGTCAACGCAAATAATTACACGAAGCTCACGCACACATCGTTAAGAGTTATGGCTTAAAATGTTAACGAAATTAATGAATTTATCACACTGAGCGTTATTCCTCTAAGTAGTAGCATTTATTTCTCGCGATTGTTTGAAATCATTCCATTTTTAATGTCCATGAAATATTATTTGTATGAAATTTTAACTTAAACAAAACGAAGAGTGAGCTGTCAAAAAACCATTAATAAAATGGACAAAGTATAATACACTTTTTATTATAATAATTTTATTTCAAAAAGGAGAAACAACTGAAACAAATGTTTATATTTTAGTTAAACTATTAGGCAATTAATTACATTTTTAAGAGTTTGACTGTCGAAAATTAATTTACAAATTATTTTTATTAAATATCGCATAAATTACAACACAATTTATGTACAGATATTTTTAGATTTGTAAATTAAATCGACATATTTATTAGAAAAGTAATGCGAAGTTTGGAAATCACGTCAACGGTATGTATTATATGGATATTAAGAATATAATTTTAGCAGAATCAGAACTCAATTCTATTACTACAAAAACATTAAACATTAATTTTTAAATGTATTTGTACAAATGCTTATTCGAGCGTAATTAAAAACAAAATTAGGCAATGTCCCATAATTTTTGAGCGTGATAACTTCTTTTTAGATATTTTAAAAAACTAAAATAATGGGGTTGACAACTATTATAGAGGCGTCAGCATAGCTAGTACCCATGACACACGAGTTTTGTAAAAAGTTCACTACATTTTTGGAAAATTATTTAAAATTACACATTGATTTGTTCACAAATGATTTGAAATAGACATGAATTTCTTGAAAATGATAAAATACGAAGACTTGGGCGAAAATCAATACACTGTGAAAGAATTTAATTCGACATTATATCTGAATCATTCGATATCATGTTTTCAACTTTCCTTTAATTCTTTAATATTCCAGAGACATAGTGTTGTAAAATGATATTGAAATAATTATTATGTAAGCGAGAAAATATTGAGATTGTGAAAACATAGTGAAACGATAAGTGACAAATAACATTTACATAAAGACCTCGCTATGTTAGCGCCATCCGTGATTTACTCTTAGCGGTCAACCCCATTAAGCTTTATTTCAATCATATAGAAAAACACACATGAGAAAATTTATGGCTGCTTAACTAAATATATATATCACATAATTGACAAGAAATAGTATTGAGTAATGTAAACATTTTGAGTTTAATGTTGTCACGTCAAAAATACTTAAATTTTGTTTTGCCAAATAAAACTATATTCTTCTTTTAAATATAACATAAAATAAGGTAACAAATTTTCGTTAAATAAAATTTCTATTAATATAATTTGAACTTTTTACAGATATAGAGAGGATTGCATAAAGTTTTTATATTAAAAATAGGAGTATTTTTGTACAATATTATCGACATGCTTTTTGTACCAAATGTAAAAATTTTGGTAGAAAAATAATTTTTATTCACAAAAAACGTTAAATATAACAATCGTTTTTAAGGATTATTAAAATATTTTTATTTGTCTTCACGTTTTACTTTACAAATATTTAATTAAACACAAAGTTTCTTGTATAATAAATTAAATTACTAAATCAACTTTAAGTGAAATAATTCGTATCTTTTCTGAAAACAAAAATACTGCATTTAAATACGATAATATATTTTCATTCATATTCATAATATATTTTTATAAAAAATTGAATGATTATATTATAATTTCAATCTGAATGAATTAAGATTTTAAAACAAAAGAATTTTTCATCTTTTCTAAGGGATATCAATCAATGATATAATAGAAATACATACATATAAAAAATAATATTAGATAACAAGAAAGATTGGAAGTATTGTTTAACGACAAATGGTGTTTGGATATACCATTGCGTATACAATACTCACGATGGTGGTTTGAGCAGTTTGAGCACGGACAGGCACAACCCATCATCACATGGAACACATTCGTGTATTTTATATATTATCAATAAGAAACTTAGCACATGAAACACTAGTGGCCATCGACATTAACAACAAATTATTTCCAATGCATTGCTTGCACTTTCCTATTCCAGATTTCGAAACGTCTCAAGTCATTATTTTACTTTATAGAAGTAAGTTAAGAACAAAAGGTAACCTTTTGAACCAAATAACCATAATTTTTAAAAAATTGGGCCATAAAAATAAAAAAATTAGGCCTACACCATTCAAAAAATTAAAAATCTCTTGAAACAAAAAAAAATTGTCCATATTGGAGATCAAAATTGGATCTTTCATCCATAAAACAGTCTTACAATTCTCTCTATACCTGCGATCCTAACATTAGCACGGATGCCTCAGGAATTCCTGTAGAGAAGGTCCATTCCTGCCCAAAGGATCCTTGGGGAACATGATCATGTCTCCGACCCAGGTGAACTGTAAGAGGCGGTTCTCTATCACAAACCTCCATCGCGGGTTCTCTTGTAATAGGTCTCTGTAGTTATCACATGAAACTATTACACCATCGAATTCTGCGGCACATTGGACTATGTACCTGAAAATATTACATTTTATGTTTTACCCTTTGACTCTTTGACTACCCTTTTACCCTTTGACTCTTAACACAGCACCAACTTTTGGATACCAAACCCGAATACTTCAGACATTCCCCGTGATAGTCCCAGGCTTCCTTGAAGAATAGGCCAAATACTGTACTGCCAGGCAGGTCGTAAGAGGCGATTGATTGGCTATACGAGTCACTATCATCGTGGCTACTAGGTGGTAGAGTTCTGCATTGTCCCGCCCGGGTCTGGTACCACCGCCTTACCCATTTCTGCCGCAATAGCGTCAGTGTTTGTCACTGTCGTGCTCCGGTTTGGAGGGTAAGGTAGCCGGTAAACTTATGCATGCATGACATTAAACCTCGTCACAAAATAGTAACGCACCATTAACATCTTTGATGTTTATAGGCGATCGATGTATCTTTCCATCAAGAGAACCGTCAGTTTCTTGCTAATCTACGATATAAAAAAAATATCTCACCTGTCATCGTAGGAGGTGATCATTCTCCCCTGAATTTCCCGCGATGGCGTGTACACAACCAGACCTTGTCTTTCTAACTGGTCCAATAGTTTACCGTTTGTACTTTTACCATATTTACATCTGGAAAATCAAGTTTATCTTTTAAAACACGTCATACGAAAAACAAAAAGTTAAGATCTTATGGACAACTGATTGGAACGGAGTTTTCTTCACTTTTTTAAGGATATGACTTCATGCCAAGCATGCCAAAATGGCACGCAAATTAATATTTAAATGTTAAAAAAAAAAATGAATTAAAATACAAGTTTTAAAGTTTAAAGTAAAGCAAGGAGATTGTTCTATACCATAAAATATGGTATAGAACAAAGAGATTCATTGAAAACTTTATGTTTACCCCGATGTACTAAAGTTAATCCTTGATTATTTATATTCACAAAAAGTGTATTTCTATGTTAAAAGTTTAAAATATTTTTTCATATTCTCAAAACAGACAGCAAGCTAAATCGATTGATAAAAATGTTGGTTTCCTAGTTGGTAAGGAATTGCTTCAAAAGTCACTGAAAAGTGGACGGTTTTTAGTGTCGTTTCTTGTTATACATTTTGGGTCTAGCCCTTCAGCCCACAAATTATTACGGGCGATAAGGAACTTCGTTACAAAAATATATATAAGACAAAAAATAATGAAATAAATATAAAAAATGAAAAAAATGATCAAAAACATTGATATATACATTTTACATTCTTTTTTTTTATATTATAAAGATAGCAAACAAGCAGATGGGTCTCCTAATGGAAAGAGTCAACCATCGCCTATAGACACCCAAGATGTTAATGGTGCGTTGCTATCTTGTGGCGAGGTCTAATGCCACATACATAAGTTTACCGGCTACCTTACCCTTCAAACTGAAACACGACAGTGACAAGCACTGACGCTATTGCGGCAGGAACAGGTAAGGCGGTGGTACCAGACCCGAGCGAGACAATGCAGAACTCTACCACCTAGTAAAATTTACATGTGTGTAACACATATGAAATAACTAGCTGCAACGTACGGCCCGCTGCGTCGTAAATTTTTTGGCGAGTCCCGCAGGATCACCTCATTTTTCCAGGTGCCTATAGCCTATGTGCTATTCTAGGTCATCAGCTACCTGTGTGCCAAATTTCATTTAAATCCGTTCAGTAGTTTTTGCGTGATTGAGTAACAAACATCCATCCAAACATCTATCCAAACATCCAAACTTTCGTATTTATAATCTATATATATATAAAAGAAAGTCGTGTTAGTTACTCCACTTATAACTCAAGAAAGGCTGAACCGATTTAGCTGAAAATTGGCAGGGAGGTAGTTTAGAGCCAGGAGAAGGACATAGAATACTTTTTTTTTCCAATTAAAAAATAAATCGGCTTATTTATTGCCATTAAGGCGGAACAAAGTTTGCCGGGTCAGCTAGTCTATATATATAAAAGAAATTCGTTTAGTTACTCCACTTATAACGCAAAAACGGCTGAACCGATTTAGCTGAAAATTGGCAGGGAGGTAGTTTAGAGCCAGGAGAAGGACATAGGATACTTTTTTTTTGTATTTTTTCCAATTAAAAAATAAATCTGCTTATTTATTGCCATTAAGGCGGAACAAAGTTTGCCGGGTCAGCTAGTATTAATATAGATGTAAATCATCCAACTTAACTCAAACTTAATGTACTCTCAGTTCATAAAAGGTAAAAGATTGGCTCAGCTTGCCTTATTATCATAACTGCTAGGTGTTCTGTAATATCTCGGTGTATCTACCTTGTTAATTTTTTTATCTGCCAATCTTTTTACAGGTATAAACTAACAAAGTCTACCTTATTTTTTTAATTTTATATCATTGAAAAACATTCAAAGAGACTATTCTCTCTACTGAAAAATATAACCATGGCTTATAGACACCAAAGATGTTAATAGTGCGTTACGACCCGTGTGGTGGTGTTGGAATACCACATAAATTTATTGGCTACCTTACCGTCCAAACTGGGCAACGACAAAAGCTTCGATACTATTGCAGCAGGAATACATAATATGGAAGAAATACGTAAGCAGTTATAATGAATTCAGGCGAGACGTTGCAAAAATCTACTAACTAGATATTAGTCACTATGTTAGTGAAAAGTATAAGGCGCCCCATAGACCTACAATAACATTGCGCAATATTACGTATTGTACAATATTATTGACAGTTTAGAGTTAATATTGAAGATTGCACAATGATTGAACAAAAGTTTGAGCGGGTTTAATTTTTATTGCGCAATATTTTATTCTTGCACTGTAGGTTTAATATTGCACAATATTTTTCACTTCAGAGTTTGGAGCGGTTGTGCTCGGTCAGTTACCGTGTTTAATATATAGTCGTGTCGTAAATTTAAGTAAAATGGCGAGCAAGAATGCTATAAAAGATAAAGAATGGGAGTTTTTATTTCAGTGTATAAAATTATATAGAGATTTATTTAACAAAATCACCAGCACGGTTGCTGCCAAAACTTCGTCGTCAGGCTTGTTGCTCGCACGAAAATATTGATGAGACTGGTTTGTCAATTTTATTGAGTGAATTTACGTTTAGAATCAAGGGGGTATTCAATATTATTGCACAATAAAAGTATTGCTCAATATTATTGTAGGTCTATGGGGCACCTAAGCCTTTTCTCGCCTATTACAATATGCCTGTTACTCTTGATCTGAATTGAATTTTGGCTCAAACTTGACATTTAAGAGTGGCTAGAAGCTGCTACGTAGACAAAAAATAGATCATACTTAAGAAAACTTAAGAATGGCTATTATTTACATAATGTTAAGCATTACCTAAAGTGAGGTACAAAAGCTTTCACGACATGTCCTCTTTGCACGAAATAGTCGATACAGATCTTGAGAGCCTTCACAGAAAATTCTCTCCCTTTCGAGTGCCTGAAAATGAACATATTGTACTGTTATTGTTAAAGAAAATAATAAAGATTATTTATTTTTGTGAAGAGCACAAGAAGCCAATTATAATCTATATCACACGAATTTCGTGATTTTTATCTCCTCACCTTCTGTTACAGGTGATCAAATTCATGAGACCCATACTATTCACACACCTAGTGTGATGTCACATATTTTACAATTTTACATTGGAATAATGATCTCATTCGATCATTTTTTATTTACACAGGTGGCTTTTTAAATTTACTGTTGCAATACTTAGATATAAAATATTATATTTTGAAAAAAATGTGATGTCAGAAAATTTGGGACCTCTCCCTAGACTTTGTTACACAATGTGACACTTCGTTGACTCCCTCCCTCACTCTTAACACGTGACGTTACTTATGGATGGCCCCTAAGTGTTTGTGTGTTCATTTATTTCATAGCACTGTGTGCTTCAATCCAAATTAACAAGATTCAATGCTCCAATTCCAACAATATTACATACATACATGTGACACTGATAACCTCCCTTTTTCGTCGGTCGAAAATTTCGCATTTAAGAAAACCTAGTTCCACTGAATTTTGCTTTGGGGCCGTCCATTAATCACGTGATGTTTTTTCGGTATTTTTATCCCCCCTCCCCGTCGGTGATACATGGTGATGTTTAAGACTACCCCTCCCCCCAACCCCTATATCACATGTATTTTTTAGTACCACCCACAAGGAATTTTATTTTTTTAATATTTAAGAAATACAGATAGTATCATCTAATTTAATTATAGAAAATTAAAGACTACAATAATAATGTCTAGATGTAGACAAAAAGGTTGCAGCTTGTTTTTGACTGACATAAGAATAACAAACGAATGTGAAAAAGTTTTTTGTACTAAAACATGAACAGTATCCTCGAATCACGGATTAGCCAGACTTTCTTCAACACCAATAACTGGATATGTATCTTGCAAATAAATACATGTGATATATTACTACACCCCCTTCCCCATTGTGATATTTCGTGATTTTTTTATGGACCCCTCCCCCCTTTCGAGCCTCACGTGATTAATGGATGGCCCCTTTGAGGTATTTTCAGAATTTTTCAAATTTTCCTGGGCTTTATCAGTTTACATTTTCAAGAAGACTAAGTTTAGTGGAATTCAAAAAAACGTTGTTTCATTGAATTTTTTTGAAGGTTTTTCAAAATATCTGAAAATTTCCAGAGTCAAATCTGTTCAAATTTTCAGGAAGACTAAGTTTGGTGGAATCAAATTAAGTGCCATCAACTGTGGAATCCAATAGAATGCCATCACAACTGTGTTTCGATTGGTCAAGCCATTCAAAAGTTATGAGATGTTTACATACACACATACATACAGACACAAATACATACAGACACAAATACATACAGACACAAATACATACAGACACAAATACATACATATAGACATACTGACGTCAACAAGAAAATAGTCGGAAAAGGTTTCCTCAAAATGTGAAGGAGATGTGATGAAAACTCGATTTTCGAAAATTGGGTCAAAATTAGTAACATCCTTATACTACTAACGTATTGGGAAGTAAAAAAAGATTAAAAACTACATATTAACTGCAGAAAAATTGCTATCAATGAAAGTTTCCAATACATCTAGTGGAAAATTGTAAATTCTCAGTTAATGGGCATCCGTCAAGGTTTATGCACTATTAATAATAGAAAAGCCTTTCATAATACCTGTGTATAATCTAAGTGTGAGTGAATCTACTTAGAATCATACGGATGATGGTGTACTTTTAGGTTCAACTCCATGTAAACTCCAACACTGGTCACGAGGTATGCAAACTATACACCGATTTTTTTTAAACATCGATATATCAATGTTTTAACATTGATATTGAAATCCCAAAGATCGACAATACATCGTTCTTCACAAGTGTGAAGAATGAACGATGTTTTGTCACATTACCATCTTCCACCCTGTCCATAACCAATAGACATGTACAGTCCGCGCGCGAACTTCGAAGTATTTTGTGGAATGTTGATGCGCAGAGAATTAGTCGATATTACATAGAGCACATCCGCCCCTACCTAAGTCCCCAATTCCTCGGAGCTCGCGCGCGGACTATAGTGTTGGAACAAGTAGACGAGTTTGTATATATTGGATGTGCTTTTAGCAGGAATGGAATACACACTGCTGATGTAGACAGAAGAGTATGTGTGGGGAACAGAATTAACAGAGCATTAGGGAAACTACTTCTAAGCATTGTTCTTTGTTGTGTTGCCCCCGCCTTGTCCTGCGTAATTCTGTGCTTGCCCCAATGCTATTGTATGGAAGTGAGAGCTGAGTATGTATGTAAAGCAGAATTAACACGGTAGAAATGAGTGTTACGAAAAATCTGTAGTGTAATAATCGTGGATCGCATTTGTAATACTAAAGAGAGGGAGGTTGGGATTGAAAGACTGAGTATTGGTGTGAAAACGAGAAAGGGCATGCTCCATTGAATTGGACATGCTGAAAGAATAACAGATGAACATTTAACAAAACAGATATATATTGTGAATGTGGATGGATGTAGGTGCCAGGGAGACCAGGAAAATTAGTCAGGTGCTATCGGAAGGTGTCAAGTCTTCAAAACTGGCATGTTTGCATGAAGTGAGTTATGAATGTGCACAAAGCAAGGCAAGTTTAACTGGACAGTTACATATTGCACTCAATTCTCTCTGCCTACCCCGTAAGGGATTTGGTGTGAAGATGTGTTGTAGTTAACTAGGTTTGTTTAGTTAAAAAGCTTTATTTTTTGGACTAACCCGTTAACTAGTACATATTAAAAAAAAACTTACTGCATGGCCACATTGCTTCCGTCTATAATAACCATTCTAAGGCCTGTTTTATTCTTGAGATCCTTTTCAGGGTTGTAAATATTACTGCCTATACTATTTCTAGATCTAACTTGACCTAATATAACTTCTTTTATGTACACATCTTCTACCGTTTCTGTTGATTGGTTTGTTTTCTACAAGAAATAATTTTTTTAAGTAACAAATTAATTTTGAATATGATTAAATATGAGTTTGTACTATATATTTTGTAGCATAAGAATTTTATAACTATTAAGATTATATAATGCATTCACTCTCACTCCCATATCAGACCCACATTAACATGTGCTTAATACATTTGCGCACAGATTTTACATCCCTAAAGAAACAATAACTTTTGTATAGTGTCTCAAAGCTCAGTCATCTACTAACTTATACAATTTATTTTCTACTAGCTGTTGCCAGCGACTTCGTCAGCGCGGACTTCGTTAACTCCGCACAGCCCCTTCCCCGTAGGTGATAGCGTGCGTGAAGCTGTATTATATCTGGAGGCAGTACTTCTAATACCTACTTGAAACACAACTTTAAATACTGCTGTCATCTTCTGAGGTCTCACTCGCTCTTTCTAACACAGCTGTATAAAAAGAGATGGCGAGACCTCATAGAATGAGATACAACGTATTTGTTTCAAGTGATTAATTATTAGTGGTAGCTCCACCTATACCTAATACTTCATGCTTTTACCTATGTCTCCCTATAAAACCTTATGTCCCTAGAAAGCTAAGCTAGAAGCATACTTTGCCTTAGGGATCTCTCCTGTTATCTATAACTAGCGACCTGCCCGCGGTTTCACCCGTGCAGCTTTTGTTCCCGTGGGAATATCGGAAAGGTTTATACACTAAAACCTTCCTCAAGAATTAATCTATCTATTAAAAAAACCGCAACAAAATCCGTTGCGTAGTTTTAAAGATTTAAGCATACATAGGGACATAAGGACATAGGGACAGACAGAGAAAGCGACTTTGTTTTATACTATGTAGTGATGGTAATTGGTAAACATATTTACAGTCTATTTCTTTTTACGTGTCTATTTTAGTAAACAATAATGGCCGACCAGTGACTTAAATTAGTCATAGACAATTAATATGGTTGTGAAAAATCAAAAGATCTATTGAACAAGTATGACAAACTAAATTGAATGAATGATATTTATTGTAACAACTATCTATCCATTTTGTTATATTATTACAAAGTATTATAATTTTTATAATCTTTATTAATCTATCTATATTAATGTTATCGTATTCCATATTATAATTTATAATATTACACATGCAAAAGTTTGAATGGATGTTTGTTACTCAATCACGCAAAAACTACTGAACGGATTTGAATGAAATTTGGCACACATATAGATGATAACCTGAATTAGCACTTTTTAATCCGGAAAAATTGGTTGCTCTGCGGGATTCACCAAATACTATTATAATGCAGCAGCTGCACCTTGCAGCTAGTTATATTATAAATACGAAAGTTTGGATGGATGTTTATTACTCAATCACGAAATAATTTCTGATCGGATTTAAATGAAATTCGGCATACAGGTAGATGATGATCTGGAATAGCATTAAGCTTTTTTTATCCCGGAAAACCGAGTTCCTACGTGATTCATCAATTTTTTTTATAACGCAGAGAGCTGCAGGCTGCAATTAGTATGTTATGCGAAAGTGTGTTTGTTTGTTTGTCTTTCTTTTAGTTAAGTTAAACTTGTTACTATGCTGTAAAAAAACTAAAATACTTCTGCTGGTAGATACCACAGAATTTTTCCTTGCCATTAAAGGCATCCAACTTTCTGCGATTTCAAATTTTGGTGTCACGTCAGTGTCACAACGTCAGTACACTCAAGAGAAATCGAAATCCACTAAACCCAAGCCAAGTAAAACAGTTGAGAATGAGATCGAAGTACTAAAAACAGTCCAAAGTCACCAAAAAACTACCAAAACAGCCGAAAACAAAGAAACCACATTCTCGCAACAAAGAAGTAAACGGAATGAGTAAATTTTACTTTCACTTTTTAGACCTTAATTTAAAGTGTCATAAAAAATTTAAATTGTGCAATCTTCGTTAATGTTGCGTCATTTTTAAATGTGGATGGTGGTGGTGGTGGTGGTGGATTTGTATATAATTTTAAATAATTTAATTATTTTTTTAATATTATAAGACAGACGAAGAAAAGAAAGACGAAATAGAAGAACAATTTAAAAAAAAAACAATAATCACTTTTTTCTAGAAAATAAAGACACGTAATCAATAATCGTTTTTCATTTATTACTAAAATAGTTTAGAAAAATAAGTATAGAAAACTAGAAATCTTCGCTTGGGAGGAGTATCATTAGATACATACATCCTAAATAATTTAATTAATTTTATAATATTATGGGACAAGTGAATTTAAATATAACTATTAACAAAAAACAATACTTACGTTTTTTTGCGTTACAAGGTCATCGAATTATTGTAGTATACAATGATTAAATAACCTGCCTTTATTAAAAATAAGATTTTATTTTATTAACAGCAGGTTACTTTACTATTACAAAATTATTTATATTTAAGAGCAAGGATTTAAAACATTATCAGATAACAGAACTTATTTAACGATACTTAACGTTATTATTATAGCGATACCTCAGTTACAAAATTATTTTTAAACACTATAATATGTATCGCTACTAATTTCGTTCTATGATATGATCATAGAACGAAATTATTAACGCTAAATAATGTTATGATACCGATACTGTTTTGTGATTGGTTCACCGCGTTTCATGCTGTTTCGTGATTGGTGCGTCAACTAGCTCTAGAAGGCAACGTCATAATACCATATAACATAATGTTAATTCGTAGTGTTTAATAGAGTGTAATGAATAACGTTATTAAACAGTAACAAATTCTGTATCATTTTTGGTTAATTTTATACTTGAAAATAACGTTTTGTCATGCTACAAGCAATAACGTTACCACAAAATACCTATATTAATAATCTCTTAAACAAGGATTATATATTTAAATCCTTGTTTGAGAGATTGAAAAACTATATTGTTACTTTAAAAGTGTTAATCTTTGAAAAATAATGGTTCAATAAAGGGGATATTTTAAATTCTACAAATCAGTATTTAACATTTAGACAGTTTGTATATTTTTCTATATATTATTATAACCTATTTGTCGTAGTTTAGGAATATTTATCTTTAATAAGGAATCATTCAATTAGTCATTCAAATTCGTTCATTAATGCACGTGTCTATCAATTCCATAGACAATCGGATATTCGACATGTCAAGTTCACATGGTATTTTTCAACTGTGGAAATAAATTTTGTATTCTAATAAGTTTTCGTTAATTAAATATGATAAAATAATATATTAGAAGCAGTTTTTAGTGCCAAACAAACCGTTTACAATGAATGAATACGATAATCTAATTATATTTAATTTTATGTATATGATTGATGTGAAACTTTGGTGTTTTTACAACAAGTGGAGTTTGTTTACCAAAAAAGACACGTAAAAAGAAATACACTGTAGTTTTTGTTAACATTTTGTAAGCTCTGGCAGGCAAACACATGATATATTTTATAGCAATGTTATATCTAATTAACATTATTGGTGAAGATCCTCATCAGCATTTTGTGGTACTCTATGCTGAATAAAATTTAACAACTTATAGAACCATGTGTTTCTTTTACTTTCTCACTTAAGGTAGATCAGGAAACATTATTTCCAATTTACACATACTTCTATATGTTTGTATATAAATTTACAAAGACAACAGAAATATAGCACAAATGGGACAAATTAATAACTGTAAAACAAGAAAATCATCAAAAAATCTATACAAATAAATAAAATTGGAGTGTCTGTTTGTAATATTAAAATAACCGCTTTTTACTAAAGGCATATGGATGTACATACGGTACATATATCAAAATAACATTTTTTACAATTTTTGTCTGTTCGTTCCTGCTAATCTCTGGAACGGCTGAACCGATTTTGACGGGACTTTCACTGGCAGATAGCTGATGTGATAAGGAGTAACTTAGGCTACTTTTAATTTCGAAATTTTCTAGCTTTAAGCTTTCGCTTAGCTAGTATTAAATAAAAATGAGAACCCTGTGCAACCACTTTTCATTCTATTAATCCATTTCCTAAAACATATATACTTACCCAAACCAACTTTCAAAAACTTTATATTCATTTCTTACTTTTAACATGAATAACAGTTTCACATGCTCTATAAGGTTATTATATATATTATTATTAGCACACAATACAAAGTACACATCCATTTTTCCTAGGCATCCTAGGCAAACTTCCTAGGCATCTTGTAAATGGTGAGGAAAGGCTTTAACATGTTGCTAACATCATGGCCAGTAACTAGGTGTACAGTTCTGAAATGCCTCAGCCAAGTTTTGGTATTACCACTTTACCTGTTCCTGTTTCAATACCATTTGTGCTTGTCACTGTCATGTTCCAATTTGGAGACAAAGATAGCCAGTAAACTCATGCATTTGGCATTTGATTTCCCGCCACACAGATAACAAGGCACCACACATCTTTGGTGTCTATAGGTAATGGTTGTTTCTTTCCATTAGGAGAGCCATCTGCTCGTTTGTTATCCAATCATAAAATAAAATCTCTGAGTGGTCACCATATTGAAATTATATTGTAAAACTGACCTTTAAATTAGGTATACTACTGCTTGAAGTACTAGGACCATTACATCCATTAAATATTGTCTGTGTAATATATTCTAGTAATTTTCCCTTTTCCGAGGCATTCATTTTAGCAATTCCTCGAGTAAACTTCTTCATTTCTTCTGAACTTAGCTTTCTTTTTCGTCTTTTGGCGGTATTAATTACTGTGACATCAGAGTCACCACTCATAGATAAACTGGAAGTCCTTAATGGGCAGTCTAGTCCATCTACGTCTATTACGGTAAGTTCAGTTGGAATGGTGGAATTTTGAGTTTCTGATGTTAAATCTATTGTTAAATAGGAATCTCTATTAATTTCTTTTGTCAAATTTTCAACATCTTCATTAAATGCCTTAGCTGAATTTGTAGTAAGTTTTGGTCCGTTAGATGAAATTATTTCTTTCAAGACATGTATACTTTTTTGAGATTTAGGCGTAGAGCTTTGAAGTGGACCGTCTATGTATTGAGGATTTAAAAAATTACATTGTTTATTATTAATAATAAGATCATCATCATCTGTAATAACTATTAAATTACTATTATTATTCTCTTTAATATTATTGTTATTATTGGAACTCTCATTCACAATCATGGTATCTTCAATTTCTATCACAGTAACATTTGAGGATGACGATGCACTCTCATTTCGCAGTTGTTGAAATAATTTATTTATATTATTTTGTGTTTTACTTTTTTTCCTTTTACTCTTATTACTTTTAGCTATTGAGTGCTGACTTAAATTTGTGTTTGATTTCTGAAATAAAACAATCATACAATGGGTTTGAAAATAATAGTAATTACATACTTACAAGACGTACTATTAAATATTAGGTTGGCATTTTAGAAACGGGCCATTTTAGGATTTCATAATGATGGGTTGGAGAGAACCCAACCCAATTCCGCTTACTAATTACTCACACAGAAGAAATGCCTAGCTTTTTTATACCTGTTTTTTAGAACAAGTAAGTAAACTACCTATTTAAGTTAGGTTAGACCTAAAGATATATTTAAAAATGTGTAAAAGGCAATCCGTGGGGCCCCTCCCCCCTTTATCCTAAATTTGTGTGACACATTTCTAATGCAATACCTTCTATACATATAATAAAATCGTAGGAAAGTTAATGTATGTCCGGGGTAAACTCAAAAAGTACTGCATGGATTTACTTCAAATTTTGCATGAATATTACTAACAGGTCGGGTCAGCATATAGGCTACATATTATCACACTATCACCTACAGGGGAGGAGCTGTGTGGAGTAAACGAAGTCCGCGCGAACGAAGTCGCGGGCAACAGCTAGTAATAAATATCAATATCACTGGACAAATTACACGAATTAATCTAAACCCAATGTAAGCAAATTATTTGCTTGTGTTATGGTTGCTAGTCAATGATGTTCACACATAGAAATACATAATTTATATAGATATTGGGACATATTTAATAAATACCCAAATCCAGAAATACAAACATTTATGCTCATCACATAAATGCCTGTCACTGTTGGGAATCGAATCCGAGCCCCGTTGATTGCATAGACAGGGTTACTAGCAACTCATCAACAGGGTGGTCAAATTATATTAATATATAAATAAGTGATAAAAAGTTCCTTAAAAGTTGTAATACACAAGTTATTATTACAAAAAGTATCTTCATACCTATATCTCTGAGAGGTAGGTAGAGGCATAACCAGTGCACCCAGAATTACTTGAAGATACCTAGTTCATAACGTGATAGGTGGCAAGCCTATCTTCAAGCAGACACTTTTCCAATCCCAGGCAATTTCAATTAAGACTCATCTAATCTCTCAAGATTAAATTCATCCAGCCGTTCAGGCTACAGAGCCTCTCTAAGAAATATATACACATACATACTCTTGATAAACATAACCCTCCTTCTATCAAGTCGGGTTCAACATTTCTAAAATATTTGAAAAAGTTATTTATAACAGATTTATAACATTTTTAAACACTCATAATATTCTTAATTGCAATCAATTTGGCTTTCAAAAAAATAAAAACACATCATTAGCTATTTTCAAAATTCTAAAAACTTTAAGGGATGACATGAATGATAAGAAAAGATGTGTTTGTATATTTCTTGATTTATCTAAAGCGTTCGATTGTGTTGTACATGATATTTTATTAAAACAACTAGAACACATAGGTGTACGAGGAATCGCCCTTAAAATATTCAAAAGTTATTTTAAAAAAAGAATGCAAGCAACATCGATAGATTATTTTAAAAAAAATACAGCAACTATTGAAACAGTTCAATCCGATTATCGCGAAGTTTCACTAGGAGTGCCACAAGGTAGTATTTTGGGACCCATTTCTTTTCTGGTCAACGTAAATGACCTTCCCGAAATAACTAACGAATTATGTGTGTTGTTTGCTGATGATGCGACTTTATATATTTCAGAGAAAAATCCATTAGAAGACACTTTTGCTAAAAAAATAAATTTAACATTAAACAAAATTACTGCTTGGCTTGATTTTATTAACTTGAAGGTCAATGTCAATAAAACAAAATTTATGCAATTTCACAACTATCATACAAAACCCTTGCTTTTAAATGTAGTTCAATCAAATGTAAGTATTGAAGAAGTAGATCATTTTAGATTTCTAGGGATAGAGATTGATAAACATTTAAACTGGAAAGCACACGTGGAGGAGATAAATAAAAAAATATCTAGCTGTTGTTATATGTTGTCAATACTTTCAGAAACAACTTGTGAATATGTAACCAGGAATGCATATTATGGATCTGTTTATCCACTACTGACCTATGGTATTATTTATTGGGGTAATTCTGCAAACATCCATCAGATATTTGTTTTACAAAAGAGATGTTTAAGAACTATTTATAAAATGGATAACACGGAATCTCTTAGAGATCTATTTAAAAAAATAAAAGTATTTAACTGTCACTGGAATCTATATATTGGAAATATGCTTATTTGTCAAACAAAATTTTGAATACTTTAATTTAAGATCAGCATTCAGTAAAAATATACGCAGTAAATATAAATATAATATTAGTCTTCCAAAAATATCAAATAAAATAATGTTTAAATGTACATATGTTTCGGCTATACGCATATATAACCATTTTCCAAATGATTTATAACGACTAGACAATAATCAATTTAAAAATAGATTAAAGACTTGGTTAGTTAACAAATGTTTCTATGATTTAAATGAATTCTTCTCAAATACTAAGGTTGTCCTATAGCAAAGTTCAAGTTAAAGTTTTTTTTGTTTTTTTTTTTGTATTTTTTTTGTTTTTTATTATTATTATTATTTTAGTACTCAATGACTTAATTTTAATAGTGACTTAATATTTTTTAAGCTTTTTTTTAATATATAAAATGACATTAAATAATCAAATGTGACTTAATAATATGATATGAAATTGATGTTCCCTTTATTCTTTTTATACAACATTTTAAAATTTAAGGAGATTAATATTTTATAACAATGTTTCTAAATAAAAATATAATTAAAGATGGATTATCTATATTAATATTATAAATGCGAAAGTTTCGATGTTTGGATGGATGTTTGTTACTCAATCACGCAAAAACTACTGAACGGATTTGAATGAAATTTGGCACACAAGTAGATGATAACCTGGAATAGCACATAGGCTACTTTTTATCCCGGTAAAGTTAGGTGATCCCACGGGATTTACCAAAAACTTTTATAATACAGCGGGCTGCACGCTGCAGCTAGTCAGGTATAAATTAATAATAACATGTGATGGGACATTTTTTTTCTTATATTGATTTTATGAGTTTAGTTGTAAGTAAATTGTAAAGATAAATCGTGAACTTAGATTTATAAAATATAATTATAATTAATTAGATTGTAATATTATGTATTTGCACACCGGAATTGCCAGTAGATTATGGCGTTCTGAAAAAGTTGTAACACCTATTAACTGTAACCCATTTTCATGCAAATAAAATCTATCTATCTATCTATAATAGCAACAAATAGTAGACTTGCGCAAAATATATCCGAGAAAAGAAAAGAGTGATATATATCTTTCAGAGTTACGGATATACATCACTCATTTATATCTTCAACTCCTTATAACTCAGTAGAAATCAGAGTGATTGGGATTAGTGACATATTTAGATTTAATGATAATTTAAGGAAATGAAATTATTTACAGATTTAAGACAAGATAAACAGTTGAAATAAACGATATGTATTTATGGATTCTGTTTGGTATTCTTTTATTTAATTATTTAAAAAGCAATCACGCTTGTTTTATTTGATACTAAGGATTGACCGCGACTTCCAATGCGTGTGAAAAAATTATGTAAATTACATTTAACCGACTTTTAATGTTTTTAAAATGAAAAGTAGGTAAATTCGCCGATATATTAAAGATTTCAAGTTTCTAGTCTTAAGGGTTTAACCGGTGCGATATATGATGATAAAATGATGATGATATAAATAAATGATGTATTTATAGTATATCGAACAGAATCGATATTATTTTATTGAATTATTTAAAAACAAACTCTTATTTTTTATTATGCGTGCATTTTTAAAACAAAGTACAAACAAAATAATTTTCATCGCTGTTTATTATTACTATCCGCATTTGAACATCATTAAAGATATCTTAATCCCATTAGTTTAAGGAATAACTTTGTGTGTACAGTATGTAGTTCGATGCTACAACATTCTTCATTCCGTATGATGGTTTCCTCTCATTCTACTCCCTGATTAACATATCATTCCTTTCATTCTATTCCGCTTAGATGAAATACAATCACTCTGTGATATAAGGATATAGAGAGTTAGTTTGAATACTACGGAGTTACTGATATATTCACTCCTTTGTAAAGATTATATCTTTTTGAGTTAATCACTCCGGAGTTACACAAGTCTAACAAATAGGTAGTCAATATTTGTTGTCACGTCAACACGCACCACACTTTGATAGCAAATCTGCATTTTGTTTGTCCACGTTGAGAATTAAAAAATATGAACATCGTGCCGACGAACGATGAACAAACTAAACCAAATGATAAAAAAAATAATTATTTGTTGTTTCGAGCAATTATAGAATTGCAAAATACGGTAGTTTTCAAAATATTCCACAGAATCACTTACATTTGCACGGGAAGACTTATTCGACTTGCCCATATTATAGAAAAAGATTTTGTGTAGAAATTAAATTTTATTTGATTATAAATTTTAATCTAATTGGCATTTGTCAGTAATCGGTAAAAATACAAAATTGAATTCTCCTAAATAATAGAAACCCGAAACAATCAAAAGTCAAAACATTACAAATGAAACATGGCGCCCAAATAGGGAAGAATAAATATTCGATCAATCGAATGTAAAAATCGATTTTGTGTATGTACCTAATCTTTTCTTTAGCTGTTGTATACGTTTATGGAATTCTAATAAACGAACAAAGAGCTAAATTATATCCGCTCCCTTTCATTGGACGAAACAATTAAAGCAAAACGAATATCTTGGTATGTTCATGCCCAATATATATTATTTTTATAATAGGTAATAGGTATGTATACAATACTTTTATTAGACGATATTAAGAAAATCGCATAGTAGTGAATATCTAACAAGTAAATTATTTTGACCATGGAACATAGAACAACGGAATTGGCAAGTACAGACATTTGTATCAGGACCGCGATCGCCACACTCACACATAAAATAAGCATTATTGCATATAAACTACTAATGCAAACATTGTTTCATTGGTCGTTTTCATTTTAAACAACAATAATCCGAAACACACAGAACATTTAAAAATATACCAAACTGCGTTACAATAAATTTTATTTTGCTATAAAAAAAAGAGTATTTACGTCCTTTTGTAGTCTATTCAAAATAGACTCATCTATGTGTACAATAGTGAAACTTAAGATCTTAATAGTTTTGCTATTCTACAATAGATGGCAGTATTGAATTTTCCGTAGTTTTCAGTTGATCATATTTGAGTAGAGAACTTTCTAGAACGATATACGTAATGACTGTCATTACGTGTATCTTTCTAGATAAATTAGGTCAACCTAAAATGAACTTTATATGTAAGGTGTACGGCTGATTTTAGCTTGACTTTCTATTATATTATTAGAGATTATATTAAATCAGGAATTTAATTAAAATAAAATGAAAATTGTACTTTCGAATGATATGAAATATCTCCATTTTTAATCATCTGTATTCTATTATCATTTCTGCATTCAAGGATGGCACAATACGGCATAATTCAGTGTTTAATAGATTTTCGCACGACGACTAGCTCTTAATGATATGGTAAGTATCACTAAGGCAATTTAGAGTAAAAGCGCATAATAGTGACGCACGCAGCACTCCCACTCTTCACTTCCCTTGTTCTATGTTCCATGATTTTGACATATTCTGAATTCCCTAAATAATAGGAGTTCGTAAGAAAGAATTGCAAATATAATTTACCATCTTCGGATGAAACAATGGACGTGTTCCTAACGAATGTCTAAACTCAGACTCCTAAAAAAGTTGAGTAGATTGCTTAACTTAGAATTTGTCTAAATATAGTAAGACTAAAATATAATAAGACATAAGCCAATGTCACCATTTTACTTTGTAAGTCAAGGTGCCTTTGCATAATTCTGTCAGTTTTTGTATAGGTTTTGACAATTAAAGAAGAAAGTTTGTCCAAAAGAAACCAGCTAAATTTAGATGCCCCATAGACCTAAAATAATATTGCGCAATATTATGTATTATGCAATATTATCGACCGTTTAGGGTTAATATTGAAGATTGCGCAAAGATTGAACGAAAGTTTGAGCGGGTTTAATTTTTAATGAGTAATATTTTTTTCTTTCACTGTGTAGGCTTAATTTTGCACAACATTTTTCACTTCAGAGTTTAGAGCGTTCGCTTTCGGTCAGTCACGGCGTTTATTTTTTTTTTCTTTTTAAATCATAAGATAGCAAACAAGCAGATGGGTCTCCTGATGGAAAGAGTCAACCATCGCCTATAGACACCAAAGATGTTAATGGTGCGTTGCTATCTTGTGGCGAGGTCTAATGCCACATGCATAAGTTTACCGGCTACCTCACCCTCCAAACCGGAACACGACAGTGACCAGCACTGACGCTATTGCGGCAGGAATAGGTAAGGCAGTGGTACCAGACCCGGTCGAGCCGATGCAGAACTCTATCACCTAGTGTTCACGATGGTAGTAACGCGCATAGCCACTCAGTCGCCTTTTACGACCTGCCTGGCAGAACGGCAGTTCGTATTCTCCAAAGGAGCCCGGGACCAACAGGGGGAATAATGTATGGCCGTGTCGTAAATTTAAGCAAAATGGCGAGCAAGAATGCTGTAAAAGATAAAAAACGGGAGTTTTTACTTGAGTGTATAGAATTGTATTGATATATATTTAACAAAATCACCAGCATAATTGCCGCCAAAATTTCGTCGTCAGACATGTTGCTCGCGTGAAAATATTGGTCAGACTGGTTTGTCCATTTTATTGAGTTTGGAACGTTTGGAATCAAAAGGGATACCCCCTTATTTGATTATTGCACAATAAAAGTATTGCGCAATGTTATTGTAGGTCTATGGGTTGCCTTAGACCAGAGTTTCCCAAACTTTTTTGTGTCGTAGACCCCTTGCCATGTTTTTCCGTGTTGGGTAGACCCCCTACTTACCTGATATTGATTTCCTGTAAATTTCTAACTGTAGTGAAGTTTAATGTTAAAAACTTAAAGTAAAAACACATGTTAATTTATACATTTATTAATTGAATTTAAATTAAAACTACTCAAAATAAAATTTTGTATCTGTTATGTGAAATATACGTAACATTAAATAAACATAAAATAAACTATAAATAAAATAACATAAGCAATAAGTCAATATTTTTAGTTAGAAGATGAACTTGATGCTTTAATAATAAATTATCTACATTTGGCGTCAATTTTGTAAGGGTTAATCTTAAATCTCCTCGGCTAATGATGTCCAGTCTGTTTCTTTTTTTCGTTAGAAGATTGGTAACAGTGCTGAACCCCCTTTCCACTAGGTATGACGATGGAAAGGAAATTAAAAATTTCCTCGCTATATTCCATAATACGGGATAAGTAACGGATATGTTGTTTTGCAGCCAGAATTGCTGATATCCGTTTTTAAACTGAACCTTAAGTTCTTCGTTTGTACTTAGTTCAGTCAGTTCCTCTTGTATTATGACATTCGTTTCTTCTATGTCACCATATGGATTAATTATCCACGGTGGTATTACCATAGTCAAAATATACTCAAACCTAGATTCAAAATCTGAATAGAGGGCATTTAAATGTTGAACGTAAGTTGAAACGTCGTCTTCCTGGCAGCTTGTTTGTGACAAATTGGGGAACTGAGAAAATTCGCCCCGTCCAATATTTTGCTTCATTAGTTTAACTCTGGCAAGAAATGCTGATAAGATGGACTTTGTTTTAATTAAATTTAAACTGTCGCCTTGTAATTGCAAATTAACTATATTAAATTTTGTAAACAAATCTGTTAAATAGGCGTTGTCTGTTTTCCTCTTCATTAAATTTTCTTTTAAAATTTTATCTTTAGTATCCAGAAATTCTAAAATAGTCTCAAAAAGTTCAAAAAATCTTGTCAAACATAAGCCTTTCGACAGCCAGCGTACTTCGATGTGAAGGAGTAAATTTAAATAGCTTATAAATCCACGATAACGTCCAACCATGGCAGGTGCTCCATCTGTAGCTACTGATATTATATTTGATAAAGGAATTGCTTTTTCAATGAAGTAATCCTTCAAAACACGAAATATTGATTCACCTTTTGTGTCGGTTATCAAAGTTCTTGCGAAGAGCAGTTCTTCGTAGATTTCTTGATTTATAATAAAACAAACATATGCCAATAATAATGCTGCATTATTAGGTAAAGTTAACATGTCCAGTTGTATAGAGAAATGGGTCGTTTGCAAATAATTACATAAGAAGCTTTCAATATCAGAACTCATTTCATCCATACATTTTTCAACAGTATTGTTGCTTAACCTCTCGAAACTTTGACATGCAAGGGCGATTTTAAGCGCCAGGACTCTACTCGCTTTTTGGCGGGAATGGCGTCTCAGACGACTCGATAGAAATAAAATCTTTTTTTTCTACAACTAAGTCATATTTTATCATTCTGTAAACGACTGTGTATCAATTGATATATTTTCTGTCTATTAGAGATCAAAATGTAGTAATAGATAAAGTAGTTTTTATATTTACAAGTAAATATAACAAAAATCACTTGAAAAATAATGAATTTCTAAATTAGTTTATTTTTGGCTATCACGATGTATTTCTTACAACAAATTATCCAAATAGAAAAAATATACGTCCTTTCTAATAAAAACAGTACTTATATGAGAGAAATCCACTGTAAAACAACACAAAATTGAATTTTATACCACTAAAAAACTGCAAACACACGCGCGGTCCGGTCGAACGAACTAAAATTACTGGTACAAAATAAATGACAATAGTAGACTTCAATTTACGAATGACAGATATTTTATCATAGATTAAACGTCAAAGGCTTTTTCATACAACATTGGTCTTTATAAATAGAATTCTAAAGTTTAAATTCAAATGCAAGCGGGGTAAAATTTTGCTCTGAGAGTGAACGTTCAACCAAATTATCATACATATGTCTAATATTTGCCTCTGGGAGAGTCGAGTGGTTAAGGGAATTTTTTTAATGATATCAGATGCAGGTTTGTGTAAAACAGTTTTTAAAACCTCTTCAACGGCTGGCAAAATTAACTTCTCTCCGATAGTATGCGATTTTCCGGATTTTGCTATGAGTAACGAGATATTGTAAGATGCCCGCAAACCATCATCATTTCTTTGTGACTTCGAAGCGAACATTCTGTCTAGTGTAGGTCTCTTCTGAATTTTATCTTTGAGTGTTTGAAAGTATTTCAAATCTTTCTCTGTTTTATCAGGGTGGCATCTTCTCAGATGATCTTGCAGTTTAGATGGTTTCATAGCGTCATTGCCCAAAACTTCGTTGCATGAAAGGCACATAAGCGATTGTTTGTCCGGCAATGATGGAATGAAGCCAAATTTCAAATAATCAACACTGTACTGTCTACATTTCTTTTTAGATTCGGACATGGCATCAGTCATCTGTGGGCAAAATTAAATTATTTAAATAAAACAGAAAATCCAGCAGCTGTATATTAAAAATATTTTTTGATTTTTCCGAAAACATTCCATAATTCGAACATCTTCTTGCAACAATTAGCTCGAATTACGGAGATTGCACTGTAATTATAATACCAATTGCTAAAACTTTCAAAAAGAAACTATTGAGGAGTACTTGTGTAATTTTGTATGATTGAATATTAAACTAATAATAACTAAAGTCATGATTGGCGTAATTTATCTATATTTGCTAACTACGAGTACAAATTAAAATTTAATAAAAAATAATGTAAGTACTTACTTTTCTCCAGCACTCTCAAACAAAATAACACTGACTCACTATAACTTGTGTGTTATACTATCTGTTTATATTTTTTAAAATATTTTCTTAGCACTTTCCTTTTCAAGATTCAGGAAACGAATAAACGTATTTGTCCCACATTCGTATTTATAGAGTGACGAATTGAACAAGTCAGTGCAAGGTAGCGAAGCTCTGAGACTGCGACTCTCAGGTTTTTACAAGTTCAAAATGTATTGCGACCACAAAGCGAATAACAAAATCCTAAAACTTACACAATTTTATAAACATATATAATAATTTTTTTACTTCATAGGTACTTTTATAAATAATGTTATGTTTTGATATTACAACATAGTAGATGTAAGTAAATAGGTACTATCAGTGTATGTGTTGAGATCCACTATCGTGGCCCCCCGTTTTCATTTCATGGACCCCCAATTTTTTTTCGCTGACGTAGACCCCTTGCAGGTTGTCATAGACCCCTAGGGGTCGATATAGACCACTTTGGGAATCACTGCCTTAGACAAATTTTGTTTACTCTGGCAGGTCCAAGTAAGTTTAGTCAGACAGACTAAGTCAGACAAGTTAACTAGGAACACGCCCAATGTTTGATCATTTATGTCAAAGAGTATACAATCACTACGTGATTTATATAATAAAGGTAATCATTTTTCTAATGTTGATCAAAAGTCAAAGGATTGCATTAGCTACGCAAAAATGTATACTTTTTCATAAATAAAGATATAGTTCGGTATATATGGACATACTTAAACACATTTATTTAAATTTCATTTCTTTTTCTGTCACGAATGTCAAAGAATTCATGGATTTAATGTTGATAGTCATGATGTAGTAATAATCCATGCTATAAAGCATATATTTATACACCTTTTTTAATTGTTGAACATTATTGTGATTTGTAACTCAGAAAATATTTTTTCATTTCTGTTAATGTTTATTCTTATTTTGTATCTTTTTTTTCATTAACTTGTTTTCGTCCTTTCTTGATTTTAAATTTTAAATTGCTAACATCTTGCTTATAAGCCCAGCGTAGTGGCATTTATTTACAATTTTTTCTAAATTGATTGCATATATTATGCATGATTGTAATTACAGAAATCAGTAATTTCATGATTGTAATAATTTTTCACTTAAAATTAATCGATATTTTGCTATACAGGTAGTTTGGGGATGTATTCCGAGAACTGAATGCAAGCCGAGTCATAGGGTAGGTAATAATTTTTGTTATAAGCAGAATTCCGTTTTACGCATTTAGTCATAAAGTTGACATTTGTTTCTTACTTAACAGAGGGGAAAAACGTTCTGCGAAAGATAACGACAAGAGTGGACGTTGTCCCTTTCTTGCAATTGCCAGTGTAAATAAAAGTATCTGATGGTAGATTTTTATATATTCGGTAATCGTTAAATCCCTTTTATTCATACACGTCGATAAATACATTAGCATAAAATATATTGTAATTAACATAGTGAGTTCTAAAATGTGCTAATTTTAATTATTACGTAATTACTTACGCAATGCAAAGCTGTTTCTCAAATTAGTAGAATTACTTAGTAGTAATTTTCAAACTACGCATGGCCGCATTTATATATGGCGATTGGCGCTTTATTTAGTAGAAAGCAAGGAACTTATATACGATAACTGGAATTACTACGAAGCAATATTTGAAAAATAAAAATATACTTTATTTCATAACAAATAAAGTTGACATTTGTTTCTTACTTAACAGAGGGGAAAAACGTTCTGAGCAAGACAACGACAAGAGTGGATGTTGTCCCTTTCTTGCAATTGCCAGTGTAAATAAAATTATCTAAATGGTAGATTTTTATATATTCGGTAATCGTTAAATCCTTTTTATTCATAAACGTCGATAAATAAGTTAGCATTAAATGTATTGTAATTAACATAGTGAGTTCTAAAATGTGCTTATTTTAATTATTACGTAATTACTTATGCAATGTAAAAACTGTTTCTCAAATTAGTAGAATTACTTAGTAGTAATTTGCAAACTATGCATGGCCACACTTATATATGGCGATTGGCGCTTTATTTAGTAGAAAGAGACACACTCCACTCATGTCGTGGAACTCTTCGGAACGATTTTGAAGTACGTGTAAGCATTCCGGGTAGAATATAACTTCCTTGGTAGAAAGCAAGGAAGTTACATTCTACCCGGAATGTTCACACGCGCTTCAAAATCGTTCCGAAGATTACCATGACATGGGTGGAGTGTGTCTCTTTCTACTAATTAAAGCGCCAATCGCCATATATAAGTGCGGCCATACGTAGTTTGCAAATTACTACTAAGTAATTCTATTAATTTGAGAAATAGTTTTTGAATTGCATAAGTAATTACGTAATAAATAAAATAAGCACATTTTGGAACTCACTATGTTAATTACATATATTTTATGCTAATTTATTTATCGACGTGTATGAATAAAAAGGATTTAACGATTACCGAATATGTAAAAATCTATCATCTAGATAGTTTTATTTACACTGGCAATTGCAAGAAAGGGACAACATCCACTCTTGTCGTTGTCTTACTCAAAACGTTTTTCCCCTTTGTTATGTAAGAAACAAATGTCAACTTTATGCTTAACGAAATAAAGTACATTTTTATTTTTCAAATATTGCTTCGTAACAATTCCAGTTATAGTATATAAGTTCCTTGGTAGAAAGAGACACACACCATCCGTGTCGTGGTACTCTTCGGAACGATTTTGATGCGCGTGTGAAGAACATTCCAGGTAGAATGTAACTTCCTTGCGCCTACTTAAATGCACCAGCTGACGAGTTTTCCCCCGGCATATTGCTAGCTGATTCTTTTTCCGGCGACCCATAGACCCTCAATATCATTGCGCAATACTTTTATTGTGCAATAATATTGAATACCCTTTTTGATTCCAAACGTTCAATAAATTCTCTCAATAAAATTGACAAACCAGTCTGATCAATATTTTTATGCGAGCAACATGTCTGACGACGAAGTTTTGGCGGCAACCATGCTGGTGATTTTGTTAAATATATCTCTATACAATTCTATACTCTCAAGCAAAAACTGCCGTTCTTTATTTTTTATAGCGTTCTTGCTCGCTGTTTTGCTCAAATTTACGACACGACCATACATTAAACACTATGACTGACCGAACGCGGTCCCTGTCCAAACTCTGAAGTGAAAAATATTGTGCAACTAGCTGTTGCCTGCGGCTTCGTCCGCGCGGACTTTGTTTACTCCGCACTGCTCCTCCCCTGTAGGTGATAGTGTGATGATATGTAGCCTATATGTTGACCCGCCCTGTTAGTAATATTCATGCAAAATTTGAAGTAAATCCATGCTTTACCCTTACCTTTAGTACTTTTTGAGTTTACCCCGGACATACATACAGACAAACAGACAAAAATTTTAAAAACTATATTTTTGGCTTCGGTATCGATTGCAGATCCGCTCCGCTCCAAGTATTCTTTAAAAAAATGTTCAATGTACAGTTTTGACTTTCCTACGGTGCCCCACAGACCTACAATAATATTGCGCAATATTACGTATTGTGCAATATTATTGACCATTTAGGGTTAATATTGAAGATTGTACAAAGATTGAACGAAAGTTTGAGGAGTTTAATTTTTATTGAGCAATATTTTTTTCTTGCACTGTGTAGGTTTAATATTGCACAATATTTTTCACTTCAGAGCATGGAGCAGTCACGGTCAGTCAGTCGCGGAGTTTAATGTATGGTCGTGTCGTAAATTTAAGCAAAATGGCGAGCAAAAAATGTCCGTCATTTCGCGGTAATTTTATTCATCTTGTTAATTTAATAGGTTTGGGCCTAACCGGTCACTACAGAGAGCGCTCAATTTAGTTCAAAATCCAAGGATGAACTAGTTCGTTCTATTAGTTCATTAGTTCTTTTTTTGAAATAATTTATTAAAAACAATAAATAAAGAAAAAATATAGTTATGATTATTGTAAGTTTTGTTTATTGTTATTTAAAAAATGCAAAGTATTACACGAAAATTTTACACGTCCATTTATGTAATATGAGATTTTTTGTTTAAATAATGAAAAATAAAATAATTTATATTAATGATTAGTCAACAGCTAGGCTAGTTCCTAGTATAATGTGTAATTATATTAGAATACTTAAAAAGTATGAATTTTTACAATTAAAGTTGACTTTTTTGTTATGGCACATAAAATCTTTTATCGAAATAAAAACGAAAAAATAAAATGCTTTATATTAATAATTAGTCATAATTAACGTGATATATGATAATAATAATAATCAATTATTTGTAACAATAAATGGGAATAGAAGAGAATTTTTTTAATTTTAATTAAACTTACCGTAAAATAAGACATAAATGGTATTAGTATTGTTACGTACTCGGGTTCGTGATTATATGAAAACACCACTTATATTAAATCCGTGTATTTACACAACACAACGTAATACTAAAATACACTTTACACCCTAGTCACTCGCTGTACTATCACTGAACTTAGAACACTATACAATAAAACACTTCTCGCTTCGCACTGGTCACTTGATGTATCGCTCTCGATTGCTTGATAAAAACTGCCCTGTGTTTGTCAACAGCTCTCTATTTATAGGCAGGGTAAAGTCCAGAAAAATCTAAATTTATCGGGAAACAATGAATCACTTCTTATCGTTAACATGTTATGAGTCATAAATCCTAGCACACGCTACTTTTAACCTTATGCCATATCCCACAAAGTCCATTATGGCATAGCCCAGGTCAACTATTTGTTTGTCAATAGGAGTAGCTATCTCTTTCCTTTATTTCTAGATAGTTAGCGCGCGCGCTTCAACTCTACACGCTTCTAGATTATTCGTAACAGTATTCTGTTTGATAATTAGCGAGCAATACTTCAGTTGACGATTGTTATGATTTCATATGATTTAATAAAATTTCAACCATGGGGATTTGAAGTTGTTTAGTATCGATATCGATTATCGAAATATCAAAGCGCGCACAGTAAAAGTAAATAACTCGGTTGGTCACATAGTGCCACTGTCTAGTAAAGTGGACGCTTACAGAAATATAAAAAGAACTAAGAGCGGGATTTTCAATGAACTAGTTCGCATAGTTCACCTAAAGGAGCGCTCTTCCCACCTAGGTCGCTCGCGAACTACCCAAGACTATAATTTAATAGTTCATTACTAAAATTTCGACCTCTGGCCGAAATTCGACACTCGGTCGAAATTGAACATGTGACCGAAATACGTCATTGCGCCGAATTTCGACATTCGGCCAAAATTCGACAATCGATCGAAATTCAACTTTCGGCCGATATTCGACATTTAGGCCAATTCACTAATCAATAAGTGTTGATCGAAACAAAACCAATCAATAAAAGATGAAGAACGGGAGTTTTTACTTGAGTGTATAGAATTGTATAGATTTATTTAACAAAATCACTAGCATGGTTGCCGCCAAAACTTCGATGTCAGACATGTTACACGCACGAAAATATTGATCAGACTGGTTTGTCAATTTTATTGAGTGAATTTATTGAACGTTTGGAAGCAAGGGGGTTTTCAATATTATTGCACAATAAAAGTATTGCGCAATATTATTGTTCATCTAAGGGGCGCCTACGATTTTATTATGTACATATGTATAGCTGTATAGATATTAAGCCTACACAGTGCAAAAAATATATTGCGCAATAAAAATTACACCCGCTCAAACTTTTGTTCAATCTTTGTGATCTTCAATATTAACCCTAAACGTTCAATAATATTGCACAATATGTAATATTGCGCAATATTATTGTAGGTCTATGGGGCACCATAAGCGTCAGGATTGCAATAAATGTTATCAGCTTACAATTTTTTATCCGGGAGAAATAACATATATGGTGCATAAATTACATTTTTTAATATACAATTTTATAAATCAACATACTTTGTAATTTAAAAAGTGTAATAATTTCTAATTCACGTTAGTTTAAATTTATTACTTAATGACAAAGTTTTTTTTTATAATCTATTACATATAATAAAATCGTAGGAAAGTCAAAACTGTACATTGAATATTTTTTTTTTTAAATACTTGGGGCGTGATCTACAATCGACATCGAAGCCAAAAATATAGTTTTTAGAATTTTTGTCTGTTTGTCTGTATGTCTGTTTGTATGTATGTATGTCCGGGGTAAACTCAAAAAGTACTGCATGGATTTACTTCAAATTTTGAATGAATATAACTAACAGGTCGGGTCAACATATAGGCTAGATATTATCACGCTATCACCTACGGGGGAGGAGCAGTGCGGAGTAAACGAAGTCCGCGCGGACGAATTCGCAGGCAACAGCTAGTTATACAATAAAATAATTACTATTAGATTAATATTTAATTTTATCAGCAAAAAATTAATTTATATTATAAGACTGGCGACCTGCCCGCGGTTTCATCCGCGTAGCTTTTGTTCCCGTGGGAATATCGGAAAGGTTTATATATTAAAGCCTTCCTCAAGAATCAATCTATCTATTAAAAAAGCTGCATCAAAATCTGTTGCGTAGATTTAAAGATTTAGGCATACATAGGGACATAGGGACAGACAGAGAAAGCGACTTTGTTTTATACTATGTAGTGATAGTGATTTGTCTAGTAGTAAATCAAATAGTTGTTTACTGTATTTATTAAGAGGTAAGGATTTAAGACTGTCAGGAATATGGCTGTATATATTAATTCCCATACAATAGGCATTTCTTTTAAAAATGTGAAGTCTTTGGCGGGGCACATGTAGTTTCACACTATTCCTAAAATATGTGTTAAGTACCTAATACTTCAGCAATTGTTTTAAATAAATGTTGATGTTTTTTTACAAATACGCATACCGCCAGAATATAAAGACAAGGTAATGGTAGTATTTTAAGTTTTTTAAAAAGTGGTCTACAAGAATAAAGTTGATTCACATTACATATTGCACGTATACATTTCTTCTGTATTCTAAATATTTTGATTAAATCTACTGAGTTTCCCCAAATAGGGATTCCGTATTGCAATACAGATGTGACATATCCATGATAAGCTAACAAGGTAGTGTTTAAGTTTGCTATTTCTCTTATTCTTCTTAAAACATACACAAATCTATCAATTTTATTACAAAAGGAATCAATGTGTGCTTGCCAGTTACAATGTTTGTCAATTAATATTCCTAGAAATTTAGCATTATCTGTATTTTCTATATTGGTATTGTTAAAAAATATGTTTGAACTTTTGATATTATTAATGTAATATGCTTGAAATTCAACTATTTTTGTTTTACTCAAGTTAATTTTCAGATTGTTGTTTTTAAACCATTCTGAAACTATAAGTAAGGTTTCAGATGTTTCCTTTACTAAAAGAGTAGGTAGTAGTAGAGGAGGTAGAGTTCCGCGGTGTCTCGCTGGGGTATTTGGTAACACCGCCTTACCTACTCCTTCCGCAATAGCGTCGATGCTTGTTCCCGTTTCCGTGTTCCAGTTTGGAGGGTAAGGTAGCCGGTAGACTTATACATGTAGCATTGCCATCCCACCACACGGAATGCAACACAACATTACCATATTTGGTGTCTATAAGCGATGGTTTCTATCAGATACTATTTTTTTATCAGGACAGCCATTTGCTTGTTTGCTGTCTAATTATATAAAACAAAAACAAATCACATAGATTTGTGATTGATATAATTTTAAAGACCTTAAAGTATCTTTTTTTACATACCATTTAAGGAAGAATTAGTTACTCAGTTCAAATAATGTTTGGATATTTGATTTTTGCAAATCCAAGCAAAATGTAATCTTAAGAAGTCAAAAATATTTTAAATTTTGATAGAATTTCATTCATAATAATAAAAAAGATCCGTTCTAGATTCGTCTAAAGAGTAACGGATGCGGATATGGATCTTTCTTTTGCATCGGATATCGGCGGATACGGATACGGATATCCGGCGCATCACTATTTGGTACCACTGCTTTTCTTATTTCCGGCGCAATAGCACAGAATACTTAGATGCAATAGCGTCAATGCTTGTCAATGATGTGTTACCTTTTGGAGGGTAAGGTAGCCGATAGACTTGTGCATGTGGAACTGCCATCCCGCCGTACGGATAGCAACGCGCCATTATCTGGTGTCTATAGGCGATGGTTTCTCTTTCCAGCAGAAGAGTCGTCTGCTTGTTTGCTATCTTATGATATAAAAAAAATAAAGTTTGCAAATCTCATTTATTAGTCAATGTTTTAATAATAATATTATTTTTCACTTACATATTAGCAGATATTAAATGTCTTATCACAAATTACAGATGTCGCCTTAAAAATATAAATCGCGCTATATCACTTATATTTTACTAATAATAATATATTTTGTTTTTGTCATATATTACGAAGAATTTATCATAAAGGTTATTGTAGAATGTAGAATTTTTAAAAGATCGATACCGTTCTGTGTCGATCAGAGATGAATCACATTGCATGATTGACTTGTATATTTAGTAAATAAAGGATTCGTATTTCGTTCCACCTAAGGCTGCTCGTTAGACATGGGCGTTTTTGCATTTATTTGCAAACGGATATTTAATCGATATTTAATTTTCATATCGATATCGAAAATCGTTTTCAGATATCGATATGTCTAGACAAGTGGCATAAACGCTAGGAGAATAAATTACACGAATTGATCTACCCCAAAGTAAGCAAATTATTTGCTTGGTTGTTAGTCAATGATACTAATACATATAATTACGTATATAAATACAGTTACATTCATAATAAGCACCCAAACCCAGAAATACAAACATCTATGCTCATCACACAAATGTTTGTCCCTGTCGGGAATCGAACCCGAACCCCATCGATTCTTAGTTAGGTTCGCTTACCACTCGAACGGCGGGGCGATTAACCTATCTTCGGCTAGTCGTGGGTGCACTGATTGTACCTCTGCCTACCGCTTCGTGCATACGGGTTTGAAGATAGTCTTAATCAACTATACATTTGAATCTCATCATGCCCGGTTCCTTTGCATGGCAGGCAGAGTAAAATGAAGGTCTATAGACTTTCCAGTTCACTGCGATTCACCGGTTTGTCGCTTGGCAGGACGAGTGGTGATCAACTTCAACGCATTTTACCGACTTGATTTCGACTATCGATTATTTCTAGCAATAAAAGGGACCAAAGGCTTTATGTGTTTCAAAGCACGGGAGGAGTAAGTAACACACCACCCGCCAGACTCCGTGTTGCTACTGAGATTTTGGATTTTCAAGAAAAACCTTGAAAAAACCTCAATTATAATTTTGAGCGACCTGAAGATAAAATCCGGGCCCTCGTGAACTTAGCCGAAGGCTATCTACTAGACCACGAGGCAGACTTGAATATAATATATAATATTTACGCTATTATTTGTATTTAGTTAACAGACGGACGCAATCTGATATATAATCCTAGTGTGATTAGTGATTATCGACATCTGTACGTTTTTCTACAATCATAATAATGTTGACGCAAATTAGTAATTATAATATGCATACTAATAATTAACAGAACAGGCGAACTTACCCTATCTGATATCTTTTATTTATTTACACTAACACAAATGCAATCAGTCTATAGACTGATATTAATTTAAAAGTTTTATACACACTCTAAAAGTTAATGTAATACTCACTAAAAGTTTTATATTTATTTCCGGAGTAGCCGGCGGAAAACTGCTAACTTATGGACTCTTTGTTGTAACTAAATAAATAGAAACTAGACCTAGAATACCTAGACCTAGAATATATTTAGATATCGATATGGTATAATAATAGACACGTATCCGATATAAGTTACGTTTTGATATATCGTATGCATGCTTACTAATCCCTTATCCCATCCCTAAATAGATAGAGGTGTGTCATGTGGGCAAACATAAAACTGTTAAGTAGGTATAAACCATCGACATCATCGACATAGAATACCTCTAGACTCCTAACTTCAAACAAAATGTCTTTCATAAACATTGACCTCTAAATATATGGACATGAAATAGCTACAGAAAAAACGTGTCATTTATACACACAATATGGCTGCCGTGTTAACATTATTAAGGATGTCCAGAAAGTAACATTTATGTTTTATCGATAAACGTTGTTTCCTGATTTACGTATTTTCAACCAAAAAATATGTTATTGTATTAGAGGTGATCTTTGACGTGTAAGAACAAAATCTAAACATAATTTACTAGTACCTATATTGATAACGCTTAAAACGTTCCCAAAAATATTGAAACGCAAAGTAGGTCCGTACTAAAACGTTTATAGTAAATAAAATTTTATATTAATCAAGCTAGACAATAAAATAAATTAAAGTATTTTCACTAATAATTAGGCTTTAGATTTACTTCTTTTAGTCTCCAGTATTCTGTGCTTTAGTTGACTAATTCTGAGGTTCTAGGACACTTCCGACAATTTCATACGTCAGTATATATGACGTCTTTGTTGTGTGATTATATTCGTATTAGCACCTGCATGGTTGCAGTACTACCTACCAATTTAAAATTCCAATAAAAACGATCCCTGGACTCACTCAAACAAATAGTAAATTGATAAAGAGAGATCGAGTTGACAAATCAAAATGTCAACGTAAATTCGTTATTTTGTGACATTCGATCACAAATAAACAGATTCAAGATTACGACTTTAAAAGTGGCTAATAAGATAAGAATAGAAATGAATATGTGGTCTTATTTTGTCCAATCACAGTCAACGTACGCATGCGTCGTGTTACGAAAACGTCTTAACTTATAGGGGATATTTCTAAGGGCCTAACATAATTTTACGAGTTGTCGTCGATAAAGCGGAGCAATAGTAGCAATAGAATTAAATCATAGCGTACAAAAATAAGGTTGATTATTGTAACGATATTTTCATGACGTTGCAATATTTTTTGTGTTTCTGTTTATATAATTATCATTCTTATGCGTTACCATATATTTTCTTGAGCCATCTTTGTAGGCAACGCTGAATCTCATTATTTTTTATCGACGTAAGCAAAGCTAAAATGTGTAATAACACAAAGTTACATTTTAGTTACAAATTAGTTCTAATTTTAGTTTTTAATGACCGCTCACACCACCAGCCATTTTCGCATTTTTTTCTAAAAAAACACGGACCGTTACGTGCACACGTTCCGAGTTCGTTCCGGTGGACCGTGGTCACAAAAATGATTTATGAGTTGCTTGGATTGAATCAGATACTGTAAAGCGTATATTTTTTAAGAGGTCTTGAGCACTGCAATAAACTGGTATGAGAATTGTTTAATTTAAATGGCTTAAGCTACGAAATAATTCAGGTGTAACACGACACTTTGAGAAAAATATGTATTTGTTAGTCGAGGATTTTTAATTCAAAAATTATATAATAAAAATATAAAAAGCATAGGTCATCGCTTATGCTTTTTATATTTTTTTTATATAATTGGTAAACATATACATACATATAACAACATATGTGAGTGGTTACGCAAAAAGGGACCTGAAGGGATTGGAAACGGTTTTTTTTTTGATAAATTCTGATTCTATGGTCCTTCATCTTTGTTTTGTTCTAATCAAAATAATTTTAGGTGCCGTAGTTTTTTTTTAATGATTTTTTATGTAAGCCGAGGCAGTTTTGAAAATATTACACCTTATACACAGCGCACACTAGTTTCTTTTTCTAGCGCGCACATAAAGACAAGTAAAAGACGAATAAATAAGTCATAAGACAAGTAAAAGACCAATAATACAGCTATCGCAAACACATGCTATTTCTCACTGACGAAGTCGCTCACTAATGACACTAACATAAAACACCCCGCGCCTCTCTCCCGCACTCGTGGCGAAACTCATTTCGACTCAACATTTTAAACGTGATTTACTCGAAATCAATTATTTTCCCTTGAGGTCCCTTTTTGCGTAACCACTCATTATATTATAGTACAAAAATATTTATTTACATAAATATTAATATTTTTTTTTTCATAAGTAATACGTAGTTTTTTTCGAAATTTTTAAATAATTTATTTCTTTTTCAAATTTACAGCTATGTTATTTTTTTTTAAATATTGTTTAGGATATTTCACATTCACATCATATGATTTATTTTGAGATCATAGATATCAACACTAAAATTTACGAAAATAAATAAAAATGATACCAGCGCTTTGGGTATGCCCAAAGCGCTGGTATCATGAGTTGGTCGTTAACGAAAAATATGTTTTATTAATTGATATTTACGTTTTTTTTTTTAAATTATTATCTAAACTGTTAGATCTTGAACTAATCTTGATTACAAATAAAGTTTATTTGTTGATTAATACGCCAAAACACTTTTAAATTAAGCTGTAGAGATGGGTTAATACCGATATTTCTCAAGATTAGGTGATACTAATATATTCACTTTCAAATATTATAATGTCTTAACTAATATGTCATTATTGACTAATATTTCACTGTAATTTGGACTTTAAAGTAACAGTAATAAGATCTGATACTGATACGGCAGGAAAATATCTTAACTAATATATCAGTATTAACTAATATTTCACTGTAATTTGAACCTTAAAACAACAGCATACTGCAGGAAATACGTCTGTCTCATTCGTACGTACGACGCGGCGTATCGTGAAAATATTTTAATATTTTCACGAATCCGAACGGGCGCCAATCTAGTGAATCCGAACTATTCCGAAGATCGAATGATATTATCCGATTCATTTTGGATACCCGTTACAGATATTAGGTGAATATGAAATATTAGCATATTACAGTTCGCCGGATTACTAATCCACGAATCCTTTCAATATTACTAATATCTTAGCGAATACTAATATATCAGTCACACCATTATTAACCAGTATCATAAACTGCAACCAACACATAACACACACAGCACGAATCAAAATGGCGGACTAAGTTCTTTTATTTTTCCCTAAGAGCGTATTTAAAAAAAGAATGCCAATTTGATATTATTCTGTACAATGTTTCGTTCGAAAACGATAAAATACCATAGAGTATTGTAGTAAAACTGGTAAATAGTGAAAATATTGTTTTTTTGGATGAAATTAGCGTTGGTTTATATCCAGTAGAGCTTGTAACTTTATTTTGGTCGAAGTTTTTGTTACTGTGATAGCGTCTTTCGATGGATAGCATTCTTGTTTCGCATGTTGCACTTGATAATAGGTTGGAAATATAATTGCATTATTGGAACGAAGTTCCTTACGGCAGGCTTGGAGGGGATAGGGATTTTGCTGCGCGACCGAACTGAAAAAAATGTGATAGTAAAACCGTAAGAAAAATGTGTGGAATAAAAGCGTTAAATGAGACGTGCGCAGGCGCGACAGTCGCGTACACAAGCGAGTAGTGCCGTTTAGCCGAAGGAAGTTCGTTCCTACCTGGTGTCCCGCGACACCACATCATTTTTTTTTTCTTAACACTTTCCCTTAAAGTATTGTATTGCCATTTGTTTAGCTTAAGTGATAAAAATATCCCCAAAGCCTCATCCGGAGAAAAAGCAGGTTTGGTTTCTTTAACAGATACGCACCTTTTTACTTTTTTCACACCATGTGGATTCTTAATTAACTGTTCTAATATTTCAGCAATTTCCTCATTCCTATCTACTTTTAACTGCGCAAAATATGCATATTATATTTCGTTCGATGACAAATGAAAGTTTTCTGCTCGTATTTTTTTCTGTTTAGGACCTATTTCACAAAAAGGTTGTCTAGGGCTTTGTTCGGTGGAGACACTTGCACTGATAAAAACTTTTAATGGTGACACAAAATTGATAAAATACAAATGATTTTTTTTTTCAAATCATAAGATAGCAAACAAGCAGATGGGTCTCCTGATGGAAAGAGTCAATCATCGCCTATAGACACCAAAGATGTTGATGGTGCGTTGCTATCTTGTGGCGAGGTCTAATGCCACATGCATGAGTTTACCGGCTATCTTACCCTCCAAACCGGAACACGACAGTGACAAACACTGACGCTATTGCGGCAGGAATAGGCGGTGGTACCAGAGCCGGGCGAGATAATACAGAACTCTACCACCTAGTAGTCACGATGGCAGTGACTTGCATAGCCAATCGGTCGCCCTTTATGATCTGCTTGGCAGAACGGCAGTTGGTCTATTCTTCAAAGGAGCCCGGAACCAACACGAGGATAAACAAACAAATAGAACAAACATTTACTTGTTTACAAAAAGTTAAGGCACCTCTGCTAGACCTGCACAAACTATGAATGACTGGTATTCTTTAGAAATGAATAAAATATATCTTACTAAACTAGCAAAAAGCAGAGCTTTGCAAGGGCTCGTAAAGTTATATTATTTAGTAATATTGTTAGGAAAGTATTTTTATGAGAATTACATATTTTAATGTATGGACTTTATCTAACCTAAAAAATCCAGCGTGTTTCGCCCAAACATTATATTCGCATCAAAGGCGTCGTTAGGTTGCCAAGCTGATCAAACTGATGGTTCTATAGCTATTGCAGTCTATACGTCGTGAACCCTTGCCTTTATACAAGAGCACGATGCCCGTGTGCCGCCAGTCAAATATAAACATTTTGTGAAATAATCTCTTAATAAGTTCAAAAATTCTAATAAAAAATGTATCTTCTATAGATTTTAACTCGTTAGTTTTATAATAGATGGCGTTAGTAGTAATAAGATTCTCATAAAAATTGTATTTTCTATTTTTTTAATGTTTATAAAATGGTATTTTTATGGTAGATAACATATCTAGACATGAATTCAAAGTACCACGTCGAAGCTCAAACCTAAAAGTGCGACACTTTTTCAGTAAAATGTTCCACAAAAGTGCATAGTTCGTCGCCTAGTGTATAATAAAATCTATTTCATTCATTTCTAAACAATACCAGTTTATTAAAATATTTACTGTGTGACACCTTATCATTAACTCGACGTCCATGATATCTATATCTTAAATCAATAAAAACTTTGATTACATTTTTAATAAGTAATAGTTTATGTGTAGAATTATGATCAGGCTGAGAAGCTAACCAAAATATTTTTCCACATCATAAAAATCACACATAAATTTAAATATATGTAGATAATAATGTAGTAAAATATTTAGGAATCATGCTAGACCAAAGATTATCGTGGCATCCTCAAATTGAATTGATATCTGGGAGGATCAGAAAACTTATTTGGATTTTTCGAAAATTAAGAGACGTTGCATCCAATACACTTCTAAATAGAATCTATTTTGCGCTAGCTCAATCAATTATTTGCTATTGTATACCTGTATGGGGTGGTGCCACTAAAATTAAAATGTTGCAAGTAGAACGAGCCCAAAGAGCATTATTAAAAGTAACGCATTTCAAAACCAGTAGATTTTCCACAACTGAACTATACTCACTGTGCGAGTTACTATCAGTTAGAAAACTATATATAATTTATGCCATACAAAAAAGACATAGGTTGATTACATATGATAATAACCAAAAAGTTAAAACAAGGAAGGATGCTATTTTACAAAACTCAACGGTAAAAACACTTTTTGCCAATAGACAGTTCTTAAATCAGTCTACTATAATATATAACAAACTTAATAAGAAGTTAAATATTTATCCACTAACCATCTACAACCTTAAAGAGGTTTTAGTGGGCTGGCTTAAGTCACTGTCTTATGACGATGTTGAATCAATTATTTTTAGCAAGATAATATAAGAAAACTCTATTAACTGATGTATCTGTCTGTTAGAAACTGCTAGTCCTAAGATTAATGTAACACATGTACTTACAATTACCCATGCTGACATAACATACTCGTACACGCATACACACTCATATACACGTACAGACTCATACACATACATAAATACACACACGCAATAGGCACGTATATTACTTCATTTACACAAATGCTAATGATGTTCTGGAAGAGCGGTGTATCCTGACACAAGCATTTCTGCTTAAAAGGATGCGCCGGACAATGTAATATTATATAATCAGTGTAAAATAAGTTGAGAAATAAACATTTAAACATTTGTAAAAATATATTATCTAAGTCTTGCAAACACTTACCTGTATTGAAATCACCTAATATTACTGCCATAAGTCATAACATCTACTATATGGTTAAAGAATTTATTGAATTTTATTAGAATTATAGTGCGCACAGAACTAGTTGGCCGCGCCTTAGGTATGTGAACGGTGGGGCGGAGAGGCAGGGGCGCTTGCTGTCATTACTCAGTGCGGCGCCGTACTTTGCGACGGCAACACGCGTTGAAAGTTCCGGCTAGTTTAGACAAAACGCACATAAGATTGCAATAGCGAGATGAGTCCGCCGATAAAAAGACAATCTAAGGAAATAATATTTAAAGTGCATACATTTTTTAATAAACGGAAAGCCGATGTCAATAGTTTAGAATATAAAACTGATGCGAATATACATAAACTAGTAGCAGAAGCAACAGGGATATCAGAACGAAGTGTTAGGAGAGTGATTGCTGAAAGTAAAAAATCGTTGCAAAATACAGGGGAAGCAAGATTTAGTTCTCCACGTAGACCAAAAGAAATAAAAAAGAAAATACAAGTTGATGACTTTGATTTAGCAGTGATAAGAAGAAAAATAAATCAGTTTTATACGGTAGAGAAAAAAATTCCAAGTCTACGAAAAGTAAATGCTGTGTTAAAAGAGGATAATATTTTAGACTGCGGATTGACTTTTTTAAGAACACTTTTGCACAAACTGGGATATTCATTTAAAAAATGTAAATCGAAGAGATGCCTTTTAATAGAGAGACCAAATATTGTTGAATGGCGAGTGAAATATATGAGGGCTATAAGAAAATTCAGAGAAGACAAACGAAATATATTCTTTTTGGACGAAACTTACGTTAACCAAAGTCACAATGTCCAAAAATGTTGGCAATCTTCGTCGGAGCCTGGAATTTATACAGATATAGGCAAAGGAAGGCGTTTGATAATAGTTCACGCTGGTAGCCGGAACGGGTTAGTTGACGATGCTTAGCTAATTTTTAAATCAGATTCAAAAACGGGGGATTATCATGGAGACATGAACTCTACAAATTTTTACAACTGGGTTGATCAAAAATTAATACCTAAACTTCCACCTAACTCAGTCATAGTTATGGATAATGCTGCCTATCATTGTGTGCAAGTTGAGAAGAAACCGACTATGTCCAATTTGAAAATTAATATGCAGAACTGGTTGCAAAATCATAATGTAACATTTTCTCCCACGATGATCAAAGCTGAACTCCTGAGGTTGATTAATGCGACCCAATCAGAAAAAATATTCAAGATTGACGAACTTCTGAAAGCTGCAGGTCATACTGTTCTCAGACTACCTCCATATCATCCAGACCTCAACCTGATCGAGCTTGTGTGGGCAAATATTAAAAATTGCCTGGCCAGAGATCACATGAATGGACGAGAAAATGACAATACTAACAAGGCTATTTTCCGAATTCTCTGCCGAACAATGGCAAAAATGCGATGACCACGTACAAAAAAATGAACAGGAATACTGGAATCATGATATGAAATTTGATACTATGATGGAACAAATCATTATAAGTTTACAAGATGATTCTGAATCAAGTTCAGAGAGTTCAGAGTCAAGTGATTCTGAGAATTGAGTTTGTTTGTTTGTTTGAACGTGGTAATCCCAAAAACTACTAAACCGATTTGAATAATTCTGATTTTTATTATATAATACTGAATACACATATTTAATACACATCCATAACTCATCATTATCTCGTTTCGTGGTCATTTGGAGGCAAAAGCAAAGCTTTCGTCCAAGAAACTTGTTGTTCTGAACAGGGCAAAACAGTCGATTGTTTGCGACTCTACAAGTCACAAATTAGGCTTCATAGGAGTACTGTTCTCATCTTTGGCCAGGGGCTCCACAATACCAGCTCCTTCCTCTTGAACGCATTCAACGCAGAGTGTCTTCAATGCCGATCACGATAAACGTATACTGATGACTCAGCCTGAACTAAATACTTTTCGTAACTTCCACTGACACGTGTTTACTACCAAATCACTGAACTAACATTACAAAGTTCAATTTGTATTTTATTTATTCTTTTCAATAAATGAAAAAATATTGTTCACGATATCTTCAGATTGGTCATCACTGTCTAAGCTCATGTGCATTGCGAGCAGTTGACAACCCGCCCCCTTACCCCTGTCACCACCTAAGGCGCGGCCAACTAGTTCCGCGCGCACTATAATATAATAATTTACACATTTCAATATTAATTTACATTCCAAATTTTAGGTATGAACATATTTAAAAAAAACGTAGTATTTAAACTATTCATTTACAACGTTGCGGCCAACAAAGTCCGCATGCATCATGACACCTATACATAAAATGAATCATCATCGATGTTGCAATTAGTTGTATGACGTAACCACTACTTATTTATTAATTTGCAAATATTATACAATAATCAGATGTAATTTAACATGTTGAACTTATTTTTACTTACATTTTCCTTTATCACGGGAACATGAATGGATGCCAGTACTGATGATGTTAAAGTCCGAGTTGATTCATGTATATTCTGCCTTTCACACAAAACATTTATTTTCTGCTTATTAACGGGCTAAAATATTTAGGTCGGCATTATTGTCTAAAAACTGAAAGTGTAATTAGGACTACTAAAAATGTTTAATTAACTTATGATCAATTTGAATAATTCTTAAATCTTTTAATTAAGGCTCTTAGCAATAAAAATAAACAAAAAACCGAAGCCATCAGCAGAACTTAAAGGTACAATTATGCATGGAAATTATTGTTAAATTTGATAACTTGTATGTTGTTAAATCAAATTTATATTTAATAGTTATTTATTTTTGATATATTATATCAGTAGCTTAGGCAGAAGATGTGAAGCTATCAAGGTAGCGACCAAAAAAAACATCGACAACAACAAACACAAAATAACACTTACACAAACAGACAAACAGATGTCACTATTCTTAATGACGATTCCATTTTTTATTAACATTTAATACCTATTTAATTATATTATTACTGAAACTTATTAAAAATATACAAAAGGAATAAATACTGAAATTATTCATTATACAATTACTAGTCCCTATTATACTCTTTAGTGGCAATAAAAACAACTTTTAACAGTATTTGATAATATAAATAACAATTGTTAATTGTTAAAAAATTTAATACGAATTTTAATATGTTAATTATTGTCAAATGATCCATACCTAGGTACAATCAGTGTTGTGTGTTAGGGTTATACAGGTGACAGACATCATATCATATTTTATGTGGTAGAAGGAAATCGAGCTTTCTGATGACTGCAGATAGGTAAAAGACACAGGATATCATACTATGAAAACTTAAGAAATTACCATTACCTACTTACCAGAGAAATTGAAGGAATGACATTGTCACGCAATCTGACTACATCCAGTGTTTTATTAAAATTACTTTCCTTGAAATGAAGTGAGCAGACCAACCAGTTCTTATGTTAGGGATTGATATTTTCAATGCCAATGGCATCTAGCCATTTTCCGTGTAAATCTTCATTTCTGGGGAACCTAAAATTTAATGAAATTAAATATCGACAAATCTAATACCCCAACACTAGTCGTATTTTGTAGGAATCAAAAAAATGATGTTTACAAAGAAATCGTAAAATACACGAACATCTTTTATAAGTCAATATAAAAATACAACAATTTAGAATGGATATTATTTAAAATCAGCACGCTTTATCATAGGAGTTTGCGACATACCTGTGAAGCGTTATTAAAGGTGCATTTTTGTCCTTTTTTGCTCCACATTGCAAAATACAACACGAAGGCATGTTGACTAATAGTCTATTAACTTCCACGGAGAATATGGCACTTAATAAACTGATATCTACTTGGTAAATCGTATTTATCCGAAACTAAATTAATATTTTGACAAATCATGTACCACTTATTTATATACATAATATGGAGTCGATGACACGTTTATAGAATTGCCAATTACTTAACTTTTAATTTATACGAAAGTGAGCAAGACACAATATCGTTGTCTCTTTTTGCATATGCAAATTACCATTTGTTAAAAAGAGATAAAGAAATGTCGCTTAGTTCAATGTCGATTCTACCGATATTTGTATAACTAAAGTAGCTATAGAATGTTATGGCGCTTCTATATATTATTCATATTTCTATGTTCATAAACGGCCCCATGACGTTTGTTTTCTTTAAATAGCTAGTTTGTTTTTTATTATCATCAAGTAATAATGATTGGCGGTATGATCAATGCTCGTCCCTGATTGGGTATACATCGCATTGTTATATTCAAATCAGGGGTGCGTGAAATCTATACATATAATAAAATCGTAGGAAAGTCAAAACTGTACATTGAATATTTTTTTAAAAGAATACTTGGGGCGTGATCTACAATCGATATCGAAACAAAAATATAGTTTTTATGATTTTTGTCTGTTTGTTTGTCTGTCTGTCTGTTTGTCTGTTTGTCTGTATGTATGTCCGGGGTAAACTCAAAAAGTACTGCATGGATTTACTTCAAATTTTGTATGAATATTACTAATAGGTCGGGTCAACATATAGGCTACGTATTATCACGCTATCACCTACGGGGGAGGGGCAGTGCGGAGTAAACGAACTCCGCGCAGACGAAGTCGCTGGCAACAGCTAGTTTAAAATAAGAACAACAATTTGACGGTCTGAAAAAGTAGTTAGGGAGGGTGCTATATGAAAGGCAATGAAATATTTGACTTAATTTTTAAACTAGTCGATTTTCAATATTTTACATTTTTTTTAATATGTACTTAAAACTGCTACAAAACGAATTAAGTTTTGTGACATACAGCTTTTTAATTATAAAAAAATTGCCATTTACAACAAATTTTATTTATTAATTATAATAATAATAATTCATTTATTGCATCAAATATGGTACATGAAGATCTTATCTAATATTAATATTGAAGGCTCGCATATTTGGCTCATTAAGGCATGCAACAGGTAGGTAAGAAATCAATTAAAAAGAAAGAAAGAAAGAAAGAAGATATTTATTTGCAAGAATATGGGTGTTACAAGTTGTTAATAATAAATTAAGTTACCAATATATGGTGTGCAAATATTTAAAAATATATCATTATATAATATTACATTTAAAACTATAAATTGTGTCGATTTTTTAGAATTACTACCGGACCGGAACGCGGCCACACACTGAGAAGATCCGGCGGAAGAAACTCAGCGGGCTGGTCTTTTTTTCTCTATTTTATGTTCTTGTTATAAATACACAAGGATGATTTCATATTACAAAGTTATTTTTATAATTACAAGTTTCATATTTTGAGTAATTATTTTTTTTATAATTTACAAAATGTTCACAATTTACAAAATTTTACTACATTGAAATTTTTTTAAGGACAATTCAACAAACTTATATTTCTATCCATTAACGTTTAATTTTATCGGCTAAAAATTCTTTAATATCACAATAAGTTTTATCTAACAGCAAATCAAACAACTTTTTGCGAAATTTATTTATAGGCAATGATTTAAGACTATCAGGAATATGGTTGTATATAATAATAGACATACAATACATATTTTTTGTAAACATATTTAAGTTTTAGTTAGGCACATATAATTTCTTACTATTCCTAAAATATGAGTTACCAGTGACTTCGGTTCGATCGCATGAAAAAATGTTTAAAATGTAAAGGAGATTATTTTGAAAAGCAATAAACATAATATTTTGGTTATTACATGTTGTTGTTTTAAGTTACGCAAACTTATTGTGTGACCTACGTAGTTACTACCACAGACTAGGTATTAGTTACTACGTAAGTATAAAAGTAATGAAACCGTTCACTTAAATATGATGGAGAGAAAGGATCATGCGTATTTAAAAAAGCAATATAATAATTTGATCATTCCGACGGTTACGCAAGTCCAATCATATTAATTGTTTATTTTTATATATATCACTAGCTGTTGCCTGCGACTTCGTCCGTGCGGACTTCGTTTACTCCGCACAGCTCCTCCCCCGTAGGTGATAGCGTGATAATATGTAGCCTATATGTTGACCCGACCTGTTAGTAATATTCACACAAAATTTGAAGTAAATCCATGCAGTACTTTTTGAGTTTACCCCGGACATACATACAGACAAACAGACAAACAGACAAAAATTCTTAAAACTGTATTTTTGGCTTCGATATCGATTGTAGAACACGCCCCAAGTATTCTTTTAAAAAAATATTCAATGTACAGTTTTGACTTTCCTACGGTTTTATTATATGTATAGATAAGATAGCAAACGAGCAGATAGACCTATCTGCTCGTTTGCCTGATGGAAAGAGTCAACCATCGCCTATAGACACCAAAGATGTTAATGGTGCGTTGCTATCTTGTGGCTAGGTCTAATGCCACATGCATAAGTTTACTGGCTACCTTACCCTCCAAACCGGAACACGACAGTGACTAGCATTGACGCTATTGCAGCAGGAATAGGTAAGGCGTTGGTACCAGACACGGTCGAGCCGATGCAGAACTCTACCACCTAGTAGTCACGATAGCCACTCAGTCGCCTTTTACGACCTGCCTGGCAGAACGGTAGTTGGCCTATTCTTCAAAGGAGCCCAGGACCAACACGGGGAGAAATTGAGATCGAAACTGACTTACGTGACCAAAACCTAATGAATTTTCTTCATTTTTTTTTTAAATAACTTTAAGACTTCACGTTTTTCAAATCTGATTTTAAGAAACTGGTCAAATAACATAAAATTAATTTAATGGAATCTTTTGCTTTGCTTGATTTATTCGGGATTTATTTACGACATACATTTAAAAAAAAACCTTTATGACATTATTTTGTTATTTTTCAACTAATCGATTTTGAAGCTAAGATAAAATTTAAGAGCTCAAATATTGAGTTGAATCCCATTCAAAGGATCAAAATCGATCGTCGTTTTGAAAATACACAACGGTTCAAAAAAAAGAAGAATATTTCCTTCACACCCGTATCCTCGAAACGTGAAAACGTGAGTAACCAGTTTACCACTAGGTGGCGCTGTACAAATCACATACAAATTCCTAGTAAACTCCAAACGCACTCACGATCGAATGCGAAAAGAAAAACTCACACTTAGCACTCAGACCACAGAGCCATCTTGTCACCGAGAAGATCAGTGATTTCTTTACTAAGCCTAAACATCCAAGCATCTCTCATTCATTACATTTATCAATTCGTACATATTATAACCAAACTTTTGTACTATACTTTCATACTATGAACATTCAGCCTATTTAATGTCCATGGCGAATATATTCACACCACAAGTTTATCGCCTACAAATCTTTCTCAAGTACATTTTATAAGTTGATCGACTATCACTCAAATACTTGTAAAGCCTTTTAAGCCTATATAGTTTTCCTTTTAATTTCATTATATTTAATACTACCTACCGTGATTTTTTCCCACCCCTAAAACCAATCGTTAGGTGTCAGAGGGGGGAGGACCGTTGACCCTAGCTAAAATTAGTACTTTAAAGCCTTAATCGAGAAATAGACTGCGGACGGACGGACGGACGAACGGACGGACGAACAGACGAAAGGGCGGACAGACATAGCGTTACTATGAGCCTCATAGTAATATCCTCGTGGTAGTAAACTAGGGAACCTCATGTTTAATTCGGAACCCTAAAAATGATGCCGAAAAATATAATCCGTTATGTAGACGTATTCACGTAAAAGATACGCGGCTGTGTCCATGACACAGCCTCAACCCGTATTATCAATATTTTATAAACTATTAATATTTAAGAAATTTCAAAAAAAAGGTTCGGAAAGAAAAGGAAATTTCCAGAAAAAACTCTTAAATACCGGAACTCTATCTTTAATTTAACGCTGAAAATAGGTCTCCGCACGACATTTTTAGGTTGCGAGTATGACACATAAATTAATTTATTTAAGGTATTGAACATTCTTTTTTAAAGCTGTAAACCTTTTTTAAAAAATCTGAAAATATTAACACTTCCTTGCATGTACATTATGGCAGCTTGCTTATTTGTTAGAGACGGTGAACGAAAATCTATAGAAACATTCCTAGCGCTCAAAATTGACTTAATTTTTGATTGTGCCGCGTTAATACAATTGTGCCTCTAATGGAATGGTATTATGCTCAATGAAATAAGTTAATTATTGTTGATTTTTTCCAGTTTGAAGTACAAGATGTTTGTGTGTTCTCTTTGCTACATTAAAAACGGATTGGTCTTTTAAATAGATTCCGACAAAATACACTAGCTAGGCTAGGTATTTAAAGCTCAAAGGAGCTAAAAGTATACTAAAACATAGATTTTTGAAACTCAAAGATTTCATAACTGTAGAATTTATAAAAATATAACTATTTTCGTTTTTAAACAGTTTTCACCTCTGTGTTCTAGTAGTCTGATGTCGATGTTGATCGCATTAGGTACTAGGTTTAATTCTCGTGTCGAGCAATTCGAAAAATGTGTTTTTTTTTCAATTTTCTGATAAAAAGAACATTGCCCGGGATTAGATAAGTGCTCGGTTGGCGATAAGCTTGCTGCCTGTCACATTATGAGGCTAAATATCTTCGGCAAATCGTGGGTGTACTTGTACCTCAACCTACCTCTTTGGGGATACAGGTGTGAAGGAACTTTTTCTTCTTTTTTTTGAACAGTTGTGTATTTTCAAAACGATTATCGATTTTGATCCTTTGAATGGCACTCAACTCAATATTTGAGCTCTTAAACTTTGTCCTAGCTTCAAAATCGATTAGTTGAAAAAGAAATGAAATAACGTCAAAAAGAATTTTTTTTCAAAAAAAATGAATGTTGTAAATAAATCCTGAACGAATCAAGCAAAGCAAAAGATTCAAGTAAATTAAATTTATGTTATTTGACCAGTTTCTTAAAATCAGATTTGAAAAATGTGAAGTCTTAAAGTTATTTTAAAAATATGAAGAAGATTTATTAGGTTTTGATCACGTAAGTCAGTTTCGATCTCAATTAAAATGGTGTGACTTGCGTAATCGTCGGAATGATTATATTATTATATTGCTTTTTTAAATACGCATGATCCTTTCTCTCCATCATATTTACATACTCTATTTAATAAATTACCAAACATATTAAAATCATTGTGTGTGTGTATATATATATATATATATATATATATATATATATATATATATATATATATATATATTAGTGATGGGCCGAATGTGGTTTGAACCGAATTCGAACTTCGGCCGAACATTCGGTGAAAATAAGAAATTCGGCCGAATTTCGGCCGAACTTCGGTTTAATTTTGGGGCGCTTTCTTAAAAGCGACACGTCGTGACTTTTTTACGAATTTACTTAAAATTTAATTATTTTATACTAGCTATTTACCTATTTTATTATTTACTACTAGCTATTATATAGTCCGAGGCTTCGCTCGCGTAAGGTAAGAGAAAAAAGTAACCTATGTCACTCCATCCCTTCAACTATCACCACTTAAAAAATCACGTCAATTCGTCGCTCCGTTTTGCCGTGAAAGACGGACAAACAAACAGATACACTTTCCCATTTATAATTTTAGTATGGATATATAGGATATCGTTAATGGGTTTCGCAACGCACGTGAATTAGTGACGTCACAGCAAAATTTTGATACATTGAGTTACATTGTTCCAATTTAGGAATGGATTTTTATTTTTAACTTTCTGCTACGTATGTATATAGATAAGGAAGTTACTGATTTTGCCCCGATTTTTCAAAATCGAGTTTTCACCAGATCGCCACGTTTTGAGGTCCTAGAAGTCTTTTCCGACTATTTTCACAATGAGGTCAGCATGCCTGTATATATGTGTATGTGTATATGTAAACATCTCATAACTTTGTACATAAATAACATACATAAATAAATAACTTTGTATAATCTAAGTACATAAATGTATAGATTAGGTACAGAATCTAATCAGCTCTATTCCTACAAAAACTGCGTTCAAAACATTAATTGCTGCAAAATCGGTTTTTCCGCTCAAGAGCTCTCGTTGACGAAAAACTTTAGAAAAGTGTTTTTTGATATAACTTGGTAATTTCTCTAATTTTTTTTGACCTTCCACAATAGTTTAGTGCTTAAAAAACTACGTAAAATTTAGTTTCAAGAAACGAAATGGAATCGAGTTTTCAACAGTTTTTTTACTTTTTTAATATTAATATTTTGTTGTTTACAGAAAACTTCTTAATATTTTTAAAATAACTTTCCGTTTTATACACTGCTTGATTTAAAAATCTAACCAGCATTTCTTTCTAAAAATCTGCGTCAAATATCGTAAATTGTATGAAAACCGGTTTATCCGTTTGGGAGTTATCGTTGACGAAAATTTAGGAAAAAGTGTTTTATTTATATAAAATAAGAGACTTTTTGACCAAAACTTGTTTGAAGGTCAAACCTTCTACAATATTGTGGTACTTAAAACAATTACGTCAAATGTAGTTTCAAGAATCAAATCGAATCAAGTTTTCAAAAGTTATAACTTTTGAATAATAAAATTTTGCTGTTTACATAACACTCACTTAATATTTTTAAAATAACTCTTAGGCTTATACACCGATTCACTTAAAAAATCTAATCAACTTTTCTCTTTATAAATAGCGTCAAATACCGTCAATTGGATCAAAATCGGTTTATCAGGATTTATTATAACGAAAATTTTTGAAAACAAATTTTGTTATTACTTCGACATATTTTAGCCTATAGACTATGTAGCTCAAAAATATTTAAGAGCTGAAAAATTTCGTTGAATGCCATTTGAAGGATGAAAATCGATCATCGTTTTCAAAATATACAGCTTTTTAAAAATGAAATTGCTGTCATTTATAACAAAAGTCAGAATTTTGAACCTTGAAAAAAAATGCTTAGGTATGATTTTTGTTCCTTTGAGCCTAAAATACCTCAATTTAGCGGGAAGTTTCAAGGATAGCCTGCAGGGTCAACTGATGTATCTATTTTTTTACCTTTTCTTCGACATTTTTTAACCTACCGATTTTGGAGCTAATAAAACCATTTAAAGGTAAAAATTACGTTGAATGCAATTAAAAAGATCTAAATCATCATGTTTTAAAATATATGGATCTTCATCTATATCAAACTTTTGACTTTTAACTTCCCGCTAGGTATGGAACATTTTCTGACTATTTTCGCGATGACGTCAGTATGTCTGTATGTATGTGTGTGTGTGTGTGTGTGAAGTGTGTGTGTATGTGTATGTGAGAGAGAGAGTGTGTGGTTGTATGTATGTATGTATGTAAACATTTCATAACTTTTGAACGGCTTGACCGATCGAAACGCGGTTAATGGCATTGAATTAGATTCTGCTCAACTTAGACTTCCCAACAATTTTCACCAATTCGGACTAGAATATTTTAAGAAATTTTAAAAAAATCGCAAAAGAAATTGACGAAATCTATTTTTAATATAACTTCAAGATTAATGTATCGATTGACTATAAAATTTTATCAGCTCTTTTTTTTAAAAACTGCGTCTAATTCATAAATTGTATCATGATCGGTTAATCCGTTCGGAAGTTATCGTTGACGAAAAAATTTGGAACTGTGTTTTTCGACATAAATTCGAAATTTTTTCAAATACAGTTTCAAAAATCAAAATAAAATCAAGTTTTCAAAAGTTACGGCTTTTCAAATATTAATATTTTGTTGTTTACAGCAAACTTAGCATTTTTAAAATGACTTTCAGACTAATATACCGATTGACTTAAAAGTTTAATCAGCTTTTCTTTCTATAAATTGTGTCAAATAAGCAAATTGCATCAAAATTGGTCGATTTATCTGGGATTAAGTAATATCGAAAATTCAAAAAAAAATTTTTTTTTTGATATTGCTTCGACATTTCTGAGTCTGTAGATTACGTAGCTATGAAAACATTTTAGAGGTCAAAAATTGCGTTGAATGCCATTCGAAAGACCAAAATCAATCATCGTTTTTAAAATATAGAGCATTATAAAAATTTTGAAATTACTGTCATTTACGATTTCTATATACTAACGAATATTTGTAACAAATTTAAGATTTTTGAACTCTGAAAAAAATCTGTGATATGCTAAGATATAGATAAAGATCTAGCGGGAAGTTTCAGGGATGACCTGCCGGGTCAACCGTTTTACATATTTTTTGAACTCTTCGAACTCAAAAAACTATGCTGAAGTTTTTTCATTTTTGTTTTTATGTTTTTTTATTTAGCGGGATGTTTCAGGGATGGCCTGCTGGGTCAACTATTTTACGGATTTTTTTCGAAAGTATAGTATAGCCTATGTTACTCGGAAATTATTTTAATATCTTCTAATGGTGAAAGATTTTTTCAAATCGGTTAAGTAGTTTTTGAGTTTAGATGATAAAATATATAGAAATATAGAATACAAATCTTTCCTCTTTATAACATTAGCGTAGATTTCAAGCAAAATAGTGCAAGAAGATACTTTTTTCTAGTGCCGAATGTTCGGCATTTAAACCGAATTTCGGCCGAATGTCGAAGTTCGGTTCAAGCTGCCGAAATTCGGTTAAACCGAATGTAAAACGAATTTCGGCCCATCCCTAATATATATATATATATATATATATATATATATATATATATATATATATATATATATATATATATATATATATATATATATATATATATATATATATAGTCACACTCTAAAATAGTTAATCAAAATGTTACTGTTTTATTATATACTAGCGACCTGTCCGCGGTTTCACTCGCGTAGCTTTTGTTCCCGTGGGAATATCGGAAAGGTTTATATACTAAAACCTTCCTCAAGAATCAATCTACCTTTAAAAAAACCGCACCAAATTCCGTTGCGTAATTTTAAAGATTTAAGCATACATAGGGACAGATAGAGAAAGCGACTTTGTTTTATACTATGTAGTGATAAGTGTTTGTTAGCCACTAAGTATCTATACATATAATAAAATCGTAGAAAAGTCAAAACTGTACATTGAATATTTTTTTAAAAGAATACTTGAGGCGTGATCTACAATCGATATAGAAGCCAAAAATATAGTTTTTAGAATTTTTGTCTGTTTGTCTGTATATATGTACGGGGTAAACTCAAAAAGTACTGCATGGATTTACTTCAAATTTTGCATGAATACTACTACTAATAGGTCGGGTCAACATATAGGCTACATATTTTATCACGCTATCACCTACGGGGAAGGGAAGTGCGAAGTAAACGAAGTCCGCGCGGACGAAGTCGCTGGCAACAGCTAGTACGAAATATGATTATCGCGGATGATATAACATAAATTAATAATTAAATTGACAAATTAAATAATACAAGCATATAAACAGATTATATATTAATAATTAATAAAAAAATGAATAATAAAATATAAATTGAATTAAAAAAATAATTAAATGTAACGTAGTATTTAGTTATAAGAAATTAATATTTGCACCCCTTAAAAGGTAGAATAAGTAGAACTATATTATAATGTATCTGATGACCTTGTATACCTTACTTCTACTACTTCTGACAAATAAAATTATTATTATTATTATTTAAAAAAATTATAATGATTTTAATAGTTTATGAAATATTGGCAAAAAACGAAATGCCATTTTTTCATCTTTAGTTGTTAAAGTTAGTAATTGTAAAAATTATTTATGTGCTAATACACGCTTTTAGCACATTTTTCTAGTTCATTCTGGATCCAATCGCACTTAATTTTAAGAGCAGTATCTCTATTTTAGACCATTTTCAACTTATCGAGCAGACTATACCCATAGGGCATAGATATCCTACCGTCCGCCCATATATACCTAATCCATTGATTTCACCTAAACCGCGTAACTTTATCGACATGAAAACCAGAGAGATAGAACGGATAAAATTCAATCCTTAATCTAAGACTGAAACTAATTACGTTTCGTTAACTTATTTATATAACCAAAGAGAGTAGATTAGGCAGTGGTTCCAGGAACAATTTTGTTTTGTTGAACAGGAATAAGCTAAATTTTTGTAAACAGCTCTGTTTTGACGAGATGTCCATCTTTTTTATTTTTGAAAAATTTCGAATCGGGTAATTAATTAAGTTAGGGAGCTTCAAAGACGTCAATTTGGTGAAGGAAAAATATTGATTAATAACAATTAGTTTTTTAGTTTAAATAAAGATATATAAAAAAGAAAACTTTAGAGTGTCAGACTAAGAAAAGTTGCTTCTTTACGTGTCGGACAAGGTAACTCTAACTGAATTATAATATTAAGTTGTTTTAAGTTCAGACTAAGAAAACTAGTTATTTTGCAAATTTTAGTGAAATTTTAAGTGTACCTTTGCGATGTCACTGAAAGGGAAAAGAAAAAAAAAACCGGCGTAAGAAATGGAACAAACTCACTTTAGAAATCTCATAATTCCGAATCTATAGACTCACTAGAACTTCCATCGAATGTGTAGGACAAAAGTTTTTTCGTGTTTTTCATAAAATCATCAAACGATTGAAGTAAAACATTAGTTTTTGTTATTAATTAACATATTTCCTTCACCGAATTAAAATTTTCGAAGCCTCCGAACTTATTAGTTACTCGATTCGAGATTTTACGAAGATAGAATAGATGGGCATCTCGTCAAAACGAAGGTTTCACAAAAAATTACATAACACATACAGATGGTAACCCTACCAGCGGTGGTGAGAGTTAAAAAAGCTATTTTAGGGGGGGGGGGGGGGGGAGAACAGCGTCGAATAAATTTTTTACATCATAACCAGATGGCTCTCCTGCCGGAAAAAGAAAACATTGCCTATAGACACCAAAGGTATTAATATTGTGTTGCCATATACAGTGTGGCGGTGACCATATAACAATAAGTGAGAATTAAGGTAGTACTAGTTAGTACTAGTATTTTTAGTCTATCAAATCAGTCCTGATATCGAAATTAAAAAAACAAAAATTTCGAACAAAATTAATGACACGAAAATATAATAAAGATAAAACATCCTTTGACTTACCTATCACCAGGACGGCAACGCCGCACGCGCGGCTTGGCGGCTGGCGCCTCATGTTATTATTATTATTTTTACGTGTGACATAATATTTAGGCGCCTTTTTAAACCACACTCATCCTCAATAATTATTTTGATAAATTATTATTATTAATCACAATCATTTTGTACAATAAGTAATTACGTAGCTATAGAATTATTTTTGCGTATATTGTAAGAATAAAGACCGTATCAATCTAGGATTCGTGCCACATATTGGCTAAAAGTAAAGAAGAAAAAACAAAAATGTTGTTCACTTCACACTAATAATAATAGTTACCTAACGTGTCTTATCACAAAATAGCACTAATTAGCACAAACATCATGGCCATGGCCGGCCATCACAATAAAAATTAAGCGTCTACTTTCGCACAATTTAACTCGTATTTTACCACAATAAAAATTGAAATGAAGCGTCTACTTTCGCATAATTTATAAGTCTAGAATAATAAAAGAAAAAAATAAAAACTCAGTACATGACAAGTAATAACGTAATATCAATTACCACGGCAAAATCTTTGATCGTACTAAACAATAACATTAAACAATAATGACCGTGACCTACGTATCGTAGGTACGTGACACGTGTAATCAACGGCTTTCATCAAGAAGGCGCAAAATGCGCTTTTTTGTATCAGTACACACTGTGTATGCACTCAAGATAAAGCGACTTTTCGCTTTCTTTTCAAATTCTCCTAATGACAAGATTGGGTTGTTATTGGTCAGTTGTAAAGGATAAAAAATTAAAATAACCAATGAATGCAAGGATTTTCTGCTAGTATTGCGAGTTGGCAACTTACTTATAAGAGTTCTTTCAAACCATATAGGGTGAACGGGTCACGTACAGCCATTGACCTCTATATATTTCTATGCGTACAGCTGATAATCTACATCATGTTCGCAAAATTAGAAATGAAAACTAAAAAATTGTCCTGTGGCTAAACCAGTGGATGTATTTATCAGATTTTTTGTATTCAGGCTGAGAACATTATTACATATACTAAGTTTAATTAATTGGTGTATCGTCACCGCCACACTGTATATTGGTCTATGGTGTTACTATCCGTATAGCGGGATGGCAATGCCACATGCAGAGGTCTACCTGCGACCTATCCTTTCTAACTGGAATACGACAATGACAAGCATTGACGTTATTGCGGCAGGAATAGTTAAGGCTGTTTGGTACCATCGATGGTATACCCGGACAAAAATTGCGAAACTGCCACTTAGTAGTCACCATGGTAGAGACACGTAAAGCCAATCGTTAGCCTTTTACGAGCTGAGTGGCATAAGCGCATGTTTTTATTCTATGCTAAGGGTATCTTTGCGTTCGTTAATTTCTAAGGCAATTTGATTGGTGACTTTATGACCAATTTCACCAACATGGCCTTAGCTTAGGAAAATCCTAAGTAGCATGCTGTCACTTCTTATCTTAAATGAAAAGAATGTGACAGCATGTCACTCAAGACTGTACTAAGATCTGTGGTCCTAAGTCCGAATAACTCTTCGGAACACTCCCCATGATACATACGGTAAAAGATGCAGAGCGAATCTACATCTCTGCGTAACGCCATAGAGTCAAGCCGATTAGAAATAGCCTGATCGTCAACGATTCGAATCGCTCTACGTTGAATGTGATCAAGAGGAAGAAGCTGGTACTGAGGAGCTCCGGCCCAGAGGTGAGAACAGTACTCCATGTGAGGTCGAATTTGGGCCTTGTAAAATTGAAGGCGATGGGCTGGCATGAAGTACTGCTTTGCCCTACTGAGTACGCCAAGCTTTTTGGAGGCCAGAGTCATGTGGCATTAAACCTCGCCACAAGGTAGCAAGGCATTACTAACATCTTTGGTGTGTAGCCGATGGTTGATTCTTTCCATCAGGAGACCCATCTGCTTGTTTGCTATCTTATGATATAAAGGAAAACATGATTCACGGGTTTGTCAGTTGACGAGATGAGTGAAGACTGGTGATCCCTATCGCCACATTTTACCGACCTGCGATTACAAACTATTTCTATCGATAACCGGGACCAACGGCTCTACCTGCTCGTCCGAGGCAAGGGAGTGGTATCACACCACCCGCCAGAATCCGAGCAGCTAATTTATAGATTTTCGAGAAAAACTTCAAAAGACCACAATTACACTTTGACCCGACCTGGGTATCGATCCCGGGACCCATGATCTGAGCCGAAAAGGCTAACCCCTAGACCACGAGGAGGTCGTCTGTTGGTCCCATAAAATAGCCGTAGGGTTGCCATCTGGTAAAGTTGTCAATTGCTATCTTACCCTCGTTGATAGTGTTGTCATGTAGCTGCTGTACCCGAAAATGATTTTTTTGGGTTTTGTCTAGGGTTGCCTCTAGTCTCTAACTCTTATACGCGAATATACGTAAAACGTGGGGTATATATACGAGACTTAGATAAATAATTGGTCTCGCTGCTGCGAGACAAATCATTTATCTATGATACGAGACTAGAGCAAACGGGAATTTATATATTAATACGTGAAGGGTAAACTTTGGACCCCTTTTTAAGACAATTGCGCGAACGCTGGAGTATGAAATTTGTTACAGTTAAAGTTTACATCGCGGAGGACTGCAGAAACCTAATATTTTTAAATAAAATGCGTTAGAAATATATTAAACTAGCTGTGCCCGCGACACCTTACACCTTGCGGCATATCTGTCTTCCTTTTGTAAATATAACCTTACTAGCTGTGCCCGCGACTTCGTTCGCGTGAAAAAAATTCTAAAATAAAAACCCGCATAGTTCCCGTTCCCGTGGGATTTCCGGGATAAGAACTACCCTATGCCCTTTCTTGGGTCTCAAACTATATTTGTAACAAATTTTATCCAAATCGGTTCAGCGGTTTAGCCGTGAAAGCGTAACAGACAGACAAACAGACAGACAGATAGACAGTCAGACAGACAGAGTTACTTTCGCATTTATAATATTAGTATGGATTAGTATGGATTGTTCGGTTGTTAAACGTAAAAGGCGATCGACTGGCTATGCGAGTCACTACTGTCGTGGTTACTAGGTGATAGAGATTCTGCTCAACTTAGACTTACTGAAAATTTGAACCAAGTCGGCCAAGAAGATTTTGAGAAATTTTAAAAAAACCCCAAAAAAAATTTTGGCGAAACAGTATTTTTTTAACATAACTTCCAGAAAAATGTACCGATTAAGTACAAAAACTAATCAGCTCTATTCCTCAAAAAACTACATGAAATGCGGAAATTGCATCAAAATCGGTTTATCCGTTTGGGAGAAATCGTTGACGAAAAATTTAAAAAAAGGGGGTATTTCGACATAACTTCGAAATTTTTCAACCAATCATTTTTTGATATTCTACGATATTTTAGTACTAAAAAAAAATTACGTCAAGTGGCATTTCAATAATCAAAATCGAAGCTAAATTTCAAAAGTTACAGCTTTTCAAATATTTAAACTACGTCATTTTTAGCAAATTTACTTTATATTTTTAAAATAATTTTCAGGCTAATACACGGATGGACTTAAAAATCATATCAGCTTTTCTCCTTTAAAACTGCGTCAAATATCGTTAAATGGAACAAAATCGGTCAATTTGTTTAGGATTTATTAATGATGAAAATATTTGAAAAAAAAGTTTTTTTGACATTGCTACGAAATTTTTCAACCTATCGATTATTTAACTAAAGCAATATTTTAGATCTCAAAAACTGAGTTTAATGTCATTCGAAAGATCAAATTCAATCAGCGTTTCCAAAATATACAACTTTTCAAAAATCAATATGCTGCCATTTTAACAAAATAGATGTTTGAACTGAAAAAATCTATGTTCATAGTTTTTACTCTTTTAAGCATAAAATATCTTTTTCCCGTGTTGGTCCTGGGCTCCTTTGAAGAATAGACCAACTGCCGTTCTGCCAGGCAGGTCGTAAAAGGCGACCGATGCTATGCGAGTCACTACCATCGTGGCTACTAGGTGGTAGAGTTCTGCATTGTCTCACCCGGGTCTGGTATCACCGCCTTGCATATTTCTGCCGCAATAGCGTCAGTGCTTGTCGCTGTCGTATTCCGGTTTCGAGGGTAAGGTAGCCGGTAAACTTATGCATGTGGCATTAGACCTCGCCACAAGATAGCAACGCACCATTAACACCTTTTGTGTCTATAGGCGATGGTTGACTTTTTCCATCAGGAGACCTATCTGCTTGTTTGCTATTTTATAACATAAAAAAAAACCAAACCAAACCGTGGGTACCAACCCTACCCACGACAGTATTGCCTTCAGTGAGTTCTGGGTATCGGTGTTGTAGACCGGAAGCTAACAATTGAGATAAGTCATAAGAGACATAACATGTTCGCATATGAAAAGGTATTCAAATAAAATAAATTGATAAAAGCAATTATTATTATTCAAGTAGTGTTATGGTTGATTCTTGGTACAGCAGATATGGTTCAGTATGCTCAGATGGCACTATTTCTGGGTTTACATGGTGCTACTAACCAGTGGTTTAGTGGTTAGGCTATTTGGCTCTCTGATCGATTCCCGGGTTAGGATTAAACATAAAATACCGCAGTGCAGATTAGGGCTTCCCGTTGGGACTCATACCGATCCTACTACGAAAAGTGGTAGATTAGGCGATGGGGACCACCACCCATTACGCCACGCCCGAGTAGGCGAGTTGCGGAATATGGAGTATCAAATAGGCACTTGAAGTGTGAGAGTTTGGTTAAAATATAAAATGAATGAATTGATAGATGTAATGAATGAGAGATGAGAGATACTTGGATGTTTTATATGTCTTACAGAGACTAAGCTTATATGTAGTGAAACCACAGATCTCCCCGGTGGCAAGATGGCTCTATGATCTGGTGTGTGGTGTATTTATTTATTTACTTTTATGTACTTAAATTGTACAGTGGTTAAACTTAATGCCATAAAGGCATTCTCTGCCAGTCAACCAGCTAGTGGAGCAGAAACATTTCAATAGGGGGTGCAAATAAATATTTTAAATGGAAATAGGAAACAGTATGATGGGCTAAACGGAACAAAAATATAATAATTACTAGGAGATAGAAAATATAAATAGATACATGTAACATATTTACATAAACATATATTAATAAACACATAATAGACTATATACATACATAGTACATATAATAAACAAAATATTTAACTAAGCAAGTAAGTATAACAAAAGTATTTAGTAATGTCTGTCTGTAGATAATTTCAATTTCTCTTAGATATTTTGTTGATAATTAATACCGAAACCTAAGTGTTAAGACCACTTAGAAGAGGACCTCCTAATGTCAACTGGAAGAGAATTCCAGAGCTTCACGGTTTGAATAAAGAAAGATTTGTAAAGAAAATCCGTTCGAGAGAAAGGGATGTAAAGGGAAAGATTATTATCAGAACGGAGGGAACGATCGTGAGCGCTACACTGAAAGCAGCATTTAGATTTAAGGTAACTGGGAATATTTGGGTCATTAACAATGGAATATAACATGCGCAGCATCCTAACTTCTCTACGTTTAGCTAAGGGTAGCCATTTAATTTTTGAACGAAAAAACGAAATATGATCAAATTTGCTTAAACTAAAAATAAAACGTATGCAGTTATTAAAGAGAATCTCTAATCTATTGAGTAGATACTGAGTGAGGTCTGAATAGCATACATCAGCACAATCTATAACACGAAGCACAAGGGCTTGTATTAATAAGAGTTTTGTATTCACGGGAAGAAAATTTTTGTGTCTATAGAGAGTGTGTAAGATAGCATTAACTTTTCGACAAATTTCAGTTATGTGTGGAGACCAAGAAAGAGATGTGTCTAAAGTAAGACCAAGATTTTTAACAGACATCTCGCTACATTGATGCCTGATGGCAAAGTACAATTCCCATCTCTTGGGATGGTGGGGGTAGTTCGCTATGAAAATATTAAATTAGGGACGATTATTCTGCTTTCCCCCAAATTAAGCGAAGTTATAAATCTATTCATCTACCAGCAAATTTAATAGGTATAGCGAAAATAAGTGTATTAATTAAGGTAAGTCATTAATTCGTTGACTATTAGTTATATTAAAATTGAATGTAAACCTTACTTTATTTGGGGAATTACCAATACTTAACATCAATTTTAGAGTCATGTAGTGTTGTAAGTTGTCGATTACTTGGCTAAAGATGAAAAATAACATTTAAAAACGAAAATCCAACTGGATATAAACTAATAAGTAGAAAAAATAAACCAAATCTAGATAGAAAATAACAAGCCCAGTAGTTTACAATTCTTAAGTTCTACTTAATAAATTGGCCATTGAAATAGTTGTTGTCTTGATACACACATAAAGCAAATCGTAAATTCTAATGCAGAAAACAGAATCCTCGTACCAGACCCATTCTAATTTTACCAAACTAATTTGTCAAGGGACCTCGACCCGACTCTAAGAGTTCAAAAATATTAAGTTAGTTGAAAACGACACTATTTTAATTTATGAAAAGTTGTAACTTTTGAAAGCAATATTGATTTATCAAACAACATTCAACACAGTGTTTTGAACTTTTTTTTTGTTTGTATGTTTTTGAAAATATTGGTTGTGAGCAAAATCACAAAATCGGTTGGAAAAAAAGCTAGAAGTTATCTTCTAAGGTAACATCCAGCTTTTAACGCTGATGTGCAAGAATAAGAGCTATTTAGATTTTGAAAGAATCGGTACATTAGCTTGGAAGTATAATATATTTGTTTATCTTAAATTTCTTGTAATCTTTTAAATCAAATCGGTTCAAATTAGAAGGATGCTATTACGTCGGCTAAATGATAGTCACACATAGGTTGGTAAATGTGTTTATTGAACTGTAATTTAACTGGGTTTACATCAATCTTATATAGTAGAGATTCACATGCATGCTGCGTAATGAAATCTGATAACGATGCTGCGATGAGATACCGATGGTATCTGTGCGCGTAAGTGTGAGCATGTTTTATCGCGCCCTCGTTACATCACTCCCTTTTCGAAAAAGGTGTTATACCTGATGCATCCGGTTGTGCCAGTGAAGCGTATGTGCCTTGAGTGCTCAGGTCGAGACGAGCAGAATATCCGCGGTCCTCGGTGAGTCGGGACGAACAGAATATGCGCGGTCCTCGGTGAGTCATAACGAGTGCGCTCCGCAGTGGTTCGCAATAAGTCGGAACGAGCGGAATATGTGCGGTCCTCGGTGAGTCGGGACGAGGGCGTGCCGCTGTTGTTCGCAGTGAACGTTAGCGGTTCGAAGTGGATTTCAGAAAGCGTAGATGAGGCGTAGCTTGTGAAGCTGGCTGATGCTGTTGGAAGCAGAATGGGGTATCAGGAGGTGCTGATGGTCAGAAGGTTGTAGCGTACTGTGGCGTTGGTTACGGTAAGACGGGCGTAGCGTAGATTACCGCCTTTAGCTACGCTAATTGTCATTTTCCGATTTCTTCCAGGAACAGGGTTAGACGCACTTCAATGCCTGACCTTTAAATTTGTTGTGATAATAACATAAGTTATTATTAGAATGACCTTGCTGACCTTTTTCGCCGTGTTGGTCCCGGCCTCCTTTGTAGAATAGGCCAACTGCCGTTCTGCCAGGCAGGTCGTAAAAGGCGACCGAATGGCTATCGAGTCACTACCATCGTGGCTACTAGGTGGTAGAGTTCTGCATTGTCTCGCCCGGGTCTGGTACCACCGCCTTACCTATTCCTGCCGCAATAGCGTCAGTGCTTGTCGCTGTCGTGTTCCGGTTTGGAGGGTAAGGTAGCCGGTAAACTTTTGCATGTGGCATTAGACCTCGCCACAAGATAGCAACGCACCATCAACATCTTTGGTGTCTATAGGCGATGGTTAACTCTTTCCATCAGGAGACCCATCTGCTTGTTTGCTATCTTATGATATAAAAAAAAAAAAATATATGGAATTTCTGACCTAAATTGTTTAGGCCAGTAGTTAGCATAAAATTTGCCGCGTTGCTTTTTCTATTTGCATTTTTGCTAACTGCGCAGATATTTCAGTCATTGTGCTACATTCTGTGTTTTTGTTTTGAAATGGTCGCGATCTCGCTTAGCCTGTTGTATTTATTAGTTTCTGGTAGATTCGTAATGATATCGCTTACTTGTAATATTTCGTCCTTGCCTAATCTCTCCAAAAATCTGGTATTCTTGTCGTCGTGGATACCGCTGCGATTTCCATGGATGTCACTGTTGCTGAAGGGCTTCTGCATGAAGTTAGCGCTGGGGTGTTCATCTTTCTTTTTGCGTGTTCACTGGTCGGTGAACACCAATATTACGTCGGCTAAATGACAGTCACACATCGGTTGTTTATTGAACTGTAATTTAACTGGGTTTACATCAATCTTATGTAGTAGAGATTCACGTGTATGCTGCGTGATGAAATCTAATAACGATGCTGCGATAAGATACCGATGGTATCTGTGCGCGATAAGTGTGAGCGTGTTTTATCGCGCCCTCGTTACAGATGTCTAAGTTTGATAGAACCAAAGTGAATTTCATCAACAACGTTTTGATCAAACTATTCAAGAGTTATTATATAAAAGAGGTTACACACACATATATACTAAAGTCATCGTAAAAATAGAAAAGTTTCTTAGGATCTCAAAACGTTGAGATCTGGTGAAAACTCGATTTTTGGAAATCGGTGTGAAATTCCTGAACCTACATTTGGTGGAAAGTTAATTAAATACTTCGGCAAAATTGGATCACCCAGATAAATATCTTGAACAGAGCAACACTTAGGTTTCTTTTCGTTCTTCTATGTACTTTAACGATAATTTCTCGTTAAATCCTTTCCTCCCTTCCCTCGTTGCATCTCTTAGAAACCGGTGTTAACTTTATCATTTCGATGATCTATAAAAGTATTTTTAGTTTACGTAGATTAATAAAACTTTTGATTTTAGTGTCTCAAAATATTGGGTAATAATTTATATTCTTTATAGAAACTATGAAAAAGATATAATTGTTAATCAATAATAATAGAACAACATAAAAGCAAACTCTTCTTTTTGAAACCGTTTTTGAAGGACTAATACCCTTATAGGTATCCGAACCTGATTACTTTAAAAAGAAGCAGAGGTAGACAGAGGTACAACAAGTGCACTCACGATTAGTCGAAGATACTTAGTCCTTAGTATATAGTCCATATCGCCAACCGGGCACTTTTCCAATTTTCCAGTTGTTTTTATAAGAAAATTGAAAAAAACACATTTTGAATCGAACCGAACCCAGGACCTCATGTGGTCAACATCGACACCGGACCACACAGGCGACTATTTGATCATTTATAATTTCTTAACATAAAAACTGCAGTTATTTAATCTCACAGTTAGAATTATAAAATGTAAGCATTTGCACTGTATTTTTACAATATTCGAAATATTGTAACAATGCACCAAAAAGCTCAATTGAAACATCACTAATGGGTTGCGATAAATATTTACATGTTAATATGCTCCTAGGTGTTCTCCTACTTAGATATTGTTTTCTTCTCGACACTAGACGCACTCCATCAAAAGCAGGCTTTCCTGGTAGTATGTGATAATCGTCGCTTAAAATCTAAATATTTTTTTTATGTCTTAAGATAGCAAACAAGCAGATGGGTCTCCTGATGGAAAGAGTCAACCATCGCCTATAGACACCAAAGATGTTAATGATGCGTTGCTATCTTGTGGCGAGGTCTAATGCCACATGCCTAAGTTTACCGGCTACCTTACTCTCCAAACCGGAACACGACAGCGACAAGCACTGACGCTATTGCGGCAGGAATAGGTAAGGCGGTGGTACCAGACCCGGGAGAGACAATGCAGAACTCTACCATCTAGTAGCCACGATGTTAGTGACTCAATAGCCAATCGGTCGCCTTTTACGACCTGCCTGGCAGAACGGCAGTTGGCCTATTCTTCAAAGGAGGCCGGGACCAACACAAGGGAAGACTTTCTAAAGATTTTTTATTTTAACAAAATAAAGTATATTTTGCAACAAACATTTCATAGCTTGGTAGATTTCGAAAATGGCAATGTATTTAAAGATAATAATAGTATCGATATACTATCGACATATTTTTCTATTTTATTTCTCACTAGTCCCCGCTCTCGCCTATATATAAGGCTGTAAGCACTAAGCAGCTTACAGCAGCTGTGCAACAGTGCAGTTCTTATTTAAAATAACCTGTGAACTTTTGTTCTAATTTCTATTCGTACTTACAATATTGCTTAAAGCACGATACAAGATGTTTTTAAAATTATTCATTGTCAGTGCATTTGTCATTTGCGCTGTAAGTGCTAAAAGTCTAAATGTCGGTCTAACTGAAGAGACGACAAATGTTAGAAAAGTTTATGAGACATTTACTGGCGCCTTCGCAATACCTTTTTTTAAACGCGAAATAGAGAATTATATTTTCAATCAAGGAGGAGATGACTTCACGATTAAAGGAATTGCTATTACAGATCTTGACAATGGAGAGGCAGAACCATCAATTACTAGTGGAGGAGTTGGGTTTTCGTTTGCAAGGATTAAGATATTAGGTGAGCGAGGATCGCCTATAAATTATGCGATTAAAGTTTTTGCTTGAGTTTTTTAAACGTGTAAATTTTTAATCGATATTTTTCTAATGTGAATTGACACCAAAAATTATAATTTTGTTATAGGAATTAGAAACTATAGTTTTTTTTATAACCTAAATGAAGAAAAATAGGAAATGTAAAACATTTGAAATATTTAAGTTTATATATTATGTATAATTCATAAATAACAAAAATAATTTATGGGAAAATGAATTAATTAAAATCATTAGTCTGGTCTTTTATTTAAAATAAAAAATAAATGACAAAAATAAATATTATTAAAAATGCTTAACCATGGATCCGAAATGAGAACTTCGTGTGCCTATACTGCAGTTGATACCACCAGATTATTAACGTAACTAAAAATAATATAATGAGTCAAATAAATAAATGATACCTAATAATAAAACATGTACGCACATAAGAAGTTATACTTCTTTGCCGTAACAAGATAAAATGTTTCTAAAAATTTTACCCTTCGCGTTATTCTATGTTTGTAGAGAAAACGATATTAATAATAGAAAAAAAGGTATTTAATACACTGAAAGTCAGTTTTATTATAACGCATTATCTGATTAAATAAAATTAATTTAAATATCATAAAATAATTATTTGTACATAATTAAAAAAAACGGCTTTCCGTGACGGCGGCGCGCGCATCGTAAAAATTTACTCTCATCATTTTTCCGTAACTTCAAAAATATAAAAGAAGTATAAGTATAACTTCAAAAGAAGTATAACTTCAAAAGAAGTATAACTTCAAAAGTATTTAAAAAGTACGCAGTGAACACGTGATTAAATAAAAGAGCTACATGCCTTGCCGTCGCGACATACGAGTCAAATGCCAAACCGCCAATAGTTGTGTGATTTGTCTGATCAAAAAACCAACTTTTACGGACACGAAGCACGAAGTGATCATTTGAAACGACAAAGTACTAAAATTGTTGACATTGTTTATTCCTACTAACTGTTTCAAATATGTAAGAATACGAATTAAACTTTAATAAATCATTTAAAAAGTAAATATTTTTATTACATCCTCTTTTGTTTACCTATAGCTTATATAATAAGATAGAAAACAAGCAGATGGTCCTCCTGATGGAAAGAGACAACCATAGCCTATAGACATTAGACACCAAAGTTGCTCCTTGTAGTAAGGTCTTAAGGTTAGGACATATTGCTGTGGCGTGGTGTGTCGTGACGCACCAGAACGCAATCGGTTACGTCGTTCAATTCGTATGAAAGAGATTCACATTAGTATGTTGCGTTTAATGTGTATCGTGGCGCGTTCTCGTACTAATGCGAATCCAATCATACAAATTTAACGTAACCTATTCGTCCTGGCACGCTACGACACACCACGCCACAGCTATATGAAACTAGCTTTAAAATGTCACTCGCAAAAGTTTACCGACTACTTTAAAGTCCAAAACGAAATACGACAGTTACAAGCACTGGCGCTATTACGGCGGGAATTGGTAAGGCGTTGGTAACCGGCAAAGCCTTACCTATTCACAATCCCTCTATTGAGAGGCGAGACAATGCAGAACCCTACCACCTAGTAGCCACTATGGTAGTGCTTCCATAGCAAATTGTTCGCCTGCCTGCCTGGCAGAACGGCAGATGGTCTGTCGTTCACGGAGTAAAATATATAGGGTTAGGGCAGGGGTCGGCATCTTGCGGCTCATGATGTGAAGCTGCGGCCCTTTAGTTCCGTAATACGCACGTTCTGAATCGATTAACAAAGATTAGGCATCCCGCCCCCAAGACACGCATCGTTTATTGTTGGCAAGAAAATTTTAAGTGGCCCTTTCTCGCTTCTCCGACTCAAAAGGTTGAACTTCTGGGTTAGGGGGATAGTGCCACAGAATAGAACACCTCTCGAGTTGATTTCAGTCTAGTTTTAAGGAATAGAAGACTGTCTTTTTGATAGGGCATCTCGACGAAGGTCTCTTTCAGAGAAGGTGAATACGTGTTACTGACATCGTTTCTACTAACTAGGTGGTAGAGTTTTAGCAACGTTTCGACTGGATTTGACACCACCACCTTACGTATTCCTGCTGTTAAAGCGTCAGTGCTTGTCGCTGTTAAGTTCCAGTTTGGAGCGTAAGGAAGCCGGTAAACTTATACATGTAACATTTCAACCATCTCTGATGTCTGCAGGCGATGTTTTTCCCTTTCCATCAGCAGAAACATTTGCTTCCTCGTCATCCTATGAAATTAAAAAGACATCCATATCTGTCGTATTGGTAATAGACAAACGTGAATTTAGACACGAAGGATGTTAATGACTCATTTCTATCCATATGACAGGGTTATGAATTCTAAAACCTGAACGTTTCCTTTATAGCCTGCGCAGTCGACGGACTTTTCTCCGTGGCAGAGAAAAAAGTACGCTGCGCGGATAAAAACTGCGCCGCTAATTTACCGCGAACTCAACGCACACGGCGTGCGATCATTTGCTGCCCGCACAACGCGGACTAAAGTCCGCCATATGCGTTGCTTCGCCTAGTCACACGTGTTCTATTTTTTTCGGGGACTCCCCCGTACTTTTGTCCGGTCCGCTCTCTGCATGTCCTCGGTTATTCGGGGGATTTTTTGTACTCGGTACTTTTAATCTCTCGTTTGCATTACTCGATACAGTTGTGATCTATTTTAGCGGACAAAAAAGTCCGCGGACAAAATACCGTCGTCTGCGCAGGCTATTAATCCTCGTGTTGGTTCCGGGTTCCTTTGAAGAATAGACCAACTGCCGTTCTGCCAGGCAGGTCGTAAAAAGTGACCGATTGGCTATGCGAGTCACTACCATCGTGGCTCCTAGGTGGTAGAGTTCTGCATTGTCTCGCCTGGGTCTGGTACCACCGCCTTACCAATAGTTACCTGTCGCAAAAGTGTCAGTGCTTGTCGCTGTCGTGTTCCGGTTTGGAGGGTAAGGTAGCTGGTAAACATATGCATGTGGCATTAAATCTGGCCACAAGATAGCAACGCACCATTAACGTCCGTAAAAGTGTAACGTCAGAAGTCTATTAGCGTTGTGGCACAACGGTGAATCCGCGCCTCTTACCAGCGGCAACTATTCCGGCGACCATGAAACCAGTGCTTGTCACTATCGTAAAGATTTTTATATCATAAGATAGCAAACAAGCAGATGGGTCTCCCGATGGAAAGAGTCAACCATCGCCACCCCTTTGGTGCCGCTTGTAAGAGGCGCGGATTCACCGTTGTGGGCACGATGGGCATGCCACAACGCTAATAGACTTCTGACGTTACACTTTTACGGTCTATTGAGGTATCTATGTATAATGCTTATATGTAGATAAAAGTAAAGGATCATATATATTAATTATATGGTCCTATTTTGTTTTAATAAGAAAAATAATGAATCGTGCGTGATTCAGAACGCAGCAAAGTAATAAGTAGGCACCAAAGTAGGCACTTTTCTTCGTCCCTAATCATCTACGATTTTTTAGCAGTCATAGATAATATTATGCCAATACCTTGTCATATATTTGACAATATTATCATTACTAGCTGTTGCCAGCGTCTTTGTCCGCGCGGACTTCGTTCACTCCGCACTGCTGCTCCCCTGTAGCCTATATGTTGACCCGACCTGTTAGTAATATTCATGCAAAATTTGAAGGAAATCCATGCAGTACTTTTTGAGTTTACCCCGGACATACGTACAGACAAACAGACAAAAATTATGATAACTATATTTTTGGCTTCGATATCGATTGTAGATCACACCCCAAGTATTCTTTTAAAAAAATATTCAATGTACAGTTTTGACTTTCCTACGATTTTATGATATGTAGGTATATCATTACATAGTATAAAACAAAGTCGCTTTCTCTGTCTGTCCCTATGTCCTTATGTCCCTATGTATGCTTGAATCTTTAAAACTACGCAACGGATTATGATGCGGTTTTTTGTAATAGATAGAGTGATTAAAGAGAAAGGTTTATGTGTATAATAACATTCAATATATTGTAGAGAAATACTGCAATTTTTGAGTTTCCTGATGTCATGTCGTAAATAATTATATTTTTTTCCGCTTATATTGCAAACGCAGGCTAAACCCTACGAGATTTATCAAAATAATGTACTAAGTATTTGTACACCTTGAAAAGGTCTACAGAAAAGTCCACGATGGTATATGTCTAGCTCTTATGGATAACCCACAATAGCATGTTTTTGTCATTTACTTTTTACGAGAAATAATGTTTTTTTTTCAAAGCAATTTTAAGCAATACAGCACTAATCTTTATCCAATTAAATACTTTTAATATATTGTTGATTAAATATAGATCAATATGGCCGTTTACAGCATGTAATTTAAATGAATATTTTCGAAGATATTACAGATTTAAAATGCAGGGGCATAGCGGTTGCGGGGTTACCGGCCGGTCGGGCGGCGCGCGCGCAGTGTGTTCTGAAACCGCTGGGAAACGTGTTAATTTTCGGATAAATAAATATAGGACTTAGCTGAAAACCAAAATTTAGTATATTTCTTTTTTTAACTAAATAACACCATAAAAATCATGTGGATGATTAGAAACAGTATTAACAAATTATTTTTCCTGTTTTCAGAATTTTATATGATCAAGTAAAGTACATTCTATCATTAATAAGTTAGCACATTCCTTAGATAATATCTTCAGGTATATCGTATGATTTTTGTAAAATTGTTATTTTACAATCAATGTAAAAAAACGTGATTTAGCAAACCAGTTTTTTACTACTTTACTTACTTACTTTTCATTTTACTTTTCTTTTTTTTTCACCGAGTGACATAGGCTATATGAAAAAAAAAAACTTCCCACTACGTATGTAGATAAGGAAGATTTTACCCCGATTTTCGAAAATCGAGTTTTTACCAGATGTCCACGTTTAGAGGTCTTAGGAATCTTTTCCGACTATTTTCATGATGACGTCAGTATGTCTGTCTGTATGTACGTATGTATGTATGTATGTATGTATGTGCGTGTGTATAGGTGTGTATGTACACATCTCATAACTTTTGAACGGCTAGACCGATCGATACGCGGTTGGATTCTGCTCAACTTAGATTTCCTGAAAATTTGAACCGATTCGGTCCAGGAGATTTTGAGAAATTTTGAAAAAACACCAAAAAAATTTTGACGAAACAGTATTTTTTTAATATAACTTCCAAATTTATGTACCGATTGAGTAGAAAAAGTAATCAGCTCTATTCGACAAAAACTATGTCTAATAAATAAATTGCATTAAAATCGGTTTCTCCGTTTGAGAGTAATCGTTGACGAAAAATTTTGAAAAAGTGTTTTTTTTCGACATAGCTTCGAAATTTTTCAACCAACTACAAAAAACTACGTCAAACGCCGTTTTAAAAATCAAGCTCGAATTTGATTCTCAAACTTATAGCTTTTCATACGTTATTTTTAGCAAATTTACTTAAGTTTTTTTAAATAACTTTCAAGTTAATTTACCGATTGACTTAAAAATGTTATCAGCTTTTGTTCCGTTAATTTAATCAAAATCGGTCAATTTGTTTGGGATTTATCAATGAAGAAAATTAAAAATAAAACATTTTTTGACATAGCATCGAAATTTTTCAACCTATCGATTATTTAGGTAAAACAATATTTTAGATCTCAAAAATTAAGTTGAATGCCATCATCGTTTTCAAATATACAGCTTTTCAAAAATCAATAATACTGTCATTTTTAACAAAATAGATGTTTGAACTGAAAAATCTATGCTTATATTTTTTACTCTTGAGCTTAAAATACCTTAATTTAGTAAGAAGTTTCAGGGATGGCCCGTAGGGTCAACCATTTATACATTTTTTCCCGTTTGTCCTGATGCTTCGCTTTAATAAATCGCAGGGTCAAGCCTTCAACGTTGCAGGCTTAGGTTTGAGTGTTGACTGCTTTTCACATGGCCAACTGTATATCGCTCTTTCAAGAGTAACCTCTAAAGAAAATATATTTGTATTGTCTAATGACAAGAAAGCTGTGAACGTTGTATATAAAGACATTTCATAATATATTAATTGTAAAAATAAAAGAAATAGGTAAAAATGTAAAAACTAAAAATGTAATACCTATATGAATTTAGATATTCCAAAGATAGCAGGAAATCTTCATAGGGAAAGGGGAATCGTTTTCGGGGCTATTAATGTATCCGAACCATTCGTGGTACAATTTTTATCCACTAGTTGTCATATCAGTAACATTTATGAGTTGCCATATTTCCTCGTGTAGTTCCGCGAGGTTATCACGTAACTCACAATGCGACATTATCGTAATTGTTTAGTTATTGCAAGACACTTGACAACAGACAACAGCCTTGTTTATTAGTGGCAGTCGTTGCCGGTTGATTAGTTTTGGTGCTGTGATATTGAAAAAGTGCATCTAGTGACCAGCAAGCACTTGACGACGTTTTCGATGGCTTTTTCGTTACGTTTAAAAGTCATCGCTGGTAGCTGGCGGATTGCAAACGTTAGGTGATACACTTGCCGAGCGTCTTATGTACAAACCATATTATTATTATTATTTCTATAATACTAGCGATCACTTGTGGCCGAAATTCAACCATAGACTAATAATAAAAACCATAGAATAAAATCTCTTTTAAGACAATTTTTTTTCACCGTAAACAGCACAGACGACTTAGAGATGCAAGCATGTAAACAGTTTAGTACACATGTGTGTGTCATATCATGTATGTCAAATGAATGTAGTGTGTGTAATATTTATTTTTATTAACTTAATGTATTTCTAGTGTATTTTATTTAAAAATATTAGGTTTCTGCACTTCTCCGCAATGTAAACTTTAACTTTGCTGAACATAAATATAGTATTATGTTAGAGCGTGTCCCTTTTACCCATTGATGTACCCAACTCTATGTTTGGAATGGTGGGGTACAACGAGTTGAGAGTGCGACGAGAGTGTCATTTGGCCGGGCACCTTATTCGGATATTTCAAGGTAAGGAACATCATCCGTATGTACTTCAGCTATTGAGCCTTCGTGTACCAGATCGCTATGTATGGAGGCGACACCGTCTGCCACAATTGGCTGTATCCAGTGCTAGAACTAGCTTAACCTTTTCACAGCCACAGTACGAAACAAAAAACCGTGCCACCATGATTTATTATAAACAACACTGTAAAAAAATAGAGATGTGACCATGAGCATACGATGTAAATATAAATATAATATTAATTACTTTATTTTTCTATAACTTTGTTTTATTTTAAAACAATTTACATCATCTCAAAAAGTAGTCGAATTAACAAAATTTTAAATGAAATAGCTTTAAAAATTAGACCCAAATATTACCAGAGTTCGTACTCAATTGAAAATTTTATATTAGCAGTGGCGCAACTCTAGTTCCCTTATGACGTCACGCGTTGTCGGGATAAGTCGACATTGGCGTTCCGAAACCACAGAATTTACCTAATATTAATGCTGGGAAAAGTAAATTTCGTACTTTATCGATATTTATTTATTTATTGAACTACTCATTTTAGTTTAGATATTAAAACATTTTAATGAACTATTGGAATAGTTCCTACCTATATACCCATTTACTTAATTTCATATACACCTATTTGCTGGTGGTGGGGTAGGTATCTATATTCAAAATAAAATTAACTTCCTTAAAAAAAACTGATTTCAAAACAAAAAATTAAAAATAATAAAGATTTAATATTAATTAAATACTACCTATTATTTATATGCGCTATTTACTAATAGGTTTGAAGTCGGTGCCAAGCCAATCCGGCTTATTTTTTTCATTATTCTTCGTATTGATTGAATCTGCTTATAATATTAACATTTAATTGCTCTTTATTAAGTTTTATTTACGCATCTTAAACTTTAAAGTAACCATTTCATTGTATTAATTTGCTCGTATTCATTTAAGTCATTAAAATATTATTATTTGTTTAAAGCTTGGCACCGACTTCAAACCCATTAATAGTAAATAGCGCATATAAATAATAGGTAGTATTTAATTAATATTAAATCTTTATTATTCTTTACTTTTTGTTTTGAAGTCGTTTTTTTTAACGCAGTTATTTTTATTTAATACTTTTTAGTGTATTGTTGTATTGTCAACTATTTATGGGTAGACTACAACAGATGCTGCGCGCCTTAACAAATATAGATCTCTCTCCGTAATGCTCTTCGAAACACAATATCACGTTCTTGTGAGACTTAAAAATCCTGAAAAACGTTTGTTGGCCGTGAAAGCATATATGAAATCACACTAACGTCAAGAAACTTTTGAACAGTATAATTCTAGACTCGGTAAGATCCAAGAGCACCTTGCGAATGAGTCTTTTGTGCAGAGAGCTAATAGACTTGGTCTCATTAATGAGCGTCTATCGAACGAATCTGCCGAGCAGAAGGCTCACAGAATTGGTCTCATTAAGCAGCGTTTAGCTAAGGAGTCCGCCGAGCAGAGAATTCATAGATTAAAAGTGATACGAAACAGTGCAGCAACCGAGTCTGCTCAGCCACGTGAGAACCGACTAGCGGCAGCGCGTCAGACGTCACAAAGACTTCTTTCAATGACTGAGCGTAACTTTATAAAATCATCATAAGCCAAAATTTCAGCTCAATCGGTAACCGGGAAGTGGATCAGATTTATTTGCGAAATTTGATTTAAGAAATCGACAAAGGTAAAATAAATAAAAAAATGCTCATAAAATAAAAACTGCTGGACCCACCTAAATTAAATTTTTATGGGACCAATTCGAAACTATTCCGCATCAAACAAAAAAGAATCACGTAAATCGGCTCAGAAACCTCGGCGAAATCGGTGTACAAACATAAAAAAAATATATACCGGCCGAATTGAGAACCTCCTCCTTTTTTTTTTAAGTCGGTTAAAAATAGGTACTTATTTGGTAAAAGTACTCAAAACAGCGTAATTTATATACCAATTTCTTTTTCTATTAGGTATATTACATTTAGCTATGCGTTTTGATTTTAGGAAAATATCGCGGCAAAAAATGGTGACTCCTACGCCGCCACTAATAATGCCGTCAGCGTCACCACGACCACCGTCAAGCTCAATTAATATTCCTTTTCGACTCTGCCTGACCATATAAGAAAAGGGCTGAGCAGGAATATTTAGAAAAATATATATTTGCAAATTGAGAACAGAACGGAGAATAAATAAACCTATTTAATTTATTCTTATCCAAAAGTACCTAACTGATAGAATACCTAGGTATTTAAGACATTGATCGTTTAATTACCAGAGACACGCCACGTAATTGCCGAGGTGTATTAATGAAAACCAATTTATGTCTATACTAGCTGTTGCCTGCGACTTCGTCCGCGCGGACTTCCTTTACTCCGCACAGCTCCTCCGCCGTAGGTGATAGCGTGATAATATTTAGCCTATATGTTGATCCGACCCAATTTTTGCAAGAATATTACTAACAGGTCGGGTCAACATATAGGCTACATATTATCACGCTATCACCTACGCACGGGGAGGAGCTGTGCGGAGTAAACGAAGTTCGCGCGGACGTAGTCGCGGACAACAGCTAGTATAATATATTTTTAAAAGTTCGTCTGTGTCCATATCACTGTTATTAATGGCACAAACACCATTGACTCGAGCCTTAAACATAATAAATTTGGTCCAGGACAGAATAGATATTTTTAATTGCAATTGAAATGAATGAAAATTATATTATACTAGCAAAAAGCAGAGCTTTGTAGGGGCTCGCAAAGTTATACTATCTAGTAATATTGTTAGAAAAGTATTTTTTGAGAATTACATCTTTTAATGTATAGACTTTATTTATAATAATAAAGTCTATAATCTTTTAATGTATAGAAAAATAAATAATAAAGTATTGCATCTCTCGCATTGTATATCTGTTTTGTTAATCTTTCACCTACCATTCTTTGTACATGTCCGAACCAACGGAGCATGCCCTTTCTCATCTTTACACCAACACTTTCTTTCTAGCATAACTTCTCTCTCACTTCAACATTACGAACCTGGTCCTGCGTTGATTATACTTTCATGCCCTTCTAACATACTCAACTCTCACTTTCATACAATATCGTTGGGATAGGCATAGGCAGGCATAGGAATGATTATACAGGGCAAGAGGGGCACCCTGACTTAAAACTAACGCTCTATTCACTCTGTTCCCCGCCAGCCAGCCAGCCCCCCCCTCTCTCTCCCTCTCCCCCTCTCTCCCTAACCCTCTCTCCCCCCTCCCCCTCTCACTCTGTCCCTGTCCCTCTCCCCCTCCCCCTCTCTCCCCCTCCCTCTCTCTCTCCCCTCCCTCCCCCTCGCTCTCCCTTTCTTTCTCCCTCTTTCTCCCTTTCTCTCCGCCCTCCCTCTCTCCTTCTCTCCCCCTTACCCTCTCCCCTCCCTCTCCTCTCCCCTCCCCCTCTCCCTCGTACCCTCTCTCCATATCCCTCTCCCTCCCCACCTCTCCCTCTCCCCTCCCCCCTCCCCATCTCCCTACCCCTCCAACTCCTCCCTCCCCCCCCTCTCCCCCCTCCCCTCGCCCACCCTCCCTCACTCCCTCCTCTCTCCCTCTTCCTCCCCCTCTCCCCCTCTTTCTTCCTCCCCCTCCCTCCCCCGCCCCCTCCCTCTCCCTCTCTCTATTTTTATGGTAGATAACATATCTAGACATGAATTTAAACTACTACGTCGAAGCACACACCTAAAAGTCCGATAATTATTGAGTAAAATGTACCACAAAAGTGCATAGAAAGTGGCCTAGTGTAGGGCTCGCTTCGCTCGCCCTAATGACGTTAGTTACTGTTAAATTTTGTCTGTTTTTAACTTCCTTTTTTTCGTGATAATGTTTGGTTTGTAGATTTTTATTTGTATTATTTAGTTAGTAGAATTTTGTTTATCTCTTTCTTTTTGTTTAAGTGTTAAAAAAGTATAATAGTAGAAACGCCGCACTATCGCATTGGGCAATGTCCTGTAATGGTAGTTGTGTGAGCGAGTAAATAAATAAATAAATAAAACTGTGCCAAAATTCAAACTTCACCGTTCGCGCATTTGTCTTAAAAAGGGGTATAAAGTTTTCCCTTCACTTATTAATAGGTAGGTATGTTGTAGGTACGAAAGTCGGCATGTCTGCCTATCTGTTACATTTTCACGTCTAAGCCGCTGAACCGCTTTTGATGAAATTTACCATGAAGATAATCAGACCCTTGATCAGACGTAAATTAATTTTAATCAAAAAAAAAGTCTTGCAGCTGCGTTGCCGGCCTTTTAAGAATGAATAGACATCGAGGTGGTGAGGATGGAACTTTAAATTTTGACGCCATGTCCGATGATGGAATTTAGCTGCAGGAATTAGTCCGAATAACTCTTCGGAACACTCCCCATTATACATACGGTAAAAGATGCAGAGCGAACCTACATCTCTGCGTAACGCCAAAGAATCAAGCCGATTAGAAATAGCCTGATCGTCGACGATTCAAACCATTCTACGTTGAATGCGATCAAGAGGAAGAAGCTGGTACTGAGGAGCTCTGGACCAGAGGTGAGAACAGTACTCCATGTGAGGTCGACTTTGGGCCTTGTAAAGTTGAAGGCGATGGGCTGGCATGAAGTACTGCTTTGCTCTACTGAGTACGCCAAGCTTTTTGGAGGCTAGTTTAGCCTTTTCTTCCAAATGACCGCGGAACTGAACGTTGTTCGATATGTCGACTCCCAGTATTCCAATACTGGCTGAGGCTGTTAGGTAAGTGTTCTCGAACCAAGGTGATACGACAAAGGGTGTTTTTTTTAGCGGTGAACGCACAAAGCTGCGTCTTTTTGGGGTTAAATGTAACAAGATTTTGACGACCCCATTCTGAGACATCGGTTAGTTGATTCTCGAGTTCAGACACGAACTTGTTCCGGCCCTATCTCGACATGTTCCCGAGAAATACCGCTACGGCCGCAGTATGTAGCATCACCAGTACTGTCGTCCGCATAGCAATGTATGTTACTAATTCGCAACATATCATTGATATGCAGAAGAAACAGAGTCGGTGATAGCACGCAGCCTTGGGGAGCACAAGCATTGACAGGTTTGGGGTCGGAGCATGCACCGTCGACTACGACCTTGATGCTCCGATCAGCCAAAAAACTAGTGATCCACTTGCATAATTTCTCGGGAAGCCCATAGGAAGGCAGCTTTGAGAGAAGCGCTCTATGCCATACTCGATCGAAGGCCTTCGCTATGTCTAAACTAACTGCCAATACCGCCTCCTTGGACTCAACTGCCTCCGCCCAGCGATGCGTCAGGTATACTAGAAGATCATCAGCTGAGCGACCACGACGGAAACCGTACTGACGGTCGCTAATCAGCTGGTGCTCTTTTAAATACTTCAGGAGCTGACAGTTTATAAGTGTCTCCATGATTTTGGAGAACAAGGAGGTTATGGCTATTGCCCAAAAGTTTGACGGATTAGAGCGATCTCCTTTTTTAGGGATGGGATGCACTAAAGCTGTTTTCCATGAATTCCGTACCACGCCGAGTGAATAGGAAAGCCGGAGTAGGTGCGTTAATACTGGCGCCAACTCTGGAGCATATACTTTAAGCACAATTGGAGGGATGCCATCTCTGTGCAAGAATGGAAATGAAGGCTGGGAGAAATTCCCTAAGACAGCCTTGGCGAGAGACCAGAACGCAAGAGTGCCCGAAGGAAGGCGAACTAATTTCTCACCAATTCTGCCAATGTGTTTCGCTTTCACCTTGGCGATAGCTCTTTTGAAGAACCTCGAGGAAGAGTTGTACTCCTTTCGTAATGCGCTAGTTTTTACATCATGAGATGCCGACGTAGCAGCCCAAGTTCGGTGACATTCCTGCTTTCGGCGTAAACCCGCTTTGCAGTGCCGAACAAACCAAGGCTGAGACTTGCAACCGATGGGCACCGTAGAAGATGGAATGGAAAGTTCCATACCCTGCAATATATCAATGATTATTATTGTTTTCTTATTTTTCAATTTTTATCCTTTGGAGAAGAGAAGAAGGTGGTAGAGTTTTGCAACTTTAGTACCACCTGAATTTAGTACCGTCGCCTTATCTATTCCTGTCATAAACATAAGCTTTTTTTTTATCATAGGATAGCAAACGAACTGATGGTTCTCTTGATGGAAAGATAAAATTACCGCCTATAAACACGTGCTAATGGTGTAGTAATGCTCACAGATATGTGTGGTAGGAATACAATGCCAATTTTTTTTGATCCAGGCTCCTTTGAATAATATACCAGCTGTCGTTCTGCCAAGATGTTTATGAGAGGCGATCGATTGGCTATGCGAATCACTACCATCGTGGCTGCTATGTGGTGGAGTTCAGCATTATCTCACCTGGGTCTGGTATCAGCCTTGCCGATTACGGTATATACAGAACAACGTCCAGTTTCGGTTTGGAGGCTGGAGGTGAACGGTAAACTTATGCATGACATTAAGTTCCCGCTACAAGGATATCAGCGCATTATTAGCATTTTTCTGTCTGTAGGTGATGGTTGTATCTTTCCGTCAGGAGACCCATTTGCTTTTTTGCTATATTATGATATAAAAAACACTATTGCGGCAGGAATGGGAAAGACAAAACCTGGTCGAGACCTTGCAGAATTGGACCACATTGTTAGTAGTCACGATGTTATTATGGTGGTATATACATTATGATCGCCCCGTCGGTTTAATGGTGAGCGAACCTACCTACGGATGGATGCTGCTCGGGTTCGATTCCCGATAGGGATAAACATTTGTGTGATGAGCATAGATATTTTTATTTCTGGGTTTGGGTGTTTACTATGTATGTAACAGTACTTATATATGTATTTCTATGTATTAGTATCCTGGACTAACACCCATAACACAAGCTAATAATTTGCTTATTTTGGGATTTTGTGTAATTTGTCCAGAGATGTTATTTTATTATTATTTAGTCTTCTCTTGCCCTTTTTATTTAAACTTACTTAATTCTCCAAAACATAGCCCAGAACAACACGGGTAAATTGAAAAATAATATTAAAAAAACACTTATATGTATGTGAACAACATGTTTAATTGCTAACATTTAAACATATTTAAGTTTTAGTTAAAGCAAATAGTTGTAGATTTTTGACATTTATTTTATGACATTTTTATTACTTCCAAATTGTTCGACATAAAGTTATTGTTTTCTAGCTTTTATTTTATGTATTACACAGTTTTATTTAAATGTACACAAATATTTTATATTCAATACTAGACGAGTAATAAATTATTATCAAAATAAATAATTAAATATAAAAAATACTAAAATAAAGTCGGGTCCATGGATCTATGTATCTGTAAACCAATCACCTCTTGTCTCAACCGTTAAGATTAATGTCATCAGAAAATCATGAAACTAGTCGTAGTGACTTGTTTCGTATACAGTATTTTCATAGTAGTCTTAATTCAATTAAGTTTCTAATCTAGTACATGAACTTCTACTCAAGTGACAAGTCATATATTATATACAATCTTACGATTAAAGCCTCAAGTTTAATTTTCCGAATCGGAAATATCATGTCTCCTATTTAATCCATTCTCAAAATTTAAGTTTTAAACTCAAGTCAAAATAAAAGTTTTATCTATTGATATTTTTATGTTGTCTGTATACACACTACTTGCAGACGAGATCGAGCTTGGTAGCTTTTATGAGCATATTTTTACATAATAATTTAATATCTATTTACAAGTATAAATGTCCATTGTCTTAACACAAGTATTGCACTCAACTCTGCAGCACCAATGGAATTTGCAGCCGCAACGTTCCTTAATGACCATCCTCTTGGTGTTGTATCCTCGACCGCAACAGAGTAACGAACAACTGTCTATGCCTGCTGATGTCCTATTACATTCTCTTCCCGTAGTACCCAAGGAACCCTGGAAAAGAGAATTTTGCTGTTTTTTAATTAATTAATTATTTAATTTGTATGTACGGTTGATTGGTAAAAAATACTACATCACTACATAGTATAAAACAAATTCGCTTTCTTTGTCTGTCCCTATGTCCCTATGTATGCTTAAATCTTTAAAACTACGCAACGGATTTTGAAGCAGTTTTTTTTATTAGATAGACTGATTCTTGAGGAAGGTTTTAATATATAAACCATTCCGATATTCCCACGGGAACAAAAGCTACGCGGGTGAAACCACGGGCAGGTCGTTAGTAGGTAATATTGAAGGATTTGATCATAGGTGTCGTCAATATGTCATATTGTAACCAATAAAATATAACAAAAAGAGAATATTATTAAGGTGCTTTTGCACTCTTTGGCTGTTTTTTTGGTCCAATATGGCACGCCATGAAAGTATATGCTAGCTTGTGCACTATACGTAACCCGTCCGACATTTTACTTTTTCCCATTCCGGACCGATTTATGTCTGTCGGTGGTACACACAGACTTAATTTTGTATCTTGCCTCTGGATCCACGTGGTAAAGCAAAAAGTTTGAGCGGTATAGCCTTAGAGTAATAACAAATGCGTTATTATTCTATGGGTATAGCAATCTAGCTGTAGACATCTGATAGTAGTTAAAAAATTCTTTGTCCTGCCTCAATTTATTGTGTTTTATGTAAAATGTTGTCATGTACTTTTCATTTATGAAAAAATGAACTCAATATTGTTTTCGTCTTCTACGTCTTCGCACCGCTAATTATCCGCTAGAAGTGCGTGGTGTTTAGTTTCAAAGAGAGCTACTCTAAACTGCACAGCACCGATCCGAGTAAATACGGACAAGTACACAAGCCAATAATCCATTTTTTCATGCCGCATAGGACCGTAAAAAGTCGGACTGTCGGATAGTAAATTCCTTGTAGTGCACAAACGTATTAACTTCATAGGAAGCGCAATAAAATTCGAAAAATATGGTCTCCGTGTGAGTTAAAGGTGGACGCCTTGATTTACACGTGCCGTGACTGCAAATTGCTGTTCATAAACAGCGATTTCGAACTATTTACGAATTCGATATATATGTACTGATATCTCTATAATATTGTTATTAAATAATTAAGTCAAAATTTAAGTACCCATTCTTTCATGTTTTCGGCATCAGAATCGAGTACTATACACCCTCCTTAAGTTTACAATACACAATCACAGTATATTTATAATATAAAACACAATATATATTCTTTTTCCAGTCGACCTCTATAATATGTGAAGTGAAAACTTTGTACCCCTTTTAAGACAGTCAAGCGAACGGAGAAGATTGGAATATGGCATAGTTAAAGTTTACATTGCGGAGTACTGCAATAACCTAATATTTTAAAATAATATTCTTTAAAAATACATTAAATGAATAAAAATAAACATTACGCACACAGCACACTACATTCACTTGACATCTACAAACACCTAACCAAAGACCTACATGATTATAATATAATCTTATAAGCACGTGTATAATTTACTTTACGACTAAAATCTGTTGTCATTCTTAAAATAGTTTTTATTATTTAGCTATGGACGAATTTCGGCTACAGGCTACAGGTTCGTATTAAATCTAAAACTAAGTTTTTTTTAAGTAAAAAAAAAAAACTAAGTTATTAAATCGTAGACAGAGAAAGCAGAGAGTCAAATTATACGAATTAATTTTGCTGTTTTTTGGTACACATAACGACATTATATTTTAACCGGCGAAAATAGGTTGGTTTTTTTTTGTGATAGAAAGAGACTACCATCGTCTTATAAGACATCAGAGATACTAAAAGGTGCGTTGCTATCCGTGTGGCAGAGATGTAATGCTTAATGCATAAGTTTACATGCTATATAATTTCTCCTCTAACCCGGAAAATAACAGTGAGACAATAAGAGTTCAGTGACATTACACACATAGAAAATATTAGGATGTACAAATACGTGAAAATTCAATACAAAATTATTTTACATACCAGGGTATCATTACGAACGCAGTAGTTTGGGGAATCTTCTAAATAGACTAGATCCTGGGCTGTGGGTAGACTGTAATGAGGATTACTCAGCCGTAACTTTCCTCGTCTTGACACTTTCACCTCGGTGGCACCCTCATATTTATCCTTAAGGTAGTCACCTGTAAAAACGAAATGCATTCGATAATGTCTACAATTGCGTAGATAGCTGTGGAGGCAATGATGCAATTCGTCAGCTCGTAACATAACTGCAAAGCCCAGAAAACTGATCTCCATTGAATATCAAAAATTGATTTTCTAAACGTCTATCAATTATTTCTTCTGGTTATGCGATCTCTCTTTGCCTTGCTACGGGTGTATTGCCACAGAATACTTACAGACTAACAGAAGTCAATGTTACGTACAAGCAATATTCGAGCATAGCACACATAGACACCTCTCACGGATGCGATATCTCGGACTGGTGCGGAACAAATTGTCCTGAACCATTCCGAGATATCGCGTTCGTGAGAGGTGTCTATGTGTGTTGCTCGAATATCACATGTATGTAGATTGATTACTGTTAGTCTCCAGTACACTGTGGTATTGCGTTGTACACTCATTTTCCTTCCTTTCCTTTCACCTTCAAACAGTAAAACATTTAAAACTAGGAAGACCAAAATATAGAAAGATGTATATATTTTTTAATTTGGATAAGTTACAGATCGCGAGACCGATCGATAAAATTGTTTGTCTGATGTCCAAAAAGCCCTGTAGTTTATTTTTGTCCTTACTTTAGATCCCTACCCTTTTCGACGGTTCCCACTTGGAACACATACATTTTTTCGTAAATGAAATAATAACTTCACGATCTATGCAGTATCGTCGCTATTACAGTACCTTTCTTTTAGTAAATAGGATGATTGTGAACGCATTCACAAGGCGGTTACGATAGGCCAGAAACATTTAGCGAACAGTGCGGACAAATTTTAGGAAAAAAGTTTCTTCACGCCCATATCCCTAAAGAGGTAGGCAGAGGTACAACAAGTGCACTCACGATTAGCCGAAAATACTTAGTCCCATAATGTGATAGGTGGCAAGCTTATGGACAACCGGCCACTTTTATAATCCGGGCAACGTTGTTTTTATCAGAAAACTGAAAAAGAAACACATTTTTGAATTGTTCGACCTGGTAATCGAACTCGGGACCTCACCACGGGACCCGGGACCTCAACATCGACACCGGACCAATAGACGCCACTTAGAAAAATGATCTAAACAATGAAACATACGAGTATTACATGTTGAATTGTTTGCACGGACCTAATAACATTTAGGTAGGCGATACGTCTAACTAAGATCTTTTGTACTAAAAAGTTGGCCCCTTTGCCGACTATGAAATTTGCCGCCCTAGGCCCCATGCCTTGGTAAATCCGTCACTGCGCTTGACCATTTTAAATCTTTTCTATAAAAAGGGACCTAAAACATTAGTTTGATTATTTGGAAATTTTGCCTGAAAATTTTTCGAAAGTTTTGAAAACCGGTATTTTTATAGAGTTTGTGCACAGCCAGTTTCTATTTTAGAGTTCAATATTAGAATTTCAATTTTACCATCTCGTATCTTTGCCACTCGTGCTGCTATACCTACTGAAAAAATGGCACCCAGTAGCAATTTTTGATTCTGTATGGTCCGGAAAATTACCGTAAGTTAATCGATTTCAATACAATGCAATACTACCTTAATGTCTATTAAGTACCTACTAATTCTTGCTATTTCGTTACTAAAAAACAGAAAGTTAGTTTTCTTACAAGAATATGGATATTTTATGATTTTTTTTATATGGATGTTACAAGTTATTATTAAAAGTAACTCTTTTCCTACTAATTTTGAGTTAAAACACTTAAATATAAAATTAAATTTTAGAATATTTCTTACAATTTATGACCTGACAATTGTACTGCAAGATCAATAGTTTTGGAGTTCGAAAATCGCAAATTGTACCTATATGCATTTCGGGTGAAAAAAAAAACATTCCCACACCACGTTATCGTGGGTGGTAACTAAAGACCCATGACTTGAAGGCATCTACAGCACGCATTCTATACAAAAGCCGTAAAGAAATAAACTTTAACCATCGTAGCATTAATATTATTAACATAATTTAAAACCCTTCCATTAGCTGAGTTATTATGAAGTCGTAAAAATAAAATCCGAATAATGTTTTCCTTGTTTACGACAGCGTAAAATGTGGAAACTATAAAATGGTAATTTATAACAGTGACAACATTTCATGTTAACCTAATTTAACAGTTACATGACATTAATTATTTTCCCCGTGTTGGCCCGGGCTTTGAAGATCTGCCGTTCTGCCAGACAGGTTGTTAAAACCGACCGATTAGCAATACGTGTTACCATCGTGGCTACTAGGTAGTGTTCTGTTTGTCTCGTCCGTGCTTGGTACCACCGCATTACTTTTTCCTGCCGTAATAGCGTTAGTGTTTGTCACTGTCGTGTTCCGGTTTGGAGAATAAGGTAGTCGGTAAAATTATACAACTGGCATTAAGACCTCGCCACAATTTGATGTCTATAGGCGATGGTTTCTCTTTTAATCAGGAGAGCCATCAGCTTGTTTGTTATCTTATGATATAAAAATAAGTTAAAATTGTTGATCCTGTGTTTATTGAGGCATATAACATCTATGCTCATCATACAAATGCCTGTCTTATCGTCGTTATAGAGAACTAGAATAGAAGACTATTGTTATAAAGAATTGGTATAACGTTTATACTCGTAAAAAGTTAAAAATATATATCATTTCAGTTGCCTAAACATCACTATTTATTTAATTTACACAAGAGTATATATTAGCGGGATAAAGTGCAAATGTTCGGTACCTCACGTCAACTTTAAATTTATTTTTATGGATAAGAAATATTTTAAATCTATTGAAATATCCTTTTCTTACTATTATTAGTACTTTTTTCAAAATATTTTTATAAGGAAAAATAAATATTTAAGATACAAAAATATTTTACTAATCTTAGGGAAAATATCGAATGGCAACATTTGGTTTATTTATTATTTTATTTTAAATTTTAACACTTGTACTGTTTCACAATTCATAGTCTATGATATATTTATCTATAATATATTTATTTTTAATTAAGTATGCAACTGGTTTCGCATTTTATTGCATCATCAGGTAAAACTTAGTTGACAATAATTATGACGGAGTTTCACCAAGTGCCGATGACGAAGAGTATAAATTATATTTAGTTTACTGCATAAAAAAGAATACTATTTGGTTGTAGTCAGTTTACTTCAATAATTGTATTAACATAATTGATCAATATTTCAAGATTTTCAAGACGATATGGAAAATAAAGCTACATTTTTGTCGACGTTCTTTCACACTTCATAATATATTTTTTTTTACAGTTTTATTTTAACACATTTGTTAAATTTGTTTACTGGTAAATCTAATAGCATCGGGAGCCCAAAAATTAGCTGCTTAATCTGTAGAGACGAGATGCAAGAACAATATTTTTTACATAACTGTGGAGTTTTGTTAAAAATAATAGTCAAAACAACATAACAGTTAACAATAAATTCCAAAACCCTTAGGTTCCGCAGAGTCTACTTTAAGAGTCACTTGTATGAATCTAGTATTTTTATTAAGACTGGCGGCATATGTGCGGTTTCCAGGTCAGGGTTCCTGATCCGGAATTCAGATTCGGAGGCCGTAAAGCACGACTATCATGTTCGTAAAATATAAGATCGTGTGCGCTTTGATGAATATTTTATATAATATGTAAGTCGTGCATTCAGGTTTCCGAATCTGAATTCCGGATCAAGAATCCTGACTAGAAAACCACACATATGCGGCCAGTTAAAATTTGTATATCTTGTTTGTAAACAAATCAGAAAGGGTTTTTGGCGTTTTATCAACTTACCAATTTCCCTAAAAGTAGGCAGCTGTTGCCAACAGGTAATAAGGCTGCATGACCCGGAGACGCCATGACACTTACACGTCACGCGAGACCTCTTGATCACAGCCTGTAAATAAGTCAAAATTTATAACAACTTATACACGTAATTTTCTTAATTGGAGTCGAAAAGTGACATAATTTATACTTTCCGTCGTCGGCACTTGGTGAAGCTGCAACGAATATTTGTGAAATAGTACAAGTGTTTTAGTGCGTTGCTTTTTGTGTGCGGGATGGTATTACCATATCCATAAGTTTAGTGGCTACTACTTTACTCTCTTAACCGAAACACGACAGTGACAAGCACACAACGTTATTCTACTCCTATAGATAAGGCGGGCTTGGTACGCCAGGGCGAGTTGTAGATCCCTGACATTTTGCGAACATTACTTGTCAAATTTCGATTATCTTTTGGAGTGATTTTTTAGAACTATTGTGATTCCAACCTCGATGTAACAGAATGGCATCATGTTAGAGAAACGAACACATAATTAATAAGATAATTGAGATTAAAACTATCCTTTTAAGTTGTACCAGAGATCAGCACTCTCCTTATACTAAACAGTAGATGTCTATAAAACTTCATTAAAATCAAAAAAAAAATAATATATATATATATATATATATATATATATATATATATATATATATATATATATATATATATATATATATATATATATATATATATATATATATATATATATATATATATATATATATGCGTATTATCTTAATATAGGTATATACCCTTGCGCAGAACGAGACAGTGAAAAGTAGTGATGCTGTTGCGGCAGGAATAGGTAAGGCGGTGGTATTAGACCAGGACAAGACAAATACAGAAATTTACCACCCAGCAGCCGTAATGGTAGAGAAACTTATAACCATCGGTCGCCTTTTACGACTTGCCTGGCAGAACGCCAAATGATCTTTAAAACAGTCCCGGACCAACACGGGGGATGTCTGTGCATTGTAGATATGTAGTGAAGAAAAACCAACATGGGGTGGGATCTTTATTAGAGAAACAGAAGACAAGACAATAATAATTCTTAGAAATGTTGTTCATCTGAATATTGCATGCGTATGCATCTGAATATGCATTATGCTTTTCTCGATAAACTACTGCATGGAATTGAATGCAGTTTTCTTCGATGCATTGATAAAGGTCTAATTTGAAGTATACGCTACATATACCACAGAAAAATAATTTAATAATATGAAATTATTTTTCTGTTTTTTTCCCTTCGTCGTATTTAATACGGAATTAATAATTCCGTATTAAATACGACGAAGTCGTGGGCAAAATACATTTGCAAATAAACTTTTTTTCCAAGGAATTTGTTTTAAAATAACTTACCCTTCTTCCCGCCTCATTGTTATGCCGGTTCATAAGTTGTCGCCCTTGTTCTCGACTACCCCTCTTGACCTTGCGCTCCCTCTCACGTATATCTACAAAACCTTCTGTGAACCTGGTAAACAGAAAATTGTTTCCATGTAGTTGGATATGGTATGTGAGGGTTGATTTTAGTAAGATCTCAAGCTTAATGTTAGCAGGCGAGAGTGAAGAGCCACGGTAATGCTTAGTTAGAGCTTTTTCTAGAATTTTGAATACTTTGCCCGCAAATTCCATTTGATCGATTTGATCTTTTATTAAACTGATACATGTAAATTCATAAGTTTTAGATTATTATTATTATTTATTATTTATTTTAAAAGGGCAATTGGCCCGCCTCTCGTTCCCACCACTGTAACTTCTGTAAACCAGAATCAACAGCGGCAACCGTCCTGATAACCTCTGAGTTGTGAGCTCAGGATGCCCTGGGGAAAAGCTTAGCTGTCTTGGGACCCGTAACGAAATTAATCAGAAGTATATAGGAGGAATAGGAAAATACATCCTGTTTCCCTCCCTTTTAAGCAGGAGACAGCAAAATATTAAAAGCATAAAAATGCTACGAAATGAGACTTTTACAATCAGGTTAAGCCTGATTGCTATTGCACCACGGAAGTTTGGAATTTAGGGACCTACCAAAATGGCCTACTTAATTTTGCTTCCAGTAGTAGGTATGATAAAATCGCTTGAAGGCACGGAAGTTTCCACGTGTTCCCACAAGGTCGGAGTAATATACATTGAAATATAGATTAAAGATCCCAGCGACACAATTAGGGTCTTCTTTTTGTCCGGACCATCGGTGAGTCTTATCCATTTACTAAACCGACGTCTTTCTTTTTGGTACCATCACGGAGGATACATAAAACAGTTCGCGGATAATAGCAAATTTAATTAATTTCACCTTTTTAATAATGGATTTCTGCAAAGTGACGCCTGAATCATGAATCAATGACACGAATTTATATATATTAAGATTAACAATATTTGATTTGGGAAAGCACATAGAAAATCTAAAAGCGTAATCATATTCCATATACCAACAATTTTATGACGGGGAAAAATTGTGGAACTTTTTGATTTATAGTATTGTCTAACTCCTGTTGGAAAACTAAGTAAGTATTCTATATTAAATAATGTATGCTCCAATAACTATGTAGATCAAAAATACGCGTTTAACTTCCATATACATATATTATGATAGCTAAAAGAAATGGAATATGAAACTTTTGATGTATTTCTTTGTAATGGTACTAGTTAAATATCATTGGTATCAACCAATGGTATTAGTTAAATATCATTAATATTTTATTATTCCGAACGAATACCAATCATAAACGAATCCGAAAACGTTTAAAAGGTTTAAAAGGTGAAAAAACATAGAAAAAAATAAGAGTAGTTAAAAAGGCAGAACATCGTTTGCGGGTCAGCTAGTCTGTCTATAAATATAAAAATCAATTGCTGTTCGTTAGTCTCGCTAAAACTCGAGAACGGCTGAACCGATTTGGCTAATTTTAGTTTTAAAATATTCATGGGGGTTCAGGTTAGGTTTAAAAAAAGGGAAAAGTAAACACAAAGCCGGCAGAACAACGTTTTTCGGGTCAACTAGTCTATATATAAATATGTTAAGTAAAATCTTTGTACGCAATTTTGTAAATTTGCGACTAACATGCGTATAGAAATGTAATATTTTTAAATAATATGCAATAGAAATACATTAAATTAATAAATGATAATGACGTTTAATATATCTATGATGATAATATATTCACATGTGCTTACAAGAGATTTTAGTGCTTAGACTATGGCCAAATACAGACCACAGAGCGATTGCTAGTACATAGCAATACATAATATATAAATATCCAAGTATATATTTTAAAAAACCCTGAAATCAATTAGATTAATATTAGAAAATCAATATCGTTAAATTACCGTAAAGTGTATTTATTTGGGGGCACGGCAGTGCCCCCGCCAAGTCGAGCAAAAAAAAGCGGCACGGCCGTTACCATCCTTTTCTCGAAGCAATTCAGGCCGTTTTCGACCCCTTATAACTTCGTTTTGGATAAAACAAGAAGCCTGAATTATCAGTTACTAATTAGGCATTGTATAAACACAGTATATTTAAAATTTTATTCAAGTTGAAGCAGTAGTTTAAGAATTGTAACTTGTCAAACTTTCTTAATTTTGTCACTGACTGACTGACCGATCATCAAAAGTCTAAGGCACTTCTAGCAGACTTGCCGCCGATCTATTTATTTAAAACGTAAAAGATTTTTAACATTGATATGATAACAACTTACGTAATAACTTAAGACAGAAGGTCCCTTAAGTAGGGACTAAATAAATTAACCGACTTGGTATTACATGGATCTCACAACTTTTTACGGTAAAAAAACTGAGCTGCGAGACTTGGATTTTTTTAAAGGATGTTTTTGATGATATATTGTTTACAGAAAATTTTTTTGCTATAAGCCATGTTGGTCCAGGCTTCTTTGAAGAATGGACCCGCTGCCGTTTGCCAGGCAGGTCGTAAATGGCGACCGATTGGCTATACGTGTCACTACGATTGAGACTAATAGTTTCGCAATTACTCGCCCAGGAATTTGGTATCTCCGCCTTTCCTATTCCTGCTGCAATAGCGTCAATATTTATGTAACAAGGGTAGCAACTAACTTGTGGTTATTTCGAGTTATACACTAATATTACGCAATGTACGGAACTATAAACATTTGAAATAAAGAGCAGCTAGCCACACAACCTTTTTTTTCTATCACAAGATAGCAAACAAGCAGATGGGTCTCCTGATGGAAAGAGTCAACCATCGCCTATAGACACCAAAGATGTCAATAGTGCGCACTATCTTGTGGCGAGGTCTAATGCCACATGCACAAGTTTATCGGCTACCTTATCCTCCAAACCGGAACACGATAGCGACAAGAACTGATGCTATTCGTCAAGAATAGGTAAGGCGGTGGTACCAGACCCGGGCGAGACAATGCAGAACTCTACCACCTAGTAGCCACGATGGTAGTGAATCGCATAGCCAATCGTTAACTTTTTACCACCTGACTGGCAGACCGACAGTTGATCTATTCTTCTAAGAAGCCCGGATCCAACACGGGAAAATCTATAATCTAATATAATATACCAAAATTGATACTGGCCTCATCTAAATAGAGCATCTGCGATTCTATCAAATAACTCGAAAAAGGTGATGAAAATTTAAGCTTTTCATGTTATCATTTATACGTAAGTATACCTAGCGATCAGTACAATCGACGGATCATATAGCAAATCGATCATATAGAAAAGAGGAATTTCGCCACGTCGAGCCTGTCGACACTAGCTTAGTAGTAGAGCGTCCCGGCTTTAGGGTGCGTCGCAGGTTCAAATTCTGCGTGTCAAATTTTTTTTTTATTTTTTAAAGTTAAGCTTATCAGAATTACGCCGTGATAGCACATAATACTTAGAGACTAAGTGGTGATAGTGGTGATACAATCGTTATTGTCGTGTACTATAATTATAGTTTGTACAATTAACGCTCAGGTAATGATAAATTTATGAATGCAGCATTACGGTTAAGCCATATGGATGGCATGTGATGGTAATCTCTTTCCATCTCGAGAACCATTTACTTTTTTATTATCCCTAGGGTTGAGTTACATCTGTCTGCACTGAATCGCCTTATTCCGTCGTCCTATCCTTTTCTATAGATCAAAATTGCCATGTGCTAGAGCGAGAAAGGTAGCAAGAATGATCGCATCGAAGATTCCGCCACGTGCTATCGCAATCTCACTGTCTTTCTCGCTTTAGCAAATGGTGGTACTAAGCGACAGAAAAGGATGGGGCTGCGGAAAAAGTCGATTCCGTGCTGGCCGATATAGCTCAACCTTCAATCCTATGATATAAAAAAAATCAGGACTTGTTACTACGGTAAGTAACGACCCCTGGAAGACAAAATTATTACTTCCTTTTAGATTCCTTTTACAACATTTTTTAATTATAAAGAATAAGCAAGCCCTCCTGTTTAAAAGAGAACAACATCGCCTATAGATACCAAAAAATATAATGGTACGTTGCTATTCGAGTGGCAAGTTGAAATTCTGCATGCGTAAGTGTAGAATTTCCATCTACCTTACCCTCTAAACTGGAATACGACAGTGACTAGGTTCAACACGCTATTGTGGTGTAGGTATGTGGCGTAGGAATAGGTAAAGCGACGATAGCAAAGCAGCCCCAAATTCAAGTACCTAATTGAGTCGATGCGCTTAGAGCTTTCACACACATAAACACGATAGAACGTCGAGACGTGCTACGACACGACATAATATGTAAGAAAATTTGTGTCTTAAACGCTTCGACTCGATTGCCGCTTGATTACGTGAATTAGGCCCCTGGGCGGAACGTTGCGAAACTCTACCATCTAGTAGACTTATAGTCACGATGTAAGGGACGTGTTTGTTCAATGTTTTGACCTTAGAGAACTGCCCTCAGAAATCATATATAGGAACTGCCTGGCAGAATGGCAGATGTTCTGGTTTTCAAAAGAAGCTTTGATTATAATTTTTTTTAATTCATGACCAATGCAACCGAAGATTTTTTAAAAGTCTCAAAATACTCAAACCACGTCTTTTTTATATCGTTATGGACGGAGATCTCACCTGAAGGAGAAACCAAAACCAATGCCTATAGATGCCAAAGATGTTATTCGTGCTTTGCTATCCGTGTGACAAGATGGTAATACCACATGTGTCAGCCTACCGACTAACTTTTCGTTTAAACCAGAACACGAAAGTGACAAGCATTGACGCTACTGTGGCAGACAGAAGTACAGTACAGAAGTTACAGTGGTGGGAACGAGAGGTGGGACAATTGCCCTTTTTTACTGTGGCAGACATAGGTAAGGCGGTGGCACCATATACCCAGGCGAGACGTTGTACAGCTCTACCACCTAGTTGCACAGATTATCTAGTAGTTATGATGGTAGAGACATGTATACTGTATAGCTTATTCTAAGCTTTCTTTGACAATGTACACTAGACTAAATAATGTTTGATATCTTTCTATAATCACCACCATTAATTCTGTCAATAATCTGAGGCGCGTGTAAAAGAAGCACTTCCTTAAATAGCCGAGGATTGGCTTGTTCAAAATCGGTATATTGTTGCGCATATTTACAGCTGACTGGATTGGTCGTTTTTTATAATAGAGGTGGCAAACGAGCAGTGAGTGCCTGATGGTAAGTGATCACCACCGCCCATGAACATCCGCAATACCAGAGGTCCTGCTGTTACATTGCTGGAGTTAGCTCTTTTCTTGAAGGTTTCCAAATCGTATCCGTTCGGAAAAACCCCCGTCGGTAATTGATTCCACAAAGTAGTGCGAGGCAGAAAGTGCCGAGAAACGACTAATTATTTCGGATTACTATGATCTATTGGCCTGATTTGTTAACAGAACAATTTTATTGGTCTGTTATTGGCTCTTACAAAAAAAGTCAGGTAGTAAAATAATATTCAAGATTCAATGGCTTTGTGCGAAGCGGGATAGTCGGAGGGTTTAGTAGCTCTTCTACTATTATATTGTTTGCCTTCTATACGCTTCCATCAGGTGTGATTCTAATAACCTTATATTTTCCTAGTACTACAGCCTTAAATGCGTTACATAACGGCCTTTGAAGACGAACGAATTTTTGGGAAGGAAGGAAAGAGAAGAAAACTGTGAAGGAAGAGTAAGCAATACGATGAAATTCATGTAAAGAATAGAACTGTCCCCACTTACATAATCAATATAGACCAAAGGTTCCCAAACTTTTTCTTTTTTGCCCCGTGTTGGTCCCGGGCTCCTTTAAAGACGAAGAACAGGCCAGCTGCCATTCTGTCAGGCAGGTCATAAAAGGCGACCGATTGGCTGTACGAGTCACTACCAACGTGGCTACTAGGTGGTAGAGTTCTGCATTGTCTCGCCCGGGTCTGGTACCACCGCCTTACAAATTCCTGCCGCAATAGCGTCAGTGCTTGTCACTGTCGTAGTCCGGTTTGGAGGGTCAGGTAGCCGGTAAACTTATGCATATGGTATTAGACCTCGCCACAAGATAGCAACGCATCATTAACACCTTGGTGGCGATGGTTGACTTTTTCTATCAGGAAATCCATCTGCTTGGTTGCTATCTTATGATATTAAAAAACTTTTTATCTCATAAACCACTTTCAAAATTTTGCTGGTACCGGTGGACCTCCTGAATCTTAATTTCTACCATATTCCCAAAACTTAAGAAAAACGCAGACCACCGTCGAGCCTCCCATGGACCCCTGAGAGTCCACCTGGACCCACTTTGGGAATCAATGATATAGACCGTGGTCCTAAAAACATTTTTATTTTTGATTAATAACAAGCTGAATTTTTGTAAACAGCTTCGCTTTGACGAAACGTCCACCTTCTCTAACATCGAAAAATCTCTAATTAAGTAACCAATAAAGGTCGGTGAAAAAAAAGAAAATTTTAGCAGTAAAAATAACCCTAGAATGTCGGACTAAGAAAAGTTTTCACTTACCTGAAGGACAAAGTTATCCTTGTATTGTAATAATAATTACCAAGCTGTTGGGAGAAAATTAGGTTGTCATTAATCAATTTAAAAATGTTATAATTCCGACATCTTTAGAGTGGAGGACTCGCCAGAAAAAAATCTAAAATCATTACTTTATATACTTTCAACACTAAATATCATCAGCCCTTAGTAAAAACTCCACGTTAACGTGTATTTACATTATTTTATTTACACTTATACTGTTTTAATTGGTTTTTTATTCATTAACACCAACCGGTTTCGCATTTTAATGCAGCATCAGGGCAACAAATTAATATTTGAAAAATTTTAAAAACAACAAAGAAAAATACCGACACGCGGGACTCGAACCTGCGACCTCCCTTAAAGCAGTGGTCCCACTGAGCTAGTGTCGACAGGCTCGACGTGGCGAAATTTTTCTTTGCTATATGATCGATCGAGTTTATTAAAGTTGACAATTTGATAATTTACTAAGTATACACTGAAGGTAGTTTGAAGATTTTAATTAAAAAAATATGTTTGGCGATATCTGTGCTGTCCACAGAACTCTAATACTCTCTAAGAGAGGTGCTACACACGCATTAGAATTTTAAGTAGAGGGAATCAATAATTAATATTATAAATGCGAAAGTAACTCTGTCTGTCTCTTCTTTACGCCTAAACCACTGAACTGATTTGAACGAAGTTCGGTAAAAAGATGGTTTGAGAATCGAGAAAGGACATAGGATATTTTTATCCCGGAAATACTACGGGAAAGGGAACTACACAAGTTTTATTTTATATTTTTTTCCATGCGGACGAAGTCGCGGGCACAGCTAGTTTTACTTAGTAATTTAATATTTCAATTAAAATAATTAAATGACGTGATACATTTTCCGAATAAAATTACTATAAAATACTTATTCAAAAAATTCTAATATTAATTTATCATTATTAAATGTTAATTATAATAAAATTGCTGATTAAAATTATATAAAAAATAAAATAATAACAAGAAAAACATAACAATAATTATTAAAAAACAGTAAATTATAAATTAATCATTAAAACAGTAAAGGAGATGCGTTTAGCTCTGTGCGGTCATTTAATAGTTGAGTCTGATGTTTTAACCTATTTATTTCTTATGCCTCTAAGGCGTCAAGCTTCTTCCTTTTATCACATTTATGAATAGTTTTTATGTTCCTTGTAATATCAAAGACATGACCTTCAGTAATAAGGCGTTGTGCGAATGCACAATCTCCGTTTTGAAAGCGCCAGCCCTTGTCATGTTCCCTAATTATGGCTGTAAAAGATCTGCCTGTTTGTCCGGTGTAGGTAACACCAGGTAGTTAGGTGTTTACCGGTAGGAGGAATGCACTGTGCCGCGCTCCCGGCTGCATGTGTTCCACCATCTTGCTTGTTTCTCCCGTGAAACAGCTTTGCTGTGTTTTGGAGAGAAGGGCAAGGCAAGGCAGGCAGTGTAATTACTGCCACCAAGACTTAACATCTTATGTTTGATAGTAAACAACACATAAATGAGTTCTCTGGGCTTCTCTCTCTTCATCTGGGCTAGTTTCAGGTAAACTAGTTTATGTTCATTAGCGACGTCGACCACTTACCATCATGTGACACATCTGCCAGTATGCCTATCTAACTAACGTAAAAAATACTATTAAAAAATTAAAATCCCTGATGATTTTTTTTTATTTAGTTGAGATAAAAAACACCCAAAATTTTACTAACAGATATTCTTTGCCCAATCCATTTTTTTTTTGATTTGGAAGCTAAATATTTCTATAAGTTCGTCTATCAATTTAGGAAGTTAAATGGAGTGAAGTTAACTTTATTATCGTATTTTCATGTCAATCCTAGTACATCGAAACTTGCGTGCGATGGAGAAGTTTCGAAAAGAGATAGCTACAATTCTAATAATTCGTCCCTCTACGGAACAGCTACGATGGGTCTACGCTGCGATGTATCGATTGCTGTCTAACGTCGTTGAAAATATTTCCTTGTGGCATTCACAATAAAGACTGAATTCTACGTTTCGTTTATTTAAGATGCTATCTCATATTTCTAAATTTTTTTACAGTATGTTTTACGAACAATATAATAATGATAGAGTTTGTACAATTTTAATGGGATTACTAAAGATAGAATTGATGATAACATTTGATAATTGCAACGCAAAATTTTACGAGTTTCTTTTAAGAATGAACTTTGTTACCGTATGAAACGTGTCATTTTACAGCGGCATGTATATGTTATTCTATTTTCTGAAAAGCTACGGATTAGGTATCGCTATTGTTTCATGATTTCTTAGTAGAAGATAACGGATTTAGGCTTGCTTAAGCTGAACCGAGCTTACTTTATAGGGATTATGAGGGGAGGACAACAAATAAAATGTTATTTATTTCTCTGTTAATTTTGTCGATTATTAAATGCTTTTAGCGTAAAGTGTAATTTAACGACGAGTTGACCCAAATGGATTTTACGTACCCAAAAAACATTAACAACGGTCCCTACCACTTTACCTATCTATATAAATATACGCATAGAAAAATTTTTGGAACCCGTTTTAAGACAATTAATCGAACGGTGTAATATGAAATTTAGTACAGTAAAAGTTTACATAGCGGAGTGTTGGAGAAACCCATTGACGTGTATAATATTATACACGTCAATGGAGAAACCTAACATTTTTTAATGAAATGTATTTGAAATACATTGAATGAATAATACACATTATGTTATATTATACTACATTCATATGACATACAAAGCAACCGACCAACCAACAGCAAACAACCGAGCAAAGCTCGGTCAACCAGATATTATAATATTATTGTAATGTTTCGCACATGCTGTAAGCTCGTTTGCTGTCATATAAATAGGGGATACTGAAAACCAGTGTTGAGGTCACAGATTATTTATGTATGTTGAGGTTCACCAAGCCTTAACAAATACTGAGTTATTCTCTTTTAATGGACTCAATTTACTACTCACTATCACCTTTTGCTCTTTCTTTTAGATATAAGAAAGTTTTTTGGCATAAGCTTCGATTTGTTTCTTTTTTGTTTTTGTATGGTAAATTTTCATGAGTAAATAATTTCTTATTCTTAATCTTAAATATTAATTTCGTGAAGCAAAGACTTTGTACCCATTTATTACGACAATAACACGAACGGAAGAGTATAAAATTTGGCAAAGCTAAAGCTTACATGATGATGAAGTGCAGAAAGCTAATATTGGTATATACTTTGAAAATAAAAAATAATAAAACAAGCATTATCCATTACACACACTACCATGCATTTGAAATACACATGTTGATCCCGAGCTCCTGTGAAGAATAGGCCAACTGCCCTTCTGCCAGGCTGGTCGCAAAAGACGAACGATTGGCTATGCGAGTCACTACCACCGTGGCTACTAGGTCGTAGAGTTCTGCATTGTCTCGCCCGGGTCTGGTACCACCGCCTTGCCTATTCCTGCCGCAATAGCGTCAGTGCTTGTCGCTGTCGTGTTCCGGTTTGGAGGGTAAGGTAGCCGGTTAACTTATGCATGTGGCATTAGACCTTGCCACAAGATAGCAACGCACCATTAACACCTTTGGTATACAGGCAATGGGTGGCTCTTTCCAGCCGGTGGGTAACCCGGGCGAGACAATGCAGAACTCTACCACCTAGTAGCCACGGTGGTAGTGACTTGCATAAAAGAATGGATGGATTAAAATGGATTTTAAAATAAAATACACAGCCGTTAAAAGTAAATGTTTCCATATTGGTTAAACTTCATTAAACATATTTAAAAGTGTTTGAACCTTTTTGTTAAAATATTTCAAAGCCAAATCTATACATATAATAAAATCGTAGTAGGAAAGTCAATGTATGTCCGGGGTAAACTCAAAAAGTACTGCATGGATCCACCTCAAATTTTGCATGAATATTAACATAACAGGTCGGGTCAACGTAAAGGCTACATATTATCACGCTATCACCTACGGGGGTGGAGCTGTGCGGAACGAAGTCCGCGCGAACAAAGTCGCGGGCAACAGCTAAATTAAACTAGCAAAAAGCAGAGCTTTGTAAGGGCTCGCAAAGTTATACTATCTAGTAATATTGTCATAAAAGTATTTTTATGAGAATTACATCTTTTAATGTATGGACTTTATTTATAATTATCTAACCTAAAAACTCAGCGTATTTTCACCTAAACATTACATTCGCATCAAAGGCCCGCGTCGTCAGGCTTTGGACTAGGAATATTTGGTTTTTGTTTGTTGGTATTTTCAAGGAAAAATATGTATTAAAAATGAAGGTTGATCTTTTTTTTTTTTTTGTCATAAGATAGCAAACAAGCAGATGGGTCTCCTGATGGAAAGAGTCAACCATCGCCTATAGACACCAAAGATGTTAATGGTGCGTTGCTATCCCGTGGCGAGGTCTAATGCCACATGCATAAGTTTACCGGCTACCTTACCCTCCAAACCGGAACACGACAGCGACAAGCACTGACGCTATTGCGGCAGGAATAGGTAAGGCGGTGGTACCAGACCCGGGCGAGACAATGCAGAACTCTACCACCTAGTAGCCACGATGGTAGTGTCTCGATAGCCAATCGGTCGCCTTTTACGACCTGCCTGGCAGAATGGCAGTTGGCCTATTCTACAAAGGAGGCCGGGACCAACACGGCAGATGATCTTACAAAAAACACATTTTTGACATTTTGCTGAAATAATTGTTTTTTTTTTTTAAATCAGGAAGTTTCTGGTTTTACGTCGATTTACGAAATCAAAATCAAAAAATGTTTTATTTAAATAAACCTTCAAAATTTTTGGAATACGCAGGCACGAAGAATTGACGGTAGACACTCAGCGAATACATTTTTGAATTTTTCTCTAAGAGAAACCCTCGGAGTTCGATTTCAGAGTCAGGCAAATGAAAAAATGTGTTTTTTCAGTTTTCTGATAAAACAACTTTGCCCGGAATTGGAAAAGTGCCCTACTGGCGACAGGCTGGCCACCTATCACATTGTGGGACTTAAGTATTTTCAGCTAACCGTGGATGCACACGTTGTACTTCTGCCTACCTCTTCGGGTATATGGGCGTAAATATACCTTTTTTTAGCTTTTTACCCGCGCCCTCGGGCTAAGATTGGGAATTGATCTCAATATAATATAAATCAATTAATACATCTGTACTGTTTCTCAATAAGCATATTGTGAAACTCTCTAACGCTCCCGCAAACATTCCTGCTCTAGACCTAAATTCTCCTTGTGCCTCCCAAAATATTACTTCGAACTTCCCTTGCATTCTCCTTTCAATGATTTTATCATACACCTTCGATGCCAAACTGATCAAACTGATGGCCCTATAGCTATTGCAGTTTATACTTGAACCTCGCCTTTATACGAGGGCACGATAACCGCGCGCCGCCAGTCAAATATGAAGAAACAATTCATGAAGTAGGTAGTCTCTTAATAAGGTCAAAAATTAAAATAGAAAATATATCTTCTATCAATTTTAACTCGTTATTTTAATAAGAGATGGCGTTAGTAGTAATAAGATTCTAATACAACTTGTACCTTCTATTTTTTTATTTTTATAAAATGGTATTTTTATGGTAGATAACAAATCTAGACATGAATATAAACTGGTAGTTATATTCATGTCTAGATTTGTTATCTACCATAAAAATACCATGTCGAAGCTCTAACCTAAAAATGAGATATTTTTCAGTAAAATGTACCACAAAAGTGCATAGAAAGTGGCCTAGTGTAGGGCTCGCTTCGCTCGCCCTGATAAATCTATAACGGTTATTCTGGTTATTCTAAATATTTTGTCTACAAAGGAGAGGGGGATTTTTGGGCCCAAATGTAAAGGGTTGAAGTATAGTTCAAAAAAATGATACTATTTTTCTATTTCAAAGTTCAAAATATGAGCTTAATCCGCTTTCTGAGAAAAAAGAAATCATGAAAATAAGTTTGTGGTACTATAATTGTATAATCGATAAAATTATAATCGATTTATGTAAATAATTTTAATCGAAATATAAGCTCGTAAGTATATGTAAAAGTGTATTTTTGATTAATATTTAGTATAATCAACAGTAAGTACCATCATTATTTTACAAACCATTTATAATATAAAAAGAAAAAATATAATCGATACAATTTATATAATCGATTGATTACGTTACTTCAAACTTAATACGATTTAGTGTCTGTGGATTTAATACATCTAAAATTGACAATTACAACTGACATCACTGACGGCTCGCAAGAGTCGCACTCGCAAGTCGCGGACTTCACTCTTCGCTATTTTACGTACTTACTTACAAAGAGGCATCCTTTAATTTGTGTTTTCCAAAAATCTGTGTTTTAGTATTGTGTCAATTTATAAACATGAAGCATAGTTGCCTGTATTACAAGTATCAGTTGTTTATATAATAGTAAACGGTTACAGTGAGTTAAACTATACCATAGTACCGTAACCTTACTTCTAGTGAATATTTTATATCTCTGTTCCCAGATTGCTAAAATCTGTAAAATTTTCAGTATTTATATAACGTTAAACTAGCTATTAACATAATATTCATCTTATTACAAGGGGGCCCAAGTTTGTATGCAACAGTATCAGTCTCCTTTCTCACAAACTCCAGTAGTTACTGCAGACCCAGTGAAGAAAATACTCGAATGCGGGAAAATCCTCTTTATGAAGTAAAAGGCACATTTTTCCTTTGCCTCAGATTCCTCAGGTGAGGGAACCTTCGCATACCAATCATTCCTAATCTCTTGCGAATTATGTTGTCCTACTAGTCGAAATTCAAACAGACAAAATATATACTCCTACTTTTTTAAAGTGCACGAGAAAAAATTCTTAAATTCAAAGTAAGCATGCGCAAAAGGTGGTTCGTCGAGTTTCGTATTCGTGTTTTTATTAAAAAAAAATAATTTTGTAAATCGTAGTTGTTTCGTAGTTCTTATGATAACATGAAGTCTTAGTAATTATGGTTTGGATTTTTAGAATGTTACTTATTTACTATCCTTCTTCTTCATATGGTAAGCCCACCCACCCAGACGGCACGGTGTTAGAACCATTGAGCACGGTAATAAAAAGCTATATAAACATTAACCACGGTAATATTATTACTTATCATAAACATTACCGTGACATTACCCGTGCATTGAGGCAATATAAAGTAATAAATTAATAATGACATTTCATTATTAATTTATTACTTTATATTTCATTATTAATTTATTACCTTACATTCCGTGGTTGGAACCCTCTTTGAGTTGATACTAAAAGTTGGAACCTGTATAACAATTCCGCGGTTGGAATGAAACCGTTGGACACACACAGCCTTTGTGGGTTGTTCGATCATTTATTGTTGGTGGGTCTATTGAATTTTAAATTTTGATAACCTCGTTTCTGCGTGAGATGTAATGCTGATTGTACCTGTGGAATACTAACCTATGCTTACTTGGTATAACAAGGATATAACCGAAGGACCAGAAGATGTCCTAGGAAGCAGTTTTGTTTTGACTATTTTTACAATGACGTCAGTACATCTTTATGTATGTCTCTATGTAAACTTCTTATACTTATTATGAACGGCTTGACCGATCGAAATGCCGTTGACGACATTTGATTGGGTTCCACCACCGACCACAAGACGATAGACGCCTAATATACGCCTAAACCTAATATTTGATTTTCCATACTAAATTCATTCTGGCAACTAGCTGAGGTATGACGAAGCGGGATTGCAAAAACTTATAAAGCCTTTTAAGCCATGATAGTTTTCCTTTTAACTTTATTATATTTACTACTACACTTGACCCTAACAAACATTAGCACTTTAAATATTATATTTCACAATAGATTCCCTCAATCAAAAACTTGTTTTCACAAACCTACAATATTTTTTAAAAACATGTCCAACGATACCCCGCACAATGGGGTACGTAAGTAAAAAAGTAATATCCCCGCTTTACATGTAGGGGAGCTACCTTGATTTTTGTCAAGGTGCATTATTTTTTAAAATTTAATGTTAACTACTTTATTGACTTTTTTGATTGTGCCAAATTACAGCTTTCTAATACTATAGATCTCTGAGCTATCGTGCGGACGGACGGACGAACGTAGCGAAACTATAAGGGTTTCTAGTTTACTTTGGAACTTTAAAAAGGCCTAGGTATATTACGTCCACAATTGGAAACAAATCCATTGACACCTCATACCTATATTCCGTGGAATTTACGAAAACAATTAAAATTACTCGTATTTACATTTTCAAAGTGTGTTTTCAATAACTTTATACTGTCCTAGTACTACAGCCTTAAATGCGTTACATTACGGCCTGTGAAAGGAGACAAACCAATTTTTGAGAATAGCAAAATTGTGAAGGAACAAGAATGGACGGTACGCTAGTTCGCAAATCGTTCGCTTTCAATAAAACCTTCCTTCAGGTGTAATTCCAATAATCTTATATTATCCTAGTACTACAGCCTTATATGCGTTACATCACGGTTCTAAAGGCGAACGAATAAGAAATGAAATGATGTTGAAATTCACACTAACTGCCAGCCTGAGGGAGGAAAGCCTGTGTTTGTAAATTTCTATGGACAGTGATTGAGACCATCACGAAACCACCCACTTTAGTGCTTGATGCACATTGACGTGTATAATGTGGTAATAACATGTCAATGTTGATGCATCATTTGTAGATAAAAAATACTTTCGAATGGGGGATCTTTTACTCATGTGCCGCTATCGATACTTTACATATGTATTTTATTTGTTCTGTATTCCAACGACTCACGAGTTCCGCCGCCGGTAACTCGCCTCTTCAACATAAACTTTTAGTGTAGTGTAGAAACTGTAGACAATTAAAAAAAAACTTGTAACAAAAAAAAATATTAAGTGACTGTTAATAAAAAAAAACATTTGTTTAAGAGAGGGGAGTGAGTAGTGGTGAGGGAAAAAGTGAGAGCTGAGGGGAAAAGTGTGGTAGAGATGTCATAAACGAGTAGAAGGGGAAAAGGGAAGGAAAGAGGAAGAATGAGGAATATAGCGGAAAGGGAAAAATATTAAGAGTAGAAAATATGGGGAAAGAGGGAAAGGAACAAAGATAGGGTAGAGAGGGAGGAGAATAAAAAATAGAGGAAATAAGAAACTTCAACAAAACGGATATATATACCAACAGTCCCATTGTAAGAAGAATTAGATGTTGGGAATGTCCAAGACCGGCATAACATAATCAGGAGTCTTTTTTACATCATAAGATAGCAAATAAGTGGATGGCTCTTCAATGGAAAGAAGAACCATCGCCTATACACACCAAAGATGTTAATGGTGTGTTGCTATTCGTGTAGCGGAATGGCGATACACAACTTACACAATTTTACCGACTACCTTCCCCTCCAAACCGGAACACGACAATGACAAGCATTGATGCTATTGCAGCAGTAATAGGTAAGGCAATGGGTACCAGACCCGAGCAAAACAATGTAGAACGCTACCACATAGTGGCCACGATACTGGAGGTAGTAGTAGTAGAGGACGGGAGACACAATAGTAGTAAAGCCAATCGGACGCTTTTTACGATTTGCCGGGACCATTCTTCAAAGGAGCCCGGACCTAGACGGGAGAGGATAGTCTCCGTCAATTAATGTTTGTATGAAGTCGTGACATCACTTGTGCTGTTGCGGTTGGAATAGGTAAGGCGGTAGTCCCAAATCCCAGGCGAGACGTTGCAGAGATCTACCACCAACTAGTCACGATAGAGATAGGTAGAGACTTGTACTTATAGCCAATCGTTTGCCTCTAACGGCGCAGCTATATATATTGGGTTACGGCAAAGGTTCGTGCATCGCGATGTTACGAACTGTGTCGCGAAGGGGCTAGATGCGTCACTACAGTGGGCATCAAACTGCGGTCCGCACGTGATATTTGTACGACTCGCGACAAAGACAGTTAATATAATTAGGATAAACAATAATAATAATAACAAATTAGAATTTATCCGTGTACATACATTTAGGTAATTTCATGTACAAACCGTATTTTGATATTAACCTAGTGTATCGACGTAATATGCTATTTTATTTTGTTCCATAGTAGAAAAAAATAACATACGACGATATGACCTTCATGTTTATGAAACTGTATCATAAGTTCGCAATATGAATGGGGAAATGAAATACAGTATACAGTAGCATAAAATTAAAGAATTTAAGGAACGAATGATAATGAATTAAAAATTTAAGGAGAAAAGATTTTAAGGAATGATTAAATATTCTTGTTTGATTTGTCGTGTGCCGCATAATTATCATCAGCAGGAAGCACAAATATAACCTGCCGCCCGTGGTTTGGTGACCAGTGATAACACGACGTCATTATGACGTAAGCAGGTGTCGCGACATAGTTGTGCTAGCGCGAACCTTCGCCGTAGCCCGATATATTATGTAGCTGCGCCCTAATAATCCTCCATCAGGTGTGATTCCAATAACCTTATATTGTCCTGGTATTACAGCCTTAAATGCGTTACATAAAGGCCTTTGAAATACGAACGAATTTTTGAGAAGGAAGGAAAGAGAAGAAAAATGTGAAGGAAGAGGAAGGAGCACTAATATAAAACCAATAACAAAGTGTACTACTATGTCAATAAGTTTGTTCACTAAGAATGAATGGGATATATTGTTTTTAATTATTAATTTATGACATGGAGATAACATCAAATTAAAATATTTATTATAAAAGAAACATAAGGATTAATAATATTTTAGGGTATAAATTCGGCAAAAATGGGCATGAGTCACGTGATAGTGCAAGCAAATTTGGAAGAGTTACGTCACGCCGTGATAATCCGCCATGATATTGACATTTTCATAGAAACCAGAGAGTACCTATGTAATGTATATGATCACGACGTGATGTCATTCAAGATGCCATGACAGTTCAGAGCGTTTTCCGCTGACGCTCTGAACTGCCATTTTCAACTCAGTCAACCATTTTAATTATAAGCGAAATTTTAATTATAAATGTGCGAGACATAAAAATAAATAAATTGTGTTTTGGGTAATATACCTTGATAGCAGGGGGAGCCTAAGATACTAAATGGGTATTTACTCGAGCGTCGTGGAGGCCTACCTATTGAATTTTGTAGATGAAATGACAGAAAAAATAAAAGGTTTAAAAATGTTTTTCATTTCAATGATGGGGGAAAAATCTGCATTGAAAAATGCAACAAAAACAGAGTCATGGAAACACTGAAGCGCGTCAGATTAAGGCGGATTAACTGCAAGCTCATAATTTAGAAAATCTGATGATTCAAGTGTAGTGTAAGGGAGTGGGAGGGTCACAAAGTTGCAAAGGAAACATGTCTTTACATTTTCGAACGTCTCTATGTAAAAGACTTATGGTGGAGAGCCTGAACAGCATGAGAGATCAATTAGAGTACCTACTGAAAGTTATTTCTGAAACGCAAATCAATTTTAACAAGCTATTAATTCATGTTTAACATAATTTTTACAAGCAAATGATCTGTTAAACACAGGTTAATTGCTTGTTAAAATTATTTTACGTTTCAAAATTCGGTCGACGAAATTTATTATTCGAAGTTTGTTTGTTTTTTTGTTACGACTTACTCAAAAATTATTTGATCGATTTTAAAAATCATCACCTTTAGAAAGTTACATTATCCAGGATTGACTTAGGCTAATTTTTGCCCGATTGCCCGATTGAGAGGAAAGTAATGATTTTTGGTCATGCAAACGAAGTCACGAGTAACTGCTAGTTATATAAATTAGATATAAGGGATACAACGAATATAACGGAAGCTATATATTGTATGATAAAATCCCTGTCCGATCATCAAAGATATTAAGTAAGTAGTTCAATACGATACATATTATATGCTATTTTGTGAATATAGAAAAACTTTCATTAATCAAAAGAAATAATCTTTTATGAAATTTCAAATATGCCATTACAAAATGTCGACTAAAATTGCTGGAAGACGATCTGGTGACTACATTAAAAACGTTCGGTTCCTTTGATGTCGCAGCCACCTGATGTTGCGTACGGTCACAGACTTTTTTATATCATTAGATGTAAATAAGCGGATGGCTCTCCTGATGGATAAAACCATTGCCTGTAGACACCAAAGATGCTAATGGTGCGTTGCTTTTGGTCTGGCGGGATGGTAATGCCACGTGCATAAGTTTACCGGCTACCTTACCCTTTGAACCAGAACAAGATAGATAAGCATTGACGCTGTTCTGGTTGGGATATGTAAGGTGGCGGTACTAAAACCCAGGTAAGACCTTGCAGAAATTTACCACCGTATTCACGACGGTAAAGAATATTATAGCCACATTGTAAATAATATTATAGCCAATCGTTTGCCTCCCATATTAGGGAACATACCCATACTACGTGACCTATTTTTTAAGATTTTTCGACCCCTCCCTCCCCTCGGTGACCACTCGTAGTATATGCCAAGACCCCCCCCCCTCCTTTAGTTTTCACGTAGTAATTCATAATTATGATTTTTAATCATTTCACAGGCAAAAATTGAAAAAAAAAAATAATTTGGCTCATACTCGTCTTTATTGCATAAGACTGCATGCATACTTAAATTACTAGTGAATTATGTATTATGAAAAAGAACAACATTCGTGAAAACATATTGCTATACAGTATGGAACTTAAAGTAACTTAATTTACGAACACAACAATTATTTTCATTCATTAAATTTCTCTCATTAAAATCGACTACGTGACAAAAATCTGAGCCACCCCCCCGCTCCTGTGACTGACCGTAGTATTTTAAAGACCCCCCCCCCCCCTGAACGGGTCACGTAGTATGGGTACGTTCCCTTATCTTCCATTAGGTGTGATTCCAATAATCTTATATTGTCCTAGTACTACAGCCTTAAATGCGTTACATCACGTCTTTTAAAGACGAACGTTTTTTTGAGAAGGAAGGAAAGAGAAGAAAACTATGAAGAAAGAGAAAGGAATACGATGAAATTCATAAAATAGAGAATTGCTCCCATTTAGTTAGTCCGGTCAATTTAAACATTCGAAGCTACATAAATTCCCATCAAGCTGAAAATCAGTAAGGTAGTAACTCACTTTTTAAACCTTTGATATTGAAAAAATTTCCATACAGGGGAAAGATGGGGAACTTTCAAATTTTATTTTAATCATATTTTTAACAATCTTACTGATTTTCAGCTTGATGGGAATTTATGTACATTCGCTCTCTTTTTTAAGTCTAGACTAACCAGATTAAGACGCACAATCAATGGGTATAAAATAAGAATGAATTGGATAGGAAAAGGCGGCTGGAATAGGGAAGGTGGTGTTTGATGCCAAAACCCAGGCGAGACCTTGCAGAACTGTTTAGCGTCACGATGCTAGTGACATGTATAGCAAATCGGTCACCTTTTACGACCTCTCTGGCAGAATCGTAGGTGGTGGTTAGTCTCCAAAAGAGCTCCGGACCAACACGGAGTAACGGGTGTTATCCTGTTTTCAGTATTCCCTTTATTTTAGGGAAATAGAATAGCAAACACGAGAATTTAAAACTCTAACTATGCGTTCCAAGTTCCAACTGAGAATAGGACTATCAGGATGTTGCTCCGCGTTGTGATTCTATTCTCAGTTGGAAAGTTGGTTAAATACTCAAATATATTTTACACTATTTATCGTCGGCACTTGGTGAAACTCCATTTGTAGTTTTGTTAATACACTTTTACTGTTTCACAAATTACTTAAAATTTAATTAATATTACCAACCGGTTTCGCCTTTTACGGCATCTTCATCTTAAAAGTCTCATAGCCCTGAAACCTATATCTTATATTATCTTGACTGCCACCCATAACACAAGCAAAAATTTGCATACTTTGGGGTTGGCCTATAAATAAATTTCGCAAAAAGTTGTTTGATTTGCTGTTAGATAAAACTTATTATGATATTAAAGAATTTTTAGCCGATAAAATTAAATGTTAATGGACAGAAATATAAGTTTGTTGAATTGTCCTTAAAAAAAAATTAAATAATAAAAAAAAATTAAATATAAATAAATTTCGCAAAAAGTTGTTTGATTTGCTGTTAGATAAAACTTATTATGATATTAAAGAATTTTTAGCCGATAAAATTAAATGTTAATGGACAGAAATATAAGTTTGTTGAATTGTCCTTAAAAAAAAATTTCAATGTAGTAAAAATTTTGTAAATGGTGAACATTATGTAAATTATTAAAAAAAAAAAATTACTCAAAATATGAAACTTGTAATTATAAAAATAACTTTGTAATATGGAATCATCCTTGTATATTTATAAAAAGAACATAAATTAGAGAAAAAAGACCAGCCCGCTGAGTTTCTTCCGCCGGATCTTCTCAGGGTGTGGCCGCGTTCCGATCCGGTAGTAATTCTGAAAAATCGATACAATTTATAGTTTTAAATGTAATATTTGCACACCATATATTGGTAGAATATGTCGGTAACTTAATTTATTTTTAACAACTTGTAACACCCATATTCTTGCAAATAAATATTTTCTTTCTTTCTTTCTTTCTTTCTTGGATCGATTTGTATAATTTTTCCAGCAATATTATTATTATTAAAACCAGAACACGACAATGGCAGATATGACAAGCATTAGAGCTGTTGCGGGCTGCGGCTGGACTGGTACGGCGGTGGTACCAAAATTCGGGCGAGATATTGCAGAGCTCTACCACCGGTAGAGGCATGTATAGCCACCGTTCACGTTCCATAACCATCCGGCTTCTGATAAATTTATGTTGACCTAGTACTACAGCCTTAAATGCGTTACATCACGGCCTGTGAAAATTTTTGTGAAAGCAAAATAATAATTGTGAAGGACCTCACTATACCACCTACCTACCAGTATGGTAATGACTCACAAGTCACAAATCGTTCGCATTTAATTAGATACCTATTCGGAAGATTGATAGTTGGTCGATTCTTCAAAGGGGGCTCGTACCAACGCCATGCCATTCGATTTTATGTTAAGAATTTAAAAAAAATACTGTAGCAGCATCATTTCAAAATTGCATTGGTCTCAATGTTCTTATTGCTTTAAAATACTTGAAGGAACAACTTTGGACCCCTTTTAAGACAATTGCGCCAACGGCGAAGCATGAAATTTGCCACAGAAGTTTACATTGCGGAGGACTGCAGAAACCTTAATAATACAAAAATAAACATTACACACACTACACTCATTCAGGTGATATACGTGATATACACACATGTATACTAAAGTATTTTTTCATTTTTTTTCAAGGCTAAAGTCACTTGTCAAACATAAAAGAGGTTTTATTGTTTAGTCTGTGGTTGAATTTCGGCCTCAGGCGATCGCTCACCGAAAAGTTTGTACATGCATAATTTCAGAATAAATGCATCAAATTGGATAATTTCTCTTTGTTGTTTTAGTTATTGTCAGGACAAGATTTGTGTGAAAGTTTTTTTTATAATATAAGATAGCAAACAAGCAGATGGGTCAACCTTGGCCTATAGACACCAAAGATGTTAATGGTGCGTTGCTATCTTTTGGCGAGGTCTAATGCCACATGCATAAGTTTACCAGCTACCTTACCCTCCAAACCGGAACACGACAGTGACAAGCACTTACGCTGACGACAGGAATAGGTAAAGCGGTGGTACCAGACCCGGGCGAGACAATGCAGAACTCTACCACCTAATAGCCACGATTGTAGTGACTCGCATAGCCAATCGGTCGCCTTTTACGACCTGTCTGGCAGAACGGCAGTTGGTCTATTCCACAAAAGAGCCCGGAACCAACACGGGGAAAAATTAGTAAAATGTATACGGGATAATCTTATAATATAGAAATATCTTTAACTAGCTGTGGCATGCAACATGCTGCATATACCTTTGAACTATTTATAACAAAAGTATAATCATTATGTAATAAAAATGACATTATTGTACTAGCTGCAGGATGCAGTTCGCTGCATTATAAGTTTTTGGCGAATCCCGCGGGATCACCCATTTTTTTCCGGGATAAAAACCAGTCTATGTGCTATTCCAGCTCATCATCTACCTGTATGCCAAATTTCATTTAAATCCTTTTAAAAGTTAAAACCTAAAAGTTTTAGCGTGATTGAGTAACAAACATCCATCCATCCATCCAAACATCCAAACTTTGGCATTTTATAGTATTGATGATGATGTAGATATATATTACAAATAAATGGTAGAATTATTTGGCTAATTAAATGACTGTAAGCTTGACCCACGTCAATACTAAGTACCTAAATAAATAGATAATTATTTTATTAATGCTGTTTAATTCCAACATTTATATTTAAAACTAGCTGTTGCCAGCGACTTCGTCCGCGTGGACTTCGTTTATTCCGCACTGCTCCTCCCCCGTAGGTGATAGCGTGATAATATGTAGCCTATACGTTGACCCGACCTGTTAGTAATATTCTTGCAAAATTTGAAATAAATCCATGCAGTACTTTTTGAGTTTACCCCGGACATACATGCAGACAAACAGACAAACAGATAAACAGACAAACAGACAAAAATTCTAAAAACTATATTTTTGGCTTCGATATCGATTGTAGATCACGCCCCAAGTATTTTTTTAAAAAATATTTAATGTACAGTTTTGACTTTCCTACGATTTTATTAAATGAATAGATTTGCATAAAAATAATTAATTGAGTATGTGTACGTAGTGTAAGTTTAACAAAATTGTGTTTGTAGGTAAATACTGTATTTGCTTAGAATTTCCAACAGTAAAATGTGGAAGGAATCGCAAGATACCACGGAAAGGAAACGTTTTTGTGTGCTTTGTTTTCCTGGTAGATGTAACACGAAATATGCAGAAAATTTCATGTTTTTCTGAAAATTAAATTATTTATTAACACCGCGTGATGCCGCGCCATCCGTCAATCAATTTTACCGAGTAAAATAGGTATTAATGTTTATTTCTTCCTAGTACAATTGTTATGGTTACAGTTAAAATAAATGAACGATTTTTTTAATAATTGAACTATTTGCGGCTCGAATTTTATTGTAGCTTGCTCAAGAAAATAAAAAAGGTACTTAGGTAAAGGTACTGTGGTATTACGGAATGACAGAATTCAATGTTTTATTCAACATACATATTTATATATATATTTTACATATTAATAATCTAATGTATGCATGGAAATTGTTAAAATTACATATTTATTTTACTCGTAATGTCTACAGGTACAAGTCCACCTGCCTCACCTCGTACCTGTTTACTAGGAAAACAACAAAACTGAGAAGTTCATTTTACCTGTCACATCTGCAGCTTACGTTTCTTCAGGTAGAAAAGGACAATAGCGTTTTTCTGCTCTTCCCACCTGCTATATGTTCAAGTTACGTTGCACACATACATATACTATTAAGTAGGTACTATATATAAATGTCACGTTAAATTTACGTGGCAAGGTATCCTCATGCTTCTTATTTCCCAGTGCTCAGGTGAGATGAAAGACAGGTGAAAGGTTCACCTGAGTAAGTAAAAAAAAGATCAATTAAAGTAACATGGCTGCCTTTTCACCTATTTTATAATCAAAAGACAATTTCCTCATAAAAATTATTTAATTGTTTAAATAATAATAATAAGTTTAATATAAATAGTGAATTATTTGTAATAGTAATGGCAATTAATTCGTTATTAATTAATTAATTAATTAAAATTGGCATTAAGTCTTATGCATAGTTGTTATTGAATTATATACATAAATTTTGTATTACGAAATTTCAAAAATTGTTCCTATTGCGGAATGACGGCATATTACTTTATTACCTATTTTTAAACATTGTTAACATCTAATATAATGTTAATGTTACAAGCAAGTGCAAAATACTCAATTCATTACCATAGCCTTACTCTTACCATAGTCTCAATAATTTATATACCTGGAATGAAATGTAGTTAAAAACTTAGGTGGTGTTCCATAGGCTCCGGTAGGTTAACTTTTATCGTGACTACTAGGTGCCAGGTGGTAAAGTTGCGCATCGTTTCGCCCAGTTATTTTGTACCACCGCCTTACCATTCCTGCCGCAATAGCGTCAATGCATGGCATAGTCGCATTCCGGTTTGGAGTTTAAGGTAGCCGGTAAACTCATACAAGTGGCGTTAGCACCTTGCCTCATTGATAGAAACGTACAATTAATAATTTAAATTTCTGCTTCTAAGCAGAAACTACAACCAAATTAGGAACGTTTACAAAACTTTATTTATTTTTAACAATTTTTTAAATCTTGACACATACCAGAATAATTAGGTATTTCAAAACAAAATGATTTTTTTTAAATATAATGAAGTTTTTAATTCAATAATATTATAGTTACAACAATGTGTATCTGTTATATTAAAAATCCTGTAAATTTTGGAAAATATAGAAATTAAAAGTAATTTCATAAATTAAAATAACTGTCGCATTGCCTGCTGGTCGAAATTCGAACGTAAGTTCTACAATAAACTTTATTAAAATCTCTTATTAGTCTGTCAATATACTTTCATCATGGTGAATAACCATTTTGTTCATGGTGAAAGTCTATTAACAAACTTATAGCAAATATTCAGAATTTCGACCAGCAGGCAATGCGACAGTGATTTTAATTTATGAAATTACTTTCAATTTCCATATTTTCCAAAATTTAGTACAAATACACGTTAGTGTTATTGAATCAAAAACTTGTTGTATATGTGTAAATATTAGGGTGATTCAAATGCATGATCGTGTGTGTTTATTATTATCAATTTAAAATAGGTAAACTTTCTGCACGTTTCCATAAAAAAATAATGTTAACGTTTATACTCCTCAGTTCGCGTTAATTTTGCAAAAACGGGTACAAAGTTACCGTTTAACGTATTAATACATACATTTTCTGCATATGTACAACATATACAGAATTTCTACTACTTTTTCATGACAAATTTTGCGATACCGTGAGCAGACTACACCCCTTAAAACATTAATCAACTGTCAAAATGTCTTCAGAGATGTCAAGCCATGATGAGAGACAGGTTTAACACCAGGCAAACATGAGTTACTAAGATATTGCCTTTCAGTTTTCAAACAGCGGAAAATATATCCGTATATTATCAATAAGTCTGATAATTATTATGATTTTTCTTATATGCAATTATTTCAAATAAGAACAGAATGCTTACGGCATGTGCACATTAAATTTTAAAAAATAATTTTAAACTACAACTAATTATAAAAACATAAAACCTGACTGCGTCCTATCAAAACGTGGTAAAAATATAAATATAGATACTTACATAACTACATAGACACACTCAAAAATTTAATTCAATATTTTATAAAAAAACACTGTGTTTTTATTTAAAATATTGAATAAAAATAGAGTTTCAGCAAGTGCCGACGACAAAGAGTGTAGGATATATCAAAAATTTAACCCTTCTTCTAGCTTGGGTGATAAATTAATCTATATACATATAATAAAATCATAGGAAAGTCAATGTATGTCCGGGGTAAACTCAAAAAATACTGCATGGATTTACTTCAAATTTTGCATGAATATTACTAACAGGCTACATATTATCACGTTATCACCTACAGGGGAGGAGCGGTGCAGAATAAAAGAAGTCCGCGCGGACGAAGTTGCGGGCAACAGCTAGTATTTAATAAGTCTAGTAGTATTTACCGGTGGGAGGGATGCGCTATGTCGCGCTCCCGACTGCATGGGTACCACCATCTTCCTTATTTCTTCCGTGAAACAGCTTTGCTGTGTTACGGAGAGAAGAGCAAGACAGGCAGTGTAATTTCTGGCACCGAGACTTAACATCCTATGTCTCAGGATAGATAACACATAAGTGGGATACCTGGGCTATTTCCAGCCTAGATATCCCATTCATGTTCATTGGCGATATCGACCACTTACCATCAGGTGGCACGTCTGCCAGTTTGCCTATCCTACTACCATAAAAAATACCAATAGAGACTTAGAACTGTAAATAATTCCTCGTGTTGATCCATTCTCCCTTTGAAGAATAGACCATCTTCCATTCCAGCAGACAGTTCGTAAAAGGTGAGCGATTCGCTGTACGAGTCACTACCATCGTGAACACTAGGTGGTAGAGTTCCGCACGGGTATTTGGTACCACGGCCTTTTCTATTCCTGCCGCAATAGCATCAACGCTTGTCATCATCGTGTTTCGGTTTGAAGGGTACCTAGCCGGTAAACTTATGAAAGTAGCATTAACACCTCGCCACAGTCCATACGGATAACAACGCAACGCAACGCAAGCTTTGGTGTCTATAGGCGATGGTTATCTTCAAAAGGAGAGTCATCTGCTTGTCTTGCTAACTTATCTATACAAATAAATGAAATTGAAGTGTCTGTTTGTAATATTAAAATATCCGATTTTAACTAAATGCATTTGGATGTATACTTGGTACATATAACAAAATAACATTATTTACAATTTTTTTCTGTTTATTTGTTCCGCCTTATCTCTGGAACGGCTGGATCGCTTTTGACGGGACTTTCACTGATGGATAGCTGATCTAATAAGGAGTAACTTAAGCTACTTTTTTTTTAGAATGTTTTCCTCGTGGACGAAGTCGCGAGCACAGGTAGTGTCTATATATTAATTCGTCATGGAAACACTTTATTGCACGAACGGTAGTGTATAAAATTTGGTAAATATATTTGGTAAATATAGTGTATAAAATTTTACATTACGGAGGATTGCAGAAGTCTAATATTTTTAGATAAAATATATTAGAAATACATTACATTAGAAAATAAACATTACACACACTACTTTCATGTAACATACAAGATATTATACACACATGTATACTATTTTCTTTACGGATAAAGTCAGTTGTCAAACTTAAAAAAGGCTTTATTGTTCAGTATATGGTCGAATTTCGGCCACAGACAATCAGTAGTATTAAAAATTATATGTTTTGTTTAGAAAATTTCGTTTTATATTGGAAAGCCTATTCCAAACACTTCGTATAGATAAATTTCTCTTCGATTTTTGGGTCAGGTTTTTCTTTTTTCAACTTTCTAAACCCCCAAGGACAGGGGTTTAGACATTTGAAAACTGTTATTTTTAAATGAAATAATCCAGTTTCGCTATTAACAATAATTATATTAACTTTATAAACTTTTCGCGGGGTTCGCAGAATAGAGACGGCATAGATTACTACATCAAAATGAAGTGTAAGTAAAAAGGCGTGAAATTTAAAATATTACAACAGAAACAGATAAAGTAAGAACTTAAATTAGTTTTCTGTTTAATATAACACTAGCGACCTGCCCGCGGTTTCACCCGCGCAGCTTTTGTTCCCGTGGGAATATCGGAAAGGTTTATACACTTAATCCTTCCTCAAGAATCAATCTATCTATTAAAAAAAAATCGCATCAAAATCCGTTGCGTAGTTTTAACGATTTAAGCATACGTATGGACATAAGGACATAGGGACAGACAGAGAAAGCGACTTTGTTTTATACTATGTAATGAAGATAGCGAACAATGCGACCGAAAGAGGCCATTTCATATAAATACCGAAGATGTTTATGATGCATTGCCCATTCGTGTGGGGGGATGAGCTATCACTTCACAAGTTTCCTTGCCATGTTACCCTTAAATTGGAATAGTGAACGCTATTACGGCAAGAACAGGTAACGCGGTGGTAATAACCTCGGACGAGACCCTGCAGAACTCTTCGACCTGGTTATAATTTTTTTTAAATTTGATATTGCTGCTGTGACTTATGCAGCAATTATAAAAATCTAACTTTTAAACTCTATGTTAAATCATACACTTTTTTTCTTTTTCTCTGTTCTCAAGAATTCTCTTCCACCTGGTTATAATTTTTTTTAAGCTTGATATTGCTGCTGTGGCTTATGCAGCAATTTTAAAATCCAACTTTTAAACTCTATGTTAACTGATCCACTTTTTTTGACTTCTTTTAATGATAAGTTGCACATTAATTGCATTTTTTATTTAGTTAATAGTTCATTATGCTTATTATTGCTTTACACGTTATTATCATAACTAACTTAAATAACAATTAGTTAATTTTCCCCCGTGTTAGTCTGAGCTCCTGGGATGAATAGACCAACTGCCGTTCTGCCAGGTAGGTCGTAAAAGGCGACTGATAGGCTATACGTATCTCTACCATCATGACCACTAGGTGGTAGAGTTCTGCAACGACGTACTCGGGTATTGGTACCACCGCCTTACCTATTCCTGTCGCAATAGCGACAATGCTTGTCATTGTCGTGTTCCGGTTTGGAGGGTAAAATAGCCGGTAGACTTATGCATGTAGCATTGCTTTCCCGCTACACGCTACCCGCTACACGCTACCCGCTACACACACACACACACACACACACACACACACACAGACACTGTTAGTCTGTTGTCAAACTTAGACGACATTTTTTGTTTAGTTTGTTTAGCCTATAACTAACTGACCGGCAAACGTTGTTTTGCTAAATATATTTGTAACATTATTTTTCCACTATATAATGGATGTCATTGTACATATAAACTTTCCTCTTGAATCAGTCTAATTATTTAAAAAACCGCATCAAAATCCGTTGCGTAGTTTTAAAGATCTAAGCATACGTAGGGAGAGACAGCGGAAAGCGACTTTGTTTTATACTATGTAGTGATTTGTCGAATAGCTTTAAGATTAATAGAATTACTCTATAGATCATATTCATAGACTCGAGGGCAATCTAAAGATCACCCTCGTCGAGCTTTACAAGTAAGTTCTATAATATGTACCTACGCGTTTTTGACTCGTTTATATTTTTAAAATGTTATAGAATGCGTTAGTTTAAAAGTTCATACCAAAAATAAATTAGTTCTTGTGCGAACTTTATTGAAATGTAACTTTTGATTTCCATACCTAGTATTATAAGTTCAAGGTTTTCTTTTCCTGAATCAACGCAATTGACGTCATCTCCAAGAAAACGTAAGCAACTCCTTTGCTCGCTGCTGCCCTAGAATATTTTAACGTACTGAAAGGGTTGACCTCCGCTGAAACCTTGGAGAAATGTTACTTGATAAAGGATAAAGGGTACCCTACCACCTGTTATTTATGACATTTTTACGAGTTGAAATGAAATAAAAATGAAAATTTATGTCGTCCATAAAATATATGGGGTAAAATCAAAGAGATTGATGACACAAAAGTCGTTGGGTAAAATATTTTTTTTAAATTTTATGTTTTGATTTATTTAAGGCAAGTGATAAATTATCGTAAAAGAATCGCAAGGCCCTGTTACGGTAAATTAAAGTAGCACGACCACGGTTTTTAGTCACAAGTTGGAGTATAGAGTCTAGAAGTAAAGAGGACCAATTTATATAAGGGGAAGTTGTAAAATTATTCAGCTGTTTCAAATACTCAAGGAAGCTACATTCTACCCGGAATGTTCACACGCGCTTCAAAATCGTTCCGAAGAGTACCACGACATAAGTGGAGTGTGTCTCTTTCTACTAAATAAAGCGCCAATCGCATTGACGTGTATAATATTATGTCAATCGCCATATATAAGTGTGGCCATGCGTAGTTTGCAAATTACTACTAAGTAATTCTACTAATTTGAGGAACAGGTTTTGCATTGCATTAGTATTTTCGTAATAATTAAAATAAGCACATTTTAGAATTCATTGTGTTAATTACATTTCATGCTAATGTATTTATCGACATGTATGAATAAAAAAAAGGGATTTAACAATTACCGAATATATATAAAAATCTACCATCAGATAGTTTTATTTACACTGGCAATTGTAAGAAAGGGACAACATCCACTGTTATCGTTGTCTTGCTTAGAAAGTGTTTCCCTTCTGTTATGTAAGAAACAAATGTCAACTTTATTAGTAACGAAATAAAGTGCATTTTTATTTTTCAATTATTGCTTCGTAATAATTCCAGTTATCGTACATAAGTGCCTTGCAAATACTCAACAGAAAAGCGCTGGCGTGCAATAAACTACGATATCTATAATCTATAATCTAGATCTATAATCTATAATCTTCTATAATCTATAAAAATAAATAAAATTGGAGTGTCTGTAATATTAAAATAACCGCTTTTTACTAAATTCATATGAATGTATACACAGTACATATATTAAAATAACATTTTTTACAATTTTTGTCTGTCTGTCTGTCTCTCTGTCTATTTGTTCCGGCTAATCTCTGGAACGGCTGGACAGATTTTGACGGAACTTTCACTGGCAGAGAACTGATGTGATAGGGAGTAACTTAGGCTACTTTTTTCGATATTTTTCCACGCGGACGAAGTCGCGGGCTCCGATAGTTATGAATATAGCTGTTGTAGATGCAAAGAAAGGTTGAAGGGTTAAATCCTTTCGTGTCCAAGTTTTTTCTTGGATTTCTAACTACCTCGTTAGGGATCTGGCGTGAAGATATCTATATGTATGTGGCAAAAAACTCCAGAGCCTCGCTCATCGCCGCAGAGTGGCTAGTTTGTCGGTTTTTTTATCGGATACACTTTGCTGCTGTGCGCTGCGGAATCGCACGACTTAATTCCGCTATCCCCGTTTTTCTATCGATCGTCGAGGCGCACAGATTCTAGGCATCGCTATATTGTGGACGTTCCACGTACCCGAACAAAGCGGTTCGATTTGACATTCTTCATCTGAACCGCAAGGGACTGGAATATGCTACCTGAGTCTGTGTTCCCCGACGGGTACAACCTGGGGATCTTCAAGAGAAGAGTAAACAGGTACCTTTTAGGGAAGCGCGTTCCATCTTAGGCCGCATCTTAGCTTACCATCAGGTGAGATCGAGGTCAAGCGCTTCCCAATCGACAGTAAAAAAAATATTTATGTGATTCCAATGATCAAGGGCATCCGCCTCCCTTCCCCTTGGATACTTGCCTACACTCACATGCATTTTGTGTAAAGTTCAGGTATCTATCTTTCTATCTGCTCAAGAGATAGAGTCCTGTTACACACAGAGGTGAGATACTGTGGAGGCATTAATAGGATTCAGTTTGTTACCCTTAGGATAAGAAACACTTAAGAAAAATCAGGCAAGTGCGATTCGGCTCGCCCACCGAGGTTCCGTTCGTAGATACAGATTGTAAATAGTTTAGGAATCAAGTCTCGCAGTTCTTTTCGAATTTTTCCCAAAGTTCAGTTTCCATAAACTAGGCTTTAAAATTAAGGCTATATTTTTAAGGTTTAACTGTCCACCGCCGCCGCGTGCAGCCCGCTTCATTATAGAAGTCTTTCGTGAATCCCGCGGGATCATCTAATTTTTCCATCTACCTGTGTGCCAAATTTCATTACAAATCCGTGCAGTAGTTTTTGCGTGATTGAGTAACAAACATCCATCCATCCATCCAAACATTCAAATTATCACATTTATAATATTAACTAGCTGAGCCCGCGACTTCGTCCGCGTGGAAAAATTTCGAAAAAAGTTGCCTAAGTTACTCCCTGTTACATCAGCTATCTGCCAGTGAAAGTCCCGTCAAAATCGGTCCAGCCGTTCCAGAGATTAGCCGGAACAAACAGACAGACAGACAGACAAAAATTGTAAAAAATGTTATTTTGGTATATGTACCGTATATACATCCATATGCATTTTATTTATTTGTATAGATATAGGTTACAAATGTATAGTTTTCAGATTTTTCCCTGCATTTGTAGTATAAGATTCCGCCCGCGTTGGTCCGGTCCCTTTAAAAAATAGCCTAACTAACGTCCTACCAGGCAGGTCGTAAAAGGTGGCCGATTGGCTATACGTTTCACCACCATCACGACTACTATGTGGTAGAGTCCCGTAACATCTCGCCCGGGTATTTATTACCACCGCTTGACTTATTCCTGCCGCAATAGCGTCAATGCTTCTTTTTGTCGTGTTCCGGTTTGGAGGGTAAGGTGGCCGGTATACTTATGCATGTGGAATTGACATCCCGGATAGCAATGGATCATTAACATCTTTGGTATCTTTAGACGGTGATTTCTCTTTTCATCAGGAAAGCCATTCTGCTTTTTAGCTATCTAATGATATAAAAAAAAAAATGATGTGGTGTCGCGGGACACCAGGTAGGAACGAACTTCCTTCGGCTAAACGGCACTACTCGCTTGTGTACGCGACTGTCGCGCCTGCGCACGTCTCATTTAACGCTTTTATTCCACGCATTTTTCTTACGGTTTTCCTATCACATTTTTTTCAGTTCGGTCGCGCAGCAAAATCCCTATCCCCTCCAAGCCTGCCGTAAGGAACTTCGTTCCAAAACTTCGTTCCAAAACTTCGTTCCAATAAATTTGTAAAGTGCGTGTTGGGCCACGCGCAGTGTAGGGTCTAAAGTAGCCCATCACAATAATGGGAATAAAGAAAAGGGCTATTTAACGTCAATGGCGAATACATCCACATCACAGGTTCACGGCTTATAAACACTAAACCACCAAATACATTTTATAAGTTGGTCGGACTAGAAAATGATTCTAAAAACATTACAACAAATACAATTTGAGATAAGGAACCCTAAAAATAAAAATGAGCTTACTAGTTACCGTTTTATTTTATTACTAGCTATTACTCTCGACTTCATTCGCGTGATTCAAATTCATTATTTTCTTTCGCTCACCAGTTAAAAAGCAGCCTAAGTCCTGCCCTATAAACTCCTCTATCTTTCAGTGAAAGTTCCATCAAAATCGGTCTAGCCGTTCCAGAGATTACCCCGTAAAGGCATAATGACAGACAGACAGAAATTTTAAAAATAGTTGTGTAAGTATTAGTATCGTAAAATTAATAAACTGGACTTTAAAAAAACCCAGTTATTTTAAATTCACAGACAGTCACTTTATTTATATGTACTTATAGATTTCCAATTGGAATTGGAAACCTATCTTGTCCTTACTGCTGAAAGTATACTGCTACAAAAAAAAAGAAATTTTCAAATAAATGATTGAGGCCTGAAGTAACGAATCTCAAACAAGATACAGCAGAAACAAGAACCTTCTCCTAGTAAAGTCGGTTCATAATGTAATATCCCGGCCCTCGGAAAGAGGTGGATTCTACCAGGTAGGTAGTTGGTAAAAGGCGAACGATTATCTATAAGTTCTATAACTACCGTCATAACATTGTGGTAGAGTTTTGCAACGTTCGCCCGCGTTTTGGTACCCCTGTCTTACCTATTGGTGCCGCATTAGCTTTAATACTAAGTATTGACGCTTGAGTGACAAGTCTTGTCACTGTCATGTTGCAGTTTGGAGGGTAATGGTTGGTTGGTTTTTAAATTTAATTTTAACAAACACTTAATCTGTGTTTAACATAATTTTTACAAGCAAATGATCTGTTAAATACAGATTAATTGCTTGTTAAAATTAATTTACGTTTCCATAAAGAACACGGGCAAGACTTTACATCATACACATCGTTTTTTAGTTATTATCTTAAAGTTATATATATTCCTTAAGATTCTATATCAACTCTTTAATTAATCCGCATTATTCCGGATTAACTTATCCGCATTTAATAAATATTTTTTTAACTTGGGGAATAGTAGCTAAATAAAGTTGGGTTTAGGTAAGGTTAATAACGTAAACAATCAGTTACATACTTAGTAGACTGTGGTTAGGTATTTATCATGTCATTGGGTGTCTTCAGTACAACAGCTGCTAATCTCAGAAATCTAAGTTAGATTGACAGAATTCTGAGCTAAAATTTTGCGAAGGCACTTTATAGGTACTTAAAAGGACAAAAAATAACTATTCTTTAATAAAAAAACAGGGAGAATTTTTATTTGATACTTATAATGAAAATTATGATATATAAACTTATTTCTGTTTTAATGAAAATGTAATGAAAGTTTTATACAATGGTAACACTTAAATATGATGATAGAATTCAATCAAATTAAAGTCTCAATATTTTTATATGATTGTTCCTAACGATATATTTTATTAATTGAATTTAAAAATCGTAGAAAATTATTCTAGTTTATCTAATATTCGTCACTCCGACAGACACGCAAGGGATGTACAAAACCAAAATTGCCTGTGTTCAGTGCGTCGTAAGTTAGCCGGTAAGGTGCCTTCGGTTAGATGTTTTCTCGCAATTGACTGAAGAACACAAGGACGTACAAACTTTCGTATTTATTTTTTACTATTCAATTCAAGTTCATTTTCAACATGGAAATATGGATTTAATTTTAAATACACTGCAACATCAAGAACTAGAAGAAATCTTTTGTCTTATGACGTCCTTGTAGATACAACTACATTTCAACTAGACTTCTACAACATGTCTAGAAATATGATTTATGCTTTCCTAGTATGTTTAGTATGTAACATCTATTCAGAATATGTTTTCCTAGCAGTAATAAAAGTAAATAAACATTTCTCTGTATACTATGTGCTGTTTATTTAGTTAGAAGACCTAGTTAGTTATTTTTCTTTTCATATGCGGTATTAATTTTACTCAACAATATGTATTTTATGCAAACAAAAAAAATTATTAAAATACAATTAAAAAAAGACGTGTGGCACTCGGAGACTGCCGCGGTAAAGCTATTATAGTATTTTTTATCAACGCATACAATTATATTTTATTTATGCAGTATTTTTTTTCTTTGTTTATTCATATTTAAAACACTTTGTACACAAATTATACGAGTACAGATATTCACTGTTGTACGTAGATGATAAATACCTATACACCTATATACTTTCTCACAAACAGCTGATTACGGTAGTTTTCCAATACAACCAATGCCATCTAAAGGCGGGTTGCTGAACTAAAGAGACAAGCGTGATATTTCAAAATGTCATTAAAAGTTCTGGTATTTATCGATAGATGGAAAAACTAAAAAGTATCACCGCTGTGCCGGTCGGAGTGGGGGGTGTTAGGCTTTTTTCGTTACGGAATTTCTGGATTCGGTCTCCACGCTCAAGGCCCGCGATAGAAACTATGCAATAGCTTAAAATAATTAAAATTAAAATAATTTATTGGGAAAATTATAATTACCAGTATAGGTTACAATTTGGCCAAATGAGATTTGGACAGAGAAGTATATTTTTGTAATAAGGCGGTTAAATATTTTTTTATACAATACCTCTATGTGACCCAGCAAACGTTCTGCCACATAAATTATTGAATTACTAATACCGCAATTAAAAAATAGGGGTTGATGGTAGTTAGGGTTCTATGTATTTTTTAATGCCATATCATTAAAATTAAAATATTTTTTGTCCAAAAATAAAAATATATAGGGGGGTGGGCCACCTTTATCGCTTAGGGATATAAAAAGATAACAATCTATTCTCAGACCTACTGAATATACATATAAAATTTCATTAAAATCGGTCAAGTCGTTTCGGAGGAATAAGTATGGTAACTAAAACTGTGGACACGAGAATTTAATATACTCTTATTAGATTTTAACATTTTCTTTAAGCACTGCCATATGCCTGTGAAGTAATCCCCCATTGTCAGGATAAAACATAAAGGGAGATCTAGTCGCCCTCCACATAGTTCTGCATAAAAGTTTATTCGGTGTAACCTCGATTAAGTGGGGTGTACCCACGGCAAGGAATGTAAAAGAGGATATGAACAATGAAATTATTAATTCAACTACAATAAAGTTACAATAAATATATATTTGTATTGCAGTAAAGACCTAGTACGACAATTTACAATATTAGCCCAAGAGTTTCACGGACAGAAAAAAATCAAAGAAATCGACATTCCAATTTAATGTAAGTTTGTAAAAATATTATTTTGTTATGAATACCAATAAGTATATTAAATACAAGGACCAAAAACAATGATTTTGTGCATGCATCTCGTTTCCATAGAATAAGTAACTCCTATATGGGACAGTGCGGTTTAACAATAAACTTTTTAAGTTATAAGATATCAACCAGTAAATAAGTGTAAAAAACAATTAAAACTGTTAAAAAAGATAGCATATTTTTTTTCTTAAATTTGGCAATTTAAAAAAAATAACGAATATCTGATTATATAGAATACAAAAGAGCCTGGGATTAATTGCTCCTTATACCAATCTTGTACTCACATTGTTGTAATATTTTTGCAAGCCAGTGTTGATACCAGAACTATTGCTAAAACCTATAAAGAATTATACGTTTTAGCAATAGTTCTGGTATCAAAACTGGTTCAAAAAATTATGAAACCTAATTTTACATTTTGTAAAGTTTGCTGACTTATAACAAGAAAAGTATCAATCTGATCAAAATTGGGATACTAAGGATAATGTGTCTCTTTAGGAGACACATCTCTTCCATCAAAAAATTATTCCTATATAAAATTTGGGGGCGCTCATTGACAAAATTAAAAAAAATAAAACGTTTCGAAGTTCCCTATACTTTTTCCAATGGTTCTGTGGTTTAAATAGGCTAAAAATATATTTAAAAGGATAAATTTTAATCTCATACTTTGTATTTGCGGCTTTATAGCAAGACAAGTATCAATCTGATCAAAAACGAAATAAAAATAATTCTCATCAAAAATTTGGTTTCCGAATAAAAACTTTTGGTAGCCCCTATTGTCAAAATAAAAACATTAATAAAGGGAAAACCTCTTTCATGCATGCACGGTTATTATTAAAGGTAAACAAAAAAGACTATAATTTATCCATTTTATTTATGGTTTTTATTCAGCTCGAAAGGTGTGTTACATTTTAATAACATAATATACCTTAATTACACAGTAGCATTTATTTGTAGCGGTTATTTGTAATCATTCCATTTAATATCCATGAAGTACAATATTATTCGTATGTAACTTAAACAATACGAAACGTTAGCGGTCAAAAAACCATAATAAAATGGACATAGTGCGGAAAAGTATTAATTATCGCGCACAAAACACACATGAAAAAGTCTACTTTTGAGCAAATGTTTTATACGCCATTGAAAAATTACATTAAGGTTTAGAAACGTAGACGCAGCACGTCTTTTTCTGGACTCACTGAAAATCAGTGCTGTGGCACAATCGCTGCAGTGTAGGCTGAGTTGGGTTCCATTTTGGTATCACATCACTTGCGATACGAAAGTAATAAAAACATTTCAAGCATTCGTTTTCTGTCTTGTGTTTTTTTTCGTTTAAGTTAATGTACATGTATGTAAATTGCACTCAATTGTACTCTTCATAAATTTATTTTAAGGGAATTGCTCATATTTCTTCAATAGTATCGTAAGTTTATGTATAAGTTGATACCAAATAAATATTTGAATTTGAAATTTGAAATTTGAAAAAGGAAAAAAATGGTGTTTCAAATATTTAAAAAAATAAAATCTGAAGTATATATATTTTTTTGAATGGCTACGCCAGTCACTACTAGCTGCTGGCTGGTAGGTGATAGAGTACTACTTTGCTCACCCGGGTCTAATACCACCGCCTTACCAATTCTTACCGCAATGGTGTCAGCTCTTGCCACTGTCATGTTCGGTTTTGGAGAGTAACGTAACCGGTAAACGTGACTTAAAGACCCTTCCACAAGAATAGCTACGCACCATCAACATCTTTGGTGTGTCGTTTGGTTGTCTTCCGTTCCCACCACTGTAACTTCTGTAAATCAGAATCAACAGCGGTAACCGTCTTGATAACCACTGAATTGAGAGCTCAGAGTACCCTAGGGAAAAGCTAAGCTCTCTTGGAACCCGCAACGAAATTAATCAGGAGTAAATAGGAGGGGTAGGAAAATACAGGATGTATTTTCCCTTCCTTTTTAGCAGGATTGGGGTGATGCCAATCTGGTCAAGTTTAATGCGGCTAAGACCCAGGCGTGTCTATTTTCCGATAAACGGAGTCCATTCTACCTAACTCCGTCTTTTCAGAGTGTGTCCGTGCCGATAACTGACCACCTCGAGCTCCTTGGTATCACCTTAACGCCTATTCTTAACTTTGATTCGTACATCGAATCGAGAGCCCAAGTTGCCTCGAAAAAGCTTGGTATTCTGGACAAGGTGAGACAGTATTTCAGCCCGGTACATTTGCTCAATCTTTATCAAGCACAAGTCCGTTCGTGCATGGAATACTGCTCTCACCTCTGGGATGGATCCACCAAATACCAACTGGAAACGCTCAAGGCGATAGAGAGGCGTGCCAAAAGGCTCATAAACGACGATGATCTGGTAGGCAAAAAACTCCAGAGCCCCGCTCATCGCCGCAGAGTGGCTAGTTTATCGGTCTTTTATCGGATACATTTTGGAGTGTGCGCTGCAGAATTTCACGACTTAATTCCGCCATCCCCATTTTTCTATCGATCGTCGAGGCGTACACATACTAGGCATCGTCATATGGTGGACGTTCCACGTACCCGAACAAAGCGGTTCGACTCTACATTCTTGATCCGAACCGCAAGGGACTGGAATATGCTACCTGAGTCTGTGTTACCCGACGGGTACAACCTGGGGATCTTCATGAGAAGAGTGAACAGGTACCTTCTAGGGAAACGCGTTACATCTTAAGCGCTGCATCTTAGCTTACCATCAGACAAGATCGTAGTCAAGCGCTTCCCTATCGACAGTAAAAAAAGGAGACAGCAAAATGTTAAAGGCATAAAAATGCTTCGAAATGAGACTTTTAAAATCAGGTTAAGCCTGATTGTCATCGTGCTACGGAAGTTTGGAAATTAGGGACCTACCAAAATGGCCTTGTTAATTTTGCTGCCAGTAGTAAGTATGACAAAATCGCTTGAAGGCACGGAAGTTTCCACGTTTTCCCACAAAGTCGGAGTAATAAATTACACCGGATATACTCGTACATTAGATCCGTGGCAACCTTCATGTTCATAGCGAACAAACTGCAAGAAAGCCGACTTAAATGGTACGGACACGTCTTGCGTAAACCGGCAGATTACGTAGGTAACAAATGCCTAAGCACGACAAAGCCACTAGGTGCTGGCAAGAGAGAACGACCTAAGAAACCGCTGGTTGGTTGTTGTGGCCCATGATATGCGTGTTAATGGACTAATTGTTAAATATGCCGAAGACCGTGCAAAGTGGAAAAGTAAATGTAGGAAAGCGGACCCTGGGTTCCGACGTATAATTAACGTGAGAAATAACCGGAGCTAACGCTAGGACGATGATGATAACTATCAAGCATTTGACTATGTTCGTTTTGCCAAAGATTACACTCCCAAAGTATGTGATGTGTAGTTTGTTCATATTTACAATTTAATGTAAATATGAACAAACTGCACATCACCACAAAATACTAGAGACTCCAGTATTCTGCGATACACATTCATTGGTGTCTATGAGCGATGGATGTCCCTTTCCATTAAGAGAGCCAAGTACTTGTTTGTTATCTTATGATATAAAAAATAATTAAAATAAATATCTGGGTCCAAAAAAACGAATATTTATACATATCAGAGAAGCGCTAGTTCGACCTACGAGATTCCGCGTTGGTCACTTTCTCATTTAAATAGCTTTGAATTGGCAGTTAAATATTTTAATTTGAGCTAGATAACTAATGTCATCAAACATTTAAGTGAGTGAATCTAATGTCATTTATACCCACTATCTTATTCGAAAATACCAACTAATATAAAACGAGGTAGTCAAAGCGATATTGGAAACCATAAAATAATTTACTTGTAGCCATATTCGAGGTTGTCTCCGCATCCTCCCCACACCCAGTCATTGTGGAGATGCCGTGGTCTGGAGGCCCTGCTACAGCCGCAGCTGGATAGCCTGCCATCGCGGCACGCTCGTGATACCGCTAAAGATACTCCAGCGGCTGTGATGGCGTAGGTGAAAGCAGTTTCACGTGAGGCTGTAATACAATAATTAATTAAATGTTTTTGAATATAGTAAAGAAATATCATCACGCCCATATTCTCTGAGATATAGGCAGACGTGCAACGCATGCACTTTTGGTCATAGGGTATTAAGTGCCATGGTGAAACAGGTAGCCAACGTGTCGCATCGGATATATGTACAGTCGCGCGAGTTATTTCTTATGAAAAGTAAAAAAATCATTCTGAGTGCTAAGTGTGAGTTTTTCTTTTCGCATTCGATCGTGAGCGCGTTTGGAGTTTACTAGGAATTTGTATGTGATTTGTACAGCGCCACCTAGTGGTAAACGTAAGAAACCAGTTCACCACTAGGTGGCGCTGTACAAATCACATACAAATTCCTAGTAAACTCGAAACGCGCTCACGATCGAATGCGAAAAGAAAAACTCACACTTAGCACTCTGATCAAATTTCCCAACACAGCAGTATGAAACATGCGTCTGTACCACAGACTACATAAATACTGATAGACACGGTGTTGGGTAGGGAACGTGTCGCCGTTTATATGAGCTCATACAAGTGTCAAACGATTGTAAATATATTATATCGTGAAAAAATAAAAATATGCCATGTTAAACTATTTTATTTATTTATTTAAACTTTATTGTAGACCAAAAATATACATTTTCATACAAAAGGCAAACTATTTTATAATGCCAAACAAAAAGCCAAGGCTTGAATGTTCAAACCTTTGGAGTGATTTTATTCCATTAGTAAGTACTATTACTCCTTATTTCTACCATACAAATTGCTTGTATTGAATATTTTGGTAGGGTACTTAAGAGACAGGGTAGAAGAGGGGGGGATGATTGAGATAAAAATATCATATCTTTTGTTGGTGTTGGAACTTGGACCAAACAGTAGATATCTACAATATTTCATTGAAATCGGTTCAGTGGCTTCAGACTTCGGAGTCGCGGACAAACAATAATTACGTAATTTATACATATTTAGATTATCATTGCATTCGATTGACAAAACTATTTGTGCCGTTCCATGGCTGCTCTGTTCAAGAAGCTTCTTATTGTACAAGAATACTAATTACTAAACTACCATAATTAATGAGATACATAATAAGTTAAAAAGGAGGTTATATAATATGGTAGTTTAGTACAAAAATAAAAAATAAAAATGAAACAAAAGTGTCTTTAAAATAAAATGCGGAGAGCGCCATAAATCAGTTGCAGAGTTCCCAACACTGTTGCGCGAAGATTTACAGTTTCCGACTATCGCCGGTGAAATCTCCAGAGAAAACAATTGCTTATTCAGGATTCGAATCAAATAGACAATCTCTAAATTTACTCTCTTTCGTTTTAAAGATATTGTTAACTTTAGTGGAATTTGCTCTACAAAATGTATATTGTATTAGTAAGGGCTACTTAACGTAACAAATTAGGATTAGGTAAATAAATACGTAATTTAAATTATGCGTACCTATATGAAAAAACCAACGAGCCTTATAGACTGCAGAAACATTATCTACATATATAAAAATCAATTGCTGTTCGTTAGTCTCGCTAAAACGAGAACGGCTCGAGAACGGCTGAACCGATTTGGCTAACTTTGGTTTTGAATTAATTGTTGAAGTCCAGGAAAGGTTTAAAAAGTGAGAAAATATAGAAAAAAATAAGAGTATAATTACTCTAAAAGGCAGAACAACGTTTGCCGGGTCAGCTAGTTTTTAAATAAAATGCATTAGAAGTACATTAAAATAATAAAATTAAACATTACTCACACTGCATACATGTGAATTACACGATAGTATACACACATGACCATGAAGTAGGTATTAGGTAGAGGTGGAGCTAGCACTCGTAATAATCATTTAAAACAAATACCTACGTTATATCTCGGTCTATGAGGTCTCACTATCTCTTTTAATACAGCTGTATTAGAAAGAGAGGATAGGACCTCAGAAGATGACAGCAGTATTTAAAGTTATGTTTCAAGGAGGTATTAGAAGTGTTGCCTCCAGATATAATACAAACAGCCTCATGAACATGACTAACTTTTTCCTTACGGATAAAATCAACTGTCAAACTCAAAAGAGATTTGAATGTTTAGTCCATGGCAGAATTTCGGCCACAGGCGATCGCTAGTTAAATTAAAAAGAAAATAAAAGAATGGCAAGCCGTTTCCTATGCGATGCGACTTACGAGTCGATTTTATTGCCAAGATGTTTCGCATAAATAAACTTCCATAATATTTTTCGACTAATCCATGAATCGAACTCGGTGCTAAATAGCCGAATATCAACCAGACGAACAATAAAGTTTTTTATAGGAAACTATGCTTAGCAAAATACAGATACATTGATTAAGTAAAGTCCTGTCCGTCTTGAATGGGCACGACCACTCGACCAACGGGGCGGTCCATATTACTAATGTATAACCAATTAAAATATAAAAGACGTGTTGCACTCGGAGATTGCCGCGGTAAAGCTATTGCATAGCATTTTTTATCAACTTATGCAATTACAATTATATATATGATTACGGTAGTTTTCCAATACAACCAATGCCATCTAAAGGTGGGTTGCTGAACTAAAGAGACAAGCGTGATATTTCAAAAAGTCATTAAAAGTTCTGGTATTTATCGATAGATGGACTGGATGCCGGTCGGAGTGGGGGGTGTTAGGTTTTTTCGTTACGGAATGTTTGGTCACCACTAGGGTTTCGTTCTTGGATTGCCGTTCACAGGAATTCCCGGGAAAGTTTTCATAGCTGGTCCCGGGAAATATGCGCCCGAGATCCCGGTAATATCGGGAATTAAACAATTTAAATAACGGTTAAAAATTTAAAACAACTGTTTCATGAACTGCGCTTTAATTGTAAATTGTAGCATAGCTTTTTTTTGTAGCAAAGCGAATAAAAACATGTAGAGCGAGTGTTCTATTTCCAAAAAAACAAAAAATTTGAAGTATCCATCCTCATCACCTGGATGTCTGGAAATCCACAACCGTGCGATTCTCTAGGCACTTCTTACCACGCACTACTCCTCTGTTGAATCAGTTACCGGCGGGGGTGTTTCCGAACGGATACGACTTAGGCACCTTCAAGAAAAGAGCATTCCTACTCCTTCTTGAAAGACCGGTAATGCAGCTGCAAGACCTTTGGTCATGTGGCTGTGCATGGGCGGTGGAAATCACTTACCATCAGGTGACCCTATTGCTTGTTTGCTCCATTTTTCTATAAAAAAATAGAAGGAAATTCGGTGACCAAACTCACAGTAGACTTAGTGACAAGTCTTTAAGTGCTAGCTTTTCTAAAATCACTGTATTGTAATGAGGATAGATAATAATATCTAAAAACTATAAAGTAAAGCTAAGTAAGTTAATAAATTTAGAATTTCAATTAAGAATTTCAAGTCATTTTGATTCTAAAAATGTATTCTAACTGAAAAGATACAGTTATTATGATGTGATTAAAAAATTAAGTCTGTTTTACGAATAATAAAAATGATCTTTTTAAAAATATTATTTGTTATATTTTACTAAAAACTCCCTTCTATAAAAAATAAAGAAATTTTCCCGATCCCGGGAATTATAGATATTTTTTCCCTGGTCCCAAGAATGTAAAAAATCCAGAAATTGCGAAACCCCACGCGCTCAAAAGGTATACGCTTTGGCCTATACGTGTTGCGGGGCAAATTGCAATAAGCTTCGAAGCTCTAAGTCACGGCGATGTTATCTACCGGTATTTTGACTCAGCCCTGTCCTTGAAATAAATACCTACAGACGGCCGCGCCATGCTGTACGTAAAATGGGTACGATAGGGCTGCCCGCCTTCAATTTTTAACTATATTTGCCTGTGCTGTCACATCGGCCATTTGGCACTGCGGCGCAATCCTCAGTCTGTTGTGTATCGAATGCATGCCGAACTCCGAGCGCGTAGGTATAACTCGCGTTCCACCCGTTTATGAAGATATAATACTGGTAGATAACATTATCGTGCCTAAGTGCGTCAACTCGATCGACGTTTTGTTTACGATAGTAACAATTATTATAATCTGAGGTTTTGTTATATGAATTGGAGGGCTGAAAACCCTTCTTCAGTATATATGTCTGTCAATGCCTTTGCTCGGACTGGGTTTTCGCTACTCACTATACGCTTTAATTAAGTACCTACGAGCACCTAAAGTACGCACCAATTAAAGTTAGCGGACCGAAGACAGTTTCGTCACCAGTAACAGTACAATTCCAACGTCTGTTTCGAAACTGGTACTGGCACTCCTTGATGCCATGCTTTACTCCAGACCCTACAGATGGCATGTGGTCCTTGTACCGACGGCAAACCCGTCGCTGTCCAGGCGTCAATCCTCGTAACTTGGAACACATTCTCGATTTGTCAGAAAACAAATCTGTTTGGTTTGTCCATTGCTCGAACTCTTGCAAGCCCATGTTGCTGAAACAAAGAAACTTTAGTTTAACAACTCTGGTATTATGTTGTCCTAGTACTACATTTATCTATTTTAAGGTTTATATAAAACTCGAAGAGGTTTTATTTTTTTACTTTATCGCATATTTTATTTTATTTTCTAACTAGTTGTTAGCCTCGACCTCGTTCGTGTAGAGGTTTTGCGTACCCAAAAACGAAAATGTAGCCTGTAAGCTGTAGCTATACTATTAAAAGTGGTATACATAAACATTTATAAAGTGAAACTTCTTTAGAATCGTTGTGATTTGAAATTCAATGAAACGAAAATGCGTTACGATAGAGAAACAAACATATAAATGTATAAGATTAAGCTGACGAGATAATAAGGTAGAATTTTGTATTTTAAATATCATACATTTTAAATATATTATGTATGTAGTACCTGGATGACCGGTATTTATTTTGTAAATGACTTTTTCTGAAAACGAAACCTAACGAGATCGATTAATCACCACTGAAACCATTATTATATGTAAATTTAGCATACTATTATATGTAAATTTCATGAAAATTGTTGGAGCCAGTTCCGAGACAGATTATATATTTAAATATGTACAAGAATTGCTCGTTTAAAGTTATTAGATTAGATTTATTGATTCCAAAGCCAGGCAGATAAATACAGTACACCCAAAAAGGTTTTACTGCAACTTTTTGCTTCTAAAGTACGAAAAACCCTTTTCTCAACTCTTTCAATTTATCTCTTTGTCTCTCCTTTTTAACTTCCCGCTACGTATGTAGATAAGGAAGTTACTGATTTCGGAAAATCTAGTTTTCACCAGATCTTCATGTTTTTAGGTCCAGGAACCTGTTCCGACTAATTTCGCAATGACGTCAGTATGTCTGTATGTATGTATGTGTGTGCGTGTGTGTGTATGTAAACGAGATGTTAACTTTTGAGTGGTTGGACGGATCGAAACACGGTTGATGGTATTCGATTGGATTTCACTAGACTTAGACTTTCTGAAAATTTGAACCAGGTCGGCCAGGGCGATTTTGAGAAATTTTGAAAAAACCCGAAAAAAATTTAACGAAACAGTATTTTTTTAACATATCTTCCAGATTAGTGTAGCGATTGAGTACAAAAACTAATCAGCTCTATTCTTCAAACAACTACGTGTAATGCACAAGTTGCATCAAAATCGGTTTATCCGTTTGTGAGTAATCGTTGACCAAAAAACAGTAGCAGTCGTGGGACTGCCGATAGAAGTGAAAACGGAACTATTAAGTTGAGAGTAATTAAAACTATATGCAAAACATAGCTATAGATATACTATTATCATTAGCATGTCGGTGACGCGAACCGAGGATTTTACCCTCTACCAAAACGCTCAACGCGCCTAAAGAAGTTTTCACTTCAAAAATTTTGAAAACAGTGTTTTTCGACATAACTGCGTCAAATACCGTTGATTTGATCAAAATTGGTAAATTTGTTTGGAATTCATCAATGATAAAATATTCGAAAAAATTTTTTTGACATTGCTTAAAAATTTTTCAACCTATTGATTGTGGCACCCTGGTCCGTACCGCTGAAAGGTCACAGTGATGGAATCAGCGGGCCAGTATCTTGTCAGGTGACGTCATAACTGTGGAGGTTGATGACGTCAGACAAGGACAAGGAAGGGGAAAAGGAAGATCTTCCCAGCGTACTGCCTGGGGACCGAATTCCATTTGAGAATCGTTGAAACTTGTATATACTGTGTACAAGTAAATAATTGTGATATCGCGATTCAGGATTTTGTTTTTGAATTTCATTTTTTTCCATTTTTTGTTACTTTTTCTGGTAGCGTTTGTATATTGCTTGAACCGCTACACGATTATCAAGCCAAAGCAATATTTAAGATTTAAAAAATTGATTTGAATGCCACACGACCGATCAAATCGATCAAAATCGATCATCATTTTTAAAATATATAGATTTTCAAAAATTAATATCTGCCATTTTTTAACAAAATAGATGTTCAAACTCAAAAAATCTATGCTTATAGTTTTAGCTCTTTTGAGCTTACAACAGCGCTCTAAAATAGAGTTCAAGTTAGCGGGAAGTTTCAGGGATGGCCTGCAGGGTCAACCGCTTTTTTTCCCCCTTTTTTTTGATCTTTATTTCTCTCTGTCTCCATCTCTACTTTCCTACTTTAGTCATTAATATCACTTCTGTCGCGTGTGAGCTCACACTCGTTTTTTTTAAATCGCTCTTATTTGTCCAGAGACCGTTGACTGAGCTGACACAAGCTCAGTCAATGAATATATCATGAAGAGCAGGGATGCACAGACTTACTGGGATGAGGGGCCACTCGGACATATTATTAGCTAAAGGTGGGCTACAGAAAATAAAAATAACTGAATAAATTTTCAAAAAGATTTACTTTATACACATTTTCTTATCAATTTTAGTATATCGCGGTTCCGAATGGTTTTGAGCGCGAGTTCAAATATCGTGATTCCCGGCGTAGGTATTGAAATTTTTCATAATTTTGCTAGTTTTATTAAGTTGATGGCAGACTGCACGTACATTGACATCGGGCCGCACGCGGCCCGCGGGCCGGTTTGTGCATGGTTGATGTAGAGTCACCTCAATAATGTTGAGATAATAGTTTTATATCATCCATGCAGAACTCTTACCGCTTAGTAGTCACGGTGGTAGCGACGCGTATAAGCAATTGTCCGTCTTTTACGAACTGCCTAGCAGAATGCAGATAATCTATACTTCAAGGGGGACCCGGACCAACACGTAACCTCAAAACGGATAGTTATTAAAGCTCTATTTTGTACACGTGCGTTTTTTGTTATTTTAAGAAATATATCCAATAAATAATTTGATTGATTTATTGATAATTAAAAAAGAGAAATTTATAATTAAAAAATAAACTAAAAAGTTGATAATTCTAAATTGCTATTAGACGCGTTTGATGGGTTGAATATGAAGTTGATCTCGAAATTATTATGACCTTTAAACCAACATCAATCTATTCTAAAATAATATTATAATGATATTGTATATATTATATTAACACTTTTTTACTCACAGGTTTGTGAAAAAAAACCTACAATATTTTTTCAAACCCTATCAAGCGATACCCCACACAACGGGGTACGTGAGAAAAAAATGAACATCCCCACTTTACATGTAGGGGAGTTACCCTAAAAAATAACTTTTCAAGATTGTATGTTACCACTTTTTTGAAGTGACTAATATGTATATTCGTGCCAAAATACAGCTTTCTAGTGATAATGATCTCTGAGCTATCGTGCGGACCGACTGACGGACAAAGCGAACTAAAACCGCCTTATTACAAAAACAGGCCTAGATCTGGGTTTAAACCAAGATTAAGAAGTCTAGGCTTGTTACGGTATTAAAGTTAGAATCAGTACTAAAATTCATTCTTATTACAAAAACGAGTCTAACTGAGGACTAGCTAATACCGAAGATAGACCTTGGATGAACCTGTATCCACAGATGATAAGCTAAAATGACTCTAAACCATTCATTCATTCACTCGGCGTAACATGCAACGTTCCGTTACAACAAACATACTTATATGAAAAGAAAACAAATTGTTTGTTAAAAGTGATTTATGAGTTCAAAAGTGATAATAAAATAAAATATAAGTACAATTTTGCTATGAAAATTATCTTAAATCTGAAAACTTTGAAATTATATGAATTTTGTTTTTATTTCCACTATATACCTACATGTGTACACGTATCGAGTTAGCGTACAACGAAATAAACTTAAAAAAAGCAAAAAAAAAAGTGTGCGACGCGTGTACAGTACCCGGCGATAAATATTGCACATCGAACTTTGGAAAGAGACAATCGGATAATTTCGGCTTCGTAGAGCGTTATCTCTGTCCCACACTACCTATGTGACGTTTAGTCAGTCGTTGTTCAAGTACGATAGAGTGCGGTCGCGTCCCGAAAAAATATATATTAAGAGTTGTAACACCCACAAATTTAAATAATTTAAAGTTGTAATATGGCATCTTTCGGAAAAAGAGGGAAACCTTTACGAGGTCAGTCACGTGAAATTATCTACAATGTTTATAAATACTTTGTAACCGAAGCTGATAGATTTAAAAAAAAAGTAGATGAAAATGTAAGTTGTTATTTTAAGAAGATTCAAGAGCGAGTTGCAAATGCCACTGGAATTTCAAGAAGAACTTTGAACAATATATTAAACGAAGTCAGTACTGAAACACATTCGACTGAAATTAAGTTCAGCACTCCAAAAAAAGGGAGACCAAAAAAGCAATTTCGTTTGGATATGGACGATTTTGATTACGATGTTGTTCGAAGAATGGTGTATGATTTTCACTTACGATTTAATGAACTGCCAACAATAAAATCATTAAAAGCTAAATTATCTGAAGCTATTAATTACAATAGGTCTGAAAAAACGTTGAGAAAAATACTTCATGACATGGGATTTCAGTTCACTAAAATGGAAGATAATCGAAAAATTCTAATGGAAAAGCACGACGTTAGTCTCAAAAGAATGGAATACCTTGATAAAATACGCAAATTTCGTGAAATAGGAAAAAATATCGTCTACATGGATGAGTCATATATACATGCATCTCACACTAAAGGGAAATCTTGGAGTGACGATAAGAAAAAAGGAGTAAAAAAGCCAATTTCAAAAGGTCAACGTTTGATAATAGTTCATGCGGGAAATGAAAAAGGCTTTGTACCCGGTGCTTTTTTAACGTATAAATCCACGGATACTACAGGTGACTATCACAATGAAATGAATAACGATAACTATGAGAAATGGCTGGTTAACCAATTAATCCCAAATATACCCAGTGATTCTGTTCTAGTTATCGACAACGCACCCTATCACAACAAATATGTTGAGAGACCCCCCAACTCAAACACCATTAAACGGAAAATGATCAACTGGTTAAACAGACATGAAATTCCAGTTGATCCAAAATTAACAAAAACCCAGATTTACGCTATTATATGTCAGCACAAGGAGAGGTATACAGAGTTTTCTGTGGACAAAGTACTTGCCGAACATGGGCACACTGTGTTGCGATTGCCACCATATCATCCGGATTTTAATCCAATTGAAAATATATGGTCTCAACTGAAAGGCTATGTAGCCTCTAGAAATGTGGGTATGAACTTAACTACAGTAAAAACATTATTGACTGAAAAAGTAAACATGATCGGCGCTGAAGAGTGGAAAAAGGTTTGCGATCATGCAATCAAATGTGAGAATGAATATAGAAGCATTCAACACAGTTTAGACAATTACACTGATAGATTAGTAATAAATACGGCTGATAGTGGCAGTGATATTGACCTCTTTGAGAGCACAGATAGTGAAATGGAAGTAATTGAGAATTAGAATTATTATTATTTTTATTGCAATGTCTCATTTTAGCAATAGGTATAATGTTGTTTATTATGTACACTAACGCTGTAATGTTCCAAAATAATTAAATACGTAAACATAATGTAAACATGTTTTTTTATTTTATTTTACCCCAACCTAAAGCCATCACTTATAGAAAAATTAGTGTATTTTATACAAAGAATAAAAATATCAAAAGAAGCAAATCATACTTGTTTTAACAGCTCCTAATAGGTACCGGACTGTTTGTATTTTGTGCGACAGAGATAACCCTCTACGAAGCTGAAATTAGCCGATTGTCTCTTTCCAAAGGTCGATGTGCAATATTTATCGCCGGGTACTGTAATTTAATCCGAATGTTTATAATAAATACTATATGCGAAAGTAAACATTTCAATAATATATTTACAACGGCACTTCAAGTTACTTAATATTTCTGTATTTCCATGGCTAGTCTGTTTTTATTTATTATTGAAGCACAAGAACCTGAGTGCCTCAAGTAGGTACGATTAGGTTTTGTTATAAAATCTAGCATTACTTTTTTACCGTAATCAGTCAGTCAGTGCAGTCTATAGCACCTATAACTTTCAAAAATTAGCTATACGGCGAAACTTCCTCATTGCTTCTTCTTGCTGATTTAAAGTAGCTGGCATCTTTATAAATCCATGGGACAATCCAGCTAAAAGCCCTGCTATTTTCTTACAAGTTTTGCTAATGGTCGGCTGGGATACACCATGTAAGTTGGCAGTATCGTCTTGAATCTATAGAAACAATAATAATATTTCAGTAAGTTTTCCAGCAATTGAAATATATTGGCATTGCTTGTAATGTAGATTATCAAGTTTATACACTTACCTCATGACGAGCCCAGTTGTGTAATGCGCAAACCACTTGCAACTCAGGACTGAGAGTCTGTCCCCGAGGGTCATGAACTAAATCCTCTCGCAATAAATCCACTATTTTGCTGGCAAACGTTTTTTTGAATCTATATTTTTTTCGAAAGTCTCCGTCATTTAAGTGAAACGGATTCATTCGACTTTGGGGTCTATTAAGCTTGTGGTATGTTTCCGATACTTCCAAATCTTCCAAATCCTTTATATCAATTACGTTTATGTCCATTTTTAATTATTTTAATTACAAACAATTATTTCACAACAAATACGACGTTTATGTCAACTTTGAAGTTTGACGTTTTGAGCTTAGTATTAAAGTTAAACTAGGGGTCGCGGAGGTTTATCTTTAGAACCATAGAAGATACTCGGAATAGCGCTAAACCCGGTTTTATAATAACGTTTCATCTAGTACTAGTAACAAAACTGGTATTAAGGTCGGTACTATATTTAGACCTCGTTTTGGAATAAGGCGGTAAGGGTTCCTAGTTTACTTCGGAACTCTAAAAACTGAATCCTTATTCCTTAAACCACTATTTTTTGTTACCATTGTACCACTTCGTTGTCCGCCTGTTAAGACCTTTTTTAGGGTTCCGTACCTAAAAGGTAAAACGGAACCCTATATACTAAACCTCCGCTGTCTATCCGTCTGTCACCAAGCTGTATCTTATAAACCGTGATAGCTAGAAAGCTGAATTTTTCACAAATTATTTATTTCCGTTACCGCTATAACAACAAATACTAAAAATAAAAAAAAATAAAAAAATAATAATTAGGGGGTCCCAATACAAGAAACGTGTTTTTTTTCGTATTTTTTTGCTATGATGGTACGGAGCTCATCGTGCGCGAGTCCATCTCGAACTTGGCCTGCTTTTTTAGAACACGTAGAGGTGTCAAGTTGAAATTTATATCAAATACTCGGGTTAACGGTCCCTCTCAGCTGTGAAAAAATCAAGCTTGTAAGTTAACGCGATCCAGAGATATGAATCCATTAATGTCGCATATTTTGCAATTTTAAGGAAATCAAAGCCTGTAGTTCACTTCCCGCTTTTTTAAGGTCCCGTACCTAAAAGGTAAAACGGGACCCTATTACTAAGCCTCCGCTGTCTGTTCTATCTATTACCAGGCCGTATCTCAAAAACCGTGATAGGTAGAAATCTGAAATTTTCACAAATTATGTATTTCCGTTGCCGCTATAACAATAAATACTAAAAATAAAAAATAAAATATTAAGGGAGTCCCAAAACAAGAAACGTGTTTTTTCGTAGTTTTTTTTGCTATGATGATACGGAGCCCCACGTGCGCGAGTCCGACTCGCACTTGGCCGGTTTTTTATAACGTTATGATTTCATAAAGAGTGATCTTGTTTTGGATTTTTCCAATAATTATGGAATGGTAAATGGTTGAGTTGTGATCTTATAACACAGATAAACATTAGTAATACAATATTTATTAATTAATAACACTTATACTGTTTCACAATAAGGTAATTATATTTAATTTCCAACCGGTTTCGCTGACACAAGCATCCTCAGGGCATTTACAGGTACTAACTAGCTATGATTTCGTTGCTAGTTAATAACTGTAAATACCCTGCTTGCTGCTATATATATTGTAAAAACCCTGAGGATTATTGATATACTCGTATTAAAAAAGGGAAGACACTAATTTTTTGTGTTTCTTTCTTTTTTATTAAACTTTTAATTAAATTACAACTGTATCCGTTTGAAACCGCCGTTTTAAAATTGTGTTGAGCTCTTCGATATAACTCTTCCTACTAAGTGGTAAAGTTGTTAATCTATGTATGTAACTCATTGATATAAAAAACCCAAGATACACAATCAGTGTGTCAAAAACGTCCTCCAAAAATGAGTGCACAATTTTAAATTGTGCACTCATTTCAAATAGAATCGCGTCGGCCGCGTCACTGTCAATTTTATTTATTTTCGTACATTGCTTTGTAAAAACAACTATAAGTCTTGCACTTAAGGTTGGATATGCAAAGACATATGTTTTTGCCATATCTATAATTACTTAAAAGAAATTAGGGACACTTTTGAGTGTCAGTTTTGTTCGGGACTGTGCATCTAGGGTTTTTTATATCAATGATGTAACTGTTAAAATTTAAAGAAAAAAAAGTAAATAAAAGTAAATGGAAGATACGTTACGTTCTAACATCGTAATCACTAAACTTAGGCTCGGCGGACTCGGTTCGTCGCATCATTTTTGTGTTATACTATCTCACTCTCACAAACATGGTGAACCAAACAATAATTTAATCTTATTTTCAAAAAAAATCGTTTTAGCCGTACTTACGAATGAAAAGTAATACCGTGTGTGTTATTTTTTCCTTAAGAGATCATAACACTGGACGAATACAGAAGAAGGCATTTTGATACGTTTTTTAATGGCAAAAACAATCAGAATATAGAAGCGTACTATATGATGTCCCGCGCGTGATTGTTTGTCACTGAGTCCACTGGGCCTAGTTTTGTAGGACCGGGTGCTGTGGCTAGGTAACGTATCCTCCTTTTTTAAATCAATGCTGAGGATGCTTGTGTAAGCGAAGCCGGTTGGAAATTAAATATAATGAATTACCTTATGGTGAAATAGTACAAGTGTTATCTTATCTATAAAAAAATCAATTGCTGTTCGTTAGTCTCGCTAAAACTCGAGAACGGCTGGACCGATTTGGCTAATTTTGGTTTTGAATTAATCGTTGAAGTCCAGAAAAAGTTTAAAAGGTGAGAAAATATAGAAAAAAAATAAGTGTAGTTAAAAAGGCAGAACAACGTTTGCCGGGTCAGCTAGTCTATACATATAATAAAAATGTAAGAGGCCGAATTCTGTACATTGAAGATATTTTAAAAATTTTTTTTGGAAGATACTCTTTAATCGACACTGAAGCGAAAAATGTATTTTTTTTAATTTTTGTCTGTCTGTCTGTCTGTCTGTCTGTCTGTATCAAGGCCGCGCATCACGCCGAATCTACTGAACGGATTCAAATGAAATTTAGCATGGTTAAAATTCATACTCCGAAGAAGGTTATAGGATACTTTTTATCCCAAAATTCAATACGGTTCCCGTGGAATAGCGGATGAAAATAAAAACGTATATTTAGCTTTAATTCATTAACCGGCAGTTCGAAATCCTTTATTATTTTTTTGTTCAAAAGTAAATACTATAAAGATTATCCCCTAAAAATTTCAAAGTCATCAGTTTTATAATTTAGAAGTTACAGACATCACAAGTTTCAACGGTTTCCGGGTGGAGAGTCCAGTTGAACGTGACACCCGCATTGTATACAAAACCTTTGAACGCACGGCTCATAAGTTAGGGTATTCATTTCATAGTGTTTGTATAATGGATACAACCCGAGAGATCAGTTTAGAATATATACTGTTTTATTAAAATGTTATAAATGCAATTTTACTAGCCTAAAAATGAGTAAAATATGTTTAAAATGTAAACCTAAACATTTTATTTATTTATTTAAATATAAATTATAATATATTTGAAAATAAAACAGGTCATTTATCAGTTTTTTGCCAATATCTCAAAAAATATGCATCTAATCGACATTAAATATACTATATACTAATAAAATTTGTTATTTATAAAATTTTACGTAAGGATAGGCTAATGGAAAAATTTACTATTTTGTTTTTACATTGCATAACGTAAAAAAGGGTAAAAAAGTATCTAACCGCCCATACCCGAAATACGTAGGCAGAGGTACAAGAAGTGTACCCACGATTAGCCGTATATACCAACTCACACAATGTGATAGGTGGCAAGCCTTATGCCAACCGGGCTCTTTCCAATCCCGGGCAACGTTGTTTTATCAGAAAAGTTAAAAACACGTTTTGTTTTGCCCGACCCGGGAATCGAACCCGGAACCTCATATGGTCAACGATGACACCGGGCCACTAAACAACACGGTGAATATTTCAAAGTTCTTTGAAAATGAATGAAACTTCTGCGAAGTGTAGATGTTGGAGTGCCTAAACTACTTAGTGTACTCATCAAAGTCAGACTCCAAAATACTTTTAAAAAAATTATTAAGTAGAATATACGAACATATACTTATAACTTCAGTCCTGGATAAGATCAACATCTTACAGAAAAAACTTTGGACTAAGATAACTTCATCAAAACAAATTCAATAAAAAGTTATGTAACTTTCCTTTATTTGTGAGAATCGAAAATCAAAAATGTGAGAAAAAAATACGTGGCTTTGTTGTTTTTTATTGAAGTATCATCACTCCCGGTTACCTTGCGGGGTAGGCAGAGTAAACCGAACGTCTATAGACTTTCCGTTTCACCGCGATTCACCGGTTTGTCAGTTGGTGATATAAATGGTAATCCTCATCGCCGCATATACCGACACGTTTACGATTATCGACTATTTTTAGCGATAACTGGGACCGAAAGTTTTACGTGCTCATCCGAGGCACGGGAGTGGTAATATATCACTCCGCCAGTCTCCGAGTTGCTACTGAGATTTTAGATTTTCGAGAAAATCTAACACGTTTGCCCGATCCGGGGATCGAACCCGGGACCACATGATCTGAGCCGAATAGGCTATCCCAAGACCACGAGGCAGAGTAGTTTGTTATTAATAAAAAAACCCCTTGACTGCTTATCTTGCTTATTGAAAATGATACAAATTTACATTAAATCTTTTAGAGATTTAAAAATAATAATAAATTTAAGAAAAGTGCAACAAGATTTTTTTACTGCAAATCGTTTTCAATGAACAAAGATAAGCTTCTTAGTCAAAAGCTATTTTGTTTTTTATTAATAACAAACCACAAAGCCATGTGTTAATAAATTTATTTTTATACTTCCCGCTACAAAAAGTGCCTTAATTAAAAATGATTCAAAAAAATAAAACTGAATAAACAACATTTCATCTTTCTATCTATACATATAATAAAAATGTAAGAGGCCGAATTCTGTACATTGAAGATATTTTAAAAATTTTTTTTGGAAGATACTCTTTAATCGACACTGAAGCGAAAAATGTATTTTTTTTAATTTTTGTCTGTCTGTCTGTCTGTCTGTCTGTCTGTATCAAGGCCGCGCATCACGCCGAATCTACTGAACGGATTCAAATGAAATTTAGCATGGTTAAAATTCATACTCCGAAGAAGGTTATAGGATACTTTTTATCCCAAAATTCAATACGGTTCCCGTGGAATAGCGGATGAAAATAAAAACGTATATTTAGCTTTAATTCATTAACCGGCAGTTCGAAATCCTTTATTATTTTTTTGTTCAAAAGTAAATACTATAAAGATTATCCCCTAAAAATTTCAAAGTCATCAGTTTTATAATTTAGAAGTTACAGACATCACAAGTTTCAACGGTTTCCGGGTGGAGAGTCCAGTTGAACGTGACACCCGCATTGTATACAAAACCTTTGAACGCACGGCTCATAAGTTAGGGTATTCATTTCATAGTGTTTGTATAATGGATACAACCCGAGAGATCAGTTTAGAATATATACTGTTTTATTAAAATGTTATAAATGCAATTTTACTAGCCTAAAAATGAGTAAAATATGTTTAAAATGTAAACCTAAACATTTTATTTATTTATTTAAATATAAATTATAATATATTTGAAAATAAAACAGGTCATTTATCAGTTTTTTGCCAATATCTCAAAAAATATGCATCTAATCGACATTAAATATACTATATACTAATAAAATTTGTTATTTATAAAATTTTACGTAAGGATAGGCTAATGGAAAAATTTACTATTTTGTTTTTACATTGCATAACGTAAAAAAGGGTAAAAAAGTATCTAACCGCCCATACCCGAAATACGTAGGCAGAGGTACAAGAAGTGTACCCACGATTAGCCGTATATACCAACTCACACAATGTGATAGGTGGCAAGCCTTATGCCAACCGGGCTCTTTCCAATCCCGGGCAACGTTGTTTTATCAGAAAAGTTAAAAACACGTTTTGTTTTGCCCGACCCGGGAATCGAACCCGGAACCTCATATGGTCAACGATGACACCGGGCCACTAAACAACACGGTGAATATTTCAAAGTTCTTTGAAAATGAATGAAACTTCTGCGAAGTGTAGATGTTGGAGTGCCTAAACTACTTAGTGTACTCATCAAAGTCAGACTCCAAAATACTTTTAAAAAAATTATTAAGTAGAATATACGAACATATACTTATAACTTCAGTCCTGGATAAGATCAACATCTTACAGAAAAAACTTTGGACTAAGATAACTTCATCAAAACAAATTCAATAAAAAGTTATGTAACTTTCCTTTATTTGTGAGAATCGAAAATCAAAAATGTGAGAAAAAAATACGTGGCTTTGTTGTTTTTTATTGAAGTATCATCACTCCCGGTTACCTTGCGGGGTAGGCAGAGTAAACCGAACGTCTATAGACTTTCCGTTTCACCGCGATTCACCGGTTTGTCAGTTGGTGATATAAATGGTAATCCTCATCGCCGCATATACCGACACGTTTACGATTATCGACTATTTTTAGCGATAACTGGGACCGAAAGTTTTACGTGCTCATCCGAGGCACGGGAGTGGTAATATATCACTCCGCCAGTCTCCGAGTTGCTACTGAGATTTTAGATTTTCGAGAAAATCTAACACGTTTGCCCGATCCGGGGATCGAACCCGGGACCACATGATCTGAGCCGAATAGGCTATCCCAAGACCACGAGGCAGAGTAGTTTGTTATTAATAAAAAAACCCCTTGACTGCTTATCTTGCTTATTGAAAATGATACAAATTTACATTAAATCTTTTAGAGATTTAAAAATAATAATAAATTTAAGAAAAGTGCAACAAGATTTTTTTACTGCAAATCGTTTTCAATGAACAAAGATAAGCTTCTTAGTCAAAAGCTATTTTGTTTTTTATTAATAACAAACCACAAAGCCATGTGTTAATAAATTTATTTTTATACTTCCCGCTACAAAAAGTGCCTTAATTAAAAATGATTCAAAAAAATAAAACTGAATAAACAACATTTCATCTTTCTATCTATACATATAATAAAAATGTAAGAGGCCGAATTCTGTACATTGAAGATATTTTAAAAATTTTTTTTGGAAGATACTCTTTAATCGACACTGAAGCGAAAAATGTATTTTTTTTAATTTTTGTCTGTCTGTCTGTCTGTCTGTCTGTCTGTATCAAGGCCGCGCATCACGCCGAATCTACTGAACGGATTCAAATGAAATTTAGCATGGTTAAAATTCATACTCCGAAGAAGGTTATAGGATACTTTTTATCCCAAAATTCAATACGGTTCCCGTGGAATAGCGGATGAAAATAAAAACGTATATTTAGCTTTAATTCATTAACCGGCAGTTCGAAATCCTTTATTATTTTTTTGTTCAAAAGTAAATACTATAAAGATTATCCCCTAAAAATTTCAAAGTCATCAGTTTTATAATTTAGAAGTTACAGACATCACAAGTTTCAACGGTTTCCGGGTGGAGAGTCCAGTTGAACGTGACACCCGCATTGTATACAAAACCTTTGAACGCACGGCTCATAAGTTAGGGTATTCATTTCATAGTGTTTGTATAATGGATACAACCCGAGAGATCAGTTTAGAATATATACTGTTTTATTAAAATGTTATAAATGCAATTTTACTAGCCTAAAAATGAGTAAAATATGTTTAAAATGTAAACCTAAACATTTTATTTATTTATTTAAATATAAATTATAATATATTTGAAAATAAAACAGGTCATTTATCAGTTTTTTGCCAATATCTCAAAAAATATGCATCTAATCGACATTAAATATACTATATACTAATAAAATTTGTTATTTATAAAATTTTACGTAAGGATAGGCTAATGGAAAAATTTACTATTTTGTTTTTACATTGCATAACGTAAAAAAGGGTAAAAAAGTATCTAACCGCCCATACCCGAAATACGTAGGCAGAGGTACAAGAAGTGTACCCACGATTAGCCGTATATACCAACTCACACAATGTGATAGGTGGCAAGCCTTATGCCAACCGGGCTCTTTCCAATCCCGGGCAACGTTGTTTTATCAGAAAAGTTAAAAACACATTTTGTTTTGCCCGACCCGGGAATCGAACCCGGAACCTCATATGGTCAACGATGACACCGGGCCACTAAACAACACGGTGAATATTTCAAAGTTCTTTGAAAATGAATGAAACTTCTGCGAAGTGTAGATGTTGGAGTGCCTAAACTACTTAGTGTACTCATCAAAGTCAGACTCCAAAATACTTTTAAAAAAATTATTAAGTAGAATATACGAACATATACTTATAACTTCAGTCCTGGATAAGATCAACATCTTACAGAAAAAACTTTGGACTAAGATAACTTCATCAAAACAAATTCAATAAAAAGTTATGTAACTTTCCTTTATTTGTGAGAATCGAAAATCAAAAATGTGAGAAAAAAATACGTGGCTTTGTTGTTTTTTATTGAAGTATCATCACTCCCGGTTACCTTGCGGGGTAGGCAGAGTAAACCGAACGTCTATAGACTTTCCGTTTCACCGCGATTCACCGGTTTGTCAGTTGGTGATATAAATGGTAATCCTCATCGTCGCATATACCGACACGTTTACGATTATCGACTATTTTTAGCGATAACTGGGACCGAAAGTTTTACGTGCTCATCCGAGGCACGGGAGTGGTAATATATCACTCCGCCAGTCTCCGAGTTGCTACTGAGATTTTAGATTTTCGAGAAAATCTAACACGTTTGCCCGATCCGGGGATCGAACCCGGGACCACATGATCTGAGCCGAATAGGCTATCCCAAGACCACGAGGCAGAGTAGTTTGTTATTAATAAAAAAACCCCTTGACTGCTTATCTTGCTTATTGAAAATGATACAAATTTACATTAAATCTTTTAGAGATTTAAAAATAATAATAAATTTAAGAAAAGTGCAACAAGATTTTTTTACTGCAAATCGTTTTCAATGAACAAAGATAAGCTTCTTAGTCAAAAGCTATTTTGTTTTTTATTAATAACAAACCACAAAGCCATGTGTTAATAAATTTATTTTTATACTTCCCGCTACAAAAAGTGCCTTAATTAAAAATGATTCAAAAAAATAAAACTGAATAAACAACATTTCATCTTTCTAACTAGGTATATATTTTTAACTTCCCGCTACGTGTCTAGATAAGGAAGTAATGGATTTTACCCCGATTTACGAAAATCCAGTGTTCACCAGATCTCCACGTTTTGAGGTCCTACGAACCTTTTTCGACTACTTTCATGATGACGTGTGTGTGTGTGTGTGCGTATGCGTGTGTGTGTGTATGTGTATGTGTATGTGTATGTGTGTGTGTGTGTGTGTGTGTGTGTGTATGTGTATGTGTATGTGTATGTGTATGTGTATGTGTATGTGTATGTGTATGTGTATGTGTATGTGTATGTGTATGTGTATGTGTATGTGTATGTGTATGTGTATGTGTATGTGTGTATAACATCTCATAACTTTGAACGGCTTGACCAATCCAAACACGGTCAATAGGATTCGATTGGATTCCATTCAACTTAGACTTCCTAAAAATTTTAACCAAATCAGTCAAGGAGATTTTGAGAAATTTTGAACAAACCTCACATAAGTTTTTGGCGAAACAGTATTTTTTTAATACAATTTCCAGATTAATGTACCGATAGAGTACAAAATTTATTTAGCTTTACATCTTAAAAAACTGTGACCAATACATAAATTGCATCAAAATTTATTTATCTGTTCGGGAGTTTATAGTTGAAGAAAAATTTTGCAAAAGTATTTTTTCGGCATAATTTCGAAATTTTTTAACTAATCATTTTTAATCATCCACAATATTTTAGTACTTACTAAAAAACTATATTGAATGCCTTCTCTCCTGCAATATTTTAGTACTTATTAAAAAACTACATTAAAACTTATTACATATTGTTTAAATAACTTTCAGGTTTATATACCGATTGACATAAAAATCGAATTAGAGTTTCCCTCTAAAAAACTGCGCCAAATACTGGAAATTGGATCAAAATCGTTTGATTTATTTGGGATTTGTCAATGACGAAAATTAAAAAATTTTTTTTTTTTACATTCTTTGAAATTTTTTAACCTATCGATTTTTTAGCTATTAAAACAATTTTGGGTTAAAAAATTACGTTGAATGCCATTCAAAAGATCACAATTGATCATCAATTTAAAAAAAAATATGATGTATATTTTTTAACCATTAATTTCCTAAATATCATTTTTACAAACTAGATTTTTTGAACTCTTCGAACTCAACATAAAATTATTATAAATACCTTTTGATTCATTTTTCTCTCATGTCGATATCTTATTAGAATATTTGATAATTTTAGTATTTATATAATTTTGAAAAGTTTACCTTTTTACGTTGAATGCTAATTTTGCGACATAAAAACAAATATTGAAAATTTTCACAATAGCCCACCATTAAGTGAAATTTTATAGATCAAATACATTAATATACATGCTATCGATCGTCGAGGCGCACAGATTCTAGGCATCACCATATGGTGGACATTCCACATGCCCGGACAAAGCGGTTAGACTTAACATTCTTCATTCAAACCGCAAAGGACTGGAACATGCTTTCTGAATCTGTGTTCACCGTCGAGTACAATCTGGGGATCTTCAAGAGAAGAGTGAACAGGTACGTTCCATCTTAGACCGCATCTTAGCTTACCATCAGGCGAGATCGTGGTCAAGCGCTTCCCTATCGATAATAAAAAAAACATGTCGATAACACGCATATTTTACGAAATATTGGCAAAAAATTGCAAAAACCCGTTTTTTAATTGTTTTAAACAAAATGTTCCTAACCTCCTACACGGTCAATATATTATGCTTAATAATAATAATAACATTGCAATTATAACCTTTACTGAAAGCAAATACTATTTATTTCTCCCTGACTAATGGGTCTGTTGTCAAATTTAGCCAGGCAAACTGCAAAGGAGTCAGATATTGTTATTTATCAGACATACACCACAGATTTCAAACTAGCTTGAATAATCATCTTTGCCCATTAAGAACCTAGGTACAAGCCGATAATTTCACCTTCAATCTTTTTTTATCCGGTGGAAGGATAGCCCCAGCCATGCTTAAAAATGACAATACAGTTAAAGACTTTTGCTTCACGGTGTGTGATCTTTCTCCCAATAAAAAATAGGTTCTGCAAAAATGATCTTTAGTTAAATATATTAACTAAAGATCATTTTTGCAGAACCTATTTTCATCATATGGAATGAGTATATAATGTCAGGCAAATAAAACTGCAAGCATGACTGTAGAAAAAAAAGGCGAGGTGACTTCAGTTAAACACTGCTTAAAGCCCTATAAGGCACAAGGGTCGTTATCAAAGTGAACGTGTTTTCAAATCCATAATAAAAGAATCCTTTCTTAATATTTCTCCTTTGATAAAAGTGCTTCGCCGTCCAAAGTATTGCTGAAAACGAGAAATACTGTGGTCAATTACTAATAATTACTCTGCAAGGATGGCCAAACGCGAACGAAGTCGCGGGTACAGCTAGTTAATTAATAAATATTGTATTAAAATGGAGTTTCACGAAGAGCCGTCGATAAAAAGTGTAGAATATATAAACATTAGTATTAGTCATATCCAAGCGATCGCCTGTGATTAACATCTTTGATGTTTATAGGCGATGTTTGTTTCTTTTGATTAGGAGAGCGATCTGCTTGTTTGCTATCTTATGTATGACATAAAAAAAGATATTGCTCTAGCTACCCTGGCTCTGTATAAAGGGCTTATATTTGGTAGAGAGCCAGAACAATTTGGCTACTAGGTGGTAGAGTCCTGCATTATCTCGCCCGGGTCTGGTACCACCACCTTACCTATTCCTGCCGCAATAGCGTCAGTGCTTGTCAGTGTCGTGTTCCGGTTTTTTTGGTTTGTTTGGAGGGTAAGGTAGCTGGTAAATTTTATGCGTATGAAATAGGCCTCGCCACAAGATAGCAACGCACCATTAACATCTTTAGTGTATAGGTTGGCTCTTTCCATCAGGAGACCCATCTGCTTGTTTGCTATCTAATGACATAAAAAAATCTATGCGTCGTATCCATGTTAATCTGATGCGCTCGAGTGAACCCTTTTTCCTTACCCTTCTTCCTAGTTTCTTTTGCTTAGTCGGGTAAAAAAGAATTTTTACTCGATTAAGCAAAAGCCTCATGGTCAAGATGTTAGCATATTCGGCTCAGATCATGAGGACCCGGATTCGATTCCCGTGTCGGGCAAAGTGCTATTGAGGTTTTTTGAGGCTTTTCTCGGAAATCCAAAATGTTAGTAGCAGCTCGGAGTCTGGCGGAGGTAGTGTTATCACTCCCGAGCTCCGGAATGAGCACGTAAAGTCGTACGTTCTGTCATCGCTAGATTAGTCGATAATCATTATCAGAGTGCTAAGTGTGAGTTTTTCTTTTCGCATTCGATCGTGAGCGCGTTTGGAGTTTACTAGGAATTTGTATGTGATTTGTACAGCGCCACCTAGTGGTAAACGCGAGAAACCAGTTTACCACTAGGTGGCGCTGTACAAATCACATACAAATTCCTAGTAAACTCGAAACGCACTCACGATCGAATGCGAAAAGAAAAACTCACACTTAGCACTCTGGTCGTTAGAATGCGACGATCACCACTTATATCGCCAACCAACAAACTGGTATATCGTGGTGAACCGAGAAGTCCATAGACGTTTGGTTTACTCTGCGTACCCTGCAAGGGAACCCGTGATGACACTTTCTTATCAAAAGAAAATAACATTTATAGGTCCCGTGAACGAAGTCACGGGCATCAGTTGTTACTTTATAATCTTGCAATTAAGAGATCTCCATATTGCATTATAATTTTTTTGTGTTGTAATTTTAATGATTGTGCTCATCATCATCATCATCATCATCGACTCATTTACATAAATTGGGGGGCTGCCCCCCCAATTCATGTAAATGAGTCGATTGATGTGCTTATGGCTCTTACAAACATAAACACGAAAGAAAGTCGAAACATGCTACAACGCGACAGGAGTAAAAATTTGTGTAAAAGTCTTAAACGCTTCGACTAGATTCCTGTTTTTGTAACGAGAATTAGGCCCCTGCAGGGCTACGAGCACCTTAGACTCAGGACGACGTACTCGTTTTTACGACAAAATATACAACAAAAGTGTATGTATGAGTTCATGTATGTGTGCGTATGTGATCGAATGTATGTGTATGTATGCGTAATGACCGTGATAGTGATATTTAACATGAATTGTTTAAGCTACTCTCACAATGTTTCTTGGTATAATACTCGCTGACGTGAATTCGTAGAAATAAATATAATTTGCATATACATATATGTTTAGTGATAACAAGTCATTAGTTTTGTAATCCGTGGAATAGTTTATAAGAAACATATGCACGTGTATTTTACATTTTCCGACATCTATTTTTAACAGAAGAATCATATTTTTTATATAACTTTTCTTTGTGTATGATGATTATGATTGCAAATAAGCAGATGGGTCTCCTGATGGAGAGTCAACTATCGCTTATAGACACCAAATATGTTAATGGTGCGTTGCTGTCTTGTGGCGAGGTCTAATGCCACATGCATAAGTTTACAGGCTACCTCAACCTCCAAACCAGAACTCAACAGTGACAAAGATTGACGCTATTGCGGCAGGAATAGGTAAGGCCGTGGTACCAGACCCAGGCGAGACAATGCAAAACTCTACCACCTAGCAGCCATGATGGTAGTGACTCGCATAGCTAATCGGTCGCCTTTTACGACCTGCCTGGCAGAACGGCAGTTGGCTTGTTCTTCAAAGGAGCCCGGACTAACACGGGGGAATGTATATAATATGTTATACAATTTTTTTAAAGGAAATAAAACTGTAGTAAACGGCTTCCTATTCTCCATATCTCCTAACCCTGCTTCAGATCTTCACTAAATTATGACGGGACCACACGTTAAATATATGAGGGTACTAGCTGCCACGTGCAGCCCGTTGCATTTTAAAAGTTTTTGGCGAATTCCTCGGGATCGTCTAATTTTTCCGGGATAAAAAGTAACCTATGTACTATTCCAGGTCATTATCTACCGGTGTGCCAAATTTCATTCAAATCCGTCCAGTAGTTTTTACGTGATTGAGTAACAAACATCCATCCATCCAAAAATCCAATCTTTCGTATATATAATCTTAATCTTCTATCTATCTATTTATATAAAAATCAATTGCTGTTCGTTAGTCTCGCTAAAACTCGAGGACGGCTGAACCAATTTGGCTATTTTTTGTTTTGAATTAATTGTTGAAGTCCAGGGAAGGTTTAAAAGGTGAGAAAATATTAAAAAAAATAAGAGTAGTTAAAAAGGCAGAGCAACGTTTGCCGGGTCAGCTAGTATTAAGATATTTTTTCTTTTTTTATAGAAGAGGGGGCTTACGGACAGGAGGCTCACCTGATGGTAAGTGATCACCGCCGCCCATAGACAACTACACTGCAAGGGATACTGTAGTTGCGTTGCCGGCCTTTTAAGAATGAGTAGGTAGGCTTAGGTAGGCTAGTCACGCTGACCGCACGCTGACGGTCAGCGTGATAGTAAACGGTGACGGTCTGCGCGACTCATTTTTTTTTATAGAAGAGGGGGCAAACGAGCAGGAGGTGCACCTGATGGTAAGTGATCACCGCCGCCCAAGGACATTACTTACATTACATTACATTACCCATTTACATTACCCATCACGCTACCTATGACTACATTACATATTGACCCATCTGCGCCGACCGTCAGCTCGGTCAGCGTGACACTAAAATCAGCCTAAGTCGTATCCGTCCCGAAAAATTTCTTGGATCATAAATGACCGTAAACTGAGGTAATAAACAGAAAAAAAACATATATCAAGATAACTTCCTCCTTATGGTAAGTCTGTTGAAAAGAACGAAAAAATCAACAAATTGTCCGAGCAAACCAACTTTTATAAAATATTTAATGGCCACAAAGGACTGAGACCACAGACCACATGAATACTAATAGACACGCCATTGGAAAGGAAACGTATCGGCCCGTATATGAGCAAACGCTCCTATCACTGGCGAAAATGTCATACATTTGTAAATATATTACATCGTGAAAAAATAGAAATAAATCATGTGGTATTGTTTTATCGTACCGAATGAGATGACAAGGTTTAAAAATTACTCTTGAAGTGATTTAATCGGTTAGAACCTATTATAACTCTGAATTTTTGTGTGTACAAGCTACAGTGAATGTGCTGAGACCATCCAAATTTAAAAATTCGCTAAACGTGATTAGTTTAATAAACTGGACACGTACCTACTTTATTTAAATTCAATAACTTAAAACTAACAATATTTAAAAAAAAGTAAAAGTAACTAGATATCTACATTTAATAAACAGCCCTTCTTTAAAAGAGTCTCAAATAAAGTGTTTTTTTATTGGACTAGCAGCAGTGTGCAGTCCCCTGAATTATAAATGTTTTTATTGGACTAGCAGCAATGTGCAGCCCCCTGAATTATAAATGTTTTTAATGGACTAGACTAGCAGCAATGTGCAGCCCCCTGAATTATAAATGTTTTTATTGGAGTAGCAGCATTGTGCAGCCCTCTGAATTATAAATGTTTATAACGAATCCCGCAGGATATTCTAATTTTTCAAGTATAAAAAGTAGCCTGGGTATGTGCTTTTCCAGGTGTGTTATCTACCTTTGTGTCAAATTTCATTTAAATTCGTTCGGTAGTTTTTCCGTGATTGAATAACAAACATCCATGCATCCAAATTTTCGCATTTATAATATTAATACTAATATAGATAACAAACAAGCTGATGGTTTTCTTGATGGAAAGAAAAATCATCGCCTATATACACCAATGATGTTAATGGTGCGGTGCTATGGTACCAGACCCGGGGAGCTGTTGCAGAACTCTACCACCTAGTAGTCATGATGGTTGTGATAAGTTGGCCAATCATTTGCTTTTACAAACTGCCTGGCAAAATGGCAATTGATATATTCTTCAAAGGAGCCCAGATTAATATGGGAAAAAATAATCGTAGTACTTAACCTAAATTTTCTAACAAAAAACCAAATGGCTAAATGGCACTGCATGTCAAATAACGACTTATGTACTCACGTAACCCAATGATATAATAAATTAATAAAAATAAACATTAAACACAACACTACATTCACGTGACATACATGACAGCATACACATTTTTTGTGTGACACACATGACAGTATTTTCTTTACGTCTAAAGTCAGTTTTCTAGACTTGTCTGACTAGATATTATAAACATACAAAATTAAATAATAAAAAACAATTTATAATGTAAATAAGTTTTAATTAAAATAAATAATTTATTAAAAACAACTTTGGCAAGCGACACAATCATTTGGATATACTAGGATCATATGACTTAGAATCTACCGTAAATAGTTATAGTAAAGTTGAAACCGTAGTGCCTTTGGCTCTTCAACTTGATTTTCACGAAGCGTTGACCGACTCCTCCCGCTGAAATAGTTGGGTAACCGCCAGATCCATCACGTTCATTGTCTTTGATGCTGATGGCTTTGATGTATGCGAAGTTTGTGTGACCAGGTTCGGGATACTCAATAATGCTTGTCCTCACAATGAAGGGAAATCCATATTTATATTCATTAACTCTATATATGACGATGTCACCGTATGTCGCCTGGCCGATATTAAGATCGTGGCTTTGGCAAGATATGCCCGCCAGAATACAAAGAAGCGTGATTACAGTCAAAACGCGCATTTTTCTTCGTTCGTTCGTTTAACACTGCCTTGTTAATGAATTAAATATTGTTTTATATAGAAAATGACTTGTTTATGCAATAAAGAAGAAGTTTAATTTTATCTAATTTAAAAAAAAAAGTAAAAATACGTTTTTTATATATATCAAGGAATAGAAAGCAAGTAGATAGTTGTCCTGATAGAGATAATCGTTGCCTGTAGACACCGCAGATGTAAACAGTGCGATGTCATCTGTGTGTCCAGTGTACAATGCCACGTACAAAAGTATGTCGGCTACCTTATTTTCCAAACCGGAGCATGATATTCACAAAAATAGCCTGCATCAACAGGGAATACATTCAGTGAATAACAAAAAACCACCTAATAAAATAACATAACAAATAAAAGAATAACAAGCTGTGTGACAGTAAATGATGATTTATACCTCATTCACTGTCACACAGCTTGTTATTCTCAATTTTTTAGGTGGTTTTTTGTTATTCACTGAATGTATTCCCTGTTTATGCAGGCTATTTTTCTATAATATATTATCTACCTGCCAGCTTAGCAGTTCGTAAAAAGCGAATGACTAGCAAAGTATGTCATTATCATCGAGATACTATACGAGTTTTGTACCATCGCCTTACCCTTATCTAAGGCTTATCTTTTTACGAACTGCTAAGCTAGCAGGTAGATAGTATATTACAGAAAAATAGCCTGCATCAACAGAGAATACTTTTAGTGAATAATAAAAAAAAACACCTAATAAAATTAAGAATAACAAACTGTGTGACAGTGAATGATGATTTAAACCTCGTGATCAAGTGGGTCAGGAAAATTATACTGAGTGAGTGGAGCGGGCTATCTAATGAAAAGCAGTCACCGCTGCCTATGGCCACCATTTACAACACAAAGGGTTAGCTACCAATGCGATGCCGACTTGTAAGGAATTTGTTAATACTCTTCTTAAAAATCCCTGTATCAAAGCTACTTGGAAAAACTGTGTGAGGTAGGCTTTTCCAAAGTTTGTTTGTTCGTATAAAAAAGGTACGTGCAAATCAAAAGAGTCATAAATGGCCAATTGTCAAGATGGTGTGGGTGGAATCGCTCACTACGGCTACGGCGTGTAATACATTGGTGGAACGTGGATGCCGGTACTAAATGGAAAAGCTCACCAGAACACTCCCCACTATGCAGACGATAGATACACATAGAGATCCAACGTTTCTCCGTTGTTAGGAGGAAAGCCATATAATTTTAAGTTCGATTATTGTTAGATTTTTGTATTTTTTATTATTATATCGTATCCCCGAAGAGGTAGGCAGAGGTACAACAAAAGTATTCATGATTAGTCAAAGATACTTAGTATCATCATGTGATAGTTGACAAGCCTATCACCAACCGGGCACTTATCGGGCAACGTTGTTTTTATCAGTAAACTGAAAAAAAACACATTTTAAACTGGGCTCTTGAATCGAAACATGGGGCCTCATGGGATCAAATACCGATACCACTATATTACAGACGATTATCTTTATTTATTTATTAATATCTAGCGGCACAGTGATTCCCGCTGCATTATAAAAGTTTTTGGTGAATCCCGAAGGAATGACTTATTTTTCCTTGAGTCATCATCTACCTGTATGCCAAATTTCATTAAAATCTGTTTAGTAGTTTTCGCGTGATTGAGTAACAAACGTCCATTCATCCATCCAAACATCCAAACTTTTGCATTTTTGATATTAATAAAGATAATTTACATAATTGATGCGTAATGTCTAATCTTCGTTACATTTTTGAGATACTGACCACATAGACATGTGGTCAGAATCTCGAAAATGTTAAAATAAATCTTTATAGCATTTTGCATAAAGCCATCGTGGAGTGTAAACAGACTACAAAGGAAGCATCCTACATCCATCACGATCTCAAGACATGTCATATGACGCGTTTTTCAGTGTCACGTTAAACAAACAAACACCTTTTACGTATTCTATATATAATTTGTTTGAAGAATTTCTACTGATAAATATATTTAATTGATAGCTTTGATAAGAACTGTTGGGATGGTTTATTATTCGCAAAATTGATAAAGATTTCCTGTAATTGTTCAGTTGATTTTTTATATCATAAGATAGCAAACAAGCAGATTTCTCTTCTTATGGAAATAGACGACCATCATATTGATTATATAATATAAGCACTTGTACTGTTTCAAAATGTAATTTAAATTTTAATTATTACACAATCACTTTTAAATTTACAGCCAACCGGTTTCAAATTATTGTCTATTTACCTTATGTACTCGCATTTTAGTTATTAAAGTCTTTGTGTATGTATAATAGTTAAGTTTTACAATAGTATAATGTAAAAATATTAATGTGAAAGCCCTGATGACGCTTTAATAGGCGAAACCGGTTGGCTGTAATTTTAAAAGTGATTGTGCAATAAATAAAATTTAAATTACATTTGTGAAACAGTACAAGTGTTTATATTATATAATCAATATGATGCAGTTTCACCAAGTGCCGACGATGGAAAGTATAAATTATATCAAGACGACCATCACCTATAGGCACCAAAGATGTTAATGGTGGATTGCTATCTGTGTAGCATGGTGTTAATGTCACTTGTATAAGTTTACCGGCTACCTTACCCTTCAAACCGGAACACGACACTGACAAGCACTGATGCTATTGCAGCAGGAATAGATAAGGGGGTGGTATCAGACCCATTCGAGACAATGCAGAACTCTTTCACCTAACATCCACGATGGTAGTGACTCGTATAGGCAATCATTCGCCTCTTACAAATTGCCTGGCAAAATGGCAGTTGGTCTATCCTTCAAAGGTGCCCAGACCAACACGGGGAACAGATGCGAACTTTCTAGATAAAAATAGATAACCATCGCCTATACACTCAGATCTTAATAATGCGTTGCCATCCATGTGAAAGGGATGTTAAATATCCAGGGTCAGGTTTTGTCGGAAGGGTCTGGCTTCCTGCAAATCCGAAGCCTGAGACTGGATAATGGTAGATGGAATACCTCATTCATTATTATTCAAATTTTTTCAAATTCAAATATCTCTCTAACTGTACGAAAAAACTATTTGATTTAGTTTAAATGAGACTCTAAAAGCAAGAATCTAGCTTGTGCAGCCCTCTATCTATCTTCCTACCCCTTGGTTTAAAAAGCGATGTAATCCAGGCGCATGGAGAGCCCGCGCAGCAGTAGCATGGCTGACAAATGCAACCTTGTCTCGGCAGCCAGTCCAACGTTGGTATTACCACACGTAGCCAATAAACATATTTCTGCGCCCGTGACTTCGTCCGTGTGGAAAAATTTCCGTGGAAAGAAAAAAGTAGCCTAAGTTACTCCCTGTCACATCAGCTATCTGCCAGTGAAAGTCCCGTCAAAATCGGTCCAGCCGTTCCAGAGATTAGCCGAAACAAACAGACAGACAGACAAAAATTGTAAAAAAATGTTATTTTGTTATATGTACTGTGTACACATCCATATGCATTTAGTAAAAAGCGGTTATTTTAATATTACAAACAGACACTCCAATTTTATTTATTTGTATAGATGTATAGAAGATGTATAGATAAGCTAGCTTACTTTATAAACAGAAACATAATAGTGACAAGTAGTAACGTTATTGCGGTAAATAACCGACCAAGAGCGAATCGGACTTGTATAGTCCGACTAGCTCTTGTAACAACGAAAAAACATATGTACTGAATACTAGCTGTTGCCCGAGACTACGTCCGCCTGGTTATGAAGATATGAAGTACTCAACAGAAGATGTCTATTACATTAAGCAAATTTTTTAAGGCTCCAATTAATAGAAAAGATGTCATTATTTTTGTAGAACCTTTCTATACACCACATTTTATCACTACCACCACCAGTTTACAGATAAATGTAAGTTTAATTCAATTTTACTATGTTATTGGAATGAAAGGTCTTAAAAATACTGAATAAGTCTTTTTTATTTAATTAATTTCTTTGAAATAATGAATAAGTCTTTTTTATTTTTTTATGAGTTAGAAATTATGACACACAATAAATTTTATTATGTGTCATAATTTCTAAACTAATTTAATGCTAAGAAATAATAATGTTGCGAATAATCTAGAAACGTGAAGAGTTTAAGTGCTGGAAAAATCTAGAAATAAAAGAAAGAGACAAGCTGCCTCTGTTGATAAACAATAGCCGACGTCACCCAAGCAGTTACGCCATAATGAATCTTCTGTTTTAGGGCATATGGGTAACCATGGCGTGTACTTACTTGTGCTTGTTAACGATTAGTATTTATTGTTTACGCAATAAATTTAGATTTTTCGGGAACCAGTTAGAACTTTACCCTGGGTGTAAATAGAAATATGTTGACAAATAGAGGGCAGTTTTTATAAAACGATCGAGAGCGATACTTGAAACGATCAGTGCGAAGCGAGAAGTGTTATAGTGCTTCAGCGTAGTCGGTTAAGTTTAGTGTTAGTACAGCGAGTGTGACAAGTGTGTATAGTGTATTTACGTTAGCTTATCAGTGTATTTACGTATTTCATCGTAGTTTAATGTATCTTAGTGTTGTAAATACACGATTTTCGCCGTGTTCACCAAATTAGAAAGTTGCGCACCAAAAACGTAACGAGGTCATTCGTTCAGTAGATTTTACTCCTCACAGTTTTCTTATACCGGGCGCCTTATATCAAAAAACCGATTCTTAAGGAGTAAACTCCAAAAATGGACTTCTTGCAAACTTGCGGGAGCCTTAGGACCTCTTAATCTAATCCTATCGCAAAATCTGTATTTAGCTGACATCTACAACTGTTAACTATCTCCCTGCTATAATTCAAGTTCAAACATAAAAAGTGACTAAAACAAAAAAAAAATGTAATCCGGCATTGTCATAAATTCCATTCATAGCGGAAGTCGTCTTACTGACCATTAACTACCTCTTTACCAAATTTCAAGTTCGTAGCCCAAAAAAGGAAAAACTTTTATACAAACTTGCGTGAGCCCTGAGATCTTTTTAATCCAGTCCTGTTGCAACATCCGTTCTATGCGGATGTCTATTAACTATTAACTATCGCCGTGCCAAATTTCAAGTTTAATTGAATAAGGAATAATACTATATTTATTGTTTAAAACAGCTTCGTACGACAAATCTTTAAAATACTTGGCTTTTTTCTTATAATATTCATGTACTCGTATTATACAATATAAACCTTTCTCTTTAATCACTCTATCTATTCCTGAAAACTGCTTAAAAATGCATTGCGTGCCTAATAAGATCTTAGCGTATATATACCGGAAGCGTCTTTGTTTATCGTTATGCCCATCTATATTAATAAATTATTATAAATGCGAAAGTTTGGATGTTTGGATGGATGGATGTTATTACTCAATTACGCAAAAATTACTAAATGGATTTGAATGAAATGTGGCATACTGGAATAGCACATAGGTTACTTTTTGTCCCAGAAAAGTTAGGTGATGTAGCGGGATTCGTCAATTTTTATTTATAATGCAGCGGGCTGCATGCTGCACTAGTAAAGGCAAAACAAAGTGTTCCTATGATTGACCAATGGTGACATGTTGCAGCCTATCAACAAATCGGGCACATATTCAATTCCACGCATGTTATGTACGTAGGTCACACTATAAGTTTTGCGTAACGTTAAAAAACAACATATTATAACCAAAATATTATGTTTATTGCTTTCAAAACAATCTCCTTTACATTTTAAACATTTTTTCATGCGATCGAACCATTTTTTAAAACAGGAGGACCACAGATCTGAAGACATGTTTTCTAGGTGCTGATTGAACGCTGTCACTGCCTCTTCGGAGTTGGTAAAAGTGAAATCTTTCATCAAATCTTTGATTTTGGGGAAAATACAGAAATCACAGGGTGCTAGGTTGGGGTTATGCGCAGGATCAGTGACGAGATGTACTTTTTTGGAAGCTAAAAATGACTTCGTTTTGTTGCCCGTGTCGTCTTTCGCTAAATTTTTCCAACACCCTGGGTAAACAAATTTTCGCTGACGGCAGTTCACGAAATTCGTCATGTAAAGAACCTCTCTCAAATTCAGCAAACCATCGCCTCATGGTGCTCAAACAAGGTGCTTCTCTCCCAAAAGCATTTTGAAGACGAGCGGCGTAGTCTTGCAGAGAAAGAGAACTTTTAAAATCATAAAAAATCATCGCTCTAAAATCTTTTCGACATAATTCCATTTTCGTTGCGTATATAGAACTTTGATGTGTGATAAAAAAACAATTGACAAATCATTTCCCGCTAATTGATTTTTTTATTACTAAGAAGTTTGCAACGTTTTTAAAATATAACATTCGAAATTCAAATAGTTCCGACTATCTAGAAGTGCAAAACTTTCAGTGTGCCCCATGTACTATAAATAATATCATTGATACAAAGAGAAATGCGTATCTGTCTCGTCAAACAACGAACCAGTGAATGGTTTTGAATCGGAACTTTTAAAGTTTCGGCCATATTTTCAGTGGCTGTCGGATATCAGAACCGATATGTTCGATTAATGTAATAAAAGAAATAAAACATTCAAAATTATATTTTGATCCTACTTAAGGCGATAACATACGCCAAACTACGAAATATACTTCTCTTTGAAAGCCTACTTCTCCTAAACCGTTAATCCAATAATTTAAAAAAAATATACATTGTACGTAAAATATAATTAACTTTAAATTTTAAGTTCGTTTTTTCAAATTTCATTGTTATTTTTGACGAAAAAAATTATTGCTTTATAAAATTTAAGTTCAACATTTTACAAAATCATTATAGTGTGCGATTAAATCAATAAAAACCTTATTATTTCATTTGCGGACAGCGCTCGCTCCGAAAGTCAGTCTCAGTCTCCCGATAGCGTTTGTACGAGGAGGCTGTGTCGCACGTCAGCGTATACCGCTCTCCACATTAGAGTCAAAGAGTAATAATACAGAGAGTGCGTTTGGCACAGTAATAAGGTTGTGCTGTTTAAAAATTGGACATTTCGTTTACGCTTGAACGTTTTTTATAGTAGATAATAAGTTTGGAGCGGGAAGGCTGATTTTTTACAGAGGTTGTTCTTATGATGTAATTTAATCCCTTAAAGAGGTAAAAGGGGCGTTAATGATTGTTTTAAAAAAATGTATATTACTTAAAATTTAGTATTAATGCTTTTTAATACGATTAAATAAATACGCATTTTTGAATTTCATCCCATAAAGGGGTAAAAGGAGAGTTAATTTTTGTATGAAAAATGAATTGTTTGTCGTAAAAATTACTAAAAATTTAGTATTTATGCTTTTTAATACAATTAAAGAAATTCATATTTTAGATTTTTTTTAAATTTTATCCATTAAAAGGGTAAATGTATAAGTTTGTATTAAAATAAAAAGTTTATATTATCTAAACTCTCATAAAATATAGTACCTGCTTATTCAATTCAATCCAAATTAAAAAAAACATGCGCGTAATGAAAATCGGAGTTTCATCCCTTAAAGGAGTAAAAATGGGTGTTACAATTGATATGAAAAATTAAACGCTTATGGTCAACATAACTTGAAATTTGGTACTTATGTTCTTCAACACAATTTAAAAATTATATATTTAGGGATTTCATACATTTATTTCTTAAAAGGGTAAAAAAAGCGTTTTTGTTTGTATTAAAAAAATAGATTGTTTATTGTAGAATATTGTAGAAATTATTTAAAACTTAGTATTTATGTTTTTTAACACAATTAAATGAATACGAGTTTAGTGTTTTTTAAATTTCATCCCTTAAAAGGATCAAAAATGTGGTTAAGTTTGTGCAATAAATAAAATTTGTTTCATCAAAATCTTTTCAAATTTATTAGTTATGCTCTTTACTTCAATTAAACGTGAATGTAAGGAAACTTTGAGTTTTATCTCCTAAAGAGGTAAAAGAGGGTATTAAGGGGCTGAAAGCACTCGCACTATTGCACTCGGTTCTCTTTGCATACCTCGTAAAGGGACTGGTGTGAATATATATCGTCGTTGTTGTTGTTTTAGCAATAACCAGGACCGACTACTTTATGTGCTCATCCGAGGCATGGAAGTGGTAACACACCAACCGCCAGACTCCAAGCTGCTACTGAGATTTATGAATTTTCGAATAATACCTTAAACCAAACTTTAGGTTATCCCCTTGACTACGAGGCAGTTATTATAATCATTAGTTATTTTTTTGACCTTGGTTTTTTGCAACACATCAACCCAGTTTTGGAACTACCGCGTTACATATTCCTGCCGCAATAGCGTCGGTGTTTTTAACTGTCGTGATTCGGTTTTGAGGGCAAGGTAAGCATATACATGTAACATTCTAACCCTGCTACAAGAATAGCAATGCACCATTAACATTTTTAGTGTCTATAGGCGATGTTTATATGTTTCTACCAAGAAAACTGTTTACTTGTTTGCTATCATAAGAAATGAAATAAATATAAATTAAATATATTATACATACAAATAGTTAAATTAATCAACCTGTTTAAAACTTTCCTTTTAATTTAATTGAAAGCATACAGATATGGTTTCAATTAAATTAAATCTCTACTTTTTCTTATGAGATTTCTAAACAAAAACTTAAATTTTTAAAGGTTATTTAAGAGATCACTTTTTACTAAATCACATTTTAAAGGTTTTGTTAAAATTGTTAATTGTATGTATTAAAATAAAGTGCTACACGAGATGTATTGTATATTATAAGATAATAGGATACGTAACAGTCATGATTGTGTAAAATTTTCATATAATAATTCTTTTGTCGATTTTCGATATTTACTGTTTTCTCTTTCGATATTTATCGTTTTTATAAAATGAATCGATAAATGACCGATTATCGGTTATGGGTTTTGAATTTGCTAACATTCATTTGATTCATGATGATAAAAGTTCATATAGGTAAACAAAAATGTTCAAACGTATCTGCACCCACTGTATATACTCTTTGACTTTTGGAGATGTCGGCGTGCGGAATAGTATTTACACTGTTCGCAGGTGTAATCGCCTTAAAAAAAGGCATGGATACTATTTCAATTACGCAAAATTCGAATTAAAATATTTTAGTGCCTTCAACCAAATTAAAAGTGATCGGGAAAAATATACTTAGAGCGACAGATTACATAATAGTTATTATCGTAATCTATACATATAATAAAATCGTAGGAAAGTCAAAACTGTACATTGAATATTTTTTTAAAAAAATACTTGGGGCATGATCTACAATCGATAACGAAGCCAAAAGTATAGTTTTTAGAATTTTTGTCTGTTTGTCTGTTTATCTGTTTGTCTGTATGTATGTCCGGGATAAACTCAAAAAGTAGTGCATGGATTTACTTCAAATTTTGCATCAACTAACAGGTCGGGTCAACATATAGGCTTCATATTATCACGCTATCACCTAGCGGCCAGGTGCTGTGCGGAGTAAACGAAGTCCGTGCGGACGAAGTCGCTGGCAACAGCATACACAAATATAAAATGACACACTGCCAGCATTACAGAGTTCATTCACAAGATTCAGTGCAGCGAATTCACGAATTTAGTGGGATATTTTTAAACAAATATTTTTATATTTTCTTGTAATAACTTTACAATAATAATTAAAACGCACTTTCAATTTAATATTTAGTTCCTGATTTTAAAATTTGGCCGGAACTTTAAAAATATCCCTGTATAGGTATTGTGAACTTTGCCTACCCCGCCAGGGAGCTAGTGAGATAATACTTTTAAGGCTAATTTTACTGTCATGCTGACCACACGCTGACGATCGGCGCTAATGTATGTAACCTACGGCCGTCAGCGCTGAGCGGTCAGTGCGATTCAAAAACGCTACCTATGGCGGTTTTACTGTCACGCTGACCGCACGCTGAAGGTCGGCGCTGATGTACTCGTATGTAGCCTACGGCCTTCAGCGCTGAGCGATAAGCGCGACTCAAAAACGCTACCTATGGCTATTGGCTACATACATATTGACCCATCAGCGCCGACCGTCAGCTTGTGGTCAGCGTGACATTAAAACCAGCCTAACCACTAGAACAACTTCTTGTTCTAATTACACCGGATACTAATATTTTATCGCATCATGAATTAGAACACATCACAAATGTTATCTCTTGCGAAACGTATGTGACCGCGAGTCGTTTGCCTTAAATAAACTTGTTTTTCTCCCAATGATGTCATCTCGCGTATCACCCAAGGTGACATTTGGATTTTGTAATTTTCCTTATTTTTATACATACGTATTTTAAAATTTGTTCCATTTTATTATCCCTCGTAAAGGAAAACATAAACAAAAAACTTGAGAGGTGTCAAGGGATACCCGGATGGAACGAAGTTCCTTTCGATTAATTAGTGAAGGAATTGTAATAAAATTTTAAATTGTAATGAAATGTAAATCTGGCTTGCTTTCTAATAGAGAGAGAGAGAGACAGACAGACAGACAGAGAAACGTGCGCACGCCACACAGCTTACAATAGTTTACTATAGCAAAAAGTGTCGTGACAATTTTTCGTAAGAATTTTTTCCGTCTAGCCCCCTTTCACAACGCGCGATAAGGAACTTCGTTCCAATAATAAACTTCAATCACGAATTCTGCAATAATTGTTATAATTTGTTTATGTTAGAGTTAGCGCATGTTGAATTTAAAGCTCTCCACTTATGAATCAACGCACCTTTGACATTGTTGATATTAATATGCAAAAGTTAATTCTTTCCACCAAGGGGCCATTCAAGTATTACGTAAGCACTAAAGGGAAGTGGGGGGTCCTTTCTTTGCTTATTTTTGATGACAGGGGGGATGGGGGGGTCTATATGGTTCCATCATCGGACATAGCGTCAAAATTTGAAATTCCATCCTCACCATCTCGATGTCTGGAAATCCACAACTGTGCGTTTCTCTTGACACTTTTTGCCTCGCACTACTCTGTTGTGGAACCAATTACCGGCAGGGGTGTTTCCAAACGGATACGACTTGGGGGCCTTCAAGAAAAGAGCTTACTCATTCTTAAAAGGCCGGCAACGCAACTGCAAGACCTCTGGTATTGTGGATGTCCATGGGCGGCGGTGATCACTTACCATCAGGTGCACTTCCTGCTCGTTTGCCCCCTCTTCTATAAAAAAAAGTCAACAAAATTTATTTTTTTATTTTTCGATTTTTGATTTTTTTTTATTACAAATATACTTCTTGCTACATTAAATGTTTGTGGTTAACTCTTATCTTACCTAGTTTACCTACCTAACCGTATTATATACTTAAAAACTGCTACTCATGAATCAATCACAAAACTGAGAAGCAGTTGAAAAAATAAATTTACAATTAATGTTTACGTAAGCAAGGGGGGAGGGGTAAGTTTGCTGACATGGGGGAGGGGGAGTCAATAATGGTAAAAAATCTGCTAAAGTAATACTTGTGTGGCACCCAAGATCATGCTTGTTATTTTCTTTCCTGTGATATATAAAAAAGTCTAGTTAATCGTTTGCTCAAACACGGCAGTGACTAACTTTGACCTTATTGTGGCAGGAATAGGTAAGGTTGGTGCCAAATACCCGGACGAAACTATACCATCTAGTAGTCACGATAGTAGTGACTCGCATAGCCAAGCCTTCGCCTCTTGAGACCTCTCTGGCAGAATGGCAGTTGGTCTATTCTTCAAATGAGTCCGGACCAACACGGGAATCAAATTATAATGTCAGCGGCACTTCGTATGAATAATAGTTTTTTAATGGTTAGTTATTGCATATTAGATTCAAAGAATTTCACGTTCTATTAAACTAAATTGGAATACAATAGGTAAATTTGTTACATATATTAATGATAAGAATGAAGTATATGTACTAATCTTTAATACTTGCGAGTAAATTAAAAGTTAAAATCATTCACAGCTACGTAAATGAAAATGACCACATGAATTTAATAGATACGCTATTGGGAAGGAAAAGTGTTGTCGCTCATTTGAGCAAACGCTTTGTGGAGATAGTATTATATTATGGAAAGATAGAAATAAAACATGTTGCATGGTTTTATCGTACCGAATGAGATGACAAGGTTTAGAAATTACCTTTGAAGTAATTTTATTTCATCGGTAAGTAATACAACTCTGTATTTCGGTGTGTAAATGTTAGCTACGCTTACTAGCCGCCGCCGCCGCTTACTACTATATATATATATATATATATATATATATATATATATATATATATATATATATATATATATATATATATATATATATATATATATATATATATATATATATATATATATATATATATATATATATATATATATATATATATATATATGTATATATATATATACCACCACAGGATATCAACGCACCATTAACATCTTTGGTGTCTTTAGGCGATGGTTGACTCTTTCCATCAGGAGACTGCCATCAGGAGAATTCCATCATCTGCTTGTTTTTTATCTTAATAAAAAAACTAAAGACGACGTAAATAAACAATCTATTATCACTTGATCCGTGGTTGTTCAAGGTCAAACTAGTATTTCAAATACTTAATGCCACACTTTGACTAGGGTTCGATCTCCGAGTGGGGCAAAAGTGTCATTGAGATTTTTTCAAGGATTTTCTCGAAATTCCAAAATTTCAGAAGCAGCTCGAAGTCTGGCGAGTGGTGTGTTACCACTACAATGCCTCGGATGAGTATATAATGCCGTCGGCCCCAATTATCGCTAGAAATCATCGATAATCGTTATCAGGTCGGTAATATGCGGCGATGGTGATCACCACTCATCTCGCCTACTAACAAACTGGTGAATCGTGGTGAACCGGAAAGTCTAGATGTTCGGTTGACTCTGCTTAACCCGCAAGGAAATCGAGCATGATGATACTACTACTATTACTATGATGTCACAATTATTGTACTTAAACGTCATTTTTTATAGCATAAGATTGCTGCAGGAATAGGGAAGGCCTAGGTAAAGTACCAGACCCGGGCGAGACAATGCAGAACCCTACCACCTAGTAACCCCGATGGCAGTGACTTCCCGGTTTGGAGGGTAAGGTAACCTTATAAATGTGGCATTAAGACCCCGCCACAAGGATAGCAACGCATTATTTTTGGTGTCCATAGGCGATGGTGTTCTCTTTCCACCAAGAGAGCTATTTTTTTTATATCATAAGATAGCAAACAAGCTGATGGCTCTCCTGATGGAAAGAGTCGATCATCGCCTATTGACACCAAAGATGTTAATGGTGCGTGGCAATCTGGTGGTGAAGTCTAATGCCACATGCATAAGTTTACCAGCTACCTTACCCTCCAAACCGGAACACGACAGTGACTAGCACTGACGCTATTGCGGCAGAAATAGGCAAGGCGTTGGTACCAGATTCGGTCAAGCCGATGCAGAACTCTACCACCTAATAGTCACGATGGTAGTGACCCACATAGCCACTTGGTCGCCTTTTACTATCTGCCTGGCAGAACAGCAATAGGCCTATTCTTCAAAGGAGAACGGGACCAACACGGGGGCTTGTTTGTTATCGTGTGGTATAAAAAAATTATATATTTACACTGTTAAAATTTAACCAAGTGAATGTTTTTATTTTTAAATTTTAATTTCGCGATATAAATTTTCAAAAAAATAAAATAAAACAAAGTTAACTTGTTTTTAAATGTATTTAATTAATACACACTTGTTTAAGAATTAAATTTATCGTAGAATTTTAATTAGTAAGTTGAAATACACTAGGATTGTTTCAAAAACATTCTTTTACTAAATTTATATTTGCCATCTGATTTAGTTTTTTAAAGTAATATGTTTGTTAAAAACAAAACCGGTTGTTAGATATAAATTTAATTAAATAATATGTTTTTCAAATGGCACAATAGCGTTTTTATTTAATATCGAACAACCACGGAAAAAATATAAAATATATTGAAATTTAATTAATGATACCACAAATTGTATTCTACATATCAAAATAAACCGAAATATCATTAAAGACCATGAACCATGTGTGTTACAAAAAAACTTTTACGAAATTGGGAAAAACTTTTTTAAAAAGAAACAACAATTATAAAAAAAAAACAACAAAAAAATTGTAAAAATAAGTTTATTTAATAAATACAACTACCTAAAACTTCCTTGCAAATTGTCCATCATTGTATGAAGGGTATAACCCTCCCTTATTAAAATAGCCAGCGTTCGGATTATTCGCAAACACTTCTATTTCGAATTTATAACCCCTCAAAACTGAAGGGCTTTTCAGACCAATAGTTACACTTTTATCACCGATTCCACCACTCTCTATATTCGCTAATCCATCCTTATAATCTCTCAAATCAGTCACATAAATAGCCGATATAACTTCATTGTTTGGTGCGTTGACAATTATATCATCTGTTCTTGTCCATAGTGCTGGGTCAGCTTCTTTGATTTCACTAAAAATCTTTCTAGAATGTGGTTGTGTATATCCTAATCTTATATCATTGCCCAACACTACACCGAATAAAACTGTTAAGACTAAGCCAGATACAGCTTTCATTTTGAATAATACTGTATTAATTCTTGCAAATAAATGAGTAGCCTTAAGGCTAATGTGATTTATATAGCAAAGGCTGAGACTCCAGCGCGAAGTATATCGTTTCACAATAGGTTGTTAAAATATCTGTTTTTAGAATCTATTATATCATGTAATACTCAGAACTAAATACGTAAACATAATATTTGTCATACTATATTGTATTTTAACATTACTTTACTTGTGTTATCCTCTTTTAAGGATACTTAAGATTACATAAGATGCAAAGATAGAAAATTACAATTTACGATATAAAATGTATGTAATTTCTCAGAAATTATTTATTTACTACAGAACATTTCTTCTTCTTCTTCAATCTGTTGAAATAGATTTTCAATAAAAGTTTATTTATCAGTTGTTTAATATAAATTGGTCTAAACATCATAATGTTAGGAAGATGTCTCATAATCTATGTTCCCTAGCATTGTAATTTTACACTTAAAAAGGGGCTCCAGCCCTAATAAAATGTAAATATATTGTGTTATTTATGTGTAAAACAAATGATTATTATCTTGTTTTGTGTATGTGTAATTATTTAAATTATTTTATCATAATTTTCCCCCATATTGATTCGGGTATCTTAAAAAATACATTAAGGGTAAGGTTAAAGAACATACCACTAGCATCATGTGTAAGCTTAGATACATACTTGGCGGAAGAGTTTCGCAGTGTTTCTCCCGCGTATGGTATCTTTGACGTCGGTGCTTGTTGGTATTATATTTCATCAGGAGGCTTAAAGAAGCCGATATACATAAGCGTATTATGATTTATGGCATCACGTTCCTGCCTATGAAGGAGTAGCCTTCTAAATTCGACTTCTCAACCGTCGTACCTTCGATGAGTTCGTACCATTTCTTGAGCAGTTTTTCCTTTTTCTATGACACTACAGCAGTGAACTAAATGTGGTTATAAAAGAAGGTAAACTGTGTACCAAAAAAGACAAGCCCTTGAGGTAGTTAACAAACAGACATATTGTAATTATTATGTTAGAGTGAATAATATCTTTCCTAGATTAACTTTAACAATTAGCATGTACGTGGAAGTGTTCATTCATTCAAAGTTATGATATATCGCTAATATATCATGTAAACTACAATTTACTTCCACGTTTAATACTGTCATCATTTTTACTAATACGTTTTTCAACTTCGAACGTGTAATTATGGCAGTGTTATTTGTAATATTGGGATTGCTTTTTTTGGGAGTAACAAATTCCCATGATTTGTTTCTGGGATACCCGGATATGGCATCGAAAATTATCTACAGTAAAGTTCATCAAGAAAATCCAGCGATTTGGATAAGATCGGATACATTTACGGTAAACTGTTCAAGTAATGAGGTCATAAATGCCATAAAGATATTGGACTTACGCACCGACAAGTGGGGAGAAGCCTTTATTAAAGCTGGAGGCATTGGAGAGAAATACGTGACAATAGAATTGGACAGCCCTAGTGTTTTCCGCGGTTATAACTTTTGGGTTGAAGTGTACGCGATCCAAACTAATTCTTTTTTGTATAATCATGGAAAAAAGTGACTGTGTGACAGTAATTTAATTTTGTATTGTTTTTTAATTGTTATGTACTTTTTTAATTAAAGGTAAATTCAGAAAGAGTTTTTTTATAGAACAGGAAAGTCAACTAGTACACTGTTTTAAGTACTGATGGTAGGAAATAGTCATCGTCTGCAAACACCAAGGTTGTTAAGGATACTTCACTTTTTATATGACCTTTTTTTTAAACCTTCCCTGGATTTCAACAATTAATTCAAAATCAAAATTAGCCAAATCGGTTCAGCCATTGTCGAGTTTTAGCGAGACTAACGAACAGCAAACAAAGCGTAATAAAACAAAAATTTGAGTCGACAACATATATCCGCAAAATTCGGATTTACGAATATTTTGTTGAAATAATGATTAAAAATTCTAACGGTGCTGACAAACAAATTTTTTAAAGGTTACAAATATGTGGTGTAGATGGCTTGAGAATTTACTAAAGTATCGTAGAACAGAGCGCAGATTATCGTGAATCTTATTTTCTGTTCGTTCATAAAAGAGTAGAAATTAATAAATAGCAACACTATAAATATAGTGTTGTCTTTATTAAAGCAACGTAATAGTTGAAAGAATGTCTATTATTTGAGTTAGTATATAAAATTGCGTATTATGAGACTTCCGAGCGAAGCCGGGTTTTCATCTAGTGTATATTATCATGTATGTCAAAAATGAGTACAGTGTGTGTAACATTTATTTTTATTAATTTAATGTACGAGTACATACTTCTAATGCATATAATTAAAAAAAAAAGTTTTTACAGTTCATCGCAATGTAAATTTTAACTGTGCCAGTTTTCATACTCTATCGTTCGTGCAACTGTCGGAAAAACGGGCACAAAGTTTTTACTTCACGTATTCATGGAATGATTCGTCAACGCTTGAATTTTACGATAGAGTTATAGAAAAAATCAATCGAGTGTTAGCTCACACGCAGTAAAAGTGAAACTGTTGACGTAAGAGGAAAAGGAAAGAGAGAAAGATAGAGAGAGAGGTAGAGAGATAAATTAGGAATAGATCAAAAAAGTTTTTCGTATTTTAAAAATAAAACGTTGCAGTTATATTCACTTATATATATATATATATATATATATATATATATATATATATATATATATATATATATATATATATATATATATATATTATATATATATATATATATATATATATATATATATATATATATATATATATATATATATATATATATATATATATATATATATATATAAGAGAATATAACTGCAATACTGTACTAAACTGTAATGTATTCTAATTCCCTTGTCAGCTTAATCCTATAATAAATAAATTTAATCAGCTCGTTTCATTATGTTTCAATTCACAATGATACTAACGAAGTTTCACTTCAAAAAGAAAAAGACAGACGTAAAGCAATGCGCACATAGCATAATAGGTAACCATATATATGCTGTGTTAGAATTTTCTATTACCACGTCGACGTAATCATCTCAACATGTTCGTTGAATGCCTTTTATATCTTTGGCCTTGAAATGATTAATGCAATAAGCAAGTGAGTCACATTAGGTAATAGGTATAAGTTCTTGGAATCAGAAATATTATCGTTAAAAGTAGTATACTTTAAGTACCAATATTTCTGAAGTCAAATAAAACTTCTCTGGGCGTGTTGAGCGATTTTTGGTAGAGCTAAATTTTTGGTAGGCTTCATGAAACGTCACGCTTGACGTCATTCAGCCAAATTTATACTGTTACGAGATATGTTAAACTACAAATATTTCAGGAAGTATGAATTTGGCTGTGTATTGAATTTCATTAGTTTATTGGTTGTGCAGTTTTGTAGTGTAGCGTTCGTTATTTTAGTTTTACTATTATCCGCAGTCTCCATTACTGACTGTTTTACTTCCCGCTGCGTTAGTAGGGTTAGTTAGGGTTGAAAGTTACTGGTTTTGCCCCGAATTTCAAATATCGAATTTTCACTAAATCTCCAGGTCACTAAGACCTCACCTTAGGAACCTTTTCCGACTATTTTCACGATGACGTCAGTACCATAATTCACGAAAAAATCAAACCTCTCATAACATTTAAATTGCTTGACCTGTCGAAACGCAGTTAATACCATTCAATAGGGTTCCACTTAACTCAGACTGTCTAAGAATTTTAACCGATACGTCCTTAAACATTTTGAAAAAAAATTTAAATAAACTTTTTTTATATCATAACATAGCAAACAAGCAGATGGGTCTCCTGATGGAAAGAGCCAACCATCGCATATAGACACCAAAGATATTAATGGTGCGTTACTATCTTGTAGCGAGGTCTAATGCCATATGCATAAGTTTACCAGCTACCTTACCTTCCAAACCGGAACACGACAGTGACAAGCACTGACGCTACTGCAGCAGGAATAACAAGGCAGTGGTGCTAGACCCGGGCGAGACAATGCAGAAGTCTACCACCTAGTAGCCACGATGGTAGTGACTTGCATAGCCAATCGGTCGCCTTTTACGACCTGCCTGGTAGAACGGCAGTTGGCCTATTCTTCAAAGGAGCCCGGGCTGATCCGGATCAACACGGGGTCATAAAAAATAATCACATAACAAATAATAAGAAATACGAAAGTACTGATCAAAATTATAAATGTGAATTTCATCTGTAACGATGAACTCATTTAACTAGTTATACGTATGTATAGCTAGCGATCAGTACAATCGACGTAATCGATCATATAGCAAAGAAGAATTTCGCCACGTCAAACCTGTCGACACTAGCTCAGTGGAAGAGGGTCCCGGCTTTAGGGAGACAGTCACAAAGAATTGAAAGTTCGGAAACTTTGTTGTTGTTGGATCCCTCATGAACTGACAGCGAGCAGAAGCGGGCTCGCGTGGAATGGTGCTCACAGATGCTACTGAAGTACGACCACGGACATTCTAATGCTGTTTATGACATTGTCACAGGAGACGAAACGTGGATTTATTGTTTTGAACCCGAAAAAAAACAGCAATCTTGTGAATGGGTGTTTGAAAATGAGAATAGGCCAACAAAAGTGAGACAGGCGAGACACATTGATAAACAAATGATCGCGTTTTTTTTCTCAGCTACGGGTTCTATCTGTACAATTCCACTTGAGGATCAAAAGAGTTTTAATGCCGAGTGGTATTTTACTATTTGTTTACCCAGGGTGTTAGAAAAAGTACGCGAAAGACGACCCAAAAGCCGCATTTTGCTACATCATGATAACGCTTCTTCACACACGGCCAACAAAACAAAGTCATTTTTAGCTTCCGAAAAAGTACATCTCGTGACTCACCCTGCGCCGACCTAGCACCCTGTGATTTCCGTATTTTCCCCAAAATCAAAGATTTGATGAGAGGTTTTGCTTTTACCAACTCCGAAGAGGCAGTGATAGCGTTCAATCAGCACGTAGAAAACATGCCTTCAGATCTGTGGTCCTCGTGTTTTAAAAAATGGTTCGATCGTATGAAAAAATGTTTAAAATGTAAAGGAGATTATTTTGAAAAGCAATAAACATAATATTTTGGTTATAACATGTTGTTTTTTTAAATTACTCAAAATTTGTAGTGTGACCTACGTATATTCATGCCAAATTACAGCTTTTTAGTACTAAAAATTTCTGAGCTGGGCTGCGTACGGATGGACAGACATGGCGTGACGATGATAATACAAACAAATAATTTGCTTACTTTGGGGTTAGATTAATCCTTGTGATTTGTCCGGCGCTATTATGATTATTATTAAACTTTTGCATTTATAATAGTAATAGATATGATAATATTAATAAGATAGGATAATATTAATAGGATAAAATTAATAATTGACCCGCGCAGCTTCGTCGCTTTCATACAAACTTTAAGTCCCCTTAGGGGTTGATTTTTGAAAAAAATCAGCCTAATTTGACACCGGATCTCTAACTATCTCCATGCCAAATTTTATAAAAATCCGTTCAGCAGTTTAGCAGTGAAAGCGTAAAAGACAGACAAACAGGCTTTCGCATTTATAATATCATAGACAAAATATTAATTTTCTTCCTAATCTCTTATAATATTAATATGGCTATTTTGGACATAAAACGCACATAATTTTTTAAAAATGAATATATATATTTTTAAATAAAACAGAATAAAAACTAACCTATCACTTTATTAAGAACACAGAACCGTTATCAAGCGTAAATTTCAATCAAATATCTAAATCCAGAACCACGTTCACTTTTCAACTTGATATTCACAAACGGGAATCCAATACCTCCTCTATTTATAGCCGGTTCAGCAAGTCCATTGTCAAGATCCTTTATTGCTATCCCTTTAATCTTCTGATCTCCTACTGGATATTCAAAATAGATCTCTTGCTCCCTTTTCACTAATGGTATCGCGTTTGCTTCAATAGTCTTTTCATACACCTTTCTTACTAGTCCATTGTAATCAGATATTTGGCCAACAATCACTGTTTTGGCGCCAACAATTGCAACAAAGGCACAGAATATACACAATTTTAAAAACATGGCGGACGTGTTGTTCGAGTGAGTGTTTTGTAATTACAAGTTATAGTGATGTGAATTCATTGAAGGCAGCGAGGATTAAAGGTTAAATGTGTGGACTGTATGACGCAGCAGTAAAACACGGCTTACATGGATTTATTTAAAAATATCCTTTTTATATTTTAGGCTTAACATATCATCACGTCAGTTTCCTAGCGTTGTGGACAGTGTAAAAAAAGTCAATAAACATGCCATTTCAGAGCTATTTACTGATTTGCGTGGTGAATGGATGTTCCATAATGATTTTACCTGCTTGTAACGACAGTGATTAATTACTAAAGCTGGAGCGATAATTCTCGAGTTTTTTGAAAAAACTTCAACAATATTTGTTTCTGATTCGCAAAACCAACCAGAGACTTAAAAATTTGAACCGATTAGGTTACCAAATCAATAGATCCTGATACAGTCATAAAAATAACCAACAAATAATTTACGACCAAATACGAGTATATATAATTTTTAAACAGCTAAACAAAGGCGGTTCGCGATTTATTATTTATTTTCCTACATAAGAACTGTTTCATTCATTAATTTATTTGTCTTTTTTATGGATAGCAAACTAGTAGACGGGTCGCCTGCTGGAACGAGCATCTATCGTTTATAAGCACCAAAGTTGTTATGCCACATGCATAAGTTTACCAGCTACCTTTCCCTTCAAACCGGAATATGATAGTGGCAAGCATTGATGCTTTTGTGGCAGCAATAGGTAAAGCGGTGGTACCAAAACTTGGGCGAGACGTTACAAACTCTACTACGTTATAGCCACTATGATAGTGACACATATAACCAATGGTTCGCATTTTACGAATTGTCTTTCAAAATTGCCCGGACCAACACGGGATTTTTTTTACTATGTACTGTCGCTGATTCATTGTAATTTTATTAAACCCGATTAAAACCCATCATTGGATAGATGGGTTTCAATTGGAGGTAAGGTAACCTATGATTGAGCTGGTGAGTAAAGTCACGAGTTACAACTAATTTATAATAATTTTCTTATTTTACTTTTTTATATTAACTTAAAGTCGACTCCCGCTACCTTGACACATATTTTCCGGCATCTTTTTTTAATATTTTTTCAATTGTATTTAAGTACCTAGTAAGAAATATGTGATTATAAAAAAATAATTAATTTAAAATAATCTTTAGCAATCCTGAGTTTGGTTGTGGTGTATTATCAGTTATCCCCTTCATGTTTTGGAAAAGCATGTAAAGATAAGTTTTAGTTATCGTTAAGTTTGGCTATTTCGTATTTAGTCGCCAAAATTGACAAATGTTATAACAGGTTTCATCACCTATTTTACCAGACAACAAATTGATGCATCGTACATTTACTAACCTTTGGATCAACCTACTCACTCTACAACTGAAACGGTGTGATAATATTTATTTTTTTGTAAGTTGAAATAAAAATATAACGTTGAATTTAAGTTTTATTTTAAATAATCACAATAACACTTCAAATATAAATTTCTATTTGAAATCTGTACCCTGACCCTCTTTCACTTTTTAATTTAATGTTTGTGAATGGAAACCCAATCCCTCCTCTGGTTATCGATGGTTCAGCCAATCCATTGTCAAGATCTCTTATGGCTATTCCTTTAATTGTCTGAGTTGTATCTGGATATTCAAAAGCAACCTCCTGCTCGCGTTTAATAAACGGTATTGCGTTAGTTTCCATGATACTTTCGTACACTTTTTTCACAGGATGATACTGATTATTACTTATTTGACCAACAATCACAGTTTTAGCGTTCCCTATTGCATAAAATACACAAAAAATAAACAGTTTTAAAAACATTTTGGATGTGATGCTCGAATGGGAATAACAAGCTGGACTAGTGTGGTTTTCATTGAAATTAAAACATTAAGGTTAATTAAATGTTGTTATGACGTTGCGATAAGATGGGGCTTACATGAATTTAATTGTGAAAAAACTTTTACAATTTATTTTTTTACTTTTTTTATATAAAAATATATTTACACATTACGGTGGTGAGTGATGGACAGATTTTTTGTATTATTTATTGCATCGTTTGTAAATGACAAAAATGTCGAACGAAATATGGTAGAGTTCTGCATTGTCTAGCCCAGGACTGCTATCACCGCTTTACTTATTCCAGGCGCGATAACGTCTGTATTTGTTATTGTCCTGTTCCGGTTTGGAGGGTCAGGTAACCGGTAACCCGGTATGTAGTATCTGTATAGATGGTGGTCTTTTCCATTAGGAGCGCCAACGGCTTGTTTAATAAGTTCATCTTACAGATGACTTTCACATTTATAATTTTGATCAGGACTTTCATATTTCTAATTATTTTTGTGTTTTAGCGCAACGCTAAAACACAAAAATAAGTAGTGCTAAAAAACAAAAAAATTGAAAACACAAGTCCTGATCAAAATTATAAATGTGAATTTCATCTGTATCGATGAACTCATTTAACTAATTATACGTATGTATATCTAGCGATTAACACAATCGATGGATTCGATCATATAGCAAAGAAGAATTTAGCCACTTTGAACCTGTTAACACTATCTCAGTAGTAGAGTGTCCTTAAGCCGGGGTACGTCGTAGGTTCAAATCCTGCGTGTCGAAATTTTTCTTTGTTGTTTTTAAAGTTTTTCAAGTTTTCCCAAGCACGGAGTGAGTGCTAAAACACAAAACTAATTAAAAAGTAGTGTTTAATTCAATATATCGCTTATTTTATTTTGAAATTAACGAGCGTTATAAGGCGTGTACTTTTGGATTTTCCAAACTTCATTTTATTAATTATTGCATTCTTGTGAAACGGGGTCGAGCAGTTAGTGTTATATAATAACTAGCTGGGCCCGAGATTTCGTCCGCGTGAAAAAAAAAACTAAAATAAAAGCAGTCTAAGTTACTTCTTATTACATCAGCAATTTGCCAGTGAAAGTCCCGTCAAAATAGGTCCAGCCATTAGATATAAGCTGGAACAAACAGACAGACAGGCAAAAATTATAAAAAAATGTTATTTTGGTATAGGTACCGTGTATACATACATATGCGTTTAGTAAAAAGCGGTTATTTTTATATTACACATTCCAATTTTACTTATTTGTATAGACATAGATATATTTTCTATATATTGTTTGAACTGGTCGTCATGTAAGCCCATGATAAAATTGTAATTCACATTAGCGTGCGTATCGGCGGTATCGACAAGGCTGGCCAGAGGTCACGTATCTGTTCCATTTGCTAGATTAACCGCCGAATGTCGTCTATATTGGCTCGCTCGCTCGCGATACGATTTCCATTGAAATCGACCTAACCAATTTATTTAATGTCCACAAACAGTGACCACTGATATATTGTATAGGGTTGGCTAATTTTTATTCATTTTTTAAATCGTAGAATAGCGCAAAAACAGAAGTTTTCAATGATAAAAATAAATAAAAAATCGGCCAAGCGCGAGCCAAACTCGCGCACGAAGGGTTCCGAACCATTATAGCAAAATAAAAACGAAAAACACGTTCATTGTATGGGGAGCTTCCCCCCCCTACTCTTGATATTTTCATTTTTTATTTTTAGTATTTGTTGTTATAGTGGCAACGGAAATACATAATTTGTGAAAATTTCAGCTTTCTAGCTATCACGGTTTATGAGATACAGCCTGGTGACAGACAGACAGACAGCGGAGGCTTAGTAATAGGGTTCCGTTTTAGCTTTTAGATACGGAAGCCAAAAAACGCTTATAAACAAACATGTTATTGGTGGGTACGTCTGCGTCGCAGGATGGTGAATTGTAATGCAAAATGCTTAGGAATAATAACTCATAGAGTCATTAGTAGTAGTAAGTATATCATAGATATGAAATATTTAGGTATATTTTGTCTATACTCGACATCGTGTATTGGTATATAATCACGTATAATTGCACTTTTCAATATCAAACAAATGAGCCCAAACACGAAGGGATTACTAGTAGAGGTTGAAGAGTTCCACTGTCCACCTCCTGACTATCATCAGATCCTCATATTCATTTATACAGTACTCGTAAATACCAATCAAAGAGCACGAAGGGATTACTAGTAACAATTGAAGAGTTCCACTGTCCACCTCATGACTCCATCAGCAGATCCTAGTATTCATTTATAACGTATAGTACTCGTCAATACCAATCAAATGAGCCTAAACACGAAGAGATTACTAGTAATGGTTCAAAAGTTCCACTATCCACCTCCTTACTCTATTTTCAGACCATCGTTACCATGTACAAAGTATAGCACTCATCATTACCAACCAAATGAGCCCAAACACGAACAGTTGTGAAGTCAAACCGACTATATCTCAAAAAAAAAAAAAAAAACGTCAGTTTTACGAACTGCTGACGGAATGGCAGATAGATCGTTTCTTTAAAGGGGGGCTGGGCCAACAAGGGGTAGTTTTAGCACAATGCTCAACCGGTTTAATATTTATAAGGGTGCTTAAAAAAGAATCTAACAGAAATATAATTTTAGTTATGTAGTGTCGAATATGGAAAGCGAAAAATATATTTTTGTTTAATTTTAATAACGGCAATGACATAAATTTCTTAGTAGTATAAATAATGAAAATGTAAAAAAACAATATCATCACGCCCGTATCCCCGAAACGGTATTTTTTGGTTTGCCCGTCCCGGGAATCGAAACCGGGAAGTGTGATCAACGCCGACATCGGACTACTAGACCACACAGGCGATGAAAATGTAAAACAGCAAAAAATTAATCAACTAAGTATAGGTACTATTTTCAAATATCTATACATATATTTATTATATCGCCTCTGTGGTCTAGTGGTCCAGCGTTGGCGTCGACCACATGAGGTCCCGGGTTCGATTCCCAGGTCGGGCACATAAAAAAAGTGTTTTTCAGTTTTCTGAGAAACACAAAGTTGCCCGGGATTGGAAAGTGCCCGGTTGGCGATAGGCTTGCCACCTATCACATTGTGGGACCAAGTATCTTCGGCTAATCGTGGGTGCACTTGTGTACCTCTGCCTACCCCTTCGGGGATATGGGCGTGAAGATACTATATTTATTATATAACGTACGGGGAAACGGAACCATTTGTGCACGAGCAAACACGCACTTAGCCTGTTTTATTGAATGCACAGATGACCGTATTTCGATCAATGATGCCACGATGTAAAAAAGTTGAGATGCGCTGCCCGCATTCCAAATGTCAGCATGAAAAGCAACAAGGTAATTGCCCGGCTTTCACTTAGTCACGCGCAGTATCGTGTTGCGGCAATACACCACTTTTTACTGCCGTCAGCCAGGCACAATAATATTGTAAAATTATCCAGAAAAATGCCTTCATGTGTCTTTAGACAATGTTCAAATTATACAGCAACAGTGAGAGATCGAGATATTTCATTTCATACGTAAGTAAATGTATCTAACCAAAAAATGTATTTTATTTTAATTCGGCCAGAAATAGTCACAGAGCGAGACGTACTCTGTCTTGCGAGTGAAAGTGAAAGAGATGTCACTGGCCGCACGTCAAATGGCGGCCGGTGACTCTACATGACAAGAGTGGCGGCGCGGCGCTATAACAAGCTAGGGATGGGCACGTGAAAGTATTCTTGTTTATTATATCGATGTTTTCAAATAGCATTGACAAATATCGGGAGAAAACGATTGATATACTTTTACATCAATGGAGAAAACTAACGATCTATTGCAACATAAAATTGTTTTAATTTCACATGTGTACACTATATATGTATTTTTATCATTTTTTTAAATGCACAGGTTTCGCGTATTAACGCATCATCAGGGCTAAATTGTTTTAATATTTTAATTAAGTTATAATTTGGTCTTATATAATTTTATAATTTGAAAAATTTCAGCACTAAAAATATTGTGTAGCTTGAAAATATGTTATCTTGAGAACCTTTGTACTCTTTTTGTCTTTTGTGTCACTTATGATTCTTAAGTGATCTTTTGTGTCACACTACTCATTTTATTAAAATTTGAATATAGATATTGAAATTTGTTCTATCTAATGCGCATGTACAATCTTAAAAAAAGTATCTTCACGCCCATATCCCCGAAGTGTTAGGCAGGAGTACAACAAGTGCACCCACGATTAGCCGAAGATACTTGGTTTCACAAATGTGATAGGTGGCAAGCCTATCGCCAACCGGGCACTTTCCAATCCCGGGAAATTATGTGTTTCTCAGAAAACTGAAAAAAAAAACACTTTTTTTTATGTGCCCGACCCGGGACCTCATGTGGTCAACTCCAACGCTGGACCACATAGAGGCGACGCATGTACAATTCTTTTCATACTTTTTTGAAGTATTAAGTATTCTGTTAAGCCCCGTTTTTACTTTGATTAGTTCGAATGCGAGTGTTTAATGCAAGTTGCAAGTCCGCCGTGTTGGTCCCCGCCTCCTTTGAATAATAGGCCAACTGCCGTTCTGCCAGGCAGGTCGTAAAAGGCGACCGATTGGCTATCGAGTCACTACCATCGTGTCTACTAGGTGGTAGAGTTCTGCATTGTCTCGCCCGGGTTTGGCACCACCGCCTTACCTATTCCTGCCGCAATAGCGTCAGTGCTTGTCGCTGTCGTGTTCCGGTTTGGAGGGTAAGGTAGCCGGTAAACTTATGCATGTGGCATTAGACCTCGCCACAAAATAGCAACGTACCATTAACATCCTTGGTGTCTATAGGCGATGGTTGACTCTTTCCATCAGGAGACCCATCTGCTTGTTTGCTATCTTATGATATAAGAAAAAAAAATTAAGTAAAAAATAGGTGAAGACAGCCGTTGATCAGTGCAAATTATTAGTATTAAGCGTAGTAAAAGTGAATAGACGCTGATTACTAATTACTCGAAGGGACTAACGGCTGCATTCACGTATTTTTGCTTAATACTAAGCACCTGCATTAAATAATCGCACTAGCACTAATCAAACTGAAAATGGGGCTTTATAGTACCGTAAATTATAAATGTGCACTGCTGCTACGTTTGTAAGGTTGCCTTTTTTAGCTTCTACACCTAGAATATGGAGCCTCGCCGCCTAGGACTCTCTGAGTTATGCTTATGACTTACCGAACATCATTTAGAACCCGAGTTCTTTCACGAAGATGCTGTAGGTTTTTAGATAACCTTTATCTCCGACACCGAAAATTATAAGTGACGTTGCAATTAAAAAGTCAATTTGTGTAAGTGCAAGAAAATCTTTCCGGTACTTTGAATGTTCGTGTAAATTTTCCGTAAGGAAATATCGTTATTTAACGATAGCAACAGAATGCCGCAAGCGGCGACATTACCTATTTTTCACGATGATTATGGGTCGTGCATTATTGATTATCAAAACTTTTTCTTATGAAGTGAAACTTCTTTAGAATCGTTCTGATTTGAAATACTATGAAACGGAAAAGCGTCACGATAGAGAAACAAACACATATAGGTTTAAGCCGACGAGAGAATGAGATATATTTCATTACATTTTATATTTAAAATAGCATCTATCAAATGGTTCCGAAACCAGCCAGATACAAATAGTACAATCAAAGAGATTTTACTGCGCATTTTTACTTTTAAAATACGAAAAACCTTTTTCCTCGATGTCCCCCGTGTTGGTCCCGGACTCCTTTGAAGAATAGGCCAACTGCCGTTCTGCCAGGTAGGTCGTAAAAGGCGACCGATTGGCTGTGAGAGTCACTACTATCGTGGCTACTAGGTGGTAGAGTTCTGCATTCTCTCCCCGAGTTTGATACCACCGCCTTACCTATTCCTGCCGCAATATATAAATAACTTGTAAAAAGTTTTATTGAATAAAGTATTTCTGATTTCTGATTTCTGAATAGCGTCAGTGCTAGTCACTGTCGTGGCTCGGTTTGGAGGGTAAGGTAGCCGGTAAATTTATGCATATGGCATTAGACCTCAGCACGTGATAGCAACGCACCATTAACAATTTTGGTGTCTATAGGCGATGGTTGACTATCAGAACTATGTGCTTGTTTGCTATCTTATGATGTATATAAAAAAGTCTTCAATTTCTCACTCTCTCTCTTTCGATTTTTCCTATTTCAATCCAAAGTTTTACTTCTACCGCATGAGTTCACACTTGATTTTTTAAATTTTAGATTACCTAAAGACGGGTTGATGAAAGAAAAATGGCTAAGAGTAATTAGGAGACAACGGCGTGAGGAAGCCTGGACGCCGACACCTTATTCTTCTGTTTGTTCCGATCATTTTGTTAAAAGTGATATTTATACAACTGGCAAAAATCTTCGAAGACTGAAAAAAACAGCAGTTCCAGTAATTGAGGTAAATGTCATCTATCTATATTATTATGAATGCGAAAATTTGGATGTTAGGATAGATGGATGTTTGTTACTCAATCACGTAAAAACTACTGAACGGATTTGAATGAAATTTGGTATACAGGTAGATGATGACCTGGAATAGCAATAGCAACTTTATATTCCGAAAAAATTAGGTGATCCCGCGGGATTTACCAAAAACTTTTACGATGCAGCGGACTGCACGCTTCAGCTAGTATAATAATATAAGGACAGCAAATCCGAAGATGGCTTACCTTAACTATTCCAGCCGTAAAACTGTTAATGCTTGTCACTGTCGTGTTTCGTTTGGAGGGTGAGGTAGCCCATAAACTTATGCAAGTTGCATCAAAACCTCGCCGCACGAATAGCAACGCACCATTAACAACTTTTTTGTCTATAGGCAATGTTTGTCTCTTTCCATCAGGCGAGCCATTTGCTTTTTTGCTATTTTATGATATAAAAAAACAGATGGCTTTCCTGAAGGAAGGAGATTTTTTATATCATAAGATAACAAACAAGCGGATTGCTCTCCTGGTGGAAAAGAAGCCATCGTCTAAAGACACCAAAGTTGTTAGTGGTGCGTTGCTATCCGTGTGGCGACATACTTAAGTCTATAATAACCACATCCACATGCATAAGTCTATCGGCTATCTATCCTCCAAATCGGAACACGACAATGACAAGCATTGACGCTATTGTGGCAAGAATAGTTAAGGCGGTGGTAAGGTGGTGGTGAGTCGTTGCGGAACTCTACCACATAGTAGTCACGATGGCAGAGCCACTCGGTCACCTTTTACGACCTGCCAGAACGGCAGTTGGTCTTTTCTTCAAAGGAGCCCGGACCAACACAGGGAGAGATAACCATCGCCTATAGGATGTTAATGGTTTGTTACCACGAAATAAAGAAAACAAGGGGAAGTGAAGAGTGGGCGTGCCGCGTGCGTCACTATTATGCACTTTTACTCTAAATTGCCTTAGTGATACTTACCATATCATTAGGAGATAGTCGTCGTGCGAAAATCTATTATACACTGAATTATGCCGTATTGTGCCATCCTTGAATGCAGAAATGATAGTAGAATACAGATGATTAAAAATGGAGATATGTCATATCATTCGAAAGTACAATTTTCATTTTATTTTAATTAAATTCCTGATTTAATATAATCTCTAATGATATAATAGAAAGTCAAGCTAAAATCAGCCGTACACCTTACATATAAAGTTCATTTTAGGTTGACCTAATTTTTCTAGAAAGATATACGTAATGACAGTCATTACGTATATCGTTCTAGAAAGTTCTCTACTCAAATATGATCAACTGAAAACTACGGAAAAATCAATGCTGCCATCTATTGTAGAATAGCGAAACTATTACGATCTTAAGTTTCACTATTGTACAAATAGATGAGTCTATTTTGAATAGACTACAAAAGGACGTAAATACTCTTTTTTTTTGTAGCAAAATAAAATTTATTGTAACGCAGTTTGGTATATTTTTAAATGTTCTGTTTGTGTGTTTCGGATTATTTTTGTTTAAAATGAAAACGACCAATGAAACAATGTTTGCATTAGTAGTTTATATGCAACAATGCTTATTTTATGTGTGAGTGTGGCGATCGCGGTCCTGATACAAATGTTTGTACTTGCCAATTCCGTTGTTTTCTTTATTTCGTGTTTGTTACTATCTGTATAGCGGTATAATAATATAAGTTTACCTTACCCACCAAAACCGGAACATGACAGTGACAACTATTGACGCTACTGTGGCAGGAGTGGGTACCTAAAGCGGACGAGATTTTGCGGACTCTATGACAATATTCTGTGTCTACAGCCTAGTAGTCATCACAAACACATTTGCCAATGTTCCGCTTTTTATTGTGTAATAGCCTGCGCAAACGACGGACTTTTCTCCGTGGCGGAGAAAAAAGTACGCTCCGCGGATAAAAACTCCGCCGCGAATTTGTCCGCACAACGCGGACTAAAGTCCGGCGTATGCGTTGCTTCGCCTAGTCACACGTGTTCTATTCTTTTCGGGGACTCCCCCGTACTTTTGTCCAGTCCCCTCTATGCATGACCTCGGTTATTCGGGGGACTTTTTCTACTCGGTACATTTAATCTCTCGTTTGCGTTACCCCATACAGTTGTAAGTGATCTATTTTAGCAGACAAAAAAGTACGCGGACAAAAATCCGTCGTCTGCGCAGGCTATAAGTTTGAGTTAGAGGCCATCCATAAATTATGTCAAACAAATTTCATGACTTTTTAACCCCTCCCCCGTCCTTGTCACAGCTGGTCACATTTGTGATACCCTACCTAGAGTGATGTCACATATTTTACAATTTCACATTGGAATAATGATCTCATTCGATTATTTTTTATTTGTACAGGTAGCTTTTTAAATTTAGTGTTGTAATACTTAGATATAAAATGTTATACTTTGAAAAAATGTTATGTCACAAAATTTGGGACCCCTCCCTACCCCTTGCCGCACATAATTTATACTTTCCATCGTCGGTACTTGGTGAAACTGCATCATATTGATTTTTAATACAAACATTTGTACTGTTTAACAATTGTAACTTAAATTTTATTTATATCACAATCGCTTAATTTTACAGCCAAACGGTTTCGCCTAGTAAAGCATCATCAGGGCTTCTTTCACATTATTATTTTTTTTTGCATTATATTATTTTAAAATCTAAATATTTTACATACAATAAAATGCGAGTACGTAAGATAGATGAACAATAATTATTTTTTATTATAAAAAATCATTATATAAAATAATTATTATAAATAATCCCTTGTCACGCAATGTCACACTTCGCCGACCCCCTCCCTCCCCCTTGACGTGTGACGCAATTTATGGATGGTCCCTTTATGTGTATGAATTATAAAAGATATTATGTTATACATGATATACATAGCGTATAGTATATTTTAGGATTTGCTTAGGGCTACATAATATGTCCTCACAATTTAGAGGCACCGCATACCTACTCTCTGTTGGCCTAAACGTTCACTGGAGGAGAATGCTATAGGTATTAAGTTTGCCTTTCGTACAAAATTGTTTTAAGATGTATAAGAAAGTTAAATAAATAAATAAACTGAATGACTAACAGAATGTCAGAAGGTCTATTCTTTAACAGGTTCTGATCCAATATGGTGAATGTTATTCTTTATGAGCTGCTTTATTGTTTTATTATTATACTTATAACACTAGCGATTTAATGGATGATTTTAATTGTTGTCTTAGGAGAGAAAACCTCTCCAACCGCGTTGATCTATTTTTGGAAGGAACAAAATTGCTGGAGGCACGTAACAATGTCGATTAGACCAAATTCATTCTGTTGCGAGACGAGTGAAATTGGTTGTGTATTTTTAACCGACTTCCCAAAAGAAGGAGGTTTTCAATTTGTCTGTATATTTTATGTTATGTTTGTTACTTCAGAACTCACTCAATAAATGTACTACTCTCATATCGGAGGCCAAGATGCACTTTGGGTCGTTGAGCCAGTGGAGTAAGTCGGGAAGTATCTCAGAACTCATTCATGAGCCGATCATCTGCCATTTTTGAACCGAATTTGAAATTTATTCTTTTGTTAGAGATGATGTACTTCCCGTAAGGTATCATTTTTATAATTTAACGAGCTTTAATCCTCGGCGTCGCTCGCATATTTTTAATAAAAGTATCCTATGTTAATTCTAATACCTCCAAGAATATTATGTGTAGGTACACAGTTTCATGATGATCGTTTAAGTAGTTTTCGCGTGAAAGCGTAAAAAACAAACTTACATTCGCATTTATAATAATAGTACCTAGATAGGGATTTTGCGAAGAGTTAAAAATATATATAAAAATCAATTGCTGTTCGTTAGCCTCGCTGAAACTCGGGAACGGTTATACCGATTTGGCTAATTTTGGTTTTGAATTAATTGTTGAAATCCAGGGAAGGTTTAAAAGGTGAGAAAATATAGAAAAAAATAAGAATAGTTAAAAAGGCAGAAAAACGTTTGCCAGGTCAGCTAGTTATAAATAAATAAGTAAATATTAAGGGGACAAATAACAATTACTGATTTAACCCCAAAGTAAACAAATTATTAGCTTGTGTTATGGGTTAACGTCAACGATACTAATACATAGAAATACATATATAAATGCTGGGATATATTTCATAAACACCCAAACCCGGAAATACAAATATTTATCCTCATCGTCATATTTATTCTCAAACGCTTGTCTCCGTCGGGGATCGAGCCCCATCGATTGCGTAGCCAGGGTCGCTAATCACTCGACCAACGGGGCAATTATATTACATAAATTTATTTTTTATGCAATTTTATGTAATGTATTATTTAAATGTTCACTTCTGCCGGCAACACAGACCACATGAATACTAATAGACACGCCATTGGGAATTTAATCCGTGGTCGGCAATGCCCATAAACTACTTTGTTTTTCATTTCAGCGCAGAAAGAAGTTTAAAGAAGAAAACGATCGTACATCATCACCAAATAGTTTGGAGGATGTAGGCTTATCAGATGAAGATTCCATATTTGATAATCCCATGAAAGCATATTTAGAGGAGAAACTTCAGAAAGTTTCTGAAGATAAACGTCAACTACAGTTAAAAAATTATTATTTGACGAGAAGAAATAAGAAACTCAAGGAAAAATGCAAGAAATTAAAGCAAATGTTGTCAGAGGTCCAAACACAGTCGATAGACTGCGATGTCGTATACTCTGATGCCACCGACTCTGATGCAATTAACTCCGATTAGTAACCAATACATAACATCGTCGATGAAGTGGGTACCAATACCTCCTAAGTGTTAAGAATCTAATTTTACACCAGAAGAAAAAAAAACTGTTACAAATAGGATTTTATTTATTTTGATCAACTATTTATAGTAAAATAGTTTTCAATACATGTTTATTTACACGTTATGTTTACGTTTTATAGGGATGTAGTCATTTATGAGATATTGATTCTAGAAATTGAAAATCCACTTTAATGTTGAGAGTGTAGTCGGCTGTCGCTGCAGTTAGATGTTTCCATAAAATACATACGAACGAATGAATTCTATCACTTAGTAGATATTTTCACATAGCTCAAGAAGTTTATTGGTAAAAAATTTTTAGATAGGAGTGAATACAATCTACGCGAATATGAGTTTTCTGTCTATTGTAATAAATAAGTAATAAAGTATCTTCACGCCCGTATCCCCGAAGGGGTAGGCAGAGGTACAACAAGTGCACCCACGATTAGCCGAAGATACTTGGTCCCACAAATGTGATAGGTGGCAAGCCTATCGCCAACCGGGCACTTTCCAATCCGGGGCAACGTGTTTATCAGAAAAGTGAAAAAACATTTGTTAAGTGCCCGACCCGGGAATCGAACCTGGGACCTCATGTGGTCGACGCCAACGCTGGACCACTAGACCACAGAGGCGATCCACTAGACCACAGAGGCGATATAAGTAATTTTGGACTAGATTGTCAGTTAGGAGGTATTGGTACTACATCGACGATATGTATTTTATATTCCTACATAATATGACGTATTTTATATTCTGTTCGACTCAACATTCTTCATTCGAACCGCAAAGGACTGGAACATGCTTCCGGAGTCTGTGTTTCCTGACAAGTACAACCTGGGGATCTTCAAAAGAAAAGTGAACAGGTACCTTTTAGGGAAGCGCGTTGCATCTTAGGCCGCATCTTAGCTTACCATCAGGCGCGATCGTGGTCAACCGCCTCCCTATCGATAATAAAAAAAATATATAAAAGAAACTAGCTGACAAGGCAATCGTTGTTTTGTCATAAAAATTACTTGTATTGAATATTTTGGTGGGGTACTTGAGGGAGGGGGTTATTGAGATAAAAAAGCTATTCTACTTTTTAGGTTGGACCAAACATTAGACATCTACAAAACTTCATTAAAACCGGTTCAGTAGTTTAAACAATGTGACACGTATTTTTTTATTTTTATTTTATACTAGCTGTTGCCAGCGACTTCGTCCGCGTGGACATCGTTTACTCCGCACAGCACCTCCCCCGTAGGTAATAGCGTGATAATATGTAGCCTATATGTTGACCCGACCTGTTAGTAATATTCATGCAAAATTTGAAGTAAATCCATGCAGCCCTTTTTTAAGTTAGCCCGGGCATACATTACAGACAAAAATTCTAAAAACTATATTTTTGGCTTCGATATCGATTGTAGATCACGCCCCAAGTATTCTTTTAAAAAAATATTCAATGTACAGTTTTGACTTTCCTACGATTTTATTATATGTATAGATCATAAGATAGCAAACAAGCAGATGTGTCTCCTAATGCAAAGAGTCAACCATCGCCTATAGACACCAAAGATGTTAATGGTGCGTTGCTATCTTGTGGCTAGATCTAATGCCACATGCATAAGTTTACCGGTTACCTTACCCTCCAAACCGGAACACGACGGAGACAAGCACTGACGCTATTGCGGCAGGAATAGGTAAAACGGTGGTACCAGACCCGGGCGAGACAATGCAGAATTCTGCCACCTGGTAGCCACGATGGCAGTGACTCGCATAGTTAATCGGTCGCCTTTTACGAACTGCCTGGCAGAACGCATGAGAGATTGCCATTGCCATTCCGTCACACGGATACGCAACGCATCATTAACATCCTTGGTGTTTATAGATGATGGTTTTTCTTTTCATCAAAAGAGCCATCTGCTTGTTTGCTATCTAATGATCTAAAAAAAATGTTACTACCATCCTTAGTCCTCCTCTCTCCTTCTTAAGACTTAGTTCGACCTGCTGTCCCTAAACGTGTCAAATAATTTTTGGACGCCCTTATTTGTCCAGGGATATTTATTTATTTATTACAATTTATATTTGTAGCATTAATGCATATGCTTTACGGCAGATAAGGTGGCGCTATTATCATGCCACAAAATTTACAGTTCTTTATTAGAGCCACTCCATACACTTTCTATTTCCTATTATTTTTGACAGCCCTACAAATCACGCTCGTGTGGAAATGGAGGCCGTAATAAATTTTTCGTAGAAACAGTAATCGCAAATGGAAATTATGTAGTCATTGTTAGTTATATCAAGCTTATAAATGAGCAATCGCCCACCCGTAACTGTGACTATGTGAATATTTATTGATCAGAGACTAAACAATAAAATCTCTTTTATATTTGGCAAGCGACGTGGACACACAAAGTAACATGTGTGTACGGATATTATGATTTATGGTGTATGTCAAATGAATATCGCTTCTATAATCTAGTAGTCCCTTTAGTTACTCTAAAAGTAGTCCAGTGTCGGCGTTGACCATCTGAGGTCCCAGGTTTGATTCCCGGGTCAAGCAATTCAAAAAAATGTGTTTTTTGTTTTTAAAAATCAATCCCTATTTTTCGTGGTCACGATATCACGCGTGAATGGCTTGACCGATTTCGCTAATTCTTTTTTTTGTTGTGTTTGTCAATTGTCAGGACCTTCTCCTTATAAGAAAATTGCCTGAAAAATTAGAAAATTTAAGAATACTTAACCAATATATAAAGTTCAATGCCCTTTTCGGCCGCCTGCAATGACAATCCCGTATCTATATACATATAATAAAATCGTAGAAAAGTCAAAACTGTACAATGAATATTTTTTTAAAAGAATACTTGGGGCGTGATCTACAATCGATATCGAAGACAAAAATATAGTTTTTAGAGTTTTTGTCTGTTTGTCTGTATGTATGTACTGCATGGATTTACTTCAAATTTTGCATGAATATTACTAACAGATCGGGTCAACATATAGGCTACATATTATCACGCTATCACCAACGGGGGGGAGCTCTGCGGAGTAAACGAAGTCCGCGCGGACGAAGTCGCTGGCAACGTTTTTCCGCTACGGATGTCTAATATGTGTGGCAAAACAACGTTTGCCGGGTCAGCTAGTTTATTATAATAGATATTTTAGTTCTTTTTTATCTCCCTATCATAATTAATTATTAAAAATTACAATACATCCGATTCATTCTTAGTGAACACAAGCCTATTATGTCGAATTCAATAATACTTCATATTACATATTATTATGTTAAAATCTGTCAAGTCTTGACGCTTAAAACATTAGCCTCCTTATGGCGTGGTCTAGTAACAAAAACGTGACATTGGAACGTTTGAATGAATGTATTGATATGATTAAATACTTGAATACTTGTTATCTATATCTTTTTATCAGATACAAATCTCTTGATAGTAACTCTGATAGCGACACTAGTTACTGAAACATTTCGCTATAACTAAACATGTTTCGCTTGTGAAAAACGTCTACATTTCTAATAACAAAATGGCGGGAAAAATATATTATCTGTTGTTCGTAATACTTTTTAGTGATGTACAAATGGAGAGTGTTTTTGAAGGTTCAAGAGTGACCGGTGACACGTTGCTACATCAAAGTGAAGAAGTCAAGATACCATATTTTTATATCCGATCAACAGATGTCGCTTTTCCCAAATATAATGAAGACGCTGGAAATATATCAGCAATTTTCATAACGGACAATACGGATAATGGTTTCGCGGAAATTGACTATGGAGGTGTTGGACTCACGTATGCAAATATTCATCTAAGAAGCGCTCTGTGGGGTGGATTCAATTTTACTGTTGAAATTTATGGTATTAAACAAGATAATGAAAATATATACTAACAAGCATTACTTGTATTTTTACTTGGAGCTCATCAATCCTAATTCTGTATTGACAATTAAAAAGAACTCATACAAATATCATACAAAAATGAACAAAGAAAACCATCAAATTATACAGCGCGGCGTACAAAAGACAATATACCGTAAATTGAAACGAAGGATTTGGACCATGATTCGTATAACGTTGGGAGTTTATATGGGAAATTTTTGATTTTATAATGTTTGCTTAACTTTGCATAATTTGATTTATTCTAATAATCTACTATGTTTATAATTTATACTTTCCACCGTCGGCACTTGGTGAAACTCCTCATAATTATTGTTTTAAATTTTACACTTGTACTGTTTCACAATTCACTAATTATATATAATATATACTTTTTTATTTAAATAGCCAACCGGTTTCGCATTTCACTGCATCATCAGGGCTCTAAAGAAAACAGCTCTATGCGTCTTATCATAGGAAGTGTCAAACCGAGACTCTTTTTCATTAATTAAATATTGCAATTTCTTTACGTGTCTACTATGTATTAGTGATGAAATGTATTTTGAAATTTCGTAAACTCGTTGTAACAATATATCTATTTCTATATTATGCAATCTTAAATGAAGTTCGGAATGAATAAATTTTAGATGGGAGCCTATGTTATTACGTTGGCAATACAAAGATTTTTGTTCCTGTTGTAACCACCTTCTTTTTGTATCCTCAATAAGATATTTTACGTGTAATTTATTATTGTTAGTTTTTAAATTATTATCTATATATTTTGGTAGTACATTATTTGTTTTGCATGCACTATTAAACCACAAATTTTCATTAATTTTAGTAAACTTCAATTTAAGTTTTTTATATAAGACGATTAGGCTAGTCGTATTTACTGACTTGACATAATTTATACTTTCCATCGTCGGCACTTGGTGAAACTCCGTCATAATTATTTCCAACCGGTTTCGCATTTCACTCATCAGGGCAGGGCCATCAGGGCCCTGATGATGCAGTGAAATACGAAACCGGTTGGCTATTTAAATAAAAAAGTATATATAATATATAATTAGTGAATTGTGAAACAGTACAAGTGTAAAATTTAAAACAATAACTACTATGTTTATTCTAAACAAATAGTGAAATTTAAGGAAATAAGTAACAAAATAAGTAGGTAATGTATATTATGGGCCATATACCGTGCTAAATAAAGAGCTGGTTCGAGAGTTCCTAGTGCGCCACATATGAAAGCATTGTATGCTGTATATTGCGTGATGTGAGAATAAGAAAAAAATTTCGCGTGTTGGTCCCGGCCTCCTTTGAAGATTAGGCCAACTGCCGTTCTGCCAGGCAGGTCGTAAAAGACGACCGATTGGCTATCGAGTCACTACCGTCGTGGCTACTGGGTGGTAGAGTTCTGCATTGTCTCACTCGGGTCTGGTACCACCGCCTTACCTATTCCTGCCGCAATAGCGTCAGTGCTTGTCGCTGTCGTGTTCCGATTTGGAGGGTAAGGTAGACGGTAAACTTATGCATGTTGCATTAGACCTCGCCCAAGATAGCAACGCACCATTAACATTTTTTGGTGTCTATAGGCGATGGTTGACTCTTTCCATCAGGAGACCCATCTGCTTGTTTGCTATCTTATGATGTAACAGAAAAAAAAAGAAAAAAAATTAAACCTAATTTTGCAATATCCACAAAAAAAGGAATTGCCATCATGACTATAATTTTAAAATGGCATGGTTTCTTAATTGTTCGGTAGACCGCCCCTTGCACGCGTATAATCTATACATATAACAAAATCGTAGGAAAGTCAAAACTGTACATTGAATATATTTTTAAAAGAATACTTGGGGCGTGATCTACAATCGATATCGAAGCCAAAAATATAGTTTTTAGAATTTTTGTCTGTTTGTCTGTATGTATGTCCGGGGTAAACTTAAAAAGTGCATGGATTTACTTCAAATTGTGCATGAATATTACTAAGAGGTCGGATCAACATATAGGCTACATATTATCATGCTATCACCTAGCGGCCAGGTGCTGTGCAGTGTTAACGAAGTCCGCGCGGACGAAGTCGCTGGCAACAGCTAGTTTACAATATGGCGATAAGCGATACCTATTAGACAACCAACAGAGTAAGGAAATATTGCAAAGGAAAAAACTCGATGCACCAACTAAGCAACATATAATTGACAGTGGTCCCAGAAACAAACTTGTTTTTGATTAATTACAAGCTGAATTTTTGTGAACAGCTTCGTTTTGACGAGACAACTATCTTTTCTATCTTCGAAAAATTTCGAATCGGGTAGGTAACTAATAAACTTTGAGGCTTTGAAAATTTTGATTCGGTGAAAGAAAAATATTCATTAATAACAATAATTATTTTTCGACTTTAATCGCTTGATTCTATCATGAAAAATACGAAGAAACTTTTATCCTACACATTCGATGGTTTTCTGAGGAGTCCTCGATTTAAAAGTTTCGGAATTATGAGATTTTTAAATTGAAATTAATAAATTTAAAAACAACCTAATTTTCCCACAACAGCTTGTTAATCATTATTGTAATTCAAGGGTAACATTGTTCTACACGTGAAGTGGAAACTTTTTTAGTCCGACACTCTAAACTTTTGTTTTTTATCTATCTTTATTAGTTACGCGATTCGAGATTTTTTGAAGATAGAAAAGATGATTGTCTCGTCAAAACGAAGCTGTTCAGAATAATTCAGCTAGTTATGAATCAAAAAAATGTATAAACGGTTAATCATGTAGGCCATCCCTGGAACTTCCCGCTAAATTAAGGTATTTTAAGCTCAAAAGAGTAAAGCCTATAGGCATAGATTTTTTCAGTTCAAACATCTATTTTGCTAACAATGGCAGTATATTGATTTTTGGAAAGCTGTATATTTTGGAAACGATGATCGATTTTGATCTTTCGAATGGCATTCAACTCAATTTTTAAGATCTAAAATATTGCTTTAGCTAGATAACTGATATAAGCTTCACAGCCTGGAAGTTATTTCAAAAATATTAAGTAAGTTTGCTAAAAACAACGTAATTTTAATATTTGAAAAGTTGTATCTTTTGAAAATTAGATTTTGGTTTTTGAAACGGCGTTCGACGTCTTTTTAATACTAAAATATTGTATAATTCCAAAAAAATATTGGTTAAAAAATTTCGAAGTTGGGTCGAAAAAACACTTTTTTTCAAAATGTTTAGTCAACGATTACTCCCAAACGGATAAACCGATTTTAATCCAATTTACGCTTTACACGTAGTTTCTTTAGGCATAGACCTGATTCGTTTTTTGGGGTTTTTTGAAAATTTCTCAAAATCTCTTATACCCATTTGGTTCAAACATTCAAGAAGTCTCAGTTAAATGAAATCCAATCTAATGCCATTAACCGCGTTTCGATCAGTCCAGGTGTTCAAAAGTTATAAGATGTTTACATACACTCACACACACATACATACAGACATAGATATTGACCTCATAGAAAATATTTTCGAAAATCGAGGCGAAATCAGTAACTTCCTTATCTAAATTCTACATACCTACGTAGCGGGAAGTTAAAATAGTTTGTTCGTGGGACCACGGAAATTGCGAAATTCATCAACGAAAAATAAGTAAATAGTAGTATAATATAGAAGTATCAGAGGTACAACAAGAGCATCCACGATTAGCCGAAGATACTATCCCACAATGTAGTAGGTGGCAAGTCACCACCACTATCGTGTGTATCCAATCCAGGGAAATGTTGTTTTTATCAGAAAAGTAAAAAAAAAACACATTTTACAATTGCCCAATCCGGAAATGGAGCCCAGGACCTCATGCGGTCAACACCGACACCGGGCCTCTAGACCACAGAGGCGATAAATATCTAAATCTCTACATAAATTTACAATGAATTATAAATAGACAGAATGGAAAAATACCAGACCTCGTTAATGACTGTATAGAGAAATTAATTGATGTATTGGTATAACACACAGACCTCATGAATACTGAACATGCCATTGGGAAGGAAACGTGTCGCCGCGTATATGAGCAAACGCTCCTCTCATGGTCAAAAATGTCATATATGTGTAGATATGTTATATCGTGAAAGAATAGAAATAAATCATGTTGTACTGTTTTATCGTAAAGAATAAGATGACAGGGTTTAACAATTACCCTTGAAGTGGTTTTTTTTCATCGGTAAGTAAGAACCTACTATAATGTATTTTTATGCGTAGGTACAAGCTACACTGACAAGCAATCCGTAACTGAGCTGAGACTGAATTTAAAAATATTTTGGAAAATCCAAAAGGACATTTTATTTCATCGGTAAGTAGTATAAATTTGTATTTCTGTATGTAATTGCAAGCTACACTGACAAACTAAGAAATTGTCTTGAAGGGCTTATCAATTTAATCCGTGATACAATGAATTCTATCTGTGGAAACTAGGTATAATGATGAAAAGAACTTCCTGATTAAGCTCTCAAATAAGCTCTCAAAGGACAACTCTCTCTCTCTCTATGGGGCAATGGAAAAGAGTTTAAATTTTAAATCGCTCGTAAAGTAAAAGAGGAATTGTAAAATTTGGATAAGAAGGGCATTTTAAAATTTTCAGTTTGAACATATTTGATAGTTTTTATACTATATCTTGGGTTCGATAATTGAGTCGGGAACAAAATATCACGGGATTTGTCGAGGAAAATTAACGACCTTGAGTGTAGGTATGTATATCTAGTACATTTATTGCCAGATCGTGCAAATTATATTTCGTAGAAATACGGAAAAATTATGTCAGAGCAAATACTATATGTGAATTTTAAAGCCTAATATTATAACCCCTGATATTTGTAAATAGCAAACACAATATTTATATATTGTATTAACTATAGCAGGCGTTGTAAATTACTGGTTTTTTAAGTACTAAAACAATTCAGTACACTTAAGTAATTGTTTTCAACCGTAATTGTTTCATTCATTCATTCATACAATATACTAGCAGCGGCCCGTTACGTGCTTCGCTACGTATCGCCATTTATTGAATTCATTTGTTACAAAAATGTGATAAATGAAGAACCGCTGTACCGATTTTGTGAAAACTTCACATAAACCATCTACTATATAATCCGAACAAAGCCTAAACATTTGGTTTAGATAGGTGACCCCGTTCTTGAGTTATAAAATTACAACGAAAAGTGGCATTGATTTTTATATATATATAGATTAATAATATAATATATACCTACCTTTATTTCTGGTAAGTACATCACCAACCGCCGGAGTCAATTTCGTAAGAGAATATTTTGATCATTGAAATCAGTTTCTTGGCATGAGAATAATGAAGTTAATATACAAGTTACGTCCCGCAGTTCTCTGCGCAATTAATTTTTTTGATGATTCTTACAGGTACTAACCGGCACAAAAGTGTTTTGTGTTTTGAAGTCAACTAGGAAACCTTATAGTTTCGCCATGTTCATCCGTCTGTCCGTCCATCCGGTTATCGGCGTTTTGTTAATGTCCGCCCGTCTTTAGCATAGCTCAAAGGTTATTCGTACTATATAAAGTCGTAACTTGGTCTGAATATACATATTAGTTATGTTATGCTGACAAAATGGCGAACTATAATCTTGATTAAAAAATTTTAAGGGAGCTATATAATATATTATTTTTTACTCATGTACCTACCCCAAATTATGGAATATCGTTGGATAGGTATTTTAGAAAATTTTCAATTAAGTGATTCGTTTGTGAAATATTAAACATCAAATCGCTAGATTTTGTTAGTTATGAGTCCCACCGTCCTCTACCAGTTAAAAAAATATTAAAGGTTTAAGGTGTGTGAAAAAATTCAAGGTATTACTAATAAGTTTACTTTAAATTTAAGTTTAAGTTACTAAAAAGACTTTACAAGTTTACTTTACTATCATAGCTAAGAAGACTTTACATGTTTACGAGTACAAGTCGACCAACTTAAAAATATACTTGGAGGAGTTTTTACAGCCGATAAAACCCTAGTACATACAGATAATATTTATTTATTTATTTTACAATTGATATTTTTTACTTTATGTGCATAAGATGATTTACATAATATTATGTACCTTATCAGGCGCAGCACTGGAATGGCAATGGGGTAGTGACTTCTTACTAGAGTGATTTGTCTTCTAAATATTCTAATACATATAAAAATGTCATAGTATGAAACAATAAATAAGCACTCTTGTTAGTCCGTATTAATATGATGGGTAAACACGGAATCTACGCACTTGGCCGGTTATTTTTTATATTAGGTATAAGAATTAGATGGCTCTCCAGATCATGAAGCTATATTATATCTGGAGGCTACACTTCTAATACCTACTTGAAACTAAATTTTAAATACTGCTGTCATCGTCTGAGGTCTTATCCTCTCTTTCTAACGTAGCTGTGTAAAAAGAGATGGCGAGACCTTATACACTGAGATATAGCGTAAATATTTGTTTCAATTGATTAATAAGTGCTAGCTCCACATATACCTAATACTTTATGCTCCAGAGAGAAATATAAATTGTTGTCTATAGAAACTAAAGACGTTGATATGTGATGAATATGAAGTGTGTTACTATCCGTGTGGCAAACTGCCCTAAGCCGAGGTTCGGTCTCACAGGAGACGCTCGTAGGGCGGGCTCTTAGCCTTAGCTGAGCAATCTGCTCGCCAGAAACGCCCGGTTTCTCAGTAACGGTCAGTTGGACCAAATCAACTGCTTAAGTTCATTTCGAAAATAAGTTGTTAATGCCATTTGCATAATTTTATCAGCTACTTTACCATCCAGACACGACAGTGACAAGCATTGACGATATTGCGGCAGGGCGGTGGTAAAAAATACCCGGGCATGACGTTGCGAAACTCTACCACATGTAGTCACGAATTACGATGGTAGTGACATGTATAGCCAATCGTTCGACTTTTACAACCTGCCTGGCAGAATAGCAGATGGTCTATTCTTCAAAGGCAGCCCAGACCAAAATGGGGAAATTCTAATCTACGTATACTTACGTACAATATATATATAAGTCAGGACATAGTCTACCAAATTTTAACAATTCGCCCAGTTTACACCATTATTATTTTAAACTTTTGCATCACATTAAATTACACATGTTTAATAGCTAGCCTATGCGTTTCAGGTAGCGACGCGACTGTTCGAATTCTGATCCGAAGTTCTTAGAGTTATTAAAGTTTTTTGTTTGGGTTTGTCCACAATACAAGACTGGACCGACACGGAATTGTGGAAAGTCTAAATAAAAAGCTTTATTTTAAATGATAATAGCATATAGTCTGAAGGGCTACAAAAGTTATACTGGGATAGAAAGACTAATTTTAAGCTATGTTTCCAGGCGGTCACCCATCCAAATACAGACCGTGCCCGATATTGCTTGATTTCAGTGATCGGATGAGAACCATGTATTCCAAAATGGTATAGACGTTGGCCTTTCACTAATTAGTTAAATTTAATTAAAATAATACAAAAACGCTTGCTAGAAACTAAAATTTATTACTCTCACTAATTATACAGGGCCCAAACCCAAATTTATGGTCAGTCTTCACATAAAAACTGCTTCTTTTGAAATCTATTATAGTTGTTGGTCGTAATTAAGTTTTTTACGTCTCATATTAGAATTAAAAAACGCTTCAACTTATAAATTATATCTGTCTAGTGGGTTTTAGGCACGAAAATTGTAGGGTTCCGTAAGGGAAGTGTAGTTGATGGAAGTAACAATTAGTAATGACTATAATTTGTATTTTTTTTGACTTAGTATTTGCCTTAAACACTCAAAATTAGAATTACGTACCTACTTTCATGCTCACCATACAAACGTTGGTCCCTGTCGAGAATAGAACCCTAGCTCGTCTATTGCATAAACAGGCATTGAACCAAGCGTGCCTTATATTGATGCTACGAGTAGTAGAGCTAAAGTTAGTATTTAATATAAGCATCTATAATATCGCCTTATATTGTGCTAGTTATAGACTTATTACGTATAGACTGATAGTTTCATATATCATTTTATTATTATTCTATGATGCTAATAGAATAATAACAAATGCATCAGTCTTTAAAATACGTATCTATATTACCGCCTTATATTGATGCTAGTAGAGCTGAAATCAGTCAGTAATATATATACTATCGCCTTATATTGATGCTAGGAGAGCTGAAATCAGTATTTAAAATACGTATCTATAAAACCGTCTCGTACTGAAGCTGGTAGAGCATAAGTCAGTATTGAAAATACGTTTCTATAAAACCGCCGTATGTTGATACTAATAGAGCTAAAGTCAGCATTTAAAATACGTATCTATATATGACCGCCGTACGTTGATACTAATGGAGCTAAATACAGTATTTAAAGTACGTATCTATATTACCGCCATATATATCATTAGGGTGCAATATAATGATGCATATCGTATCCTAATGAAGTTGCTCAGATATTGTAGTGCATCGAACATGTTTGCATCTGTGGGCATTTATGATTTTTTCGCGATAATTAGATCAAGAATAGCATCTTTTTGGGCGCGTATTCGCTCTTCAAACAATGAAATTATTGTAGGCCTCTGAATGCCTGGAGAGTCCCATTCTTAAACACTGGTTAAGTGTTTATCGCAGCCAGAACCGCAAGTAATAAGATGTATTTTTTGTTTTGTTTATTTTAGAGTTTTCTACGACCGTTGGCTATTTCCAGTATACATGCATATTATTACAGATTAATTATTGTTATTATTGTTAATGTATTTTTCTAATAGGTATTTTAACTATTATTTACTTTAAACTTTTGTATACAAATTTATATGGATGAACATCTGAAATAAAGCAATTATTATTATTATTATGTTGATACTGTAGAGCTAAAGTCAGTATTTAAAATTTGTCAGTATTTAATATATGCCTACAATTTAAAACAGACGCACAGACATACGTACACACATAAAATATCTACACATGCAACACACACAAATGAAATACCTACACACTTACATACACACAGTCATTTATGACCTCCCCACGCACGTACTGCTATATATAATTACTTATGAGGTATATGTGTAAAAGAAAAGATAAAATAACTTAATATTGCTCCACTAGGTTCAGGACAGGAGAGGCTGGTATATAATTTGTAGCACAGGTTTCCTAGTCTTTCAGGTAGACTAAATATAATGCTAACATAGCTTTAAGTTTTTTTTAAATGTGAGAGAACAAATAAAGTATTTAGTATTTTGTATTTTTGTATTGTTTATGTTCAAATTAATATACAAACACGACGCACTGATGTTCTTGTTGCAGGAAATGGTAAGTCGGCACCAAACCCAGAAAAAACTTTGGGGGTGGGGGGGCAACCATAACATTGTAAGACTATATTTTTATCTTAATATATTTTTATCTACAACAGTACATAGTCAGTAGAAAGGTAAACAAATTCCAGGGGGGGGGCGGCAGCTGCCCCTCCTTGCCCCCCTCCCTCGGTACGCCCATTTATTACGATAGTTTTTTGTAATTTAACAGGTTTGAACAAACCGAACATCCTGACAGAATGAACAATGCAGATGGTGTGTCTTTCGACCGGAGCCTAGATCAAAAATTTCCAATTTTTTAATTTAATAATAATGATAATTTATTTCAATATTCGAATTACAAGTAAATGAATCAGAAACACATAATATATATGAACTTAACCAATATATTGATACTTTTAAGCAAAGACCTCAGTCCAACTTTGTTGGTCCGAGGCTAAGACCAACAAAACATATGTTTTAGCTTTTAAATTATCTATAATGTTTTAGCTGATACAGAACCAGAAGTACTTGAGATATTACTTAGACAATAATTGAGAAGGTTCGGTGGCAATAAAAAAAATGTACACAATCATGATGACCTAATAAAGGGCTACGGAGTACGGACCAAAGGACCCTTCGAGATCGAAGGACAAAAAGGGTGTTTGTATTGTACGCAGCTAAGGTGTCCATATTGTGTTTACTGTTATAAGGATATTATGTTGATGTGAATGTCATAACTACGAGTATGTACATAAGTAGTAAAATGAGAAGTAAGGCATTATACAGGTCATGTTACATTTACTAAAGTATGAAACGTTTTGAACTTTTTTATTTTTCTAGTAAAATTTAAAATTTTTAGTGCCAGATATGTTTTTATGCTATAAATGTTTCTAGTGGGATTGGACTGTCACCAATATCTGTTTATAATTTATAACTTTTTGTGCCAGACTAAAATATTAAATATATTAAGAAAAATATATATTTCATTTCTTGGATACTAATTGGATACATCGGCATCGGGACAGAGCTTTCACTATAACAGGACAGTCTTGATCAAAACGGGAGGTATGGTCACCTGAGTGAAGCTCAAAAAAGGAACGGTATTTCTTTTAACTTTGTATGGAGGGTCTATTTTTTATTTAGAGCTAATGATGTTTTAATAATACGTATTGCCAGTGACTCATACGTCTTAAATGTAATATTTGACTTATTTTTAACCCGAATACACTGGAGGTAAAAAAGTAGTTTATGTTTTTAGCCCACATTATACATGCTCGCTTCTGTGGTCTAGTGGTCCGGTGTCGGTGTTGACCACATGATTTCCTGGATTGGATTCAAGGGTCAGGCAATTTAAAAATGTGTTTTTTCCGTATTCTGATTACAAACTTGCCTGGGAATGGATAATTTCTCGTAAAGCGATAAGCTTGCCACCTATCACACGTTGGGATTAAGTGTCTTCGGCTAATTGTGGGTGCACTGATTATACCTCTGCCTTTCTCTTCCAGGATACGGGTGTGGAGATACTACTATTGTCAAGTATGCATAATGTTAGTTTTTATTATTATGATTTATTTTTAATGCATATTTTTTAAAAATTTCACGTTTCAGCCCTCCTCCGCAATTAAAACTTTGCCTGTGTCTTTCATACTCCACAGTTCACGTATTGTCTTAAAAAGTGATAAGGGCAAAGTTTTTGTTTATACGTTAATATGTAGATTTAAGCATCGTTATAAATTCAAATACAAACTATCCTTGTAACTTCCCGCTGAGTTGAGGTATTTTAAGCTCAAAGAATACACTAAGCATAGATTTTTGAGTTGAAAGAGATATTTCTCTTTGAGCTCATTGCATCTAAACTTTGTTAAAAAATTAAAGTATTTATCTTTCAAGAAGCTGTATATTTTAAATTCGATCAATATCAGTCATATTGATCTTTCTAATGTCATTTAATGCAGTGAGTTGAGCTTTAAGTAAAATAGTATCTTAGTTAGAAAATTGATAGGTTAAAAACATGTCTTACGGCCCGGCCACAGTTCGCGCGGCGCGACCGGCGGCGCGAATTGCGGCGCGGCGAGCGAAAACAAATGTAAGAAACTGTATGAAGTATGCCACAGCTACCGGTGACGCGAATTGCGGCGCGGAAAAACGCGCGACCAGCCGTGCGGTGTGATGATGTGATTCACTAGTAAGCCAGGGTTGGAATCAGAATAACACAAAATTATTACCAACGGAAATTATATAGATACTTACTTTATTTTATTAAAATTTTTACTACTATTTTTAGCGTCCGACGCAAAAACGAGGGTTGTTATAAGTTTTAGAGGTGTGTCTGTGTATCTGTCCGTGCATCGCAGCACCCTGGCGGATGGTCCGATTTAGTTGCGATTTTTTTTACTTGAAAGCCCTATTTTGCGAGATGGTTCTTAGCTATTGGCTTAGCTATTCAATAGAATCTGTGCAACCGTTGAAAGCTCACCATCTCTTTTCAACTTGATGAAAGGAATTTAACAACTTGTAAAGGATTTATCGATGCTAAATTTTGTATTTTATTACTTCAATTATATTGCAATGACATGGTGACCTAAACCTGATGCTACAATATCGTCATTTGAAGATATCAGCTTTTATTTAACTAGCAATATTTGTATGTAAAAAAAACTTGAGAGGTGTCAAGGGACACCCGGATGGAACGAAGTTCCTTTTATTATTATTTACAAAAAACCTGTATACACTCAACAAAATAATCGTCGCGACACCACACTTTTCAATGCGAAATAGAATTTCGGCACCCGGTCGAATTTCGGAACCTGGTCGAATTTCGGCACCCAGTCGAATTTCGACCCGCGGTTGAATTTCAGCACCCGATCGAATTTTGACCCAGGGTCGATTTTCGGCACCCGGTCGAATTTCGGATCCGGTCGAATTTCAACCCACGGTCGAATTTCGGCACCCGGTCGAATTTCACCCACGGTCGAATTTCAGCACCCGGTCGAAATTCGACCGGCGGTCTAAACTCGGCAACCGATCGAAATTCGACACTCGGTCGAATTCCGACACTCGTTCGAAATTCGACTGTCCGTCGAAATTCAACTTTTGGTCGAAATTCGACATTTGGCTGAAATTCTGTATAAATGTCGAAAATTTGGCACTAGAAAAAAGGTATTTTTTCCGTCTAGCCCCCTTTCACAACGCGCGATAAGGAACTTCGTTCCAATAAAAGATTTTCTAAATATTGCAAACCATATTTATCGACTTCCTGATATTTATTTGTACTGAAACTTGGCAAACTTTAGTAATTTCAATGACAATGCAATATTATGTTACTATCCAGCTAATATCATGATGTAGTCTGGGTATAGTGACTAGAACTCTCAGATGTAGAGTTTTGACGAGGCAACCAAGTTTTAGGTCATTGGTTTTGTTGCTATAAGTACTAAGTTTAATTAGTACTCATAATGACGAGAAATGGAACATAGAGCCGCTAGAGTGTTATTGTAATAAATAGAAAGTGTTAAGATAGTAGAGTTTGGAGTCGTTCGTTTCGTTGCAATAACATATTTTTCATTATTACGAGACTCTGAAGATGGAGCCAAAAAAAGTAATATAGAAACTTCTCACATCCAGATGCAAAATGCTTAGATAATAAATTTCTAAACTCCACAAGGTAAGTTTATTGAGTTAGCGCTCAATTGTCTTGTACTGACAAACATTTTGATGCTGGACGATTTCTAGGATCTGATGCTCATCATGACTTAGGATTTAACGATCAAACTCGAAGGTGGCCATGGTAAGTTATAAACTAAACAAGAAAAACCCATTTAGATTGGACTCAATTGTTCTGTTTTGACAAATACCCTGGTGCTAAATGATTTACAGGGTCTTATGATGAAACAGGAAGGAGGTTATCAAAACTTTTAATTAAAATTGAGCAACACGATCAATTTTAGACTCATTTGATTTTTTTATTTTAAGGAATGTGGAATAGGATAGCTTCCAGTATCTGATGATAGAGCGGAAGGAAGTCTATGTGATCTTCTAAGCTTGATCAGTTAAAAGCCACTGAGTGTAGGCTACTTCGATTTGTTTTGGCAAACACTTAGATGCTGGATGTTTTTAAAATATAACGATGGAACTGGAAAGTGGACACTTGAAATTAGGCTGATATAGCCTTTATTGCTAGAAGATTCACATGGTTTGATAGAGTTACATGGCGGAGCTGGAGACCTCGGGACCTTTGCAATAAAACAGCTCAAGCTCATTGAGTAAGGAACCACAGGTCAAGGTTACCTTTAACTTTATGCTGCAGGATCCTCTTTCGAAGATCATCAGCTCATTTTACGTTTTTCGCTTAAAATTATTATGGAACTGAAGTAAAATGATGGGCTGACGGTAAAAAAAGTGTCGGTTTTTTTAATTTTAATTTAGAGTCAGTATGCTGATTTATTGTTTAAATAAATAATTGGTTATTGACATATTATTTTAATATCATACTTAAAATAATATTAAACTTAATTTAGTTTATACACCGAAACTTAAACCTTATCTAAAAACTTCACAGCATTTTCTCAATTTAATGTCGGCTTGCGTTAAAAAAAATTTGTTCTTATACATTCATCTCACTCATATTAATAAAAAATACATTCTTTCTACAGCCCACTACATCAAAAACGATCACAGTTACTAAAAATTGCACGGAAAATGTCTATGTTGCCATACGTTTCAAAAATGGGTGCGTGTACTTAAATACGCGAGTGAGAGGTTCTACTTCTTTGCCTAAAATAGTGGCCGCGCTTCCGATCCGGTAGTAGCTTTTAAAAAATATGTTGACGTGTCAAACGCTGAGTTTCTTCCGCCGGATCTTCTCAGTGTGTGGCCGCGTTTCCGATCCGGTAGTAGTTTAAAAAAATGTTGACGCGTCAAAATAACTTGTAAAAAGTTTTATTGAATAAAGTACTTCTGATTTCTGATTTCTGAAAATAACTTGTAAAAAGTTTAATTGAATAAAGTACTTCTGATTTCTGATTTCTGATAGATTCTAATTGCATGCAAATACTTAATTATATTAAAATAATAAAAGGACTGGAAAAGGATAGTCAAGGATTTCGGGACTTAATGAGCAATTTAGCGGACAACCTGTAACTTTTACGTTACGGTAATGCGCGTGCATCTTAAAATTTCACTCGCTGCCTAAAGAAATATTACGCGCCTAAAGAAATATAATTTCAAAAATCCTGACTGGACGGATCAATGATAAGGTAATATGTGTAAGTATCAACATTAATGGTATTTTTGCGTACAATCCTAACGTTACGATAATATATACTACGCTTCAAAAGAATATAGTAAAAATAGTATTACAAAATCCGACCCTGGTACTAGCTAGTACAGGTGTGACAGCTCAGAGTGGCACGCCGCCGCGGTCGCAACAAGTCGAGCTGTGGCATATACAGATGATCGCGCAACTCACCGCGCCGCATTTCGCGTCGCAGGTCGCGCCGCGGGTAGCTGTGGCCGGTCGGTTATAGTAAAGTCGAAAAAATAATTTATTCATCAATGACGAAATACTTAAAAAAAGATATTAATAAATTAAATAATTTTGATACATTTTACGAAATTTGAGGTAATTTTTAAGGAGAAGAGCTAATCATATTTTGAAATCAATTCGTACATTAGTATAGTATGAAAGTTATTTTTAAAAAGCTGGTTGAAAACAATAATAAACACAAACAGCAATTTATTTTCAAGAAATTATTACGATTAAAGTACAATTTTAGGTATTTTATATGACACTAGTTAATTTAGTGTACTTAATTAAAATATGGTACTTGGCGTCTGCTACTGTATTAAGCTGCTTATGCTTGTATTGAAGTTACAAAGCCTTTCCTTGCTTCATAATACAAGTATTACTTAAAGTGTACTTTTTGAAAAGGTGTAACCTTTGAACATTTGTTGTCTTGACTTCATTTTTTTAAATACTGAAATATAGAAGATCAAAAATTGATTGGTTGAAAAATCTTGAAGTTTAGTAACTTCGAGATTTAATACAACACTTTTCTTGAAGTTGTTCTTTATAAACACCAAAGATGTTAATGGTATGTTGCATCGATTAAACTGGATACGGCTGTCAAAGCAATTTCTTGGGATGTCAATGTCGCTTGCATTTACACAGAGAAATTCAGAGTTATAATACTTGCGAATGAAATAAAATCACTCCAGAGGTATACGTTAAGCCTCAGCTTTTAATTCGACAGGATAAAATAGCACTAAATGGAATATTTATATATATTTTTTGCAATATATCTACAAGCGTTTAACATTTACATACATTCGCTCAATATGAGCGGCTACGCATTTTGCGCCCAGCACCGTGCCTATTATTATTTGTTTGGTCTGTGGTATGTTACTACTCGTGTAGCAAGATGGTATTTCCATATGCATAAGTTGACCCACTATTATACTCCCGTAACCGGAACATGAGAGTGACAAGTATTGACTGCGGCAGGATTAGTTAGGGCGGTGGTACCAAATACCCGGGCGAGACGTTGAGGAACTCTACCACCTAGTAGACACGATGGTAACAAAATGTGTGGTAAATGCCATTTACGGGCTGCCTAGCAGAATGGCAAATTTTTGTATCATAAAATAGCAACAAGTTGATGGCTCTCCTGATGGAAAGAAACAACCATCGTCTATAGACACCAACGGTGCATTGACGGGGTCTTAACGCAACATGCATAAATTTATCGGCTACCTTACCCTCCAAAAATACTTTCATTTTTGGGTCTCCTGATGGAAAGAGTCAACCATCGCCTATAGACACCAAAGATGTTAATGGTGCGTTGCTATCTTGTGGCGAGGTCTAATGCCACATGCATAAGTTTACCGGCTACCTTACCCTCCAAACCGGAACACGACAGCGACAAGCACTGACGCCATTGCGGCAGAAATAGGTAAGGCGTTGGTACCAGACCCGGGTGTGTCATTGTACAACTCTACCACCAAGTAGGCACTTTAAAAACTGTCACATAACGGCAGATGACTTATTCCTCATTAGGGATCCAGACCAACAAGAACATTATCAGAAAAAACACATTCATATATCAAGACCTAAATATTAGTATTAATAATATTAGTAAACTGAAGATTATGACGTAGCAATGCGTCATCAATTTTTCTAACAAGTCCATTAAAAACATATCAAATATAAAATACGAGTCAAAATTATCATCATATCAGATAACATGATATATATCAATTTATATCTTATTAATTATAAATAAGTGGCTTATGAATTTAATCATGATTACGTCTTTTAATCGTCTTTTTAATTTTTAGTGATCAAATAACACGCATGTATTATGAAAAAGTATTTATTGTTATTTTATTTCTTTCGAGTGTGTTGGCTTATTGAGGTTGGTGATGATTTTGAAAGAGTATTTATAGAGATTAATGGTGATGATTATACGAGTAATGGTGGTGGATTGATTAATGGGACCTTGTACAGAACGGTTAAGAGGTATTACTGTACCAGTGCCTCTACTCAGAGTGAGTATTTTATTGCTATAATAAAATATATTAAATGTTATATACTAATAAACTTAAGATTGCTGCTATTTAAATAAGTATAATTTATGATTAGAAGCATCCTATCGATAAAATGTTTCGATTATCTGCGATATTGATTTTTTATTTTTATACCGCGTGTAAGGACGGTATACCGAAAAATTAAGAAAACATATCATTTTTACATTCTAATCATGATGGCACTGTATTGGTCTAGGCTCCTTTGAAGAATAGGCCAACTGCTGTTCTGCCAGGCAGGCCGTAAAAGGCGACCGATAGCATTATTTAGTTATTAGCATTTTAACGTTTATCCAAGAAACGTTACATATAGTCGCCACTAATGATGTCTTCATATGAACAACCTACAATAAAAGTGCACCGTATTCAACTAATTAAATAATCAGCTAAATAGGACGCACACTTATTTTAATTTAAGCTGGCGTTTTGCTGTAGTTACTGTCCCTTTTAATTAGCCCAATTAGTACTTTTCTAGTTTAACATCATAAACAAAGCGTATAAAATGCACTTTAATAATGACATTGCTATTATGAATGCGAATATTTGCGTTTGTATATTTTTTACATTGTAAAATAGCAAATAAGCTGATAGCTCTCCAGATGGAAAGAGATAACCATCGCCTTAGATATTTTTTGTTATATCATAAGCAAACAAGCAGATGGGTCTCCTAATGGAAAGAGTCAACCATCGCCATAAGACACCAAAATGTTAATGGTGCGTTGCTATCTTGTGGCGAGGTCTAATACCACATGCATAAGTTTACCGGTTACCTTCCTCTAAAAACCGAAACAAGACAGCGGCAAGCACTGACGCTATTGTGGCAGGAATAGGTAAGGCGGTGGCACCAGACCCGGGCGAGACAATACAGAACTTCTACCTCCTAGTAGTCACGATACATATCACATAGAACGGCAGATTGACTATCTTACAAAGGAAATAGGATAAATACGAAAGATAATGGAGCATATAACTTCAAAGTCATTTATTTTGCATAAATCAGGGTTACATACGATGTTTTTTCTAAATACAGTACCTTAAGCCTGCTTTACCAAATAAATGATTTGCAAAATCTTTATCACATCATCTACATCCACATTATACATTTTTCTACAAAATTATAAATACTATTTTAAGCCTTTCAGAATAAAATTTAAATAAATTAAAAAATAGGAAAGTTGACAAAACACATAGGTATAACAAAATCAAATAAGTTAAAATTAAATTAAAGTGAATGTGTCAAAAGAGAATCAAAATAAATTAGAGATTATAAATGAGAAATAATGGAAAGTGTTTAGGGGGGAAGGTGTTAAATAGTGAAGGGTATCGAACTAAATCTCACCAAATCTCACATGAGGAAAGACGGAAAGCGATTGATCAAATATCACGTAATGTATTTTCTTTGCCAACACTATAAAATGTGGCTAAATTTTATTTTTCAATGAATTTAAGTAGTATTATTTAAGTATTTTACGAGTAATATTCAATTATTTCGTTGTTCAGGATTTCACTTCTAATTGTAGACTTAAATGTTAGTGTTATATAAAATCAAGTAACCAAATCAAGTTCTTTTAATAAGTCTAATTCAATCAAGTAAGATCAACCCGCAAAACAATAGAAACCATTTTTTTTGCATCAAAAGCCTTAAAATTACCTTATATTTATCCTAATGTAGTGAATGAAAATTTGTACAAAGTTACAAATTTTCTAATACTTCTATTGACTTATGTGAAAATTACAAGCTATAGATCATTTAATCCACTCTCCTGTAAAGTTGTGTTATTGCGTTTGGACTAGTATACGTAAAACCCGTCGATATCTATACATATAATAAAATCGTAGAAAAGTCAAACTGTACATTGAATATTTTTTTAAAAGAATACTTGGGGTGTGATCTACAATCGATACCGAACCCAAAAATATAGTTTTTAGAATTTTTGTCTGTTTGTCTTTTTGTCTCTTTGTATGTATGTATGTCCGGGGTAAACTCAAAAAGTACTGCATGGATTTACTTCAAATTTTGTATGAATATTACTAACAGGTCGGGTTAACATATAGGCTACATATTATCACGCTATCACCTAACGGCCAGGTGCTGTGCGGAGTAAACGAAGTCCGCGCGGACCAAGTCGAAGTTTACCTCGAACATACATACAGATAAACAGACAAACAGACAAAAATTCTAAAAACTATATTTTTGGCTTCGATATCGATTGTAGATCACGCCCCAAGTATTCTTTTTAAAAAATATTCAATGTACAGTTTTGACTTTCCTACGATGTTAATATATGTATAGATAATATATACTCTTTTATAGACTGCTGCGCTGCTTAATTTTGATGTTGGTTAGACGATTTATTATAATTTTAACGCTGCAGCGAGAGTTAACGAAATGGAACACTGCTTCTACATAGCATAGCTTATCTAGTACGTAGACTTTTATACAAAAATTAACATCGAAGGGGTTGAAATTTTGTATAAAGTTTATAAAAGTCGATGACATGTTACTTTATTAAATAAACTAGCTGTTGCCCGCGACTTCGTCCGCGCGGACTTCGTTTACTCCGCACAGCTCCTCCCCCGTAGGTGATAGCGTGATAATATGTAGCCTATATGTTGACCCGTCCTATTAGTAATATTCATGCAAAATATGAAGTAAATCCATGCAGTACTTTTTGAGTTTACCCCGGGCATACATTGCCTTTCCTACGATTTTATTATATGTATATATAGATAAAAAATCAGCTTTACTAAGCAAATCACACGAATTGATGTGACTGTTGTATTACACGATTTTTTAAATATATGAATACTCCTATTCATATATTTAAAAAAATATCGTCACGTCGAGGATATACCTCGAAAAGGTCGGTAAGAGTTAAAATAAATATATTGTTTTCCGAAGCATGAATAGTTATACATGTAGATATTTTTTTTATATATTTCGAAATACTTTTAATTCGCAGCTCAACAAACTTTGTTGTATGGGACAAAAGCTTGGACGTTTCCTGAACAAGATGTGAACCTCACCTTACAATACCCTTCTGAATTTAATGTAAGTAAATGATCAGCACACTATATAGAACGGTAACTTAAATCTGTCCTTCGGTCTAGCCAAGTGAGCAAGTGTGTGTAAACGTACACATAAAAGATTTCCTAATCTATATCCTACACTTTAAACGAGCAATTCTTGTATATTTGTATGTAAATCGTTTCTCCAAAACAGGTTTCTCTAAAATTTTGTATTTAAATATGTAGTCCTTTACTATTAAAATTGATTTAAGTATCATTTTTCAGACATCCGTCTGTTCCGATTTGTTTTCATATGAAATAATATTATTCTAGCAAAGCTCGGTCGCCCATCCATACTAATATTATAAATGCGAAAGTCTGTCTGTCTGTCTGTTACGCTTTTACGGCTAAACCGCTCGACCGATTTTCATGAAATTTGGTACGAAGGTAGGTAAAGATCCACTGTCAAACATAGGCTAAGTTTGTTTTCAAAAATCTACCCTCAACAAGCTGAAATAGGGGTTGAAATTTTTTACATACTAATATCCGTACTTTCGTACACATCTATACGACTGTATCCATATTAATCCACATAAATACTTCCACACTTCCATCCATACTTCCATATCCACACTTCCATATCCATACTAATCCACATCCGTATTTTCATACTTATACGAATGTTATCCATACTTGTCCATATACATACTAACATTAAAAATGTGAAAGTCTGTCTGTCTGTCTGTTACGTTGTTACGACTAAACTACTGAATTGATCGTACAGTAGTATGTCAATAATATTGATTACATGCCACTTTGCACGCGGGCGAAGCTGCGCGGGTCAGCTAGTAGTATATACATTTTGTTTTCTGACTCATTTCATTGCGGGTTCCAAGACAGCGTAGCTTTCTCCCAGGGCACCCTGAGCTCGCAACTCAGTGGTTATCAGGATGGTTGCCGCTATTGATTCTGGCTTACAGAAATTACAGTGGTGGGAACGAGAGGTGGGCCAATTGCCCATAAAATAATACATTTTGTTTTACAAATCGCCGACGGAAAGATCAATAGTCGTCTCGGTAAAGGCGAAGACTTTTTTTGATTACTAGATGGTAGAGTTTTGCCTTTTTTTCTTTCTCGTCAGTATTTGATACCACTTCATTACCTATTCCTACTACAATACTGTCAGTGCTTGCCAATGTGTATTTATTTTGAAAGGTTAGAGGGCTGATAAACTTATTCATTTAGCGTTCCACCACATGGATACTACATATTTTAGTAGTTCATTGCTATTTATGTAATATGTATATGAGGCGCATGTGCAAGTTTCTCAGATATCTTTATTCGTGTTGACAGGACCAACACGAAGAAAGATATCTGCCAGAGAACCAGGAGCTCCTTTCCTCGTACAGACTGCCTTACTGCTAGAGAAAAGGCTAATACGTGACTAATAAATATCCCCGTGTTGGTCCGGGCTCCTTTGAAGAATAGGCTAAATGTCATTCTGCCACGCAGGTCGTAAAAGGCGGCCGATTGGCTATTCGAGTCACAACCATAGTGGCTACTAGGTGGTAGAGTTCTGCATTGTTTTGCCCGGGTCTGGTACCACCGCCTTACCTATTCCTGCCGCAATAGCGTAGTGCTTGTCGCTGTTGTGTTCCGATTTGGAGGGTAGGGTAGCCGCTAAACTTATGCATGTGGCATTAGACCTCGCCACAAGATAGCAATACATCATTAACATCTTTGGTGTCTGTACGCGATAGTTGACTTTTTCCATCAGGAGACCCACCTGCTTGTTTGCTATTTTATGATAAAAAAAGTTATAATTAATTTAATATTGAATTTCAGAATGTAGAGCCAAATGTTGAATACATCTTAACGGAACTGAAAGTGATATTGTTTATAGAAGGAACCAGTAGCAAAGGGTATATCACTAGGGGAGGCATGTTACAGGTATTTTTTATTACTAGCGATCGCCCTGTGGCCGAAATTCTACCATAGACTAAACAATATAATCTCTTTTAAGTTTACAATATAATCTTTTTTAATTCGACCATAGACTAAACAATATAATCTCTTTTAAGTTTACAATATAATCTTTTTTAATTCGACCATAGACTAAACAATATAATCTCTTTTAAGTTTACAATCTATTTTTTTTTAATTTGACCATAGACTAAACATTATTATCTCTTTTAAGTTTACAATATAATCTTTTCAAATTCGACCATAGACTAAACAATATAATCTCTTTTAAGTTTACAGTATAATCTTTTTGAATTCTACCATAGAGTAAACAATATAATCTCTTTTAAGTTTACAATCTAGTCTTTTTTAATTCTACCATAAACTAAACAATATAATCTCTTTTCAGTTAACAATATAATCTTTTCAAATTCGACCATAGACTAAACAATATAATCTCTTTTAAGTTTAAAATATAATCTTTTTTAATTCGGCCATAGACTAAACAATGTAATCACTTCTAAGTTTACAATATAATCTTATTTAATTCGGCCATAGACTAAATAATATAATCTCTTTTAAGCTTGACATATGACTAGCGGTTGCCCTACCCATCTAAACAGGCACACGACGGCGACAAGCATTTGCGCTATTGCAGCAGGAATAGGGAAGGCTATGATACCAGGAATAGAGAGAAAATGCAGAACTCCGCCACACATAGAACAGTAATGTTAGTGATACTAGCCGTTCCTAGCCTTTTATAAGATGCTTAGCAGTCAGGCAACTGATCCGTTCAGCGAAAGCTGTTTGAAGAAAAGGCTATTTGTCGTTCTGCCAGGCAGGTCCTTAAAAGCAACCAGTGGGCTATACGTGTCACTAACATAGTGACTACTAACTGGTAGAGTTCAGCAACGTCTTGCCCAGGTATTTGGTACCACCGCCTTACCTATTCCTTCCGCAATAGCGTCAATGCTATTCAGAGGGTAAGGTGGCCGGTAAAATTATACATGTATAATTGCCATCCTGCCACCCGGATAGCAATACACCATTAACATCTTTGGTGTCTATTAGCGATTGTTTCTTTTTCCATTACATTAAGAGTCATCTGCTTGTTTGCAACCTTATGATATTCAACTTTAAATTCATAGCTTTAAGCCTTAAAATTTCAAGTTACATTTTACTCATAAGAAGTATTAGTGACGTGACGCGTCCGTTCATTGACTGTGATTGGACGAACCAAGACCACAAATTTTTTCGTGCTTTTTTTAGCCACTTTTAAGACCGCAATTAAATGAATCTGGTTATTTTTGATAGAGGGTATGGCATTTCAATCTAAATAGAATGTAAAAATCAAGCCTATAGAGCAAGTACGAAGAATCTACTTGAATATTGGCAATCTTCAGTTATTAAATTAAATCGGATATTTCCTATCTGATAGTTGTAAATTGACTATCAAAAATTGTTTCAACGTTTGGTGAGATGGCGCTTTATGAAAGAAACATAATATTTTATCAGTATGCGATTTCCCATTAAAAGCACGATCTAAAAAAAATAGCTTAGTAGTAAATTTCCTTAAAAAAACACAATCTTATAAAAATATCTAGGAAAAGAACAACATAAGCATCACTTTCATAATGAGAAGCACGACACGCTTGGCATACCAATTCTGGCTTTTCGGAGTCCCGAATGATTCTCCCACTATCACTGAAGACTACAATGTTATATACAACTTGTGTAAAAAGGGATAGTCATGGATTAAACTCGATTGTATCTTGTATTTATACAATAAAAAGTTGTCATATTACCAATGAAATAAAATTACCTCATGAGCATTTGCTAAACCTTAGCTACATATTCGGCATCATAAAATAGCACAATATAATATATATTTTCTATTTTTTCACGATATAATATCTACAAACGTTTGAAACTTTTAAGTGATAGTTGCGTTTGCTCCTATGTGCGGCTAAACGTTCCCCGCAGATAACCGTGTCTAGTATTTATGTAGTGTGTGGGCGTAGTGGCGCTAGGGCTGCCAACACTTTTAAATAGCACCCAAACATACTAAAAACTATTTGAAGCGATTACGATAGAAAAAGTTGAGGCCGGGTACCAAACGCGGACAAAACATTGCAGAACTTTACACCTTAAAGTCAAGATGATCGTAACACGGTCGACTAATCGTTTACCTATTTCTGTTCTGAAAAAGCCCAAAAAATAATGGGAGAAGTTCAGTCGTTCAGGTAATATCATTGAATTCTTTCATCTATTTCAGAACCACATTAGCATGACTTTTATAATAGGAAGCACGACACGCCTGACGTACCAGTTTTGGCTTTTCGGAGTCCCGAGGGATGTTTCTAGTGTCACAGAGAACTACAACCTTATATACAATTTGTGTTAAATTACGTAGTGGCGATAAGGTTGCCAACAAAAAAAATATTTTCATTTCAATTCTAAATCATAGAATTGAAATGAAAATATTTTTTTTACATATACAGTTTTCTTAATAAACAAAATTTATAGTAAAACTAGTATTAATTACAAACTCCGTTAATATGTGTGTATAATTTATACCATTTTGGTACATTTTTGGCTGCTTAGTGATGTAGTGGTTAGTCTATCGAGCTAAGACCAATATTTGATCAACAAAGTATACATATATTTGATCAAGGTCGAGCAAAGTATTATTGAGGTGCTATGGGTTTATATTTAAATCATAATATTGTGATTCTCAAGTGCTAAAACCTCGCACCTTGGATGAATACGTAAAGCTGGTTGATCCAGTTATTGTAAGAAATAGCGATAGTCATTGTCAGATCAAAAAAAATTGGCAATAAGCATCTATGCATCCAAGGAACCAGTGAATTTTGGTGAATTTAAACGTCTTTCGATATTCGGTATTTATTTGCATGATAATGTTATTTGACAAACATGATAAAGCTAGATTTAATTAATCTACATTTTTGTTATATAAGATAAAAGTTATTTTTGAAACAAAAATTGAACATGACAAAAAATAAAATATTTTGTTTAAAAACAACAAACAGATTTACTAGTATTTATGATTGAAAAGTAGTATTTAGGTGACTGTTATATTGAAACTTATTTAAATAAAGTAATTAAGAAATACTATCCATTGTTTTTTTTTAATTGCATATAATATGTAGCACTGTGTATTAAACTGAAACCGACATTTTTAACCGAACCGAATATTATAGTGAAGTTGGCAGCCCTGGACTCTCGCGGATGTAATTGAAAAGTCGTCATCAAAACGGAAGTAAAGAAATAAGATCTTTTTGCATTTTTTTATTAAATTATCATTTGTCATTATAAACTAGTGCACATTCTGTCTCTTATTAATAGACTTCAGAAAAACGAGGAGGTTTTCAATTTACTGATGTTTTTTTATATATGTACGTCACTGATATAAAATCACAATCCAAGATACAGGTGGTAGAGTTCTGCATTGTCTCGCACGAGTCTGGTACCACCGCCTTACCTATTCCTGCCGCAATAGCGTCAGTGCTTGTCACTGTCGTGTTCCGGTCTGGAGGGTAAACTTATGCATGTGGCATAGGACCTCGCCACAAGATAGCAACGCACCATTAACACCTTTGATGTCTATAGGCGATGGTTGACTCTTTCCATCAGAAGATCCATCTGCTTGTTTGCCATTGACGTGTATAATATTACCACTGGACAGGTTATCCCATACAAATGACAGCTAATTTTATATGTCAATTTGAAACGCTGTTGGCGGGGGTACTGAGAACTAATTTTGACGTATGCTGTATATCGTTGCCATGGTAGTCTAAATATTATGAGGCAGTTACGCATTTTAATTAATTTATTAATGTTTTAGTGAATTTCTAAGTTTATATTTGGTGTACTCAGAAGTTTTGCGACATTAGGAAATGCGTATATTGCAAACTATTCTTCCTAAAGGAGTGTAAAACTTCGTTTCACAGGTACGTGCATGTAGTCACTGTTTTTAATCAAAAAATGAGTAACATGGTCTTTAAACAACTTATTTTTACCAGAAACTCTAAATACAATATTACATTAATAACAGGGATATTGATTTTCGGCAGATTAATAATATTTATTTAATTTTGTTTCGCTTAGAATTAACTATTGATATCAACAGGTCATATCGATAATTTCAATATCGATATTCTACTATAGTAATCAAATTCAGTTTTCGTTTTCAGTTTTAGTTGTATATTTAAGTCACTTTATAGTCGTCTTATTTCTTTTGCATTTTAATTAAATATGCCTCACTTATAGGAAAAGTTTTGTTCATGTAGCGAACTATGATTTTAATTACATTTTATTTTTGCAGATTTTCAGTCGATTTAATGGAAAAAATGTATGACTACAACAATGAAAGCTGTTAATTGGACTCCAAAGAAAACAGATTCTCCTTGTTTACAATATTTTTGATAGTTAATGTTTTATCAAATATTGCAATCGAAACTATCATGATTGAAACTTTTAAAAGTCATTTCGATATTTTGATTAAGCAAATCATGACAAAACGTACAGATATAAGAATTATTATCGCAGCAACAAAAACAATTTCGCTTTCTGTAACTGGTGAAAGTATACGGCATTTCTTAACATGGCAAATAATTTGGATTCGTCTGTATTATTTTCATTAAACAGGAATTTGTAAACAACTTAATTTTTTAAAGAAACATGAAAGGAGTATTTTCGCTATCGTAGTACAATACAAAAAATAAGAAAAAATTAATGCAACCTCCGGTCAACCTTAGGCTAACATTGTCTATCAAAAATAAGATAAACGAGTCATTTGTTGGACTTTTCGGTATACTATCACAATCAAATTCTTGAAGAAATTATACATTATAAAATTAAATGTATGAAATATTCGGTATTTTTATTATTTTCACAGTTTACTTAATATAGTCTATCTCAATGCCAAATTTCATCTAAATCTGTTAAAGCGATATTGCGTGAAGGAAAGTCAAACAAATATTGGTGTTATAATATTACTAGTGACCCTTTCCGGCACAATTTTATCTACTTTACGAATTATTAGAATATATTTTAACAATTTTTCTTTAACATATATAATAACCAAACAAGCATATGTCTCACCTGATAGAGAAACCACAGCCTATAGACAAAAAAAAAAGTTAATGGCACGTTGCTATTTGTACTTATCCTTCAAACTGGAACACGATAATGACGGAATCAACGTTATTGCGGTAGGAATAGGTAAGGCGATGTTACCAAATACCTAAAGTGAGACTCTATCACCTAGTAGCAACGATGGTAGTGACATGTAATAGCCAACCGGTCAATTTTTACGACCTGCCTGGTAGAACGGCAGTTGGTCTATTCTTCAATGGAATTCCGACTCCTGACCAACACGGAGAAATCTTCATATATGAATCACAATATTTCTTATTATTCTTGTTTATTTAGTAGTAGCTGTTGCCAGCGACTTCGTCCGCGTGGACTTCGTTTACTCCGCATAGCACCTTCTCTGTAGGTGATAGCGTCAGTATTAGTAACTAGCACCCATAACACAAACAAATAAATATACTAAACTAATACAATCATTTTAGTATTTCATGACCACAGCCCACCTAGCTGTAAATATTAAACGATCGATAAACTTAGCGAAGATGTCGACATGTGGGAATCACTAATTTTAGTTCCATGGACGCACGCATCGATCTACAGCGCCAAAATGGCGATATTCAAATAGGCACAATAATTCTTTGACAGCAGCAAGTCCAGTGGTAATATTATACACGTCAATGTTGTTTGCTATCTTATACTAGTTATAAAAAATACACACTCAGTATCTCCAAAACGTCCTCTAAACATGAGTGTACAATTTTAAATTGTGCGCTCATTTCAGATAGAATCGCGTACTGTCAGTTTTATTACTTTTTATACATTGCTTTGCAAAAACAACTGTAAATCATGCGCTTAAGGTTGGATATGCAAAAACAAAGGCTTTTGCCATATCTATAGCTACTAATGTGAAATTAGCGACAGTTTTGAGTGTCAGTTTTGTTCGGGACTGTGCATCTTGGATTTTTATATCAATGATGTACCATAGATAAATAATATATGGTCTCGCGGCGCTTGACAAGATACCGCACTATCTAAAAACAACTCCGTAAATGCGGCAACTCAATATTGTACTGTAGTGTGTGTGATATGACAGTGTACAAATGGATAACAGTGTGCTCTTATGCCGGGTCCCTATAATCTACAAACTGTCATTCGTAACAGTAACAATTCGTAACTAGCTTAGTAATAAAACGGTCTGTCATGCTGTCCCACAAGTTTTTTGGACTATGTATTTACGACAAGCATCCGTAGCTTGACTGCTTACCGATGGCCCTCTCGAATATAGTGTGTTATCTGTGGATGGCCCTCACTGCGTTCCATTATTCAGAAAGTTTTAAAATAGTCTCGAAAAAATTAAGCCCTATTTATAAACTAATTGATGTATAGTATAGAGCTAGATACAATGGATAGCCGTGTATGCATTTAATGCGAAATATAAATGATGTATACAAATAATCAATGGAAAAATTTTATCATTCAATATCAAAGAAAGTGTCATAAGCGTGAAATGGTTCACAATACTGACGTTAGCCGTCATCAAAGTTCAAACTGTTTCTTCAAAATAATTTATTAATTATAAAATTGATGCGACCTACTAATGTTATAGACACATTTTTACAAGAAGTACAATTTTTAAAACCAAAATGGAACAATTTAAGAAAAACAAAACCAGAAAATGTCCCAGCAAAATTCACTATAACTTAAAGGTATAATATATATTACAAGATTTACTTTGTTTACATTGTAGAATGGCAGATATCTCTTTGGCTAATCTCAGATGGCTCAGAGACAGCCACCACCAAGAAAGTAACAATTGCATTACAATCCATGTGGCAGGTAGATGTGCCGAATGCATACTTATTAGCTATTAGCTACCTTACCTTTCAAACTGGAACATACGTTACAAGCACAACGTTAATGCAGCAGGAATCGGCGGCACAAAACCTAGGTGAAACGTTGTAGAACTCTAATCTCGGAAAAATTATTCAAATCATTTTTTATTTATTCATTACTCAACTATTTAGATCTGATTTTATCAGTTCTTATACATTATGAATATTGGGTATGTTCTATAGTCTATACAGTACGTGGCTTCGGCTGAAGGTATACTTTATTTTATTGTGTGTATATTTTTAAATTCTTGTAGTCATATTTATGTTAACTAATTCACTTTTTTTTAATTATACGATAGCAAACAAGTAAACTAGTCTCTAGATCAAAAGAGTCAACCATCGCCTATAGATACCACATATGTTAGTGGTGCCTTGCTATCTTGTGGCGAGGTCTAAGCCACACGCACAAGCTTACGGGCTACCTTACCTTTCAAATTGGAACAGGTCATTGACAAGCACTCACACTATTGTATGCGCAATATGTAAGGCCTAGTAGCCTCTATGGTAGTGACTCGAACAGCCAATCGGTCCGCTTTTTACGACCTGCCTGGCAGAACGGCAGTTGGCCTATTTTTCTAGGGAGCCCGGACCAACACGGGGAAACGTCAAATGCATGACTGTGTGGCAGTATGAGCCAAAACTTACAAACTAGAAAAGATGCTATCTACATTTAAAATTTCTATCTAGTTTAAATTAATTTTAAAATAACTATGTCTCCTTTAATAACACAGGAGAGAACTACAAAATGAATGATGGACGCCAGGAATAAAACTTTGCAATAGCTAAATACGGCCACCGAGCAAATACGGCAATTTTGGAATAGAATTACTTAAAACTGAAATAGCGAAATCGCCATGACTAAGCTTAAAGCGAAGAAATTATAATAGTTGAAAAATAATGCTTATGCCGTGGAAGAGTTTGTGTTGGAGATCTAAGCTGCTTTTTAGTTGTGCTTCTTTTTTCCAATTTTTTGTTTCCTTGCTAGTTATTAAGGCCTAATTATAGTTTCTTCGCATGTTAAACTTAGTATAAGTTATAAAATAAAACTTCAAATTTAAGCACTTTGGTTTTATTCATAATAAGGTGATAAACAAAATCCTATAAATATCCCCACTTTTTGTCTCAAGGCTGTATCTGAAATAGAAATAAATGAGCCCCTGAAATATTCAAAGAACGTCTGCCGTTGTGGTCGCTAACACGACAAACAATAAGGTAAAAAAGTTAGAATCCAAAGGGGTTCCTATACAAGAAACATTAAAAATCTGTTTTCTTCGTCTACCTTCCTGCATTCTTGTACTGACCGTATGCGTATCCAGCTTCATTGTTGCAAGCTGAAAAATAAAGAATTAATGATAAAAAATACAATGTTATTAAACATTTTCAACGATTTGTCCAATCACGTATAATAAATTTCGTAAATGTATGTATATTTGTCCACGAATTTCTCGGGAATCAAGTTATAAAAAATTGACATCAGGTATAATTCAACTTAGGGAATATTTTTTTTTATATCATAAGATAGCAAACAAGCAGATGGGTCTCCTGATGGAAAGAGTCAACCATCACCTATAGACACCAAATATGTTAATGGTGCGTTGCTATCTTGTGGCGAGGTCTAATGCCACATGCATAAGTTTACCGACTACCTTACCCTCCAAACCGGAACACGACAGCGACAAGCACTGACGCTATTGCGGCAGGAATAGGTAAGGTTTTTTGTGATATGGGTACAGTTGACACATATTTGAAGTCAGTTTAATTTTTAAATTGCTAAGATCCATATCTTTGAGATAACCATTGTCTATAGATACCAGGTACCTATATTATTGTTACCCAGATAGGTATGTCAATGGTGCTTTGCTATCCATATGGCAAGGGTTGAAGTCAAATTTATGGTTCATTTCCGTAAGATTACTAGCTACCTTACCTTCCAAACTGAAACAAGACAGTGACAAGCATCGACACTATTACGACAGGATTAGGTAAGTGCGGATGTTGTAGAACTCTACCATGTTAGTGATTATAGTTAGCCTGAAATTATTATTATTTATATTTCCCATATTGTTCAATACCACCTTTGAACAATAGACCATCTGTCATGCAGTTCGTAAAAGACTCGAAAAAGATTGATTTTTAGGTCATGACTATGGTGGTAGAGTTCCGCAACTCCTCACCAGGGTATATGGCACCACCGTTTTACCTATTTCTACCGCAATAGCGCCAATGCTTCTCATTTTCGTTTCTCGGTTCGGTGGGTAAGGTAGCTGGTAAATTTATATATGTGGCATTGCCATTCCTCCAAACGGATAGCAGTGCATCAGCATCAGTAAGAACTTTGGTGACTATAGGCAATAGTTTATCTTTTCCTCGGGTGAGATATCTGCTTGTTTGCTTTACAATGACAAAGATTGGCTGGCTTGTGAATTAAAGTAATTCGTAGGCGAGGTAGGTGACCAACATGACGTATATTTATTCAAATTTTCACAAATTATAGGAGATTATATTCTAACGTGTGTTCCATCAATTGCAACTAGTACTCGAGGAAAGCGGGCTATTTGGCAACGTCCTTGTTATGTATCATTTTTGATTTTTATGTAGTCCGATTGCAAATGTGCTATTGCAAAGCTGATATCACGTACTGTCCGCCTGGCGCAGGACTGTCACACCAATAAAGTCTTCTGTCAACAACACTGTGCCTATCGCATGCAATCGGAGGGTCAATAGCAGCTGGTGCAATGGAGATTATTCCATGATTTTTTGAACAAATACGAAGAACTATGAAAGTTTATTTATCTTGCAAGAGTCTACGAATAATAATTAAAGTTTGTCAGCTAGGAAATAAGAAAAATATCTACCTGGCTCCTGTTATTCGTAAATGGGGATATATTTCAGACAATAATTGCTCTTCTGCCGTTATATCAAGCTGAAACCGCAGCTGGAATTATATGTAGTTTCCACTCTTTCCTTTATACTCTGATTGTTGATTTTTCGTCGGAACTAGACGTCACATACCAGTCTGATATTATGTAAAGCATTTCCGTGTCACTTTCTGAGCTTGAAGTGGTAAATTCACGCTAAATATTTTTTAAATTATTGTTCAACCGGCCGAAATCCGGGGGTAGCTATACGAATGACGGATGATGAAATTTTGACAGATTAATGACATTATATTTTTATAGGGACATACCAATCTGTCATTTCCATACAATACACAGTAAAACCTTAACTGGCAGCCCTCCCACCCGTTAGCAACGAACCTTTGGTAATTTGACATAAGAGTCGTGCTTTTTAGGAACAGTTTTAGCTTACGCCTCGTAGAAAATCCTACTATTTGTCACTAAAACGAGTCGTTTTGCCGATATAGGAACCGGGCATTAGAGCTTGCATTGTGATTGGTGACTGATGCCCGGTTCCTATATCGGCAAAACGACTCGTTTTAGTGACAAATAGTAGGATTTTCTACGAGGCGTAAGCTAAAACTGTTCCTAAAAAGCACGACTCTTATGGCAAATTACCAAAGGTTCGTTGCTAACGGGTGGGAGGGCTGCCAGTTAAGGTTTTACTGTGTATTGTATGGAAATGACAGATTGGTATGTCCCTATAAAAATATAATGTCATTAATCTGTCAAAATTTCATCATCCGTCATTCGTATAGCTACCCCCGGATTTCGGCCGGTTGAACAATAATTTAAAAAATATTTAGCGTGAATTTACCACTTCAAGCTCAGAAAGTGACACGGAAATGCTTTACATAATATCAGACTGGTATGTGACGTCTAGTTCCGACGAAAAATCAACAATCAGAGTATAAAGGAAAGAGTGGAAACTACATATAATTCCAGCTGCGGTTTCAGCTTGATATAACGGCAGAAGAGCAATTATTGTCTGAAATATATCCCCATTTACGAATAACAGGAGCCAGGTAGATATTTTTCTTATTTCCTAGCTGACAAACTTTAATTATTATTCGTAGACTCTTGCAAGATAAATAAACTTTCATAGTTCTTCGTATTTGTTCAAAAAATCATGGAATAATCTCCATTGCACCAGCTGCTATTGACCCTCCGATTGCATGCGATAGGCACAGTGTTGTTGACAGAAGACTTTATTGGTGTGACAGTCCTGCGCCAGGCGGACAGTACGTGATATCAGCTTTGCAATAGCACATTTGCAATCGGACTACATAAAAATCAAAAATGATACATAACAAGGACGTTGCCAAATAGCCCGCTTTCCTCGAGTACTAGTTGCAATTGATGGAACACACGTTAGAATATAATCTCCTATAATTTGTGCAAATTTGAATAAATATACGTCATGTTGGTCACCTACCTCGCCTACGAATTACTTTAATTCACAAGCCAGCCAATCTTTGTCATTGTAAAGCAAACAAGCAGATATCTCACCCGAGGAAAAGATAAACTATTGCCTATAGTCACCAAAGTTCTTACTGATGCTGATGCACTGCTATCCGTTTGGAGGAATGGCAATGCCACATATATAAATTTACCAGCTACCTTACCCACCGAACCGAGAAACGAAAATGAGAAGCATTGGCGCTATTGCGGTAGAAATAGGTAAAACGGTGGTGCCATATACCCTGGTGAGGAGTTGCGGAACTCTACCACCATAGTCATGACCTAAAAATCAATCTTTTTCGAGTCTTTTACGAACTGCATGACAGATGGTCTATTGTTCAAAGGTGGTATTGAACAATATGGGAAATATAAATAATAATAATTTCAGGCTAACTATAATCACTAACATGGTAGAGTTCTACAACATCCGCACTTACCTAATCCTGTCGTAATAGTGTCGATGCTTGTCACTGTCTTGTTTCAGTTTGGAAGGTAAGGTAGCTAGTAATCTTACGGAAATGAACCATAAATTTGACTTCAACCCTTGCCATATGGATAGCAAAGCACCATTGACATACCTATCTGGGTAACAATAATATAGGTACCTGGTATCTATAGACAATGGTTATCTCAAAGATATGGATCTTAGCAATTTAAAAATTAAACTGACTTCAAATATGTGTCAACTGTACCCATATCACAAAAAACCTTACCTATTCCTGCCGCAATAGCGTCAGTGCTTGTCGCTGTCGTGTTCCGGTTTGGAGGGTAAGGTAGTCGGTAAACTTATGCATGTGGCATTAGACCTCGCCACAAGATAGCAACGCACCATTAACATATTTGGTGTCTATAGGTGATGGTTGACTCTTTCCATCAGGAGACCCATCTGCTTGTTTGCTATCTTATGATATAAAAAAAAATATTCCCTAAGTTGAATTATACCTGATGTCAATTTTTTATAACTTGATTCCCGAGAAATTCGTGGACAAATATACATACATTTACGAAATTTATTATACGTGATTGGACAAATCGTTGAAAATGTTTAATAACATTGTATTTTTTATCATTAATTCTTTATTTTTCAGCTTGCAACAATGAAGCTGGATACGCATACGGTCAGTACAAGAATGCAGGAAGGTAGACGAAGAAAACAGATTTTTAATGTTTCTTGTATAGGAACCCCTTTGGATTCTAACTTTTTTACCTTATTGTTTGTCGTGTTAGCGACCACAACGGCAGACGTTCTTTGAATATTTCAGGGGCTCATTTATTTCTATTTCAGATACAGCCTTGAGACAAAAAGTGGGGATATTTATAGGATTTTGTTTATCACCTTATTATGAATAAAACCAAAGTGCTTAAATTTGAAGTTTTATTTTATAACTTATACTAAGTTTAACATGCGAAGAAACTATAATTAGGCCTTAATAACTAGCAAGGAAACAAAAAATTGGAAAAAAGAAGCACAACTAAAAAGCAGCTTAGATCTCCAACACAAACTCTTCCACGGCATAAGCATTATTTTTCAACTATTATAATTTCTTCGCTTTAAGCTTAGTCATGGCGATTTCGCTATTTCAGCTTTAAGTAATTCTATTCAAAAATTGTCGTATTTGCTCGGTGGCCATATTTAGCTATTGCAAAGTTTTGTTCCTGGCGTCCATCATTCATTTTGTAGTTCTCTCCTGTGTTATTAAAGGAGACATAGTTATTTTAAAATTAATTTAAACTAGATAGAAATTTTAAATGTAGATAGCATCTTTTCTAGTTTGTAAGTTTTGGCTCATACTGCCACACAGTCATGCATTTGACGATTCCCCGTGTTGGTCCGAGCTCCCTAGAAAAATAGGCCAACTGCCGTTCTGCCAGGCAGGTCGTAAAAAGCGGACCGATTGGCTGTTCGAGTCACTACCATAGAGGCTACTAGGCCTTACATATTGCGCATACAATAGTGTGAGTGCTTGTCAATGACCTGTTCCAATTTGAAAGGTAAGGTAGCCCGTAAGCTTGTGCGTGTGGCTTAGACCTCGCCACAAGATAGCAAGGCACCACTAACATATGTGGTATCTATAGGCGATGGTTGACTCTTTTGATCTAGAGACTAGTTTACTTGTTTGCTATCGTATAATTAAAAAAAAGTGAATTAGTTAACATAAATATGACTACAAGAATTTAAAAATATACACACAATAAAATAAAGTATACCTTCAGCCGAAGCCACGTACTGTATAGACTATAGAACTTACCCAATATTCATAATGTATAAGAACTGATAAAATCAGATCTAAATAGTTGAGTAATGAATAAATAAAAAATGATTTGAATAATTTTTCCGAGATTAGAGTTCTACAACGTCTCACCTAGGTTTTGTGCCGCCGATTCCTGCTGCATTAACGTTGTGCTTGTAACGTATGTTCCAGTTTGAAAGGTAAGGCAGCTAATAGCTAATAAGTATGCATTCGGCACATCTACCTGCCACATGGATTGTAATGCAATTGTTACTTTCTTGGTGGTGGCTGTCTCTGAGCCATCTGAGATTAGCCAAAGAGATATCTGCCATTCTACAATGTAAACAAAGTAATTCTTGTAATATATATTATACCTTTAAGTTATAGTGAATTTTGCTGGGACATTTTCTGGTTTTGTTTTTCTTAAATTGTTCCATTTTGGTTTTAAAAATTGTACTTCTTGTAAAAATGTGTCTATAACATTAGTAGGTCGCATCAATTTTATAATTAATAAATTATTTTGAAAAAAACAGTTTGAACTTTGATGACGGCTAACGTCAGTATTGTGAACCATTTCACGCTTATGACACTTTCTTTGATATTGAATGATAAAATTTTTCCATTGATTATTTGTATACATCATTTATATTTCGCATTAAATGCATACACGGCTATCCATTGTATCTAGCTCTATACTATACATCAATTAGTTTATAAATAGGGCTTAATATTTTCGAGACTATTTTAAAACTTTCTGAATAATGGAACGCAGTGAGGGCCATCCACAGATAACACACTATATTCGAGAGGGCCATCGGTAAGCAGTCAAGCTACGGATGCTTGTCGTAAATACATAGTCCAAAAAACTTGTGGGACAGCATGACAGACCGTTTTATTACTAAGCTAGTTACGAATTGTTACTGTTACGAATGACAGTTTGTAGATTATAGGGACCCGGCATGAATCGGGTACGCCAGTTTCGGCGTAGTATTTGTTGCCGCATTTGATAAGTACGTCGGCTGTATCTAGTCAAGCACAGCGAGACCAATTATTTACCTAAGTGATGTACATAAAATTACTTTTAATTTTTATAAACATAAATTTTCTTGATTATTCCAAGATACCTGGGCTGAATTGAATTGATACCTCGCTGGTACAAGCTCCTTTGAAAAATAGGCCGATTGCCGTTTTACTAGGCAGGTTGTAAAAGGCGATCGATTGGCGTTGAGTGTCACTATCATCATGACTACTATATGGTAGAGTTCCGCACCGCCTTAAATATTCCTGCCGCAATGTCGTCAATGCTTGTTATTGTCGTCTTCCGGTTTGGAGGGTAAGATAGCCGGTAGAATTATGCATGTGGCATTGCCATCCCGCCGCTCCGCAATGCACCATTAACATCCATGGTGTATATTAACGATGGTTACTCTTTCCATCAAGAGAGCCATCTGCTTGTTTGTTATCTACATAGAGTTCTTTTTTACATAAGATGGCAAACAAGGCCATGGCTCTCCTAGTGGGAAACAGCCATTGCCTATAGACACCAAGCATGGTAATGGTCGATATAATGCCGCATGCATGAATTTAAAAGCTACCCTTTATATCAGAACACAACAGTTTTCGCCGCGTTGGTCTCGCACTCCTTTGAAGAATAGGCCAACTGCCGTTCTGCCAGGCAGGTTGTAAAAGGCGACCTATTGGCTATACGAGTCACTAACTTCGTGGCTACTATGTGGTAAAGTTCTGCATTGTCTCGCTGAGGTCTGGTACCACCGCCTTACCTAATTCTGCCGCAATAGCGTCAGTGGTTGTCACTGTCGTGTTCCGGTTTGGAGGATAAGGTAGCCGGTAAACTTATGCATGTGGCTTTAGATCTCGCCATAAGATAGCAAACGCACCATTTAACACCTTTAGTGTCTATAGGCGATGGTTGACTCTTTCCATCAGGAGACCCATCTGCTTGTTTGCTATCTTATGATATAAAAAAGTGGCAAACATTGACGCTGATTCAGCGGGAAAATTTAAGGCAATAGTACCAAGCCTGGGCGAGACGTTGTAGACGTTGCCCCTTGTTGGACCGCGCCCTATTTTAAGAATAACCGTTCTGCTATTCCATCAGGCAGTTCATAATAGCCGAGCGATAAGCTATACATGATGCTACTATCGTCAATTATACTGGATGTATTTTCCTACTCCTCCTACTACTCCTACTTTCCAACTCTTCTGATTAAATTCGATGCGGGTTCCAAGACAGCTTAGCTTTCCCTAAGGGCACCCTGAGCTCGCAACTCAGTCGTTATCAGGCAGGTTGCCGCTATTGATTCTGGTTTACAGAAGTTACTCCGGTCTCTCCGGGTGTTTGGTCTCCTCACCTACTATTCCTGCCGTAATAGCGTAAATGCTTGTTATTTTTGTGTTCCGGTCTTGAGGGTAAGGTAGCCGGTAAACTTAAGCAATTGATATTAACACTTCGCTACACGATTAACAAAGTACCATTAACATCTTTGATGTATTTAGGCGATGGTTGTCTGTTTCCATTAGAAGAGTTATTTGCTTGTTTACTATCTTATGATAAAGAAAACTCGACTGTGCTAAAAGAAGGATGATGTTACAGTTGTAAGTTTGTAATGTATCGCCGGGGCTTTGTAGTTACTGCTATATCTATTCCTCGTGTGGCATCGGAGCTTGGCGCTATCATGTTCAGAGGGTAAGGCAGTTGGCAAACTTATTCTTATGCCATTACATTATTACTATATGGCTAGCAATTGGCAACGCACCAGTAACATATTTGGTGTCTATCACAGGTGACTATGATTGTATCTTTTTATCAGGACAACATCTGCTTTTTTATTCTATATTATATAACAAAGCATACATTGGTAACAATATTCTATATTATATAACATTTATATAATATTTATTCTATATTATATTATATAATATAATATTTATATTATATAATATTTATTCTATATTATATAACAAAGCATACATTGGTAACAATACAAGCACAACAAAACAGTCGAGATAGCGGTATATGTAATAGTAATGTACACTAAGAATGAATCAGACACATTGTAAATTTTAATGATTAATTATGATATATGTGGTCTATCGCCTCTGTGGTTTAGTGGTCCAGCGTTGGCGTTGACCACATGAGGTCCCGGGTTCGATTCCCGGGTCGGGCACATAAGAATAGTGTTTTTTCAGTTTTCTGAGAAACACAAAGTTGCCCGAGATTGGAAAGTGACCGGTTGGCGATAGGCTTGCCACCTATCACATTTTTGGGACCAAGTATCTTCGGCTAATCGTGGGTGCACTTGTTGTACCTCTGCCTACCCTTTAGGGGATATGGGCGTGAAGATACTTATAGATATAACAAAAACTCAAGTATCTGATATAAAAAATAAGGATAATAATATTTTTAGGATACAAATTCGGCAAAAATAGACATAATGTCACGTGAAAGTGAAGCAATTTTTTTTTGTAGAGGGGGCAAACGAGCAGGTGGTGCACCTGATTGTAAGTGATCACCACCGCCCATGGACATCTGCAATACCAGGGGTCATGCAGCTGCGTTGCCGGCCTTTTAAGAATGAATAAAATTTGGAACTGTTACGTCACACCGTGGTGAAACGCCATGTTGACTACTTTTTCATAGAAAATACAGAAAATATTGTAGAAAATATTACCAATGCGTGATGTCATTAGGACGCCATGAAATTTAAGAGCGCTTTCTCGGAAATAATAATTTCAATTTTAAAAAGTGAAATTTTTACTAGAAACGTTACTTGACCAAAATAAATAGTTTTTTAACTAACTAATAAGGTAAATTATTAAACAGTTTTTCAAATTTATTTAATTAACGTATTGTCAGGAACAAAGCGGTTAGTTTCTTCCATCAGGTGAACCATAGGTTGGTCGCTTATGATATAAAAAAATAGTAGGTATATACTATCTTGAAATGACACAACCACAGAGATCGACACAACGCCTTTCATATATATACATACATGTATGATATTGCCCTGTTTACCGAGCGGTTGTCCCGAACCGTGTTCAGCTTTAATATTTCGCCAAACAGCCACCTGAGCCTGGCTGTCTAGACTCGTAATAAAACCTAAGTGCCCACTAAATTTTTAATCGATTTTAGTAACGTTGGTCATAGAAAGTTTTTCATGAAAAATATTAGTACCTCAAAATCTGGTGTTTGTTTTAAACACCCCAAGCTTTAACAGAAGCTCTTCTAATCGTAAGTTATATTTTCAGCTCATTAAGATACGTAAAACCACAGGTTATACATATCTTCTAAGCTGTAATGATAACTTATGCAACTCACAGCATTACCAACCTTTTAAAATAAATAAGCTTTTTTCTTAAAGTTCTCTAAGCCTTATTCCTTTAGGAAATAAGGCTTACAGACCTTTCAGAAAAAAGTTTACCTAGCTAATAAAGGGTAAGATCCGAGTGTCATATATCATGATTTCTGCAGGTTTGTAGTGCTTCCTCCATACTCATGATTCCCTTCATACAAATATCCCGCTTACGGAAACTCTTTATACTATCTTTAGACAGCACCCAACCATGATGATCACGATATGTCAGGTTTATTTGCCCCGTTGTCTACATTTTTTTATTCAAATGACATATCTGTTTCAAAATAGTATATAATATTGGTAAGTTTTCCGGATTAAATGGATACGCCTTTCAAGACAATTTCTTAGTTTGTCAGTGTAGCTTGCATTTGCACACAGAAGTACAGAGTTATACTACTTACGGGTGAAATAAAATTACTTCAAGGGTAATTTTTAAACCTTCTCATCTCATTCGGTTCGATAAAACAATTCAACGTGGTAAATAAATTATTATTATTTATTTCCATTTTTTCACGACATAATATATTTACAAATGTATTTGATATTTTTGACAGTGATAGGAGCGTTTGCTCATATGCGCAGTGACACGATTCCTTCCCAATGACGTGTCTATTAGTATTCATGTGGTGTATGGTAAATTTTATTATAGTAAATATATACTTACAACCAACTTCCATTAGTCCAGGGTTCTCTCCGTTTTCTAGTTGACTGCTCTTCGGCCAATAGGATCCAAACTAAAGCTGCCAAAAGTATCAGGAACCGAAATACAGAATTCGACGCCATCTTGATCAAGTACACAAAATGGGGTAATGTCACATTTTCACAATGAATTTAGTTTTCGTGTAGTTCCCGTGCTTTTTTCTTCAAAACCACTGCTAAAAATCACTATTCACAGTTATTTAAAAATCACTTATGCAAATCACTGTTTTTTTCACTGATACGTATTTGACGTAAGTTATAATTTTAATAGTGGTTAAACTTGAAACAAAGTGTCGGTGAAAAGATGAGAAAGTGCATGTTAGTTAGTTCAGACATGTACAAATAATGGTAGATGAAAGGTTAACAAAACACATATACAATGCGAATGTGGAAGGATGTAGGTACCGGGGAAGACCAAGAATACCGTACCATGATCAGATTGATTGAGTACTGTCCGAAGGTGGTGTCAAGAGACTTCGCAACCGGCGTGTTCGTGTGAAGAGAGTAATAAATGTGGAGGAAGCGTGACAAGTCCGCAAGGATTGTAATGTCTGGCACTTGGTTCTCTCTGCCTACCCCGTAAGGGATCTGGCGTGAAGATATGTATCTATCTTATAATTTTAAAAATGTAGCATTTTATACTTACATATACCTATATATAAAGAAGGAGTAAAACAGACCTGTTCGACTTGAAACAGTAACAGTAGGCAAGTAGGTGAATTACGTAATAAAAAAAATAATAAAATAAATCTATTTATAAAAATAAAAATTTATAAAAAAGTATCATCACGCCAAGCAGCGTAAACCGAACGTCTATAGTCTTTCTAGTTAACCACGATTCACCGGTTTGCCGGTTGGTGAGATGAGTGGTGATCTCAATGATATTTTACCGATCTGATAATGATATGAATTATTTACGGAAGTATGACCATGTCTCTAGCTTTAGAGTTCAACTTAAATGGCTTCCTATAAGGCTGCGTAGGAATACTCATACTCTTTGTCTTCTTTTTAACATCCTGTTTAATCCTAATGCACCAAGCTATCTGCGTGATGGGTTTTCTTTCTTGCATCCACCTGGCTCACCTTGTAGATCAAGTGTTACTGCCCTTTTAAAATGTCCCCCACACAGTTCAAAATTTTTATCAAATTCTTTCCATGTTCAAGCTGTCAGGTTATCGAACTCACTACCGCCCAAGGTTCATATGAGTCAATCTCTTGAAATTTTCAAAAAGAGTGTAAGAGAACTTTTTCTTGCTGGGTCTACATAGTATTTTTTTTCAATTTCTCTCGATTGTTGTTCATTTTTAAATATTATGTGGCTAAATTTAATGTATCAAGACTGTTATATTCATGTGTATCTAGTTTTATGATTATTTTACACTATTTTAACATTTCGATAATTATTGTGTTTACTCTTATTCGGGTCAGCTGGAAGAAATCTCTTTTATTGGGGATAAGCTCGCCCATTGTACAGTCTGTTTTTAATAAGTATGTATTACTTCTCTTTTAATTGTGTACAATAAAGCATTAAATAAATAAATTATCGACTATTTCTAGTGATAACCGGGACGCCTCTACGTGCTCGGCACGGAGGCATGGTAATGGTAACATACCACAAGCTAGACTCCGTGCTCCTACTGAGATTTTAAAATAAAAACTTCGAAAAAATTTCAATAACAGTTTTGCTCGACTTGGGGATTATATCCGGGACCTCATGGTCTGAGCCGAATAGGCTACATCCTAGATCACAAGGCAGTCAAATATTGAATTATACACAGTGAGTAAGAAAATGCCGTCCGACCCAAAAGGAAGACAGGCAATTAGTCTATTCTTCAAAAGACCTGCACTAATTTTTCTTTTATATCATAAGACAACAAACAAGCAGATCGCCTATAGACACCAAAGGTGTTAATGGTACGTTGCTATCTTGTGGCTAGGTCTAATGCCACATGCATAAGTTAATCGGCTACCTTACCCTCCAAACCGGAACACGACAGTGACAACCACTGACGCTATTGCGGCAGGAATAGGTAAGGCGGTTGTACCAGACCCGGGCGAGACAATGCAGAACTCTACCATCTACCACTATGGTAGTAACTCGTATAGTCAATCGGTCGTCTTTTACGACCTGCCTGGCAGAACGGCAGTTGGCCTATTCTTCAAAAGAGCCCGGGACCAATACGGGGGAATATCTAAAATTCAAACTAATTATCATCTCTTCTCATTTTTACAATAGATATTAAATTTGGACATACGTTCCCACGAAGAAAATTTACAACATATCCGATTAATTAAAGTAGTTACCACGCCATCATTTGAGTGAACATAAATTCGCCAAGTACGAGTCGAAATCACACAGGAGGGTTCCTGAACGTGAATTTATTAAAATTAGTATAATTATGTCGTTTTATATATTAAGTACTCTTTGCAGGTTTTTTTTAAAGATTAAAGATTTTTATTGAACATTAAACAATGTTACAGAAATAACATGTAGTTCGTAAGCAACTGCTTTAGTTGCAAAACCATGGAACATAGAACAAGCGGAATTGGCAAGTACAAACATTTGTATCAGGACCGCGATCGCCATACTCACACATAAAATAAGCATTATTGCATATAAACTACTAATGCAAACATTGTTTCATTGGTCGTTTTCATTTTAAACAAAAATAATCCGAAACACACAAACAGAACATTTAAAAATATACCAAACTGCGTTACAATAAATTATATTTTGCTACAAAAAAAGAGTATTTACGTCCTTTTGTAGTCTATTCAAAACAGACTCATCTATTTGTACAATAGTGAAACTTAAGATCTTAATAGTTACGCTATTCTACAATAGATGGCAGTATTGATTTTTCCGTAGTTTTCAGTTGATCATATTTGAGTAGAGAACTTTCTAGAACGATATACGTAATGACTGTCATTACGTATATCTTTCTAGAAAAATTAGGTCAACCTAAAATGAACTTTATATGTAAGGTGTACGGCTGATTTTAGCTTGACTTTCTATTATATCATTAGAGATTATATTAAATCAGGAATTTAATTAAAATAAAATAAAAATTGTACTTTTGAATGATATGAAATATCTCCATTTTTAATCATCTGTATTTTACTATCATTTCTGCATTCAAGGATGGCACAATACGGCATAATTCAGTGTACAATAGATTTTCGCATGACGACTATCTCCTAAAGATATGGTAAGTATCACTAAGGCAATTTAGAGTAACAGCGCATAATAGTGATGCACGCGGCACGCCCACTCTTCACTTCCACTTGTTCTATGTTCCATGTGCAAAACTGTGTTGCAGCCGTTTACGCCCACCCCGAAACACGGCGGAAGTATGTTCTAAAACATTGTACATTATAAAGCAAGCAATATTTAGTCTATTACAACATAAGATATGAGATAATTTACCACCAAATCGCTGGTTTCACATCAGCAGTGAGAACAACGCAGCTTCTCTTGGCCGCACGGCGCTCCACAGATCTTGCTAGTTATCTTGCGAGATGGCTACGCGTTTTAGCACGGCTAAGAACACGCGAGGAAGTACGTGAAACGTTCACGAATATTTGTAACTGATTCGCACCCAATTCGCACGGCGATCGTAGGCAGAATGCCGTCGCCCGTCTCGCATTGACGGATGACAGAGTATGGGTCGCAGAATATTTTCAATTACCCACAAACAATTATGATGAGAACCGAACAGACACCCCGACTTCTTACAAATTACCGGTTTGTCAGCTGACAAGATTAGTGGTGATATACATCGTTGAATTGATTGAATTTTTTGTAGCCGTAACCGGGACATACAGCTCCTCACGCAACAATCTGATTTTTTATTTTATGTCATAGCAAAAATGGTCAAAGCAGATGGTTTTTAATGATGGTAAAAGATAACTATCGCCTATATTCCCCAAAAATGTAAATATTACGTTGCTATCCGGGTGGCGATGTTTAAATGTCACGTGCATAAGTTTAGTGGATATCTTATCCTACAAATCGGAACACGACAGCGACACCGACGCTATTGCGTCTATGCATGATGCAAGGTAAGGCGGTGGTACCAAACCCGTGGGGTTATCGCGTAACTCGCAATGCGAAATTATCGTAATTGTTTAGTTATTGCAAGACACTATTATATACATGCACCCCGTGTTGATTCCGGGCTCCTTTGAAGAACAGACCAACTGCCGTTCTGCCAGGCAGGTCGTATAAGGCGACCGATTGGCTATTTAAGTCACTACCATCGTGGCTACTAGATGGTAGAGTTCTGCATTGTCTCGCCCGGATCTGGTATCACCGCCTTGCCTATTCCTGCCGCAATAGCGTCAGTGCTTGTCGTTGTCGTGCTCCGGTTTGGAGGGTAAGGTAGCCGGTAAACTAATGCATGTGGCATAAGACCTCGCCACAAGATAGCAACACACCATTAACACCTTTGGTATCTATAGGCGATGGTTGACTCTTTCCATCAGGAGTTGTTTGTTTGCTTCTTATGATAAATCTTCTTCTTATGATAAATCTTCTATCTTATGATAAAAAAAGACTCAGCAGCCTTGTATATTAGTGGCAGTCGTTACCGCTTGATTAGTTTTGGTGCTGTCACATTACAAAAAGTGCATCCAGTGACCAGCAAACAATTGGCGACGTTTTTGATGAGTTTTTCGTTACGTTTAAAAGTCACTGATTGCTGGCGGATTACAAACGTTAGGTGATACGCCTGCCGTTCGAAATTATACTACCTTGTTAGTAGTCTATATGTTTATGGCAAGTATTATAATGCTATGAAATTATCTTCAGAAGACGACGTCGCTAGTGAGGCGTTTTTAATAAGAAAAACTGACAACGGAATGACATTTATCTATAATCACCAGATAAGGTGGTGGCACTATACATGACTTTCCGCGCCTGCTATTACGATCTGTCATTGTAATTTATTACGATGATTTAAAGAAACCTCAACAACAGCTTTTAATTGACCCGGAATTCGTTGGAGACCTGAAGATTGGAGACATACGGACTGAACATTACAATCAGGAGGGAGTATAATGGTTTAAAGTTTTTTTATAAGATTCGCAGAGAATTCACCAATGTAACTTATTTCATTGCAATATTAAGAAATTAGAAGAAACTTATATCTTAGGAAATATCCACAAAGACGAAAAGTGTTCCGAATCCTTTAGATTATTTTATAGACTTTGATAATATCTAACGTTATAGCACATAAATACTTTAAATGTAAAAATCAGGTATGAAATCAGCTTTCAAATAGATTTTCTGCATAATTTTATTAAACAAGTGATCATCTTGGTCGAAATTCGACAATAGAATAAACAATAAAATCTGTTTTATGTTTGACAACTGCCGTTAGCCGTGAAGAAAACAGTATACATTCGTGTACATTATCATGTATGTCACATGAATGTAGTGTGTGTAATGTTTATTTTTGTTAATTTTATGTATTTCTAATGTATTTTATTTAAAAATATTAGGTTTCTGCTGGCCTCTGCAATGTAAACTTTAACTATGCCAAATTTTATACTCGACCGTTCTCAGTTGTCTTAAAAAGTAGTCCAAAGTTTTTCCTTTACGTATTAATATATAGATAATGATATGAAAGATTCTATGAGACATCATTTTAAAAAACACATTATGACTAGTTTAATAAATGGACGAGGAATGGGGTCTGCGAAGTACTTATAGATTTTAATGGTCTTTACGATTAATATAGAGAACCCTAAAAATATAAATTTTGTATGTCAAATCTGTTGACCTCTTAATGGGTTTATTGTATCTATATTCCAAGAGAAATAAATGAATTTTCAGTATTCCTATTTTTTCCCCAGTATTTTAGTTAGTCGTAATAACGTAATTAGATTTCAGCGTTGAATTTTCTTTGTCTTGGTGAAAAATTTTTGCGTTTTGCTATTTACCTTCCCACCAGGCAGTTTCTAAAATGCAGATGGTTGGTCATATGTCTCTATCATCGTGACTACTGCATACTTAGTAGAGTTCCGCAACGTTACGCCCCGATTGTTATTTATTTTAATTTTATGATAAATAAAACAACATAAATTTACAATTTTTTCAACATCCTTAAACCTCGTTGTAGGTTTGTGTTTGTTGCACACTTCACAAATTAGGCATTGATTGATTTTTTTAGCGAAGCTACATTTCATAGCATAAATTTTAATCGTATCAGTTGAAATAAACTTTTCTTTTAAACTTTTTTTTATAAAAATCTTTAATAAACTTGCTGCTGAACATTCTCCGTCGTTTACGTTATTACTACCGCCTTATATTATCTTCCCACAAAAGCGTCATTGCTTGTTACTAAAGATGTGTCATTAACGGTTTCTAAATTAATTTAACGTAATTATTATTGCCAAAATTAACAGATTAAACAAACTGTTAAATCGTTAGAAGGTTTTTCAATGATCTGGGTTATTTATTAGTTTCGTTAATACGAATAATCCTCATAACCTAATGATTACATTAATGTATCAATATTATGTTAATATTTTCGATCTCAAATTCGAAATACGTTTTGAACTAATTATATTATTGAGTTGAGACAAAATTAAATATTTTATTGTTGTCAAATTTGTAGAGTTTCGAAGTAAACTAGGAAACCATATAGTTTCGCCATGTCCGTCCGTCCGTCCGCAGTCCAGCTCAGATATCCTTAGTACTAGAAAGCTGTAATTTGGCATGAATATAGAATATGTAATTTACGGCATCAAAGTGTTAAAATCAAATTTTGAAAAATATTTACTAAGGGTAGCTCCTCTATGTGTAAAGTGGGGATGTTATTTTTTCTCGGGTACCCCACAATCTGGGGTATCGTTGGATAATTTTCAAAAAATATTGTAAGACCTACAATGTTTTTCGATTAAAGAATCCGTTTACGAAATATTATGCTTTAAAGTACTAATATTTTTGTTAGAGTCAAGTAATACAAAAGAAACACGGTAATAATACAATAAAAACCTACTTAATTAATTATTTAAGTAATATTAATAATTATAATAAAAAGAACGAATTTAGTACTTCATGTATAATATAACGTGCATTCCTCTATATGGCAAGGTACACAACATAGTCTTGAATGCCAGTTTCCCTAATTCCTGTCTTCGACCTGCTGTCGTATTGCCGGCTTGATTTGAATGCAGTCGTGGTGGTCAAGGCTTCCTTTGAAGAATAGACCATCTTCGTTCTACCAGGCAGTTCACAAACGGTGAAAGATTGACAATGCGAGTCACTTCCAACATAGCTACTGAGTGGTAGAGTTCTGCATTTTCTGTCAATAATAATATAATTCTGATAATGAGCAGTAATCATTATCGTGTTCTAGTTTTGAGAATACAATTTGCTTATTCCTGAGCTGTCAAATAAAAATATAAAAATTCTCGAATCAAACCCTCGTACACACCTAATCAAATACTTATTCGGCAAGTGAACTTTAACAATAAATTGTAAAAGGGAAATTAATAAAATTCCCACTGCCTAAAAGTCAGCCATCATCCCTTTTAATTTAATTTTTTCATTACAATAGCGCGCTCAAAAGCGTAACTAATTCCTTTGTGAGAATGATGAACAGATATTTACGCCTTGCGACACGATTACGACTTATATTAATAAAGACACACGTCTTTATTAATATAAGTCGGTGAGGGGTGACGGAAATGCTCAATACTTTTGTTGTAATAACATACGGTGAATTTGAAGTGCCTAGTATAAGACAAGGCATCAACAACAATACTGACATATTATTGCTATATTTATACATTACTGAAATAATATTGATATATTTCTTATATAGCAATATTATTTCAGTAATGTATAAATCTATACATATAATAAAATCGTAGGAAAGTCATGTATGTCCGGGGTAAACTCAACAAGTACTGCATGGATTTACTTCAAATTTTGCATGAATGTTACTAACAGATCGGGTCAACATATAGACTACATATTATCACGCTAACACCTACGGGGGAGGAGCTGTGCGGAGTAAACGAAGTCCGCGCGGACTAAGTCGCGGGCAATAGCTAGTATTGAATAAATGTTATTTGATTGGATCGGTATCGCATTGACGGATAGCCCTTTTTGCCGCTAATATCCATTGGCAGCGGTGAGTACTTTGTTTCTTACTTGTATGTCATCAATTTCTATAAAAAACATATGTTGTTACATGACAGTGAGGTCACAATAATGACTGTTAAACTGTAAAACTGTTAAGTGGTCATCATTCCATAATTATAATTATTTTTATTTTCTTAAATTAGAATGAATCGCGATGAAATGATTTTTATAAATTTCCAGCAAGAGAAGACCGAAAATTTTAAAGGAATTTTACCTGCCTGCATAAATTTTAAAACAAAAGGGTATAGTAATGTATTATTACTAGTATATTAGTATATATTATTTATTTATTTATTTAATGCTTTATTGTACACAATTAAAAGTAAAGTAGTACATAGAGACTTATAAAAACAGACTGTACAATGAGCGAGCTTATCCCCGATAAAATAGATTTCTTCCAGCTATTAATTTATATTATTATTATTAAAAAAGAGTTTTTAGTTGTTTTTTTTTAATTGTGTGTTTCTAAATCGCACAGAAAGAACTATCAACTTAGTTCTTTCTATTCGATTTAGTAACTACATTTTTTCCTGTACAGGTCTTTGTCGTTTTATAATTTTAATCGTAGACTTGCATTTATCGTATAGTATAAAAATATTAAATCTTAAATAGAAAACGAATTATGTTTGAACTATGTTATAAGGATTTTGAAACGGATCATAATAGGTGGAATGCTTAGAACCTATATTTAATCTCATATTAATACTGAAGTATTTTTTCTTCTTTATAAACTTACTAGCCAATCTTTCTAGCTTCGCTCACGAGTAGACTAACATGTTACCACTATAATTTCTTATGTAAATTTTTAGCCCCTTAGGGGTTGATTTTTGAACAAAAGTAGCCTGTACTTACTTCGTGGCTAGGTCGGCTCAGATCATAAGGTCCGGGGTTCAATCCCTGGGTCACGAAAAAGGATTACTGTGGTTTTTTCGAGGTTTTTCTCTCAAATCCAAAATCTCAGTAGCAGCTCGGAATCTGGCGGTTGGTGTCTTACCGCTCCCGTGCTTCGGTTGATCACGTAAAGCTATCGGTCCCGGTTATCGCTAGCAATAGTTGAAAATCGTTATCAGGTCGGTGGTATGCGGCCATGGGGATCACCACTCATCTTGCCAACTAATAAACCAATGAATCGTGATGAACTGAAAAAGTCTATAGTTCAGTTTACTCTGCCTACCCCGCTATCGAACAGGGCATGATGACTTGGCCCTGGATCTTAAACTATCTCTAGGCCAAATTTCATCAAAATCGGTTCAGTAGTTTAACCGTAAAAGCCTAACAGATACACACGGACAGACGGAAGGACGAACATACATACTTTTGCATTTATAAAATTAGTGTGGATAGCCTATCCTCGTAACGTCGCCCGCGACTAGACATATTATCAATATTAGAAAAGTCATACAATTTTTATTTCATATTTCAGTCCCTTAGGGGTTAATTTTTGAAAAATAAATCTTTTCTATGTTTGACTCTGGGTTTTATTCTCTTGCCAAGATTCATCAAAATTAGTTATTCGTTTAGGGAAGTCGGTTAAAAGAAATACATACCAATCACACTCATATTCTCTGAATTGGGATTTTAAATTAGAACCTCTAGCGTCTACTTCCTTTTCACGTCATTATCAGAACACGATTAAGCATAATCCCAGTTCAGTACAGTCCCAGTGGGCAAGTGATTAGCAATCCTGTCTACGTAATTGATGAGGTTTCGAATGGATTCCTGACAGTGACAAACATTTGTGTGATAAGTTCTTTGCTTTGTATTTATGAGAGGAATAAGTTACATTATTCCCGTTTTTAAGAACTTAGGAACTTAAAATCACTAGAAACTGTACTAAGTAAATTTTACTGGTCATACATTATACAGTATTTAATAATTTTATATTATTTTTAAATGGAGAAGCATATTCGTTAAAATGTTAAGCATATACGGTCTCATTGGTCAAGTGATTAGCGATCATGTCTACATAATTATTGATGAGGTTTCGAATTGATTCCTGACAGTGACAAACATTTGTGTGATAAGTTCTATGCTTTGTATTTATGAGAGGAATAAGTTACATTATTCCCGTTTTTAAGAACTTAGGAACTTAAAATCACTAGAAACTGTACTAAGTAAATTTTACTGGTCATACATTATACAATATTTAATAATTTTATATTATTTTTAAATGGAGAAGCATATTCGTTAAAATGTTAAGCATATACGGTCTCATTGGTCAAGTGATTAGCGATCATGTCTACATAATAATTGATGAGGTTTCAAATTGATTCCTGACAGTGACAAGCATTTGTGTGATAAGTTCTATGCTTTGTATTTCTGGGTTTGGGTGTTTATTGCATATATTTAAGCATTTATATACGTATTTCTATATATTTTATTTTGAGCTAGATCATTCCTGTAATTTCTTTATATATATTTATTTATCACGAGCTAACCCAGCAAACGTTGTTTTGCCATACAAATTACTTGTATTAAATATTTTGGTGGAGTACTCGAGAGAGTGGGGGGTTAATTGAGATAAAAACTATCCTATCTTTTAAGTTGAACCAAACAGTGGATATCTACAGAATATAATTGAAAGCGATTCAGTAGCTTAAGGAATCCATAGCGGATAAACAAAGTGACAAATAACACATAATTTATATATATCAACATTTATTATAACCACATTTGTGTACTACAAGGCTTTAAATTGTTTGTACTGAGCGTGTATGTTTTTACTGTAAATTTGTGCACGATAAAGAGTTATCATTCATTCATTCATTCATATATGATGCCATTTGCCGTTTATGCTTAACACTATATGTCTATAATCTATACTATTCTCGTACCTATATGTGTAAGTGTGTCTAACTTACAAACTTTACAAATATGTAAAGTTTGTAAGTTAGTTTTAAGAAGCAACCTTTAACAGTACTGAACCGATTTTAAAACTTCTTTAACCATTAAAAAGCTACATTATTGTTAAGTGACATGATCTGTATTTGATCCCAATTTTCCCGCGGGATTGAGACCTGTGCGGGTTATACCACGATAAATATAGCTAGTCAGTAATATAACAGTCAATTTGTCCCTAAATAATGGTTATTCATAACGTTATAAATGCAAAAATAATTGAATTACTTTGTCACATTAAATTAGTCTACAATAATTAATTTGTAGTCTATTAATTGAATATTACGACATTAAAGTTATTGCCTGCGTGGGAATTCAACATTATGTAAATTAAGTATATTATCGTTAATAGTCTATTATTACATTGTGGGACTAATTACCGTTTTTGAAACGCAAATCAATTTTAACAATCAATTAATCTGTTTAACATAATTTTTACAAGCAAATTAATTGATTACCACATATTAATTGATTGTTAAAATTGATTTGCGTTTCAAAAACCGGTCGTAAATATTTTTGACTAATCGTGGATGTAAAATTTATATATTAAAAAGTATCTTCATGCCCGTATCCCCTAAGTGAAAAGCAGAGTTACAACCAGTGCACCCACGATTAGCCGAAGATACTAGTCCCACAATGTGATAGGTGGCAAGCCTAGCGCCAACCAGACAAACAATCCCGGGCAACATTGTTTTTATCATGAAACTGAAAAAAAAAACACATTTTTGAATTGCTCGACCCGGGAATCGAACCTGGGACCTCATGTGGTCAACACCGACACTAGGCCACTAGACCACAGAGGCGACTAGTGTCAAAGTGTTATAGATTTATTTTTGAGATTTTTCTCGAAAATCTTAGTAATTGCTTGAAGTCGAGTGGGTGGTGTGCTACCATCCCTCGTGCCGCGAATACGCACATAAGCTTTCAGTCCCGATTATCTTTAGAATTAAGCGATAATCGTTATGGCGTCGGAAAATGTGCCGATAAATATCAATACTCAACTGACAAACTGGTGAACCGTGGTGGTTTTTCCCCGTGTTGATTCCGGGCTCCTTTGATGAATAGGCCAACTGCCGTTCTGCCAGGCATGTCGTAAAAGACGACCGATTGGCTATGCGAGTCACTATCATCGTGGCTAATAGATGTTAGAGTTCTGCATTATCTCGCCTGGGTCTGGAACTATCGTCTTAGTTATTCCTACTGCAATAGCGTCAGTGCTAGTCACTGTCGTGTTCCGGTTTGGAGGGTAAGGTACCCAGTGAACTTATGCATGTGGCATTAGACCTCGCCACAAGATAGCAACGTACCGTTGACATCTTTGGTGTCTATAGGCGATGGTTGACTCTTTCCATCAGGAGACCCATCTGCTTGTTTGCTATCTTAAGATAAAAAATATTTTTCTTTTTATTTTCGTAACTTAACTAAATTTTTGTAATTTCGTAATTTAACTAATTTTATGCTTCAGTAATAAATTGGTTAATAGGTAAAAATTTAGTTTGGTATTTTTTGTTTAGAAGGTTTTCATAAAAATGATAATTATAATAATGACTACTTATTCAATAAAATAAATTCACTGTGCACCATCGAAATGACACTATTTCACAAATCAAAAACTATACCAATCCAGCGTAAAAACCACAATTTTCAGATATATCCCAATATTAACACTGTCTAAAACTACAAAAAATACATACAGATAATATTTTCGACTAGAAAACTTTTACGTATTATTTCCGAAAATCGCCTTTATCGCGGACGTGTACTCAAAGGCAGGAATGAAATGATACTGTTCGGTCTTCAGTTCCATTGTGTGAACTTGGGTTAAAATCCTATGTACGAACTACGACTAGCTCTGGTTCCAAACAGGCTTTAGCCCCTGGCTATACATATTTTGATTTTTGTTGTAGACATGTTTATTTTTGTTGGCTGTTAGGATCTCGTAAGTTTCTTTTATCTGTAAAAACCATTAATGAACGTGAATATGTCATGAATCACTTGTCTTGTTTAAAAAAAAAGCAAATAGTTTTTTTAAATATAGAGCCTTACTAAAACAATTTAATAAAATCCTTTGAGTATTTTTAATACTCAAAGATAAAATCCATCTAATGTTTTTTTGACTATTAACAAGCGGGTGGCCCTTAAAATACAAAAAGATAACCATGCCCTAGGTTACGAAGTAACTATGTAGTAATCTGTGCCCTAGGTAGGGCATAATCTGTGCCCTAGGTAGGGCATAAACATCAAAGATAATCATTGTGTGATTTGCGTGCTTGCGTAAGTTATAAATAAAATAGCATTTTTTATCATAAGATAGCAAACAAGCAGAGATAGAAACAACCACTCCTTGTGGAAAGAGACAGCAATTGCTTATAGACACCAAAGCAGGCATGAAAATTATTGTTAAATTAGGTTAACTGTTATGTTGTTAACGATAATAAATATTTAACAGTTATTTATTTATGTTATATCAGTAATTTTTAACAGTTATTATAATCATAAATCCAGGTAGCGAGCAAAAAAAGCTCTGGAATATTTTTAATAACATTATTATCGTAGATTAAGTTATTGGTAATTTTAGTAATGCATAATATTTAACAGTATGCATAAATTTTAACAGTGTTTGCTAATATAAATAACAGTTGTTAATTGTTAAAAAAATAGTACGAAATTTAATATGTTAACTGTTAAATTATCCATGCCTACATCAAAGACGTTAATGTTGCATTGATATCCGTGTGGCGGGGTGGTAATGCCACATGCATAAGACTTTCGGCCCGTTCCTCTCCAGACCAGAACACAACAGTGACTTTGGCTGACGCTATTACAGCAGGAATAAATGGCTCTGGTGCCATCGTCGTACCTATTCTTGCTGCAATAGCGTCAGCGCTTGCCGCTGTCGTGTTCTGGTTTAAAGGGTAAGGTAGACTATAAATTTTTGCATGTGGCACCAATAATGTCTGTTGGTCTATAGGTGATTGTTGTCCAGGAGAGTTATATGCTTGTTTGCTATCTTTTGATAAGAAAATCACCATCCCACCACACGGATAATAACTTACCATCTGTATTTTTGTTGTCTATAGGTGATAGTTATTTCTTTCTATCACAAGCACCATCTGCCTGTTTACCATTTTATAAAAAAACATCTTCACGCCTGATCCCCTAAGGGGTAGGCAGAGGTACACGTGCACCCACGATTAGCCGAAGATACTTGGTCCCACAAATGTGATAGGTGGCAAGCCTATCGAAAACCAGGCACTTTGCAATCCTAGCCAACTTTGTGTTTCACAGAAAACAGAAAAAACACTTTTTTATGTGCTCGACCCGGGAATCGAACCCGGGACCTCATGCGGTCAACGCCAACGCTGGACCACTAGACCACAGAGGCTATTTTATGATATGACAAAACCCTCTTCAGGAACTAATGCTTCAGAACAAATAAAGAATGAAGGATTTACTAGGTGGTAGAGTTCTGCAACATCTTACCTGGGTTAGGTACCATCACCTATTATGGCTTCAATAGCATCGGTACTTGTCACTGCCGGGTCACGGTTTGGATGATAGATGATTGCTATATTATGAAATTAAAAAAAAAGAATTATGATAGATATTTTTAGCCGAAAAGATATAAATAATAATAAATATTTATAAATAGAAATATGAGTTTGTATAATTCACCTTAAAAATTAAATGTAATAAAAATTTAATATTAAATTTTCTAAATGGTAAAATGTCTTTGTAAATTGTAAAAATTTGGATTGAACAAATGATGAAATCTTGTAAATTATAAAAATAACTTTTTGGTGTGAAATAACTCTTGTAAATATTGTAATACATAAAATAATAATAGTATTATTATAAAATAAAATAATAATAGTATTAAAATAGAAAAAAACAAGCCCGCTGAGTTTTTTCCGCCGGATCTTCTCAGTGTGTGAACGCTTTCCGTTCCGGTAGTAATTATAAGAAAATCGACAAAATGTTTGCACACCATATATCATTGTATTATATCATGTTGGTAATTTTTAATTAATTTTGAATAACTTGTGATATCCATATTCTTGCAATAAATATTTTTCATTTCATAGGTATCGTGAAAAAATAGAAAACATCATGTGCTAATTTATTTTGCCGAATAAATGATGAAATGAAATTTTATTTCAATTCATCAATTACATTGATATAAAAAAACCCTAGATGCACATTTCCGAACAAAACTGACACTCAAAAGTGGCCCTAATTTCATTCTAGTAGTTATAGATATGGTAAAAACTTATGTTTTTGCATATCCAACCTTAAATGCAAGACTTATAGTTGTTTTTACAAAGCAATGTACGAAAATAAATAAAATTGACAGTGACGCGGCCGACGCGATTCTATTTGAAAAATGAGTGCACAATTTAAAATTGTACACTCATTTTTGGAGGACGTTTTTGACACACTGATTGTATATCTTGGGTTTTTATATCAATGATCATTTATTCAATTTTTTTTTCATAATATTACGCTGTATTTCTGGGTGTAAATGCAAACGATACCATAACCTAAGAAATTTCTTTGAAAAGAATCCGTATCCAGGTTAATCCGTGGTATTAACACTGGTGTGTTCTCAATCAGACACCGAGCTACTATTAAGATAACGATTTTCGAAGATAACCTTTAAAAACTTCAGTAACAATTTCTCCCAACCGGAGATCTCTACCGGGCCATTAGGATTTGAACTAAATAGGTTAGTCATGAGACTAGACTAGCCTGACATTAGTGTGAAACAAATAAAATAAATCTCCCCCGTGTTGGCCCGGGCACTCTTTGAAGAATATACCATCTGCCGTTCTACCCAGTGTTAGCAGACGTATAATAATTATTGTATGCTTACCATAATTTCATGAATTTTTTGACCCTCAATCCTAAGGGTCCCTCAATCCTAATCTTGACAAAAAGTACAATAATTTCGAATGATAGCAATTTTCTGTATAAAAAAAAATAAAATATAAAACTATTTTTTAAACATATTATATAATCCCGCCATGAACGCTGGGTAAATGTTTCCTAATAACAATCACTTTTTGACTATTGCAAACCTACCTCCCCCGTTACAACTTCATCGTTTACTTACATTTACTCATACATTTTCAATAAATAATGTTTTAAAATAGAAATGAAATATAACTTTATAGTGTACAATAATTTTCTTAAAAGTACAATAATTTTATGGCTTTGGCTCAATAATAATTTATCGCGGATCTGCTAACACTGGTTCTGCCGGGCAGTTCGTAAGAGGCGATCAATACATAGGCTATGTTATGCGAGTTACTAACATTGTAACTATTAGGTGGTAGGTACCAGGTACAGAGTGCTAACTGTGAGTTTTTCTTTTCGCATTCGATCGTGAGCGCGTTTGGAGTTTACTAGGAATTTGTATGTGATTTGTACAGCGCCACCTAGTGGTAAACGTGAGAAACCAGTTTACCACTAGGTGGCGCTGTACAAATCACATACAAATTCGTAGTAAACTCGAAACGCGCTCACGATCGAATGCGAAAAGAAAAACTCACACTTAGCACTGTCGATGTCGTGTTTCGGTTTGGAGAGTAAGGATACTTATAACTTACTCACCAAACTTAAACTTATGTATGTGTCATTCCGACATACCGATAACATCGCACCATTACCATCTCTGGTATCTATAAGCGATGGTTTGTTTCTTTCCATCAGGAAAGCCATCGGCTTATTTGCTATCTTGATATATTATGATAAATAATGCTATCTTAATTATAACTTACGCAGGCACGCAAATTACACAATGATTATTTTTTATATTTATAAGGCACGATAATCTCTTTGTATTTGAAAAGCCATTTGCTTCTGCAATCTGCAAAACAAAATCAGAAATCAGAATTCCTTTTTCAATAAAACTTTTTACTTTAAAAGTTATTTTGACGCGTCAATATATATTGGAAAGAAGTTCCTTATCGCGCGTTGTGATAGTGTATATAGAATAGTCGTAACGATGCTGTAAAAAGCAAAATCTAGCTGATATATTATAAAAGAAATAATTTTTAACGCAGTATAAAACTGCAGCAACCTACTTCCCATTTGCTGTATATCCTGAACTCTGCATCAGACCTTCACTACATTAAAACTGGACCACACGGGAACTATGCCTTCCCAAACAAAAAATAATTTTTAAAATTGAACAATAAATGACCGAGTTCTGATGTAACAAATCACGGATTAAATAAATTTTTCCCCCGTGTTGGTCCCGGGCTCTTTTGTAGAATATGCCAACTGCCGTTCTGCCAGGCAGGTCGTAAAAGGCGACCGATTGGTTATTCGAGTCACTACTATCGTGGCTACTAGGTGGTAGAGTTCTGCATTGTCTCGCCCGGGTCTGGTGCAACGCCTTACTTATTCCTGCCGCAATAGCGTCAGTACTTGTCACTGTTGTATTCCGATTTGGAGGGTAGGGTAGTCAGTAAACTTATTCATGTGGCATTAGACCTCGCCACAAGTTAGCAACGCACCATTAATACATTTCAAGACAATTTCTTATGAGTAGTTTGTCAGTGTAGCTTGTAATTACATACAGAAATACAGAGTTATACTACTTAAAACAAAAAAAATTAAGGGTAATTTTTAAACCTTGTCTTCTTATTCAAATTTTGCATGAATATTACTTTCAGGTCGGGTCAACATATAGGCAACGTATTATCACGCTATCACCTACGGGGGAGGAGCTTTGCGGAGTAAATGAAGTCCGCGCGAACGAAGTCGCAGGCAACAGCTAGTATAACCTACAAATGTATGAAATTATTGACTGTAATAGTAGCGTTTGCTTATAACATGCGCGGCGACAAGTTTCGTTTTCAATGGCGTGTCTTTCTATTCTTGTGGTCTGTATAACAAACATTAAAAATACAGTCAGATAACCTTCCTCATTTTAGGTATTGGGTTGATTAATTTAATCCATCCAATATATGGACTTTCACATTTCTGAAAAAAATGAATAGGCAACTTAAAACAGGTACGCTTGATTTCTTGTAATTTTTTAAATCTTTTTTTAAGGACTTTTTGATAAATAATGTAGACGTCCACTTACTAGGTATTTGCGTTGTTTTTTCACCAAATACTCATTTAAAAAAAAGTGGACAATAAAGATATTTCTTAGAATACCTTATAACAAAAGAGAGAGCTCCATAGCTAATTTAATCAGTAGAAAATATCCTTAATAAGAGGTCGGGAGTAAGGCACCAGCTGTATAAATCAGTGTTACGAGTTGCCTAATGAATTATGTTGACAGCCTCCAGTGCGAATCAATAAGGTCCCTTTCATACTGTTACTAACAAGCAAGGCTGCAAAAAATTGGAGCTGCGACTAGTTTTCAATTGTCGTTTTCAGGTTGGTTACTCCGACGATATTCATTACAATTTATGCAAACTGATACTTTAAAGTAAGCAAATTTTTTACTTGCGATGTGGTGGACGTTAGTTAACAATATATGAAGTAGAAATATATTATATCTTCTTTACATAATATAAAACGAAGTCGCTTTCACTGTTTATTCGCTTAAATATTTTAAGAGCAATGAATTTTAATGCAGTTTTCATCAACAGAGTGATTTAATGAAGGTTTATATGTATAACACATGCTTAAAATAGTAGAGGAAAGCTGAGAATTTCAAAAATTTTACTGCATATCATAAAACTCGTGCGAAGCCGGTACGAACTGCTCATGTTATATAATTACTGAACCAAACCCAGAAATACAAGCATTCTCATTACACAAATGTAACCTTTTCGGATAATGCTTTAGGAAATCGAACCCAAGCCCCTGCGATTTCGTAGTCAGAGTCACTAACCAGTCCACCTTGTTACTATCTTTTTTGGCAACCGAAAAACTGCCGAATTGTAATGAACCTGAGCGTCTGTTTATATTCTAAACAGTCAGCTTCCTCTAAAAGTAATTAAATTACTGAGACATTTGAGTAAGTAAATAACTTAATTTATTTAATTAAGTATGCTGAAATTTGAAATATGTAGGTATATGTTAACATTTGTTACGAGTTGCATGTGATATCCTCAGACCCAACAAAAAAGTATATTTTTGTTGGTCTGAGGTGCTATCATAGACCGAAGAATGGCAGTAGTGTGGACTATGGTGCCATCTATGTGGCACCGCACCATGGATATACTAAATTATATATACACAAGTTTACTATATACAGAGATTAGGAAATTAATAATATTATTAATATTTGGTCTATGCTACATAATATATACATTATATATATACACAAGTTTACTAACTACCTTATACTCCAAAGCGTAACACGACAGAGACAAGCATTGACGCTATCGTAGCAGCGATATTAAAACGGTGGGTAGACTTCACAGAATCCTACCATCTATTCCCCCGTGTTTGTCCGGGCTCCTTTGAAGAATGGGCCAACTGCCGTTCTGCCAGGCAGGTCGTAAAAGGCAACTGATCGGCTATGAGAGTCACTGCCATTGTGGCTACTAGGTGGTAAAGTTCTGCATTGTCTCCCCAGGGTCTGGTAACACCCCCTTACTTATTACTGCCGCAAGTGCTTGTCACTGTCGTGTTCCGGTTTGGAGGGTAAGGTAGCCGGTAAAGTTATGCATGTGTCATTAGACCTTGCCACAAGGTAGCAACGCACCATTAACAACTTTGGTGTCTATAGGCGATGGTTGACTCCATCAGGAGACCCGTCTGCTTATTTTATGATTAAAAAAAATCTAATAATAATCATAAGACATTTATATTGTGCTCATTTGAAATGTATAATAGCAGGTAGGCAATTATCTGCTTATCTATCATAAGGTAGCCGAATCATCATGAGGAATATATAATTCTACATTATGAACAGCCCCTTAGGTAGTCACGTGTGTAGTTGTTTGCGGAGTTTCAGGTTCCCAGGAGACGAGCGAAATAATTAAATTACACGATATTTCATCGGGCATTACCTTCCCGATAGATTTCTGAGGTGAGCGAGCCTCGGGATTACCTGACCACGTGATGCATTACGTCTTGTTGTATTAAATGTCTATTTGAAATCTTAGATCTATTGGAGAAAGTGTGATTGTAAGATTCCTCGTGATATGTGGGCTATTCAGCTTAGATCATAGTTTCAGGTCGCTCATAAACTATTATTGTGACTTTCAACTTATTTTCTAAAAATTCTCAATTAGTAAAATAAATAAATAAATATTCACGGGACAAATTTACACTTATTGACCTAACCCCAAAGTAAGCAAATTATTTGCTTTTATTATGGGTTAGTCAACGATACTAATACATAGAAATACATATATAGATACTGAAATATATTTAATAAACACCCAAACTCGGAAATACAAACATTTATGCTCATCACACAAATACATGTCCCCGTCGGGGATCGAACCCGAGCCCCGTGGATTGCGTAGTCAGGGTCGCTAACCACTCGACCAACGGGGCGGTCAAATAAATAATTTATACAAATAAATAAAACTAGAGTGTCTGTAACACTGTACTGTACACGCGGTACATGTACCAAAATAACATTTTTTACAATTTTTCTCTGTCTGTGACAGACAGAGAAAAATTGTAAAAAAGTTTCTCCGTGTGTGTGGCTGCACGGATTTTGACGGGAATTTAACTGGAAGATAGTTGATGTAATAAGGAGTAACTTAGGTTACTGTTATTTTAATAATTTTTCCACTTGGATGAAGTTGTATTGGACGACGAAGGAAGCACAGCTTTTCTAGTATGGGTATCAACGTGCAACATTGTGATGTCAAAATGTATTACCACACACTATAATTTTAAGCCTGTATGAAACAATGTCAACTAAGTTGGTAAATAAAGATATATATTATTATGTATTATTAGGTAGCAAACAAGCAGATGGCTCGTTTGCTTTCTTTTGTTTGATGGATGGAAAAATAAACCATCGCCTATAGACGCCCAAGATTTTAATGGTGCGTTGCCATTAGCAACGTGTGGTGGGATGACAATGCCGCATGCTTCCTTACCTTCCAAATCAGAACACGACATTGACAAGCAGTGACGCTGTTGCGGCAGGAATAGGTAAGGCGGTGGTATCATATACCCTGGCGAGGCGTTGCAGAACTCTACCACCTAGTAGTCATGATGATAGTGACACATATAACCAATAAGTCGCCTTTTACGACCTGCTGGCAGAACGACAGCTGGTCTATTCTTCAAATGAGCCCGGACCAAAACGGTATAGAGAGCCATCTAGCAAAAAAATATTTCATTAGTCCCTGACGTAATAAATGCGTTATATAAATTTGACCACAACGTGTGTGTCTCGCTGCATCATCGAAACTTTAATGGGTGAACTGATTTGAATGAGCGTTTTTTTATTTATAACCTGATTTTCTACACATGTTTTTAGATATGTTTCATCAAAATCAGTTTAGCCGTTCCAAAGTCATCAGTTCTTTTCTACTTTATGAAAGAAATTAAGCACCTGATACAGGTCTGATCAATGCGATTTTTTTTATTCTGTTACTTTAATGATATTGCCATGACATGGCAACTTTGTCCTAAGGTTGCGTAATTCCTATACGAAGGTCGTCAGCTCTTTTTATATTTTGCTCTGCAAATGTTGCAAGTGAAACAGGAAGGTGGTCTAATGACTAAAGTGTGTGTAGGTATTTTTTAATTTTGAATTATTAATAATCTATGTCTATACATATAATAAAATCGTAGGAAAGTCAAAACTGCACATTGAATATTTTTTTAAAAGAACACTTGGGGCGTGATCTATAATCGATATCGAAGCCAAAAATATAGTTTTTAGAATTTTTGTCTGTTTGTCTGTATGTCTGTTTTGTCTGTTTGTCTGTAGGTATGTCCGGAGCAAACTCTAAAAGTCCTGCATGGATTATATTCAAATTTTGCATGAATATTACTAACAGGTCAGGTCAACATATAGGCTACATACTATCACGCTATCACCTACGGAGGAGGAGCTGTGCGGAGTGAGCAAAGTCCGCGCGGGCGAAGTCGCGGGCAACAGCTAGTAGGTAAATAAAAATGAACCGCTGGGTTCATTTTTATTTACCTTATAAATTATTTAAAAAAAAAACAATAATGCTTGGTATAACTCATTATCTGAGCCGAATATTTGCTCAACATTTAATTAGAGTCTAAAACAATAGTCACCGATGTTGGTGAAGGGATATAATGAGACATACTGAGAAACACAGTGAGAGAGCTTCTTCTACACTATGTACTGACAAAACACATAATACAGTGCGCTCTACAATAGGTCCCTTCCCAGTAACGTTCAATTAGCCACGCTCCATTCAGGTCTGATGTTTAATAGTTACAAATTGCGTACTAGAATGCAGGCAACTGGACGAAGAAACGGCTTTCTTCGGGCATCTACACATTGTGCGGTGTATTCGGAACTGAAGCAACAGCTAAACACAATATTATTTTAAAAGTGGTTTAGGCAAGTGACACACCAAGGGGCCATCCATAAAGTACGTCACACGTTAATGGGGAGGGAGGGTATCACCGAAGTGTGACATCGTGTGACAAGGGGTATGGGGGGGTCAATAGTTTTGTGACGTCACATGTTAAAATTTAAAATACTAAAACGCAACGTGCCTGATTTACCAGTAATAGCTGATATAAAAGAGTGGATCCAAAGTCCATGGACACTCGATAATAAAATTTTTTATCTTTAATTAATATAATTAATCGTTTATTATTTTCTAACTAGTTGTTTATTTTTTCGGTTTTATGAAATTTGTGACGTCACATCAGGAGGGGGGGGGGGGGGGGTATAAATGTGACAACCTGTGACAAGGACGGGGGGAGGGGTTCAAAAGTCCTAAAATTCGTGTGACGTACTTTATGGATGGCCCCCAAGTTATAAATATACAAATTATATTGCCCCGTTGTTACTCTAACAACGGGGCAATATAATTTGTATATTTATAACTATTAACTCGATGAGGCTCGATTCCCGACAGTGATAAACACTTGTGTGATGAACATAATGTGTGTTTGTATTTATAGTCTAAGAGCCGTTGAAGATCGTGCTTCACCGATCTGATAACCAGATGAGACGTATATTTTATCAAATATTATTTATAAACAAATATGCCTATAATTACTTGCCTATCCAAAAGTGCTCATGGCAAGTTTTTAGCTTGGTACTTTGATTACGATTTTTTGCAGGCAAGTATATGTGACTGATTTTGTAATAAAATAATCTAAAATTTGATATAACTTTCGATTAGTTAGCAGATCGATGAAGTCACCTATATTGACTTACCTTTTCACACCTGCTTGCCAGGTAGCCCTGCACAGAAATGAGTAGGCAAGCCTACCTAGGCATATTCTGTGTGTTAAAAATTATCAGCGAAATAAATTTCATTTGGTTATCAAAAGTATGAAAGTGATGAAAAAAAACTGTGGCACCGCTGGTCCGTACCGTGGAAGGGTCGAAGTGATGGAACCAGCGGGCCAGCTGCTTGTCAGGTGACGTCATAACTGTGGAGGTCGATGACGTCACACAAAGACAAGGAAGGGAAAAGGAAGATCTTCCCAGCCAGGCAAGGTGTACTGCCTGGGGACCGAAGTCCATCTGAGAATCGTTGAAACTTGTATATAGTGTTACAAGATAAATAATTGTGATATCGCGATTCAGGATTTTATTTTGAATTTCATTTTTTTCCATTTGTTATCGATTTTAGTCCATTTTTTATTATTTTTTCTTGTAGCGTTTGTGATTGTTTTTGAGCCGCTACAAAACGATTAAAGTTAATTTAATTAAAAATAGCCACGAGCACTTTTTGATAGGCAAGTAATTATAGGCATATTTGTTTATAAATAATATTTGATAAAATATACGTCTCATCTGGTTATCAGATCGGTGAAGGACGATCTTTCACTGTCTCCTCTACTATTATGGGTTTGGGTGTTTATTAAATATATTTCTATGTATTTGCATCATTGACTAACAACCATATCGTAAACAAATTATTTGCTGATTTTCCGTTTAGAGCTTATACTTATAATTTGTCCACATGTGTTTATTTTTTTTTTGTAATAAAGTGTAAATTATTGTACGCAGAATAATAAATATGTAATTAAAATAAAGTAAAACTGTAACAACATACTTTAGATCTCTTGTTTTTTTGGAATCCTAGATCAGATCTTAACAAAATTTATATGAGACTTAATGGAAAGTATACCTAGTTTTAGATAAGTCGGCTGACACATTTGAGTTGTCATCATTTATATGTCGGTAATCGTCAACATCTTGCCAACCGACAAACCAGTGAATCGAGGTGAACTGAAAAGTCAATAGACGTTCGTTTTACTCTGCCTATCCCGCAAGGGAAACCGGAAGTGATTATATTGGTAAAATATAGAAAATATTTAATTTACTTTATTAGCTAAACTGCTTGATTGGTATTCTTTCCCCGTCGACCGCTAGAGTTGATAAAGTAAAGCAAAACTGCCTGGATTCTTATTTCTTTCTGCAATAAAATAAATAATAATATAATATAAAATATTACAAGATAAAATAAGTAAATATATCTTATTTTATATTAAAATAGCAAACAAGCTCTCATATGGCGAGAATGTAATTTTACAAGCATACTTTTCCGTCTGCTGATCCACGAAACTAGAACACAACAGCGACAAGGATTGATATTATTGCGACAGGATAAGTAAGACTCTACCACTTAGAAAAACTACTTAAATTTATGCACGTAAAAATGAATACATGTAAATACACCCAATTTTTTTTGCGAATGCTCATAGCAATATAATTTCTCCAACACAATGTGCCGACACCTTTACATTAGATACTGTCAGATTCAATTAATAATTGTAAGTGGTGGGTTAAAGCGGTGATAATCCCGGAACGTAATTAATTGGCTCTGTCATTATCAGATCTAAACTCACTCCAAAATTACTGCACCAAGAACGCTTTGGTCTTTGTTAATAATTACAACATTTAAAATAATAACAAAAGTAACATTTTAAAACCAGCCAAGTTTGAGTCGAATTTGAATCAAACATTTTTATACCACTGTATGAATAGTTTATTAATAGTTTCGTATTATTTATTGTTATGTTTTTAATGCATTATTTGTGTTAGCTATACTATTATTTGTGCTATAGTATTACAGATAATTTTTAGTTACTAAATATTTTCTACAAAAATGGTAGAAAAAACAATAAAAAATACAAAATCTCATAGTTTATACAATGTACATTAAATTATTATAGTAAAACTTCTACATAAAATAAATTTGGCAATAAACGAACGATTTAGTATACGTATCGCTACCATCGTGACTAGTAGGTGGTAGAGTTTTCTAATGTTTCGCCCAGGTTTGGTACCATTGCCTTGCATATTTCTGCCACAAAAATCTCAGTGAATACCACTTGGGATCACCCCGTTCCAACGCGTTGGTTGAGTGGTTAGTGACCCTGACTACGCAATCGACGGGGCTCGGGTTCAATCCCTGACAAGCATTTTGTGTGATGAGCATACATTTTATATCCGGGTTTGGGTGTTTATTAAATATATTCCAGTATTTATATATGTATTTCTATGTATTAGTATCGTCGACTAGCACCCATAACACAAGCAAATAATTTGCTTATTTTGAGGTTAGCTCAGTAAGTGTAATTTGTCCCGTGAATATTTATATATTTATTATGTTCCAGTAGATATATGCACGTGGCATCGTCATCCCGCCACACAGTTGGCAACCTTCCATTAACATATTTGGTGTCTATAGGCGATTGTTTATCTTTTCACCATAAGAGCCTTTGCTGGTTTGTTGCTCTTATTCAGCAGTTAAAATTATGACTTTTTCAAATACAAAACAAGATATTACATTATTTTTTTGTCATAAAAGCAATCAGTACAATTTTATAGTTTTTTGCGAGCTTATAGTAATATGGAACATACAGATTCTCACTTCAGATTCGTTATGGGATAGGCAGAGAGAACCAAATGCCATATTTGATGATTCTTGCAGATTTGTCTTGCTTTCTCTACGTTAATTACTCTCTATACCAGAGTTGTCCAACGCACGGCCCGCGGGCCGCATGCGGCTCACAGCTAGTGGTTGTGCGGCCCGCGAAGTGTTTTTAACCTATCGCAACATATACAGAAATGACACTACGAGATAAGCTCGCCTTTTGTACTATTATGTTTTATAAATCTGTTTACTGTATTTGTGTGTTTTCTTTACCTGTATAGTTATTTAACAATTTTCCTTGATTTTTTTTTTAATAAAAATTATTCGATTTTTATTTGGAAATTTGTGAATTGTTTTTGCGGCCCTCCAATCTCTTTGGTAATTCATATTAGCACAGGATGGTATCTGACTTGAACAGCCCTGCTCTATACGAACGCGCCACACCGGTTGCGAAGACTCTTGATATCTTCGGACCGTACCTGAACATAATTATAGAAATATAAGCTCATTTAAAATTTCAAGAGTCTACCCATAACAGCAGTATTCCGCACACTTTTCGCGTTCAAGGGAAACCTACCACTTCATGAATTTCTAGAGGAAAACTTATGTTTGAGGCATTAAGACCCCACCACCCAGACAGCAACGCACTATTAACATCTTTGGTGTCAGTAGCCAATGGTTTTCTCTTTTCATCAGAAGAGCCATTGGGTTGTTTGCTATCGTATGAGATAAAAAGGAAAAGGCAGGAGATATTTGCTAGTATGTATTATAAAGTCCCAACAATTACAAAGAGACACATACTAATGTCTGAGCGCCTGTGACGACTGTTCAATAAATATTGTTGGACGGAGTGCAGCTTAAGTGTTTGTTCGCTTGTTTAATCGTTTTGTTCTGTTTAGTACGTACGGAGACTGCACAGACACGGATTTGAAATACTTATTTTTAAATAACGATACTATACGGAGTGCCGGAAATTTAATTGATACAGCATTTTGAGAGATTTTTAAGACCGCACAAAAAAAAGTAACCTAAAAAACTCAATGGCTTAGACATAAGTTTTTGATAAATTCATAATAAAAATTCTACACAACCTGTACAATCTGATTACTAAACGTTGCCATTTTGTTGTAACCTTTTTAATAACAATCTAGTAAGACGCTGGTTTATCAATGAGGCTGTAATTCATTTGTTTACAATCTAGTACCCGTGTACTACATCAACCAAAACAATGTTATCTATACATATAACAAAATCGTAGGAAAGTCAAAACAGTACGTTTAATATTTTTTAAAAGAATGCTTGGAGCGTGATCTACAATCATATCGATTGTATTCAAGCCATATTAAGTATTCAAGCCAATTCGAAGCCAAAAATATAATTTTTAGAATTTTTATCTGTTTTTCTGTTTGTCTGTCTGTTTGTCTGTATGTATGTCCGTAATATTACTAACAGGTCGGGTCAACATATAGGCTACATATTATCACGCTATCACCTACAGAGGAGGAGCAGTGCGGAGTTAATGAAGTCCGCGCGAACGCAGTCGCAGGCAACAGCTGGTTGTAAAATAAAAGGAATCGTGACGATACTGCACTTAGTGAACGAATATTGCAAAGGCTGTTTCAAATTTGGTTTGATATATCAACAAATTAGTTTGTTTGAAATTGTATATTTTTTTTTATTTTAAGCAAAAACAACTATTTTGTTGTTACGAAGTATTTATATGTAGTACCTAGTTAAAACCGTGTATAAAATTGAACTGATAGTGTCAGTGCCATTTTATATAATACGGTAAATATTATATGCAATTGGATGTTGGTCTGTCTGCATCATGATGTATATCGCTCAATTCCTTCTGCCTACTAAGTAAGGGATTTGGCGTAAACACATAATATGTATACATACTTATACATACATACACACACACACTCATGTACATATACATTACACATAGTATATATGTGTGTGTGGTATTTCATGGTGAGTTTATGCCTTCGATATCAAACAGTTGATGGTATCTAAGATTGTGGTAGTATATAATACATGTACCGTTAACGTTTCCAATCATGTAGCTGCGATCCAATGTCACTTGCATAAGTTCACTTGCATAAGACGCTCTTGCGGTAAAACAGATAAAGTGGTGGTACCAAAAATAGTCTAGATTATACGGAACTCTACCACCTAGTGGTCACGTTAATAGTGACACGTTTGGTCAACAATCGCGTTTGCCTTTTGCAGAATGACAGATGGCTATTTTTCAAAGGAGGAGTAGCAACGGATAATGTCTAGTAGGTTTTATAAACGAGTAGTGTGTGAATGTAGTAACTTCTTTATACTGAAATGACGGAATAATTTGAATGAAACTTTGTATATGGCCAGCCTCAGAACAAATAAAAAGTGAGGTCAGTTTTATAAACATGTGTGCGTGGGAAATATAGGTTTCCAATTTGAGTTAGTGTGATCCCATCCTACTTTTTGTCCCTGATAGTTTGATTTTTACATCATTTCACAAGACAATTCAGTCTTTTTTCTGTAAATGTTAATATTTTTAATAACGTTTTGATCGACGCGCCACGATAATGCGACTGCCATGTTGACAAGACAAGGTGTAGTTTTGTCGTACATGTGTGCGTGTAATTGTGTATTTACAAGGCAAGACATAGTTTTAAAAACCGAGCATACTTAGGCAGGCCTCAACGAGCTCGGCTGCATCGCAAAAAGCCACCTGGATCGCTCTCATAAATTGTATATGAAATATCACACCTACAGCGCGAGGCAGGGCCCATTGGGCTGTATGGAGACTGATTTTTGCTCGGTGGATTTCGGTAAATTCGAGATGCTTAGCTGCGCCTTTTATGCTTTAATATAATAATAATTTATTTTAATATTCGAATTACAAGTAAATTTATTAAAAATACATAACATATATGAACTTAACTAAAACATTGTTATTGAGAATTACTAGGCAGAGCTTGTATCTTGAGAAACCGTTATCGTAAATTTTTAATTAAATATATATATATATATATATATATATATATATATATATATATATATATATATATATATATATATATATATATATATATATATATATATATATATATATATATATATATATATATATATATATATATTAATAACTTGTATTTAGAACAAAATTTAAAATAACAATTATTTTATTGAGTTTTATACTGTGTCTAAAATTGATTCAGTACTTTTATAGTTAAGAGTTTTTAACCATTTGGTTATTTCGTATGCACATTGTTTCGTAAAAAATTTCTAATGTCATGTCTAATGGCATTAGACCTCGCCACAAGATAGCAACGTACCATTAACATCTTTGGTGTCTATAGGCGATGGTTGACTCTTTCCATCAGGAGACCCATCTGCTTGTTTGCTATCTTATGATATAAAAAAAAAACATGACTTTATAATAAATTGCTTTGTATGCATAAAGTGGAAATCTTTTAGCAAAAGCAGATTTCACATTTGGTAACTTTACGTTAAATAGTACATTAGGTACGTGTCAAGGGAGGAAAGTAGGACATTTCAACCCACGCGATATTGTCACCAGAGCGAAAAAAAAACTTTAAAAAAATCAAGAAACGCCCAAGTTCACCACGGTATACTGGTTTTATATGCTAGCGACAAGGTGGTTAAGACCATAGTCGTTGTAATTATTTACATAAGACCAATGAAACGAAAATAGCATCTTTCTAGCTTATTGACATACCCCGACAACTAAGACTCCATCAATCGCCATGTGTTTAAGTTTGAGACTAGACGTAAAGAAAATAGTATACATATGTGTATATTTTCATGTATGTGACATGAATGTAGTGCGTCCGTTTTCACTTTGATTAGTGCGAGTGCGAGTGTTCAATGCAGGTGCTTAGTATTAATCAAAAAATACGTGAAGACAGCCACTGATTGGTGCGAGTGATTAGTAATTTAGGTCTATTCACTTTTACTACGCCGAATACTAATCACTCGCACTGATCTGTCTTCACGTATTTTTTGCTTAATACTAAGCACCTGCATTTAACACTTAAACTAGCACTAATCAAAGTGAAAACGGGGCTTAACGTTTCTTTTTATGTATTTCTAATACTTAATATTAAAAAATATTAAGTTTTTGCCAAGTAAACTTTAACTTTGCCAAATTTCGAACTCCTCCGTTCACGTTATTGTCATAAAAACGAGTACAAAGAACATATTTGCTTCGCGTATTAATTAAATTACATAGGCTTAAGTCGTCTCTGTGGAAACATTGCCAAACGAGCAAGCGCACTTCATGCGACAAGAGACCCGGCCCTGTTTGATAGTTTTTGTTTTTCTACAACTCTTAATAAACATTGTTTTAACAATCTTTGTTTATAAAAACAAATCCTTCGATTTGTCTATCATTATAAACTAAAATGTAGTTTTATTTTTACAAGTACTCAGGGTTATTTAATTACATAATAACATGAGACATGGCATAAGATGACACGACGGCATAAAAGTAACTACAGTTTACATACATACACATATTATGACGATAACAAGCATAATATTCTATTTATACATTACATAATACTACACAGAGAAAAAAGGGTAAGTACGAAAGTAACTTCAGACATAAACTAGACAACCAGACATACACCGTTGGTCCGGAACCCCTTGAATAATAGATTATCTGTTATTCTGTCAGGCATTTCGTAAAACCATCCTGACCAATAGGTACTAGACTTTCACAACGGCTCGCCCGGGTCTGGTACCGCCGCCTTACATATTCCTACCGCAATATCGTCAGTGCTTGTCTTTGTCGTATTCCGGTTAGGAAGGCAAGGTAGCAGGCAAACTAATGTATGTGGCATTAGACCTCGCCACAAGATAGCAACGCACCATTAACATATTTAGTGTCTATAGGCGATGGTTGACTCTTTCCATCAGGAGACCCATCTATTGTTTGCTATCTTATGATTAAAAAACATTCATAACAGTCTTCTTACAAACACGCCGGTTTCGAAAACTCTTGACACCACCTTCGAACAGCACTCAAACGATTTGATCATGGTACGTTAGTCTTGGTCTCCCCCGGTATTTATGGATGCCGTATTAGTTATCGCTGGACTTGTTCCACTACACATGTTAGTAAAAGAAAGGAAAGAACTGAACTACCGAAGGAATGAGGTAAGAGAAACAAAAAGCGAATTAAGTAATTCCCTTAGAATTAATACGCTTTGAGAATGGAACATTTCTGAATAAGACAGACGGACCTGGCAAATTATAAAAGATGTTAAAAGATGGACACTGAGGAAATACGGAGAGATAAGCTATCATATTACTTAGTGCCTGTCTGGACATGGTGTATTTATGAAATAATGTAAAATAGGTAAGCGAGACGATGATCGCTGCATGTATTGTGATGACGTAGATGACGCAGAACATACACTTTTTGTATACCCTGAGTGGCAAGAGAATAGAGAAGAAATGGAAAACAAATTTAAATTGAAGATCAAAAAAGAAAATCTTATTAGCATCATGTTAGAAAACAGCCAGATTTGGGATAATATTGCAGGACTTATGGAAAAAATTATGAAAGAAAAAGAGGACAAGGAACGGAGCACCAAATCAAGAAACGAAGAATAAGACAAAGAATTACGAGTGCTTTAGGTCACACGACAGGTACACTCGTGGTTGGAAGAGAGGAGGGGGTTTTAGCCGGTGCGGGTCCGGCACTACCACTTAGGTATCCATGACGGATTTCCCCCTCCTCGGAAAAAAGAAGAAAAAAAATCCATCCACATTTGCATTGTAGTATATCTGTTTTGTTAACCGTTTATCTGCCATTCTTTCAACATGTCTGAACCAACCCTTTCTCATTTTTACATAAATACTGTCTTTCAATTTCAACTTCCCTCTCACTATGGTATTACGAACACGATCCGCGAATGTTACATTCCAGACAGTGGTGGATTTATACATTTGCCGCCAGTAGGCTATTATAATTTTCTCGTCACTACCGACCTCTACACAAGTTTCAGGTTCTAGATTATTTTTATGGTCCAGCAATTTACTTAAGATTTTTCTTGATGGAAAAAGACAACAATCGGCTTTAGACACCAAAACGTTGATTGTGGTTACTCTCCGTGTGGTGGATGCATAAGTTTATAGAAGTTAACATTACCATTCGTAATTTGATCTAGAATTCTAGATTCTAGATGCTGTGCGAAATATTTGCACAGGTCAGGTAGTTTTATATTTCCTACTAGCTGTTGCCAGCGACTTCGTCCGCGCGGATTTCGTTTACTCCGCACAGCACCTCCCCGCTAGGTGATAGCGTGATAATATGTAGCCTATATGTTGACCTGTAAGTAATAGTCATGCAAAATTTGAAGTAAATCCATGCAGTACTTTTTGAGTTTACCCCGGACATACATACAGACAAAAAGACAAATAGACAAACAGATAAACAGACAAACAGACAAACAGACAAGAACTCCAAAAACTATATTTTTGGCTTCGATATCGATTTTAGATCACGCCCCAAGTATTCTTTTAAAAAATATTCAATGTACAGTTTTGACTTTCCTACGATTTTATTATATGTATAGATAAGACATCTAAATATTTGCCGCCCCCGAAAATCTGCCGCCCTCGGCTACAGCCTGCTCAGCCTACTGGTAAATCCGCCACTGACTATAGATTTTTCAGAACACTCTCATCTCGACCGCGTTGATCCTACTTTCATGCTCTTTCTAAAATACCCAGCTCTCACTTCCATAAAATAGCGTTGGAGCAAGCACAGAATTATGCAAGGCGTAGTTCAACGACATTGCTTTGAAGTACATAGTTTCCCCCACGCTCCATTCTCTCTGTTCCCCAAACACACTCTTCTTTCTATATCAGCGGTGTATCTTCCATCTCTCACCATCTCTTCCTAAAATATCCCGAACTAATAAACCAATTTTGATGCAATTGTAGTATTTGACGTTGTTCTTTAAGGAGATGAGATGATTAGATTTTGAAACTAATCGATATATTAGTCTAATAGTTATTTCAAAAAGTTAATTGAAAACAACATACCTGTTAATTTTAATGTTTAAAAAGCAGTAACTTTTGAATGCTGATTCGATTTTGATTTTTAAAACGGTATTCAAATTCAACGGTAGTCTATAATGTACTCAATACTTTCCATCTTCAGCACTTGGTGATATTCCATTACTGTTAGACACAATTAACAATGCACTTGTAATTTAATTGCACTTCACAACATACATATTTTTGATAAATTTGGTTAATAATATAGACACACATTGAAGCTATTGTGGCAAGAATACGTAAGGCGGCGGAACCAAAGTCCAGTTGGGACATAGCAGAATTCTACCAACTTCTTAGCATGAAAAGATATTATTTAGTTTACATTATAATCAGTATATAACTTATGCATGTGGCATTAGACCTCGCCACAAGATAGCAACGCACCAGTAACACCTTTGGTGTTTATAGGCGATGCTTGGCTCTTTCCATCAGGAGACCCATCTGCTTGTTTGCTATATTATAATATTAAAAAAACTGGTGGTGGTAGTGATAAAGTGTGGTGTATAGAAAGGTTTTACCAAAATAATAACATCTTTTCTTTTAATTGGAGCCTAAAAAAATTGCTTAATGTAATGTAATTCCATCAGGAGACTCATCTGCTTGTTTGCTATCTTATTTTTTGTAGGTCTTTGACTATCTTATTATATAAAAAAATAGTATGTTTTCGTTCTACCTTTTACCTTAGTATTAAGAACTGATATGTTAAAAAACACGTTATCTATAAGATACTAGCTATACCCCGCGACTACATTCGTGTGACCTACACAAATCACTTACTTTTACTTAGTCGGGTAACACAGTAGCCCCGATAGCGACAGGCTCGGCAGCTATTGCAGCAGAAATAGACAATAGGCAAGCCGGTGGTACCAAAATTCGCTTTACTCAGTAGGTAATAATGTAGTTTTATATTGGTGAATAAATTTATAAAATCAATCCAGTAGTTTCTGAATTTATCTACTACAAACAAATCTTATCTCTGTATAATTAATGTAGCCTATATATACATTGAGACAAGTGCTGAATACCAGTCTCTAATTACTTGGAGTAAAATCCAAACGCTCACAGCTCTACTAGAAAAATCTATACATTCAAATAATCTAATGTTATTAAAATGATGTAATAACGAAACTACATAATATTTTAAAACTCATAGTAATTTTCGTTGTTTTAAATTTACTTGTGTGCAATGCTCCTTAAATAAAATAGTTTATTTAAGTGCCATCTAGTGCAAAAATATTAAACTATAATACATTTAAGTCATAAAGTTAAAACATGCTACTGCATAATAGATGGCACTGTTTAAATAGTTCTTCTATTGCACAATAGATGGCTTATACTAAGTGTACTTCCTATGTTAGAGAAATAATACAAAATATGAAATTTAGACAACAGTGTTTAAAATTTATGCACCAAAATATTTATTTTACTGAGACAATTTAGTTATTAATAGTAATTTTAGTTACATGATATTTATTTTGTATTTTTATTTCTATGACTCCTTTTTCTACCTATTTCACCCAACTGTATTGAAAATGAAAATTTAAATATCTTTATTTTAGTAAAAACCCATAGTAAGTAAAATAATAATAATAATAATAACAATAGTGGACAAGTTACACGGACTGCTCCAAATTTTTTTCGCATAATTCAAATTCATCGCAATTGTTGCCATAATTGGATAGATAATACTCATGTCGTTTTTTATTAACGGTTAAACAAATTAAGCAGATTTTAAACTAAGAATAAATTGTGGAGTACCTGTCTACTTAAATAATGGTTAAAAAATATTTTAAAAATATAATCATAAATCATAATTCAAAACGTGTCATTCATTTTGTAATAGAAGTTTATAAATTATGGCAAGTGTCTTACTATCGTTATAAAACCGGTATGCTACCGTAAGCGTATACTATATATATTATAGTACCGTAATAGTATCTGTCAAGTGACTTTGCAGCGTTACTTACAATTTTAGATAAGGCCTAATCAACGATCCGTTTCCTAGGTGTGGACATGTTCAAAGTTTCTGTTACATACTCTTATCCGTAGGGAACTGGCGTAAATATATGTATATATCCAGTGTCATCGGTCCTTGATAAGACTGCCAAGTTTCAAATTAATCCGACGTTTTAAAGTACGTCAAATCCATGTTCAAAGTTTCTATTACATATTAACATACATTGGTATGTAAGTATGTAATGATATGTGTAAGTAATAAGTATGTAATGGTATATTGATACCAACATATTACATACAAACATACGACCGAAGTTAATAAAAGGGTGTTAAAAAGGACAATGAGGAAGCTTCATAAAAAGTTGGCCTTAAAAGCAACGCATGTTGTTAGATGCTCACCGTAATGTAATCATTATTAATTTCTTCTGAAAACTAAATTGTATCGGGAATACTTTTTTTAATAGTAGGGGAGTCAAGATGCTAAATGGGTAGTTAGGAGCGTCATAGGGTCATATTGGATTTTGTAGAATAAATTATAGGAAAAATAACAGGTTATATAATGTTTTTCATTTCAATGGTGGGGAAAAAATTTACAGGTAAAAAATGTTTAAAAAAATCAGTGACACGGAAACACTGAAGCGCGTCAGATTAAGGTATGGCGGGTTAATTTCCAGCTAAAATCTAAATTTTAGCTGGCAATTAACCTGATTGCCAAATCAAACTGAAAAAAACTGACGATTCAAGTGTGTGGGAAGGTCACAAATTTGCAAAGAATACGTTGTCTTGACGTTGACGAGCGCGTCTGAATTTTCTTTTATTATGGAGGAAATTATGTAAGAATTACGAAAAAAGTATAATTTGACAATTTCCACAAGCTGAAGTTATTTTAATTTTGTTTTTGTTATTTGCCCTAGTTACCCCCTCTATATATAGGGCTCATATTTGGTGGAAAGCCTTAACAGCATGCGAGGTATCCCCCCTATTTTAACCTGACGCCCTCGAGTAAATATCAAAATCCCCTCTTGGGCTTCCCTAGTAGGGAAGCCCAATGCTAAAATTCACATAAACCCAAAGATTATGAATACTTGAATTGACAATTATAAATATAAATATAACGGGACAAATCACACGAATTGATATAACCCCAAAGTAAGCATATTTTGGTTGTGTTATGGGTGTTAGTCAACGATACTATTACATAGAAATACATTATATAAATACTGTAAAATACATACATAATAAAAACCCAAACCAAGAAATACAAACATCTATGCTCATCATACAAATGTTTGTACCTGTTGGGAATTGAATTGAATGATTCATGATTAGGTTCGCGACCGATGAAACGGTCACAGACTACTGACACTCATAAATATACCAATATCATTGGTATTCTGTGCTAATATATCGCAATTTACGTTACTTTAACTAGTAGGCATAAAATGCCATTATCAACACTATTCATTTCCATACTCCCTAAATTATTTTGACTTGGGACATTTATTGGCTTATTGCTCTAGTATTCCTAAGCAACTTCAATACAGTGCAATAAAACAATAAATATAAGAGCCATTATACTTGTAGGTACTTTTTAGGGTTTTGTATCTCTAAGGAAATACGTAACTGCTGCGTTGTCCGTCAGTCCGTAATTCCGTCATTCCCTTTTTCTCAGGTACGCATAGATGTATAAAGTTGAAATTTATATCAAACTAGCGACCTGCCTGCGGTTTCACCCGCGTAGCTTTTGTTTCCGTGAGAAAGGTTTGTATACTAAAACCTTCCTCAAGAAAAAATCTATCTATTAAAAAAACCGCTTAAAAATCTGTTGCGTAGTTTTAAATATTTAAGCATACATAGGGACAGACAAAGAAAGCGACTTTTTTTATACTATGTAGTGATACTCGGGTCTACGTCTTCCTCAGTAGTAAAAAAATCAACTTGTAAGTCAAGGCGATCAAAAAATATGAAAATTTATGAAGCATTTTTTGCGATTTTTGTGATTTCAGAAAGGAATCAAAATTTAAAGGGTAGTTTCAGTTAACATAGAACTATGAAATTTGAAAAGAAGCAATGTCTTAGAGCATATGTAAAGAAAAAATCGAAAACCGTAAATTTTTATTTATATAACAAAAAAACGCGATCAAAATATATGAACGTTTATGTCGCATATTTTGCGATTTCACAAGAGAATCAAAATCTATAGGATTCTTCCCGTTTACCTAGTGAGTAGCTACTAAGGTTATTTAATACTTTATTGTGCACTTAAAGTCATATTACATTTTTATTTGTGAACATTTACAAATGGCAAGCTTATCTCTGTAAGAGATTTCTTCCAGCAAACCCAAAAGAGTGAGAATGCGTGAAAGGAATGTAGGATATACAATTTACAAATTATTAATTTAGATTCATACAACTTAAAGAAAAAAACTACAAATTCTTATTTTAATTAACTCAATACCTACCTACAAGTTTGTATGGAACACTCCGTATGAGTCCAACTCGCTCTTAACTGTCTTTTTGTTAATTTTGTGGAATTACACATCTTTTTTTATTTATCTCAACAATGAAGTGGTTCTGATGATGATGAAAGATGAAGTCGCATAAAGACGCCAAAACCAGTTTAATTTCTTGCCGTCATAATGGTGTTCATAACAACTGCTAACTTAAGATAGTCCTATCTGATTCAGATACTCAGATTTGTCAGATTAAACAGAATTTTATTCTCAGCATCTAATATCAGCCGATTTTGTCCTGGACAAACTTTCTATCTTTAACTGTCAAATCATATAGAAGTATTAGAATTATGCAGAGGCGCCTGGACTTACAAAACAAAATGGCGGCATTGGGATATTTCTAAGTATCTATAACAGTGGTTCTTAACTTCTTAATCGTTTTGGGATGATGAGCCACTTTTCAAAATAACTGTCTTGGTATGTAGGTACCACCTACTTTTCGAAGGTAATGTACTCGTACAGTAAATTGATAAAAGATATAAGAGATAAATAAAACAGTGATTCATGGACCACCGACTAACAACCACTGATCTATAAAGTGTCCTGTCAAATATGAGCCCAGAATTTTAACAATCTAACTTAGATATTTTAGGTTAGCTGTTGTTCTGAATACAATGTTAGAAACTCTACCAAACAAATTCTAATTTATATATCCATCCCAATAATGGTAAGTGAAAGTTAGTGTATATGTGTGTATGCAGAACGGATTTGTATACAATTTTTGTATTAGGTAATCAATTCCCAGACTTAACTATGGGCGCTTTTTATGTCGGAAAAATTCTAGCTGGTTGAGTTCCGTGACATGGGACATGTGAAGTGTCGTCCGAATTTGGTATTATCGCTTTACCAATTCCCGCCGCAATCGCGTCAATGTTTGTAGCTTTCGTACTTTTGTTTGAAGGGTAAGGTAACCGGTGCACTGCATTAGACAATACTATCAAGCCACATGGATAGAAATGCATCGTTAACAGCATATATTTTAAAAACAACGAAGAAAAATATCGAAACGCAGGGATTGAACCTGCGACCCGTGTGCGACGCGTGTCGATATTTTTCTTTGTTGTTTTTAAAGTTTTTTCAAGTTTTCCCAAGCACGGGGTGAGTGATATAATACAAAAATAACAGCATAGACGTTTGTATTTCTGGGTGTGGGTGTAATAATCACCCACACCCAGAAATACTAGAAATACGCATGTAAAAGTATTCACATATGTATTTCTATGTATTAGTATCGTTGACCCATAACATATCGTTGACCCATAACACATCGTTGACCCATAACACAAGCAAATAATTTGCTTGCTTACTTTAGGGATAGATCTGTTTGTGTAATGTGTTCAGAAATATTATTATTGTTATATAATAAATGTTATATATTTGTTCCAGGCTCCTTTAAAGAATAGCCAACTGTCGTTCTGCCAGGCAGGTCGTAAAAGGCGACTGATTGGCTATGTGAGTCACTAACATCGTGGCTTTTAGGTGGTAGAGTATGTACTGCATTCAGCATTGTCTCGCCTCGCCCGGGTCTAGGCGGGCGGGTCTGGTACCACCGCCTTACCTATTCTTGCCGCAATAGCGTCAGTGCTTATCATTATCGTGTTCCAGTTTGGAGGGTAAGGTAGCCGGTAAACTTATGAATGTGGCATAAGACCTCGCCACAAGACAGCAACGCACCATTAACATCTTTGGTGTCTATAGGCGATACTTGGCTCTTTCCATCAGGAGACCCATCTGCTTGTTTGCTATCTTATATGTAATATGAAAACTTTGGTATCGATAGGCTATCTCTTTCCATCAAGAGCTCCTTCTGCTTATTTGTTTTCGTACTAGGTATATAAAAAATCATATGGATAACCAACATCCAAACATATAAATATGTTAAAATTTATGGCGTAATACATAGCACTTAGTGAAGCATTATTTGTAATTATGTTAAAAAATGCAGTATGCTGAAAGAGCATGAGCGTATTTCAACAAAATAAAACAAACAAACTTTCACATTTTTATTTATTGAGTCTATTTTTAGCGCTATTTGAAACGAAGCGTATTTTATAAAAAAAGTACGTCAAAGCGAACTCGTTGCGTGGGAACATAGAGAAAGTTTCGTGTTAAAATATCGATTTAAAAGAATTTTGAAAACCTTGGTTCGTTCGGAATGTCAGTTTTTGTTTGGCTGTACGGTTTGTAGACTGTGGCTTGTACCATATGGGGACGGCTCAGGTAGGCGGGAAAAAAACAGAACAAAAAGTGCGGAGCCTCCGCGGGCCGCCTGTCACGTCATGCTTAGTGTTACCATAAGTTTGTTTTGAACGGGAGTGTTATATTTATTTTATGACGGTCGCGGTCTTATTACTAAACAAGTTTAATCGTATAATTAAGTCAACACCTACGCAGTGACAAGCACTGGAGTTATTAGGGTAAGAAAATGTAAGGCACTGATAATCTGGGTAAGGTGTGTATTGTAGAGTTATACAGTTTTACACTCTGTCACCTAGTTATCACAATTGTAGAGGTACATTTAGCCTTTTTTCGCTTTTTATAAGCTATCAGCCAAGAGCCTCCCTGGTGGTCTAGTTTTTAAGCGGGGCTCTAGCACAGTAGCTGATCCAGGGAAGGATGGGCAGTTTGGGGGCTAAAGCCCTTCCCAAAATTTAGAAAAATTTGATGATTTTCTTGATTAAATCTACTGTCAGTTTACTAAGCCCCCACAACAAAAATTTTCCGAATCAAACCCAAACAAAAATTCTGGATCCGCCATTGCTTTAACTAATATAATCTCCTGCGAAAGTGTACTTCGACTTAGGGCAAGATACTGCCTTAAGTCGAAGTATCTTGACTATTTAGGAATGGTGATATGGTATACTTCGACCAAAGTAAAATAAACGGTCGGGCCCAAGCGAGCCGACTTTGGAGACTCCTACCTCGAAGTGTCCTACCTCGCTCACTTTGTGTTAGATGACACTCAACCTCTGCGCATGCGCGAAGTGCTATTTCCACTGTTTTAACTACACACAATCTAATTTATTGGCAAAAATATGCCCTTATGTGCATTCCCAAAGTGTAAAAACACTACTAAAAAAGCTCAGGATTCACATTACATAAGTAAGAACATATTAATCCCTCTGTTTTATCATAAATGTAATTAATTTTCCACTCTGCACTAATGAAATCAAATCTTAAACTATATTTTGTGAGGTATTGATGTATTCAAATTGTGAATTTTGATGTCAATTTTGATTAACATCATTTGGAAATCATCATTTTTTACTATTCTAACGTTGCGGGAAAGAACTATACTCACGTATTAAGGCGATTACAGCTGCGAACGACCTTGAGATTCTAACAGGAGCAGCGCAAATATTATTTCGCGCGTGGCAAGGTCCAAAGTCAAAGAGTATTTACAGTGGATGCAGATACATACGTTTTAACATTTTTGTTCACCTATATGAACTTTTATCATCATGAATCAAAACCAATAACCAGTAATCGCTCATTTATCGATTACATATACATTCATTTTAGAAAAACGATAAATATCTAAAGAAAAAAATGTACCGAAAATCGACAAAAAATTATATAACAATTTACGCAATAATAACAGTTACATACGTATCCTATTTCTTCGAAAGTGTTGTAATATACAATACATCCCGTGTAGCACTTTATTTTAATACATACAATCAACAATTAATATTTAACAAAACCTTTCAAAATTTGATTTTGTAAAATGTAATCTCTTGAATAATATTTTAAAACTAACTAGCTTCTTAGTTTTTGTTTCAAAATCTTGTAATAAAAAAGAAGATATATAAATTGATTTAATGTTTATTAGAGGAAACTACTAAATAAGTTGTTTTATTTAGATTATTTGTATATATAATATATTTAATTTATTTATTTTTTGTTGCGAAGTCCTTACTACCTTCAAATAGTACCAGTTTTTATTTTTTTTCTTTAGAGTTTTGCTTTTTATTCGTTTGCTTGAATTATCTTCGTTGTTTATATGTTTTATTTTTTTATTTTTGTACATTTATACAAAATATTGACAAAATACTTATCTTTCTATAGCTAATAAAAAATTCAAGCGTAAACGTAGGTAAGTACATGAATAGTCTCAAAATATTATTCAGTGTCTACTCGCAAACAAAACTATTTATAAAGTACTAGCTTTCAGCCCCTTTAATACCCTCTTTTACCTCTTTAAGAGATAAAACTCACTGCATCCTTACATGCACGTTTATTTAATTGAATTAAAGAACATGACTAATAATAAATTTGAAGAGATTTTGATTTAACATATTTTTTTTTTACAAACTTTACCATTTTTTTCATCGTTTGAAGAGATGACATTTGAAAACCTCAAACTCGTATTCATTTAATTGTATTAAAAATCATAAATAGTAAAGTTTTAAATAATTTCTACAATATTCTTCAATAAAGAATCTATTTTTTATACAAACATCAATGCTTTTTTTACCCTTTAAGGAATGAAATTTAAAAAAATCCCTAAATATATGATTCTTAAATTGTGTTGAAGAACGTAAGTGAAGAACGTAAGTAAGTAACGTAAGTAATTTCAAGTTATTTTGACCATAAACGTTTGATTTTTCATATAAATTGTAACACACACTTTTACTCCTTCAATGGATGAAACTTCTAACATTACATGCATGTTTCTACAATTTCGATTGAAGAGCATAAGTACTAAAAAATCTGAAAATTCGTACATATTAACTGTATTAAAAATCATAAATACTAAATTAAAATAATTTAGATTTTATAGTAATGCAATAAATAAATAATTCATTTTTGATACAAACTTTAAAGCCTCTTTTTACCTCTCTATGGGCTAGAATTCAAAAAAATATTAAATTTGTATTTGTTTTTTTTTTCAGTTAAAGGATAATTTAACATTTTCATTCATTTCAACTCAAAAATGACAGAGTTTCATACAAACTTTCACCCCCTATTTCACCATCTTAGGGGATGAATTAAAAAATCCTTTCTTATTCCTTGTCTATATCATAAGAACAACATCTGTAAAAAAACAGCCTTCTCTGTCCAAGCTCATTATCTACTATAAAAAAACATCCAAGCATAAACGAAATGTTCAATTTCCAAACGGCCCAACCTTACTATTGTGCCAAACGTTCTATCTGTACTATTACTCTTTGGCTCGAATATGGAGAGCGGAGCACGCTAACATGCGACACAGCCTCCCCGTATGAACGCTACCGGGAGACTGACTTTCGACGCGAGCGCTGTCCGCGAATTAAATAATAAGGTTTTTATTGATTTAATAGCACACTATAATGATTTTGTAAAATTTTGAACTTAAATTTTATAAAGCAATAAATTGTCTGTAATAAAAAGAAAAAATCATCAAAATCGTTACAGTAGTTTGGAAGTTATAAGCAAATTTTTGCGTAAAAATAAGAAAGATATTCGATTTTTTTCCATCAAAAATAACAATAAAATTTAAAAAAAACGAACTTAAAATTTAAACTTAATTATATTATACGTATAATGCATATTTTTTTTAAATTATTGGACAGACCGGTTAGTAGTAGTAGGCTTTCAAAGAGGTGTCTATTTCGTAGTTTGGCATTACCTATCGCCTTAAGTGCAACAAGGATAAGGAGCTATGCCGACGTCTGAACTTATTTATATTTATATTAGCTGTCCCTTTTTGTATATATATATATATATATATATATATATATATATATATATATATATATATATATATATATATATATATATAAATATATATATATATATATATATATATATATATATATATATATATATATATATATATATATATATATATATAATCATAAGATAGCAAATAAGCAGATGGGTCCTGATGGAAAGAGTCAACCATCGCCTATAGACACCAAAGGTGTTAATGGTGCGTTGCCATCTTGTGGCGAGGTCTTATGCCACATACATAAGTTTACCGGCTACCTTACCCTCCAAACTGGAACACGACAGCAACAAGCACTGACGCTATTGCGGCAGGAATAGGCAAGGCAGTGGTACCAGACCCGGACAAGACAATGCAGAACTCTACCACCTAGTAGCCACGATGGTAGTGACTTACATAGCCAATCGGTCGCCTTTTACAACCAGCTTGGCAGAATGGCAGTTGGTCTATTTTTCAAAGGAGCCCGGAACCAACACGGGGTAAACGTACGTACGTACTTACTATTAGCTATTGAAGTGTAAAGTACTAATGTCTTGACTCGTTATTTTTGACGCGTTTGTAAGGGCAAGGCCCGTCCATTTATTTTACTTTGGTCGAAGTACGTATTTATGCACACCTGTAAGCAATTTACCCTCGACACAGGGTGTTGGCTTTACGAAAAAAAAAACCACCACTGATGCCAACACTGCTGTTAATGTGTTGGTTGTTAATCGTAGATTATAATCTTAAGGATAGATACATTACATACAGATACATAGATACATACATTGATACATATGAGTTAACGACAATAAGTAAAAAATATGTCCTGTTTTGAAGGTAACGAATCATGGTCACATTAATGTTGGAACAAAAACGTCGTAAGGAATTGTGTTTCGTTTCTACAAAATTCTTGACATCTATGAATAACCGATAAGTACAATGAGTGTTTCAGTCAAACGACTTGCTTTTGACTGCTTCAAGTAACGACTTGAAGTAAATGATTACTTCAGCCATACCTACTGCTTATAATCAGTGACTATAAGCAGTGCCTACTGACTATAAGTAGCAGTAATAAATATCTATATAAATATTATAAATGTGAAAGTTTGGATGTTTGGATGGATGGATGTTTGTTACTCAGTCATGTAAAAACTACTGAACGGATTTGAATGAAATTTGGCACATGGGTAAATGATGACTTAGAATAGCATATAAGCTACATTTTATCCCGAAAAAATAAGGTGATCCCGCGGGATTCGCCAAAAAAATTATGATGCAGCGGGCTGCACGCCGCAGCTAGTTAAACAATAAGCAGTGATGGGAATATTATCGGTTATTTGCAGAAGTCTAGAAAGAGCAAGGTTAGGAAGCTAGTTGAAAAGTATCCCTCGTGTTGCCGGCTTCTTTTGATACATCATTCTGCCAAGCAATTCCCAAAACGCAAATGTAAACTATACTATACTTACGCAAACTATACTTGTCATTACTGTCGTGGCTACTAGGCAAAGGCGGATCCAGCCTTTGGGTCAGGAGGGTCACACATTGGGGTTCAGTCAATATAGACTCTAATGCTTTATTTGCAATAATAAATCCATACATCGATCCCTGCCTGAGGGGGGGGGGGGTCATTGGGTGCTAAGTGTGAGTTTTCTTTTCGCATTCGATTGTGAGCGCGTTTGGTGTTTTCTAGGAATTTGTATGTGATTTGTACAGCGCCATCTAGTGGTAAACGGGTTTCTCATGTTTACCACTAGGTGGCGCTGTACAAATCACATACAAATTCCTAGTAAACTCCAAACGCGCTCACGATCGAATGCGAAAAGAAAAACCCACACTGATCACTCTGAGTGCTAAGTGGGAGTTTTTCTTTTCGCATGCGATCGTGAACGCGTTTGGAGTTTACTAGGAATTTGTATGTGATTTGTACAGCGCCACCTAGTGGTAAACGTGAGAAACCAGTTTACCACTAGGTGGCGCTGTAAAAATCACATACAAATTCCTAGTAAACTCGAAACGCGCTCACGATCGAATGCGAAAAGAAAAACTCACACTTAGCACTCTGATCTCTAAGTCCGATCGTGAATATTTCGTCTCTCTCCGACTCTCACTTGGCCGATTGTTGGGTAGCCGTGACCAGAACCGTTTTTGAGAAATGGATTCGCGCACGATAAAAAAATAAATGAAAATTTCTTGTTAATAGAAAGAAAAAGAACATACATTTGGTTGCCGTGTTTCTTTTTAATGATACATACACATTATGTAATCGTATCTGAATATCTTTTTCTGTAATTGTTGCGTGAAAATGTATGATTTTGTCATTTTTCTCTGCTGCGCATGCGTTTTTAAAAAATAAAATCGGATACTAATTTTCTTTTCTTTTTTATTCACAGGAGACTTTTTGCTTGTCTCGCTTATTGTATGTATGCCTCTATGACAAAATTATAAATATTACAAAATTGAAGGTGTCCTTTTTAATTTCGCGCTACGTACCTATGTAGATAAGGAAGTTACTGATTTTGCCCCGATTTTCGAAAATCGAATTTTCACCATATCTCCACGTTGTGCGTCAAATGCCATTTTTAAAATTAAAATCGAATCTCATTTTCAAAAGTTACAGCTTTTCAAATATGTATTAAAAATTACGTTGTTTTTAGCAAAACTTAATATTTTTAAATAACCTTTAGGTTAATACCGATTGACTTAAAAATCTTATCAGCTTTTCTTCTTTAAAAACTGCGTTAAATACTGTTAATTGGATCAAATCGGTCAATTTGTTTGGGATAAATCCCAATGACGAAAATTTGGTTCGTTGCTTCGAAATTTTTCAACCTATCTATTATTTAGATAAAGCAATATAAAGATCTTAAAACTTGAGTTGAATGTCATCTTTGAATACTTGAATTAATAAAAACCTAAAAATCGTTGTGACGAGGCTTACTAACTAAAATCTAATCTACATTCGTGTTATATATATCTGTTTTGAGATTTTTTTTTTAGTACCTAGCAATTATATTATAAGCTCCAACGCAAAAAGAAGTGTCTTAAGTTTAAGTATCTACTAGGTATATATTATGTGCGTCTGTGTTCTGTCTGCGACAATTTGGATTATTTTTTATTTGCAAGCTGGTTTTAAAACGTTGGTTTTAAATCATGTTATATAAAAATCAGTTTAGTCGTTTAAAAATCATCAGTTCTTTTTAATTGATGAAAATATTTAAGCAAGTGGTAAAGGCCTGAATGAATGTGTCGGGGATTTGTGAATTTTTAAATTAGAGTTATACATAGTTAATGAACGTCTTAGATCTAGATACATATATAGAATATCTTCAAGCCAAACTTCCTCTTTACGTAGAAGGCAGAGGAGTGCCGATAACGGTCCAGACAGACTCGCCCCGCTTCCTCTACATTCATAACTCTATTCATGCATAATAACTTCGACCAAAGTAACTTCGACCAAAGTAATTGGTCGAAGCATAATAGGCTGGTTTTCAATAGATATATCAGTCTTGGCCTCCCTAATTTAAATACCTACCTACTCTTACGGTACTTACCTAATCTAGCATTCAAATTAGTTACCAAATACAATAAATGTATTGCGTTGCTGCTTATACCGTTGGAATGATTTAAATTAAACAAAAATAACTGGTTTATGAATCGCAAAAACAATAGTTTTACAAATGAGACATTATAATAATATTCCCATGTAGCGCTTGCATTAATTATAAAATTATAGCGGCCATGTTTCAAATTATAACACACAGGTACGGTGACACACACAAATAAAACAGATGCTTCGATAGCGTGAATACATGATGATAGGATAGGTAGCCGCTACAGAAAAAAATAACTTTAAACTAAAATACTATGTTAATAAGGTATATAATTGTAAAGCAACGATATTAAACAAAAACAAGCGGTAGCATTATAATGTTTTTGTATGGTATAGTAAAATAAACTTAATATCCTTTATAATAAGACGGTTTTTAGGTTAGAGGAAATATTTATAGTGTATAAATAATCTTTAAGCGTTCAACCTAATATCAACTGTATTCATGAGTCATAAAGTTGGAAATGGTTTGTACTTCTATGGAGATAAACAAGGAATGTAAATCAGCTGGTTAGTATGTGTGCGTGGAGCGTCGTGCGTGCAGTGGACTCGACCGTTCCACTTGACTCGCTCTGTTTTTGAAATAACATTTTTTACTTTGTCGAGAAATAGGTTTTATATTTTAACCGACATTAAAATTTGAAGTTGTCAATTTGGGTGATTTTCAATATTTAATTAAAATCTAAATCTGATTATAGAATTTCACTAATAGTTTTTTTTTATATCATAAGATAGCAAACAAGCAGATGGGTCTCCTGATGGAAAGAGTCAACCATCGCCTATAGACACCAAAATATTTTTAAATTATTATTAAATATTTGCACACCATATATTGGTAGAATATGTCGGTAACTTAATTTATTTTTAACAACTTGTAACACCCATATTCTTGCAAATAAATATTTTCTTTCTTTCTTTCTTTCAAAGGTGTTGCTATCTTGTGGCGAGGTCTAATGCCACATGCATAAGTTTACCAGCCACCTTACCTTCCAAACCGGAATATGACGGTGACAAGAACTGACGCTATCGCAGCAGGAATAGGTAAGGTGGTGGTACCAGACCCAGGCAAAACAATGCAGAACTCTCCCACCTAGTAGCCACGATGGTAGTGACTAGTATAGCCAATCGGTAGCCTTTTACGACCTACCAGGCAAAACCGCAGTTGGTCTATTTTTCAAAGGAGCCCGAGACCGACATAGGGGAAAAAGTTTTTAGATTTTTTATTTCCATGGTCTAATATTAACCCTATTCAACTTATATCATGATGTCCTCGTTTTACTTATCGAGACGGGAGAAATTATTATTAAGATTTTTTCAAGTGCTAATTGGGAACACTACAGCGTTGTAGATGAGCATGTAAAGAACCTGGTTATCGCAAGAAATAAGCAATATTTGTTACCTATCGTCGATATAATGGGGCAATTTTAACCACCACCATCAAAAACCAACAAACCGGTGAATCGTGGTGAACCCGAAATTTCATTGATGATTACTTTACCTCGAGAGAGAGAGCGAGCGAGTGAGACAATGCAGAGTGCTAAGTGTGAGTTTTTCTTTTCGCATTCGATCGTGAGCGCGTTTGGAGTTTAAACGTGGGAAACCAGTTTAGCACTAGGTGGCGCTGTACAAATCACATACAAATTTCTAGTAAACTCAAAACGCGCTCACGATCGAATGCGAAAAGAAAAACTCACACTTAACACTCTGAACTCTACTTAAGCTTTTATAACGCAGCAGGCAGCACGTTTTAGCTAGTATATTCTATCTATACATATAATAAAATCGTAGGAAAGTCAAAACTGTACATTGAATATTTTTTTAAAGGAATACTTGGGGCGTGATCTACAATCGATATCGAAGCCAAAGTTTTTTAGAATTTTTGTCTGTTTGTCTGTATGTATGTCCGGGGTAAACTCAAAAAGTACTGCATGGATTTATTTTAAATTTTGCATGAATATTACTAACAGGTCGGGTCAACATATAGACTACATATTATCACGCTACCACCTACGGGGGAGGAGCTGTGCGGATAAACGAAGTCCGCGCGGATGAAGTTGCGGGAAACAGCATAAATAAAATAAAATAAACTAAAAGAATAAAAAAATCCTAATCATTATCACTAGAAAGTAAATAAATAGGTAAAACTCAAAGTGTGTTTTTACAGTTTTCTGATAAAAACAACGGATTAGTTTTTTGGGTTTTTGGATAAGTTTTATAATTGGATAAGTGCCCGGTTGGCGATAGGCTTGCCACCTCAGATTAATTTCCCCTTGTTAATCTGAGCTTGCCACCTATCACATTGTGGGACCAAGTATTTTTGGCTAATCGTGTGTGCACTGGTTGTAGATCTGCTTCCCACTTCAGGGACAAACGTTTGACACCTTGGGGTACATTATTGTAATTTTCGTAGGGATCTCTAATTAACAAATATATTTATTCGCTAATAATGCAACTTTATACTGGTGAAAGAATTTTAAAAATCGGTTTAGGTTTAGGCATAACAGCGTAACAAATAAACAAACTCAATTTCGCATTTAGGTATAAGTTAGAAATCAGATAGGTACTTGTGATTCTTCTACCCAAGAAAGTTATATCTTATTTCAATTTATTATTTTTGAGTAGTCGGGGTTTTTGTGTTAATTACGTGTCAATCATTTACTTTAAAAACAAATAAAACTTTATTGTGCACTGTCAGGTAATGAAACCTATAAAACTGACATTTATAATTATAAATTGCGAATTTTGATCTTTGTTCATAGAATTATGTAATTATATTATTTCACCTATTTTGGTTATTATCAGGTATATCACCTACTTAGGTTTCACTTAATTTGTTACAAAGACTTTCAACGGGTACTCCCACATCTATACTAGTCTACGGACCGGCCGGTTTCCACTTTCCGAAATAATAATAAATTAATTTTAATAATGTAATATTTAATCACTTATACACTTGTACCGTTTCATAATAAAGTAATTATAATTTATTTCCAGTTCGTAATTATAAATTGCCCTGATGATGCTTGTGTAAGCGAAACCGGTTGGAAATCTATATTTTATTTAATATTATAAATGCGAAAGTTTTAGTTTTGATAGATGGATGGATGTTTGTTACTCAATCACGCAAAAACTACTGAACGGATTTGAATGAAATTTGGATACAGGTAGATGATGATCTGGAATAGTACATAGGCTACTTTTTACCCCAGAAAAATTAGATGATCCCGCGGGAATCGCCAAAAACTTTTACCAAGTGCCGACGATGAAAAGTGTAGAATAATTTTAAAAAGCTTATTAATCTGTGTTTAACAGATCATTTGCTTGTAAAAAATATGTTAAACACAGATTAATTGCTTCTTAAAATTAATTTACGTTTCGGAAACCGGCCGTATATCTAGGTGCTAATATTATAAAGAGGTAAGTTTGTTTGTTTGTAACGGATAAACTCAAATACTACATTTCTCGAATCTCGAACTAACATTGTACTAAATTTCATCTAATTCAGTTCAGTGGTTTAAGCGTGAAGAAGCGACGGACAGACAGAGTTACTTTCGCATTTATAATATTAGTATGGATAAATGCGAAAACGTGTTTGTTTGTTTGTTATGCTTTCACGGCTGAACAGCTCAACCGATTTTAAAAACTCTTTCACCAATAGAAAGCTACGTCATTAGCAAGTAACGTATAATTTTTTTATGGGCGCTGCTATTTTGTTATTTGTTACAAAATTAGGATCCCTTCCCTTCCCCCCTTCCAAATCCCTTTAACTTTTTTGTAGCTCTATTTTAAAGAGGAATTATTTATGAAACGTAGATAATTTCACCGTTTTAAAATATTGAAAGTTTATGTTATTAATTATAATTGTCATAAAGTATGTTCCTCGTTTTAAATTAAACTCAATTTTAGAATTTTTAAATTTTATTTGTCTCAGTCAAGCAATAAAAGATATCATATTATTTTATATACTTATAGCGACAATGATTACGACTTTCAAAGTTATATAAATACATCAAAGTGAGCAAAGTCATGGGTAAAAGGGAGTATAATATAATCAAAACAAATAAGTGAGTGAAACTTCAATGATACGATTATTTTTATGAACAAGCGTCAAAATTCGACGCGACTTCGTTCGCGTGGCACGTAAACATTACTTCCTGTTACTAAGTCGGGTAAAATGGTAGTATATTTTACCAATGAGAGTGTAAATTTATACTGGTGAAAGAATTTATAAAATCTGTCCAGTAGTTTTGAAGCTTGTGTATTACAAACAAACAAACTTACCTCTTTATACCCATAGATATAGAATACTATATATGTGGGAAGACCCGTTGAAATTCATTCATAACAAAATATGTGAAACCTTGATTATATAATTATTTCTATGAACAGAGGTTAAAATTCTAAATGTCAGTTTTTATAGGTTTTATTAGCTGACAGCGCACAATAAAATAAAATAAAAATGTATTATTATAATCTATACATATAATAAAATCGTAGGAAGGTCAAAACTGTACATTGAATATTTATATATATATATATATATATTCAATGTACATATATATATATATATATATATATATATATATATATATATATATTATATATATATATATATATATATATATATATATATATATATATATATATATATATATATATATTCAATATATATATATATATATATATATATATATATATATATATATATATATATATTCAATATATATATATATATATATATATATATATATATATATATGTATAAAAAGTGTGTTTGTCCGTTTTTTTACAGCAAAACGGGACGACGTGATTTTTTAAGTGGAGATAATTGAAGTGATGGAGAGTGACATAAGCTACTTTTTGTCTCTTGGTTGGAAGTTGGTGATTACAACTTTTCTAAATAGAATTTAACGCGAGCGAAGCCGCGGGCAAAAGCTAGTGTTATATACTACTTTCATTTTTCGAGTGCTGTTCTGCCTGCAATTTGTAAAAAGCGAACAATTGGCTGTACATGTCACTACCATCGTGATTACTAGATGGTACAGTTTTGCATTGTCTTGCCCGTGTCTGGTACCACTCATTGCCTTACCTATTCCTGCCGCAACAGCGTCAGTGCTTATCACTGTCGTGTTCCTGGCTAGCTGGTTAACTTATGCATGTGGCATTAGACGTCGCCACAAGATAGCAACGCATCATTGACACCTTTGGTGTGTATAGGCGATGGTTGACTCTTTCCATCAGGAGACCCATTTGCTTGTTTGCTACCTTATGATATAAAAACAACGGTCAAACCTGCTGTCAATCCTTGAGACTTCTCGCTTGAGGAGTTTTAGTTCAAAACATTCAAAAATATATATCTAATTAGTATGCATAGAGTTTAGAATTCGAAGAGTACAAAAAATTTAAGTTTGTAGAAAAGACAATATTTTAATTTTTTAAAAGCTGCAAACGCGATTCCTTAGCAAACTCGCAAACCTTTTAAACAGCATTCAACGAATTTTTATAACTTTAAAAAATTGTCTTAAGTAAAAAATTAAATGTTTGGAAACTTTGAAGTTATGTTGAATAAACATTTTTTCAAAAATATTGATTTGAAAAAATGTTTGATTGATCGCTAAAGATAACTCTCGAAAGAATCACCCAAGTTTAGTTCTAATTTAAACCTTTCAGCGCATTTTTTTAAGGAAAAGAGCTGATTAGATTTTAGCACGAATGGGTATATTAGTCTGGAAGTTACTTTGAAATCATTGTTTTAGAAATTTTTGAAATTTCTCCAAAACTTCTGTGCAATTTTTAGATATTATAAGTTTGGAGGAACCCGATCAAATGCTGTCGTTTGGTTATATTAAGGTACCCATTAATTATGTGAGCTTCACTACATATACAGACATATACACTCATACGAACATATAGACGTACTGAGAACTAAAATTATCATAAAAATAGTTACAATAGCTTCATGAGACCTAAAAACGATTAAATGAAAAATTCAGACAAAAACACGATTTTAGAAAACTGGGGATAAACCAATAACTTCTTTAACGGGAAGTTAATTTTTAACTTTCCGCTACGTCTGTTGATAAGGAAGCTTCTGATTTTGCCCCGATTTTCGAAAATCGAGTTTTCCCCAGATTTCCACGTTTTGAGGTGCTAGGAACCTTTTCCGATTATTTTCACGATGACGTCAGTATGTCTGTATGTATATATTTGTGTGTGTATGTAAACATTGCATAACTTTTGAACGGTTTGACCGATCGGAATGTGGTTAATGTCATTTGATTGGATTCCACTCAAATTAGACTTACTGAAAACTTAAACTTAATCGGACCAGGTTTATAGAAATTTTTAAAAAAACTCAAAAATTTTTTGGCGAAACAGTATTTTTTTAATATAAATTTATAATAAATTTATAAATATCTCTGGAAATTTTACACGAATTGATCTAACCCCAAAGTAAGCAAATTATTTGCTTGTAGTATGGGTGTTAGTCAACGATATTATTACATAGAAATACATATATAAATAAGTCTAGGTGTTTATCAAATATATTTAATAAACACTTAGACCCAAAAATACAAACATCTATGCTCATTACATAAATGCCTGTCCCTGACGGAAATCGAACCTGAGCCCCATTGATGGCGTAGTCAGGGTGCTGACCACTCGACCAACGGGGCGGTCTGATATAACTTCCAGATAAATGTACCGATCGAATACAAAATCTAATCAGCTCTATTTCTCAAAGAACTGCGTCCAATGCAGAATTTGCGTCAAAATTGGTTTATCCGTTCGGGAGTTATCGTTGACGAAAATTTTGAAAGTGTTTTTTCAAAAATTTTCGTTAACATAACTTCGAGATTTTTTAACCAATCGTTTTACGACCTTCTACAATATTTGAGTACTTAAAAAAACTACGTCAAACGCAATTACACCTTTTTAAATATTAATATTTTATTGTTTTACTTACTTGATAGTTTTAAAATAAATTTAAGGCTAATATACCGATTTACTTAAAAATCTTATCGGCTTTATTTCTTAGAAAACTGCGTCAAAATAGGTCAATTGGTTTGAGATTTGATTTATCAATGACGAAAATGATTGAAGTAAAAATTTTTTGAACATTGCTTCGAAATTTTTTAACTCATCGATTATATAACTAAAACAATACTTTAGATTCCAAAAATTTTGTTGAATGCCATTCGAAAAATCAAAATTGATCATTATTACCAAAATATACAGTTTTCATAAATCAACATATTTACTGATATTTTTAATTTACTAGATGTTTGAACTGAAAAAATCTATGCTTGTAGTTTTTACTCTTTTGAGCTTAAAATACCTCAATTTAGCGGGAAGTTTCAGGGATGGCCTGCAGGGTCAACCGTTTACACATTTTTTTATATTTTCTCTACTTTCAAAATACATATTACAACAATTCCTATTTTTTTGCAATTTGAACCCCTTCAATCGCTCTAACTATAGGTAATATTTTTACTAAATATCTAATGCGCTAACGTTTAAATGTTCCTTTCTGGACTGATTGAATTCGAATTTCGAATATCATATTCAGAACGAAGGCAACCGGTTGCCCTTGTAATAGTTGGGTGATGTTATCAAGCAACTATTTTAGTTAGACCGGTGTCATAGCGTTTTGTTCCTCTTAACTTAGAGCAATAAAGTCGTTTGTGAGTCGTGATAGAGGTCTTTTTTAAATAGTCGTAAGTAGTCGGCAAGTGCAGCGCGAACGAAAATATACGGCGCGCTGAGTTGTTTTGCCGCCTTATCACTGTGGTCACAGACGGTACGAGGAAGAACGACACAGACATTTGGTGATTATACCTATATTGTGTTTTCTTTTCGTTCACAATGTTGTCCTCAAAACTGATTTTCGAACTGCAGTATAGATATAGGCAAATCTAAACAAGTAGGTATAAGTGTTTAATTTTTTTCCTACTTTTGTTAAAGATATTTTTATTTTATTTTATAGGGTTAAAATCAACCCTATTGTTGTGGTTGATTTTAGCAATTTCTTTCAATACTTTTTCTTTTAATTCATAATTTATCTATTCGTAGTAATTTTATTTGAGCATATTATATCATATAATATACAAAATTTTGAAATAAATTTAAACTATTGGTTTAAAAAAAAATATGCAAATATATTATGATCTATATATTAGCTTTTTTATTATTAATATTGCATGATAGAGAACAAGCTAGCGTCTCTCCTAATAGAAAAAGATAAGTAGCACCTACAAACACCAAGAATATTAATGGTGCGCTGTCATAGGTTTACCAGCAACTTTGTCCTGCAAACCAGAATATGATAGTTGCATGCAATGACACAATCACGGCTAGAATATATTGCGGAACTTTACCACTTATTAGTTATGATGATAATTACACGTTAATCCAATAATTTGAATTTAGCAATTTACCTGGCAGAAAGATACCCTTTGAACTATTCTCCAAAATGGGCGCGAACCAACGCGTAATAAAACGTTTTAAATACATTATATGATAGCTGTTAGCGAATTTAGTTGTAGATCATGAGTAGAGCCAGGGTTGATCACGGAACGAGCAAAAATTATATTTCGATTATTTCTAACTATAAAAATTACTATAAAATCAACAATAGCAACTTGGGTTTTTAAATAATCAGAAAGAAATAATCATCCACGTTATCAGCAAATGAAATGGTGAATTCGATGTTTAATTACTTCGTTTTTCGCAAGGGACATGATGTGTAGAAATTTATTTAATACTTTATTGTACACAATAGAACAACACACAAAATTACAGCAAGCAGTATTTTTAAAAAGGTACAAAAGGTGAGCTTATCTCTAAAAAAGAGATTTCTTACAGCCAACCCGGTAAAGTGAAATACTTGACCATTAATATAAGTCGAAGTGTACAATATACTAAAAATATTTAAACACATCTATTAATGAAACCTAAAGTACTTCAGCAATATAAAGACAGGCACTTAAATTATTTACAGCATTACAAATAATTTATTTCTTTAATTTACGAAATCTTATTATCAATTTTTAAAAAAGGCAAGTGCTTATTATGTCTGTATTTATTGTAATGTTCATACATATCTTCACGCCAGATCCCTTACGGGGTAATGTACTTATTATATATTTGAAATCTAACAATTCGGACTCTTCTTTTTAGTCCAGCTTATTTGTTTGATGTTTATGTATTATACGAAGATCTAATCATGTTTGCCAAAGATATTATTTCCTGTATACGATGCAGTGCTTTATGATATATCAAACTAAATTTATATTTCAAAAAATATATTAACATATACATATAGTACAAATTTCAAATGAGTTATTAAGAATAAACTGGATATTACCGTGATTAATTGAAGGATTATTTTCCTGATATTTCGGCGCTATTGTAACCATTATGATCATGAGGGAACTGGGGTGTAAAATCCCATTAATTCTTAATTTGTAAAAAGGCGCGAAACCTTAAAAGTATACATTAAAATTTGTGTTCCTTTAATCTATATCTTAACACATGTACGCTATACTAGCGTAACACTAATTTGAATTACTGAGAATTCTAACTTAAATATTTTAGCAGCTGATTTAAGATTTATAGTATTCTACCTACCAGCCTGTCTGTTTGAATGCAGTATCTATGTAACGGGCGTTGAGGGCCGCGCGGGACGAAGGCGGGCTCTCGGCCCGCCAACTTAAAAATGCCGCCGCAGAGCCTCCGAATCGATACGGCGCGCGTCACGTGCCGCCGACCACGACCAATCGCGAGCCAGTATCGCGCGGGGGGGACCCTCTCTCTCGCCAGTACACTTTTATACTTCGAGTCGGGCGCACGCTCGTACTTTCGACGTGCGATTTCACCGAAAACCGGTCCGATATAAACTAGTGTCATGTTATAGTGCAGTGCAATGAGTACATGGACGGAGGAAGTGTTGTCCTGGCGCGATGACCGTCTCGGCCTTACGGAATTACCCAGCACGACGAGACGAAAAAACCGAACCGCACCATACAGGTTGCATAGGCCGCATCTGTCGACGGCACACGTGTCTGAACCTATCCCGGAGCCACAGGGCACACATATATCCAGATTATACCCGGAATTACTGGCGTTGATATTTGAAAGATTACCAGTGCGCGACCGAGGCAGAGCGGCCCAAGTTTGTCGAGCGTGGAGAGACGCAGCCGACCGTAGATCTGTATGGCGGGGTGTAGAAGCAGCATTACACTTACGGAGACCAGCTCCTGTGTTATTTGCTTCATTGGCAAGGCGAGGAGTTAGGAAACTACAGGTTTTATCACTTAGACGAGGCTTAAGAGACGCTGTTAGTTCTTTACCTGGACTTGAATCTCTTTCATTGAGTGGTTGCTATAGTGTTACCGATGCGGCGTTAGCGAGTGCTTTTGCTGCAGAACTACCAGCTCTAAAACGATTAGATTTATCATTATGTAAACAAGTAACTGATTCATCGTTAGGAAGGATAGCTCAGTCTCTTAAAAACTTGGAGGAGTTAGAATTGGGTGGATGTTGTAATGTTACAGACACTGGATTACTTTTAATAGCGTGGGGACTACGGAAATTGCGTCATTTGAACTTAAGATCGTGTTGGCATGTCAACGATGACGGTATAGCACACCTTTGCGGCGGAGGAGAAGCAAGAGGTACGCCAGAGTTGGAACATTTGGGCCTCCAAGATTGCCAAAGACTTACGGATGAAGCGTTAAAACATGCTGCTACTGGTCTTCCTAAACTTAAGTCTATAAATCTTTCCTTTTGTGTAGCTGTTACTGATGCAGGATTAAGACACTTAGCAAGACTACCACATTTAGAAGATGTTAATTTAAGAGCATGTGACGGTGTTTCGGACGCTGGGGTTGCTCATTTAGCAGAGAGTGGGCGATTGAGAGCATTAGATGTATCTTTTTGCGATAAAGTCGGTGACGAAGCGCTATTGCACGCCACTTTAGGCCTATCTGGATTGCGTTCCTTATCTCTCAGTGCTTGTCGCTTAACAGACGAGGGTTTGGAAAGGGTGGCGAGGCTATCGTTGTTAGAAACACTCAATATTGGCCAATGTACAAGGGTCACTGATAGAGGTCTCCGTGCGCTAGCCGACGGCTTACAAAACTTAAAGGCGATAGACTTGTATGGTTGTACGTGTATAACTCCTCAAGGCTTGGACCATATCGTGAAATTGCCCCGACTCAGTGTACTTAACCTCGGGTTGTGGCATGTGCGGTGACCACACACACGCTAGTCTGTGTCTTGTTTCGCGTTTGCATGTGTGAGTGCGACGGCCATGTTGAAGTGAAGGAGCCACCAAGGTTGTATACTGGACAGCGAAAAAGAATTAACCAATATAAGATATTATCGTCGAATTAGTTAGGAAACGGGGAGGCTTTCTTGTGTTTTTTATAAGTTATTGTTGTACGTTTGTTAAGCTTGACTGCACTCTGTGATTGGAAATTGTCTGTTTACCATGTTGAGTTATGCAAAGAAAGTATCCCCAGAGCCTAGTCGCAACTTGAGCTTGGCTTGTTTGTTTTATAACTTTATGTTAACCTAAATACGTACTATTTTGTTTAAGTTTTATGTCGGTGATTAAAACAAACAAGTTTAGCTTTTTAATGTAATTGCTCCATTAGTTAGATTAGAAATTCTTCAAATTATTATTTTTAATTCGACCGAATGCATAATCTGTGATTTATTTTGTGCCTATAAACTAAGATTATATTAAGTTTTCTTTATTCGAGAGATACGCTTTGATTTCAGAAGTTACAATTTTAGTTGAATTTGATTTTGAGTGAATAAGAAATGAAATTAACATTTGAATAGAGTAATTGGATGACAACATTGTAATAAATAATAAAAATGTATCAATATTGTCATTTTGTTTATCTAAAAGAAAACTCTCATTTAAATAGGTATGTACCTAGGTATAATACGTAACCCTTTATACAAAAGTGTTTTAATTTTGACTGAATTCAATAACTTTACTCCCGTATACTCAAATGGTTATTAAAATATAACGTCAAATATTAATTTGGCAATTGATTAAATTGTACAAGAGAAAATAAGAAAAAGATACATCACTAAAAATATAGATAAGTAGGTATGTAATGCAAAATACGGCGATTGAAAGTATGAAAAAAATATACACCTACATAGTAGGGTTTTAAAAATAACACGAACAAAAGACATTATTACATAAGTTTCCGTTACTTACCACAAAAACAAAATAATATGAACAAAGTAGTGAGTAAAAGAGTTTGAAAAGATAATGAACAAAGATAAGATAAACGTAGTTTCAAGAAGAAATTATATTAACGTTTAGAAGGTTATTTGAAATTTCAAAAGGCATTTGTAGTAAAAAAGAAGCATTAACAAGAAGGTATTAATCCTCAAATAAATCTACAATTCGCATCAGTTTGGAAGATACCTGTCAAAAATAATGATTTACAACTATTTTTTTATGTTTTACTTTCATTTTCTTTCTGTGTCCAATTCTAAGCCTTAAATACTATTGCACGTCTGATAGACGACCAAGTAGGTACCTATATGAGAAAGTATTGAAAGCAATCACTAAATTTCGTCCCAAAAATAAAAGATGTATGTACGAAGAATTGCAATAAAGTCCTGTAAAAGAATTATAAATATAGAATCATGCATTTATACGTACTACAAAGTAACACTCACTGTCCAATAGATACCTACCTAATTAAATTATGTAATGTACCTAAGACGAAGTAAAAATACCTACATTATTCGCGTGTTATTTGGAAAGCATTGAAAAAATTTCGTTTATTAAATCAGAAGTACCTAATCAAATTCATTGTTTTCTTACAACAATTCTGGCAATGTAAATACCAAATATAACCAAATAATTTTAGAAAAAAAACTAATAAAGTATTTACCTTAGATATGTTTCGTTTAACTTTCGTTCGTCCGTCAATTTCTGAAAATTATCTGAAATAGATACCTACCTTATCATATTATGTTTGGTCCAACATCATTCTATTGTTCACTTCATGAGATATCATTCCTCATCTTATTTCTATTTTGCCCAATGTAAAGTTACTTGACAATAAAAAAATGTTTCTCGTAAAATTTTTGTCTCTTATGGTATTGGAAGAAAAATGTACTAAGTTCCTCTGGAAATTTTAATATCTCTTCAAACTTTTGGAAACAAAGGTTAAAACATCTTGCGATTCATATTCGACGTGTAATACCTACCTACTAAGCCAATTCTAATGTTATTTAAAATTCTAGGCTTAACACTAACCAAAATAATTACTGTAACGGTCCAAGCGATCTACAAACTCTACTAAAAAAAATATAAAAAAAAATTCAAAGTAAAATCCTTAATCGCGATATTACAATTATTTTTTATTTCTTGTATCTACATATTTCAATACTTCACATTATAATCATGCCGTCTACCTGGCGACACTTCGTAACCCGCAAACGAATCTGTGTGAAGAAAGATATTTTAAATTTCATACATTTTTCATCAAATAGGATACTGAACTAAAGGGGAAGGGGAATAGGAGATTTTTTTTTGAAAAAGTTGCTTTTGAGCCCGGGTTTTCAACTATCTACTTGACAAATTTCATTATAATCCGTTCAGCAGTTTAACCGTGTTATCGTAACAGATAGACAGACAGAGATATTACTCGTAGTATGGCTGATGAAACTGTAGGATACCTATATACCTAACAGCCGATTTCCGGAACGCGATTTAATTATATATATCAGTATAACAGATCATTTTATTGTAAACATTATGTTAAACAGGGATTAATTGCTTGTTAAAATTAATTTGCGTTTCGGAAACCAGCCTTAACTACCTTAAACTTGACTATATTTCATTAACTTTACTATTTGAATACGTCTATATATTAATACGTGAAGGAAAAACTTTGTACCCCTTTTTAAGAGAATTACGTGAACGGTGGAGTGTGAAATTTGGCACAGTTAAAGTTTACATTGCGAGGAGTGCGGAACTTAGTTATTCTCAATAATATGCACGAGAAATACATTTAATTAATCTATATTAATTAATTAATATTATAAATGCGAAAGTTTGGATGTTTGGATGAATGTTTGGATGGATATTTGCTACTCAATCACGCAAAAACTACTGAACGGATTTGAATGAAATTTGGCACACGCGTAGATAATGACCTGGAATAGCACATAGGCTACTTTTTATCCCGGAAAAATTAGATGATCCCGCGGGATTCGCTAAAAACTTATAATGCAGCGGGCTGCACGCTGCAGCTAGTAAAATATAAATTACACACACCACATTCATGTGACATAGGTACATAATATTACCCATACCCATGTAGTTATCACTTATCAAACTTAAAGAAGATATTATTGTTTAGTTTATGGTCCAATTTCGGCCTCAGACGATTGCTAGTAACTAATGAAATACCTACTTCATAAATTACTTTTATTAGGGCTAAATTAATTAAAAAATTATTAGTTTGTTGAAAGCGGACCATATCATATTCGTTAAAACCGTGAAACTGTAGCTCGTATAGATACCTAAAATCTTTTTAAAATTCGGTTTATAATCAAATTATTGAAAAGTTTTTTTAATAATAATGTCTCGTCAATAGCCACCAAACAAAAAGGAAAGGGAGGACGCGAAAAAATAGGGAAAAATAGGTTCTGAACCTACATGGTTTTTGCCTATTTAAATGTTAGTAGTGAACACTCTGAAATAATCTAGACCATGTCAATAGCCACCAACAAAAAAAATAACTTAGTTAACGAATGGTGAAGAAAAAAGGTACCTACTAGACTATAGTATATACCTATTAGTAGGAAACGATATAAATATATCTTTACTACTTTAACAAACTCCATAATTAACTGATATTATAAGTGCGAAAGTCTGACTATTTGTTTCGCTTTAACGGCTGAACCGCTTAACCAATTTTATTCAAAAACTCTTACTACTTTTATTCAAAAATCAATCCCTATGGGACTTAAATCGGGGAAGAAATATTGTATGATATTTCTCAGCTAGTATAAAATAACTATCTTTACACCGGTTTGTTTGCGGGTTGGACAGTGTCATGATATGATAGATGTCAAGTCTACCACCATATAGGACATTGCACCATATAAGGTATAGGGCTTAAGGTTAGAATCCAGAATCCTACATCTTTATCATCACTTCTATTAGAAGAATTGATGCCTCAATGACAAGTATTTTCACGTCCTATCCCCGAAGTGTTAGGCAGTCCGATTAGTCGAATAAACTTGCGGCCGGTTTCCGAAACGCAAATTAATTTTAACAAGCAATTAATCTGTGTTTAACAAAATGTTTTCAAGCAAATTTTATGTGAAAACAGATTAATTGCTTGTTAAAATTAATTTGCATTTCGGAAACCGGCCGTTATTCCCACAATGTGAGAGGTGGCAAGCCTACGCCAACTTATCTAATACTGGGAAAAGTTTTTATCAGACTGAAAAAACGCAAAATTTTAATTTGCCGGATCCGGGACCTCATGTGATCAACATCCACCAGACCACTAGACCACAGAGTCCACAAAAATCATAACACAGTCAACAATGCTTCGTACAATAATTCTACTGACCATGAAATGTTTAGTATGTTTATAAATGTATCAAGAATGATGAGTTTTGGGTAATCCAATACCCGTCATAAATAGATGAAACTTTATTTTAAACAGTAAAAGTAATCCATAACAGGAAAATAATTTTATTGCCAATTTAAATAGCAAGTTTTTTATTCGAAGTATCATAAATTGGATATAATATAAATGTAAATCACGCAAAAATTAGATCGATGCATGTATTTTATGAACTGACACAGGACAGGATGCTTTTATTCTAAATAAAACTAAATGTTCCCGTAAGGTTCACCAACAAGTTTTGTAATGCATTACTAAATGCATATATCATTATCCATGTTTAGGAAAGTTGAAAATACTTTAAAATGTGTATTAACTGGAATTATTTTTTGGCAAGTGAAGAATTCTACAAAAAATAGCAATCTAATTCTTCTGCCCGTAAAAATAATGAGTTTTTAATAAAAATGTGATGGTTACTACATAATTTGGGAAAATCCAATATAGTAAAAATTCAAATATTATTTTTGGCCTATAAGTAGTCATACATTAAATCATTATTGGCCAAAAAACCAGTAAGAATTCCACTGCCGTAAAATAGCGAGTATTCGATATATCTCAAAAATACCTCAAAAAATGTCGCAAAATATATGTGTATTGGAAAGACACCAAGTAGTAATAAATTAAAAATTAAAACTTTAATTTTAGGAAATTGAGATTCATAAATAACAGTAAAATAATCCTACTACCCATTCAATAAATTTTCTTACTTGTATCATAAGTTCATACATAAATCGGGAAATATCAATATAATAGTAATAATTAATTAAAACTTTATTTTTGGCAAATGAAAATTCACGCATAATAAACTAATTAGTCCGTGGGACACTACTAATTTTTGTAAGTTTGTAAGTGACTTCTTTTTGATGAGTCTAACCAACTTTCTATGTTTTTTTTGTAAGTGCTATGAGACGAAATAGCATTAAGTTCACCGATTAAGTATTATTGTCGAACAAAATATTTTTCATTATCTTGGTGATGTATTAAAGCTAAGTTTTTTATTATAATATATTGATTTAAATATTAATATATTTAAATCATTAAAATAATTAATATATCAAAATAATTAATATATTGATCAAGGAAGAAAAACTCATAAATTCGGCTAATTTTGATTATATCCATTTGAAAAAAATACAGCGCTTTTGAAAAAATTCGTGGATATAAATTTCGTGAGGACTTGCTTAAAGAAGCCACTAACGAACAGATATATTCGGCAGTTAAAAATTAATGTGATGTCATACGGACTGGATTCTATGGCATCTATCGATCTAATATTTAACTTTAACATGCGGTGTGTTATAGGGAAGCTCTCAAAGTATCTATATAAATTTATAACAAGATAAAGTTTGTAGATTTGTGAGTTTATTTCTACGAAGTAATATCATGAATTACTGAAATATTTGGTAAATTCTTTCATTAATAAAATGTTATATTGTTCCTGAGCGACATAGCTAGGTTTTATCTCAATTTTCTAGCGGTATCAGGACCTATCCCAGGAAAAACGGCTAATTTCGGTACTCTATTCCGAGAGATTTTGGTTCCGAATCTTAGATCACGTAATTCGTTCTAAATAAACTTCCGATTATTTCAGGAACAAGTGACAGCCTTATTGTGTGTCCAAATAATGTGCTCCGTTTGTCGATAGGTTAATTACATGTCGGAGAATAGACAATTTGTTATCAAAAGATAAAGCATTTCCTTTAACAAGACCAGTACTTATGTAATGTTTTAAAAAAACCCTGTCCGACTTGCAAATGCATTGTTTGGAAGCTTAATATAATCATATATACCATTATTTTATGGATATAGATAGATTATTTTTTGGCAATCAAATGAATTAATTTTAATTGATATTTAGGATATTACTATGGCTATATAAAATGACGGACAAAAAATGTCAACAGATACAGATGCGACTACGATCTCAAGCAGTTGCATCACCTGAGACGACGGAGTGTTGTCCAGTTTAAATATTCCAAAAATTTTAGCGAAATTGAAGAGTAAACACGAGCATTTTATTCGTAATTAGGTTCGCTAACTACTCAACCGACACGATGGGGCGGTCAAAATATTCGCGAAATAAGATTTACTTTTAAAATATTTAAGATATCTTTGAAGTGTTTTGTATAGAATAGACACATCGGATAATTCAAAGGTTTCTATTAACTTAAACGCCATATCGTATCTTTTCTACACTTATATATCAAAGCCATATTGTGTTGCCAACATGATTTCCCTATCAATTTTTAAAATTGATTTAGTAGTTATTAAGTATATCAGTTACAAAAAATTTTACAATCTTACATATAGATTACCCATTACCTCGTTATGAAACAGAGAATTTAGAATGTATGTAATGTAATGTAAATGTAATCTTATGTAGATTCATTTTGGTGAAGAATTTTTGAAATAAATCCCGTAGCACAGATTACGAAATAGTACGAGTTTGTCCATTATAGTAGGCAGACCCAAGATGCCAAATGGGGATTTTCCAACATAAAAAAATGTACGCCTCAAGTGAACCTCTCCGATTTTTCGTCGGTTGAAAAATGAGACAAATATAATCTGCCAATTTCCACAAGTTGCTTATACATGTAACTATTTGGTATAGAGCCTCAACAGTATGCGAATTGTGCCCCTTATATTAATCTGATGCGTGCGAGTAAATTTCAAAATCCCCTCTTGTCTCCCCTACTATTATAAATAAATAAATCTTACCTCTTTATGATATTAGTACAGACATAAATACTGGAATATATTTAATAAACATCATCAGCCCCAAAACAAACACATACAACGCGCAAACACTTGTATAAGTATATGTCGGAAAACGAACCTGGAGCATATTGATTGCAATGCAAGGGGTTTAAAAATAACATCGCTTCGTAGTTAAACGATATCTAAATGCGTCATCGACTCTGAATATTACGATGTACGATGACGATTGAGCACGTGATTTAGCGCGGCTTATGTCATCCCATATACGTATTTTATTTTTTCTAACTTCTTATCCTTTTATGTTGTTATTGTTGCTCTCTCTATGCCCGCAGGATCATTTCGTTAACCATTTAATCAGCGGGCTGATGTAAGGATACTTTTAGATATGACCTACTCGCTACAGCGTGCAGCCCAGTGCATTAGAAAAGTTTTGGTGAATTCCGCAGGAACAACTCATTTTTCCGGGTTAAAAAGTAGCCTGTGTGCTATTCTAAGTCTCCATCATGTGTGCCAAATTTCATTCAAATCCGAACAGTAGTTTTTGCGTGATTGAGTAACAAACATTTATCCAAATTCAAACATCTAAATTTTCGCATTTATAATACTAGCTGCAGCGTGCCCGCTGTATTAATAAAGTTTTTGGTGAATCCCGCAGATTCACCTTATTTTTTCGGGGCCTATGTGCTATTCTGGGTCATCATCTAGCTGTGTGCCAAATTTCATCCCAATCCGTTCAGTATTTTTTGCATAAGTGAGTATTTGTTACTCAAATCATCAAAATAATCCATCCAAACACTCATCCATTCAAACATCCACACTTCCGCATTTATAATATAGATATATATATATATATATATATATATATATATATATATATATATATATATATATATATAAATTAATATGAATTATTATTAATGTATTCACAATGATAATCATAATTTGGACATACTAATAATTTTAATAGTCAGATTTTATCAGGTTCATAATTTTTTTCTACTGTTATTTAATTTTAAATAAATAAAACGTGACACATGCGATATAGACCGTGGTCTCAGTAATAAACTTTTTTTAATTAATAAATAACAAGCTGAATTTTTGTGAACAGCTTCGTTTTCACGAGACGCAAATCTTTTCTATCTTCGAAAAATCTAGAATCGAGTAACTAATAAATTTAAGGGGCTTCAAATATATTAATTCGGTGAAAGAACAATGAATGACAATAATTATATTTTTGATTTATCCGCTTGAATATTTTTTTAAAAAACACGAATAACTTTTGTCCTATACATTCGATGGTTTTTTTGACGAGTCTTCCACTCTAAAAATTCGGAATTTTGAGATTTTTGAATTGATATCAATCAATTCAAAAACACCTAATTTTCTCAAAACAGCTTGTTAGTTATTATTATTATTCAAGAGTTACTTTGTCCTACTCACGTAAAGTGGAATCTTTTCTTAGTCCGACACTCTAGTTTTCTTTTTTATCTATCTTTATTAGTTACCCGATTCGGGATTTTTCGAAGAAAAGATGGACTTCTCGTCAAAACAAAGCTGTTCACAAAAATTCAGCTTGTTATTAATCAAAAAAAGTTTGTTCCTGGGACCACTGTCTAATAAATTTACGGGAAAGTATAAATAAAAAATAAAAAAAATGGTTGATTACTTTTACGGAGTTATTTCTTTGCATGAAAGATGCAAGATGACCACAATCTACATGTACTTAATTTACAACAAATATTTAAGAACATAAAAAATGTATTATTTCAGTTTTCTGACAGAAACAACGTTGCCCAGGATTGGATAAGTGCCCGGTTGGCGGTAGGCTTGCCACCTATCACATTATGGGACTTAAGTAACTTCGGCAAATCGTGGGTGCACTGCTTATACTTCTGCCTACATCTTATATTTATGTAGGCATGTAATTATTTTTCACGATTCCAAAATTAATCATCTAATACAGCCTTACAGTAGTCGAAAGAGTATTTACAACTTCAAAAAATGGTTAATTACGTCTAATTTTTTCTTTGCTTTCCCACGTGCGTTATTTTCAAGTTAATTTAAAGTAAAAAGTTAAAAAAATAGTTGATTACTTCTACGGCATACTTTTAAAAAATGGAGAAACTTCAATAAATAGTTGATTACTTTTACGGATTTCTTTTTTTGTTATTCCACGTGCATTTAGTTTAAAAAATGTATTTAAAAATATTGAGTGATTGATTATTTCTACGGAATTATTAATTTTGCTATTTCACGTGTGAAAAATTTACAAAAAAAGTGAAGAGTTCAAAATGGTTGATTATTTAGGTATACGGTTTTTCTCCTTTGTTACTTCACATGCGATTAATGCACGAAAAGTATTGAAAACTTCCAAAACGGATTAATTACTTATTCGGAATTATTATTTGACAACGAAGGATTAAAAATTTCAAACGAATTGTTGCTTAAGTACTTTTACGTTTTTTTTTTGCTATGCCAATGAATTATGTAAGTGATGTAAAAGAATGGTTAAAATTATTAAATTATACACGAACGAATTATGAATAACGCTTTGTTTTTTACGAGGTTTTGTATCTATGTCTATATTTTGTAAAATATTACACCTCAGAAATATATGTTTTTTGTCTTTTACAAAACATGTTAAAATACCAAAATGTTTCTGTTTAGCTAAATTTGATGATCATACTTAAATGTTTTTTTTTTAAATTATACTTTTGTCAAGGCTTTCTGTTCGGTTCTTTTTAAGCTCTGTTCATTTAGTGATAAAATATGTAAATAAAAAAATAATTTGTTTTATTCTTGGCTTTTATTTCTTAATTACACAAATTATTAAATTATCGTCTAAATGAATTAGGGGTACTAGCCTCACTATACATGTATAACACATAAGGCCGGAAAGATCCGGAATCCGGAGTCCAAAATGATTCTTTAGGCGTTCTAAATATGATTTTCTCCTCTTTCTGTAAATGTCGCCTCTGTGGTCTTATGTGCACCAGAGTCGGTGTTGACCACATGAGAGTTCGATTCCCAGGTCGGGCAATTCAAAAGACATGTTTTTTCAGTTTTATAATAAAAACAACGTTGCCTGGGATTAGATAGGTGCCCGGTTGGCGACAGGCTTGTCACCTATCAAATTGTGGAACTAGTATCTTCGGCTAATACTGGGTGCACTGCTTACACCTTTGCCTACCGCTTCGGGGTTACGGGCGTGAAGATACTTTTTTCAATATGATGGTATTTTTTATGGAAGACATATTTTGTCCGAGAAGATTTAATCACCAATCAGGATAGCAAACAAGCAGAAGTCTTAGTGGAAAAGATAACCTTAACCATTGCTTATAAATACTAAAGATGTTAATGATACGTTCCTATCCGTTTGCCGGGATGGTAATGTATGTGACAAAATTACCAATTTGTAAACTTTTTTTATATAATATGTCAATTTGTCAAAGGATAAGAATATCAACACATGAATACCAGATACTTATTTGATGTTTTTAGCCAATATATACCTATAGTCTAATCGAGAAGTTGAGTTCCTGCGAATAATAGTTACAAGTTTCTTTAAAATATGGTTGATGGCTTCGAAACAATTCGGAATGACATCTAGAAAAAGACGTATTTCGAATTTTTTTGTGGAATAATTGCAATAGTTATTAACAAAAAACTGAAAAAATAGCCGTCTAGTTTTTAGCCAAAATCTCAAAAGTTATAAATGATAGCTCAAATATTATAGAAGTTTCTGAAAGAGCAGAAAATACAAAACATAAGTTTTTGACTCCCGGAACCCGGAACGATTGAAAACCGGCTTCCGCGCCGCAATTTCGGCATGCGCTGTAGTGAGCGTAGGTTTTAAATAATTTTTTTATGAACAAATTAACCGATTTTGATTCAATTAACGGTGTTTGGCACAATATTTCATGTAAAAAAGCTGATAATATTTTTTAGTCAATCGGTATTAGCCTGAAAGTTATTTCAAAAATATTAACTTAGTTTGCTGAAATCAATGTAATTTTAACATTTGAAAAGCTGTAACTTTTGAAAATTAGATTCGATTTTTATTTTTAAAACAGCATTTGACGAAGTTTTTTAAGTAGGTACTAAAATATCGTAGAATGTCAAAAAAATATTGGTTGAAAAATTTCGAAGTTATGCCGAAAAAACCCTTTTTTTAATTTTTGTCAACGATTACTCCCCAAAGGATAAACCCTTTTTAAGGAATTAAAAAAATACAAAAAAATAATAAGTGATAGCTGACAATAATGCAATTTAAATCAACAATTCTCCTGTATTAAATGTTTACATTTTTAAAATGAGGACGCCAGTGCGAGCGCGTGCATCGCGTGGTGAGGACGTGCGCGTGATATTCGAATATATTAAGTTCGGTGAATAAACGTACGCTTTCTCTAAACGTTAATAACGGTTCAACTCATCAGTGTACCTATAAAGTACCCTTATTAGTTTTGTTATACTATGTAGAAAAGCTGTACCGTAACGATGAATGCATCGTCATCGGGTATAGGGGAGATGAGTAAAACAAACGAAATTTGTGTGTCGGTAGATGTACATCGGGCGGAAAGTGAACGTGCGGGTAGTGTTATGTCTGATGGTTCGAGAAGTATAATATTTGGAGAGAATATGGGCAGAAATAAAAGAATGACAATGTCGGAGGATGAAGATGAAGAGGGGTTTGATACTGTTGAGAGAAGGAGGAAACGGAAGAAACGTTGTTTTATTCCTCATAAAAATCAGTTACAGAGTAAAAATACATTTCCTAGTGGGGATCATACGTCATATTATGTTGAAGTGGGAATAAGCTCAAAAGAAATTCTTCCTAAACAAATAGGTATGGCCAAAATTCTTCAACACGAAAATCTTACGGGTATAGTAAAAGTCAAATTTAAAAGCCCTTATAAAGTTGTGATAACTGTGCTGAATGAGGAAGAAGCAGGAAAGTTGCTAAAATGTGACAACTTCAAACTTAGAGGATGGATGTGCAGGAAAATTGGAGAAGTGAGTTATAGCTATGGGATCATTAAGGAGGTGGATCTGGATTTAGAAGAAGAGTGTTTAAAAAATATTATACAATGTGATACAGAAATAATTGGTGTAAAACGAATGAATAAAAAAAAAGATAATGGAACATGGAAGAAAAGTGAACTGGTTCGTGTGTGCTTCCAAGGTCCCACTTTGCCCCCATATGTATCCGTATATGGGCTACGGATGAAGGTGGAACCGTATATTTTTCCCGTATCCCAGTGCTCTAAATGCTGGAAATATGGCCATTATCGTAATTTCTGCCCGTCTAAGGTTCAGTTATGCCCAAAATGTGGAGGTGAACATGATAATTGCACAACGTCCAGCTTTAAGTGCGTCAATTGTAAAGGTAACCATATGTCGTTGTTAAAAAGTATATGTCCTACTTTTTATAAGGAAAAGCACATAAGGGAAATTATGTCAAACGATCATTGTTCTTACAAGGTGGCCTTAAATAAAATCAATATGAAGAAGAATGAAAATTCCTGTATGAACATTGAAACCTTGTCTGAAGCGGACACTATAGTTAAAACCGACAAAACCTTTGCGGAGATACTTCAAAGGTCGAGTGAGGTGGGGTGTGGAAGTAGTATAGGGGGAGAAGAAAATACGAATATTTTGGGCAGAGAACCAACAAATAAAAAGAAAAATAAAAAAAGGTCTCGTAAAAATAAAGAATCTTTAGAATATGAAAAAAATAATTGTGTTGAACAGGAATCCCTCATAAATAAAACCAAAAATTATGAGAAGAAAGAGTTAAAGGGCTGGAGTGAAATTTTTGTTATGCTTAAAAAAATAATTACCTCTGACAATAATTTTGGTACTAAATTTAGTATGATTATTACATATCTATGGACAGAAATGAAAACATACCTCCAGAAATTTATAAATTTAGAAGCTATATTTAAAATGCTTCTTCAAAATGGATAGGAACGCATATACTATGAAATATGGAGTAATTAATATCCTACAGTGGAATGCAAATAGTTTGAACCCAAAATTATTAGACTTAGAATTATTTATGCAGAGAGAAACAATTCATATGGCTTTTATTAGTGAAACCTGGCTGTCAACAGACAAGTACATTAATGTAAGAAATTACAATATTTTTAGAAAAGATCGTAGCGACTCTTATGGAGGGCTATGTGTTATGTACCATAAGACTTTAAAAGTAAATCAAGTAAAATTTTCTTTATCTAATGAAAATATAGAGATTATCTCTGTTACTATTGCTAATATACCCGGCCTTAAGACAATTCACTCTATTTACTGTCCTCCCTCAATTACTACGGTCCAATCAGACTGGGACTACATCTTTAGCATATATAAAACAGAGTCTCTTTTAATAGGTGATTTCAACGCCCACCACCCTTTGTGGTCTTATAAAACTGATAGAAGAGGAGATATGATTTATAACTCAGCAATTAATAATAACTATATATGCTTGAATAACGGCTCCTTCACTAGAATAAAAAACTACAATGGGAACTTACAAAGATCATCACCTGATATCTCATTTGCTACAGAAGATGTAGCAGTAAAATTTAATTGGGAGACAACAAATGAATCTATGGGAAGTGATCATATATGTATTAAAATTAAGTTTGGATTTGATAAGACCGGAAAACGTTTACTTAGGAGAAACTTCAAGCAAGCAGATTGGCAGGGATATAAGAAACTATCAAAACAGATTTTTGACAACATTAATTTTAATGAAACAAATGTACAAAATTGTTATAATATACTAATGGATAACATCAACTCGATTGCTGACAAAACTATTCCCTGGATTAAATGTAGCCGAGACCCTCAGTCCAAGTTTCAACCTAAACCTTATTGGACTCCCGTGTTATCTAAAGCTGTCGCAGAAAGGAGGTTGGCACTTTCCAAATGTCGTCGTAACCCGACTCCAGAAAATTATATAGAAATGCAAAATAAGATTCGAATTGCACGTAAATTAATCAAAGAGGAACGGCGTAAAGCTTGGTCACAGTTTTGCACAAATATAGATGAAGAAACATCATCATCAAGCATGTGGAGAAAAATGAGGTGGATGAAGGGTGGTAATTCTAAGAATGTAATATCTAACAAAAATGTAGAGCTTCTTAAGTCCCTTACGCCTGACACAGTACTAGAGCAACCATTTCTGCTACCAGCGGACAACGGTGATAACATCTTAGAAACAAGTATAACTTTTTCAGAACTTCAAAATTGTATAAAACATAAAGATACTGCTACTGGTGAGGATAATGTTTCATACTCTATGATTTTTCATCTATCATATGCCGGTAAGAAATATCTATTACATATCTATAACCTAATTTTAAATACAGGTGTAGTTCCACATCAGTGGAGAAATATCAAAATTGTCCCTATTGTAAAACCAGGTCGAGATCCTGATCTCTTGTCTTCCTTACGTCCTATATCTTTATTAAACTGCCCGTGCAAAATTTTTCACATTATTCTAATAAATAGAATAGAGTGGCTGGTAGAGAGTGAAAAATTATTGTCACCTAATACTATAGGTTTTAGACGATCTCAGTCTTCTTTAGACAATTTGACTAGATTGGTTACCAATATTCAATTAGGTTTTTCAAGTAATATGTCTACTATTGCTTGCTTTGTAGATGTAGAAAATGCATATAATAATGTTAATGTAAGTGCAGTAATTAAGGCTCTGAAAAGTTTTATGAAAGGCAACAAAATATGTAGATATATTTGGAATTATCTAAGTCATAGAAATTTACAAGTTTTGAATTGGAAAGGGGAAATAATAACAAGACAGGCTAGCCAGGGATTAGCACAGGGTGATCCCCTCTCTCCTATACTTTTTAATATTGTAACAATGCATATTTGTAATTCTTTAAGCTCTACACCTATTTCACAGTATGCCGATGACTTTCTTCTGTATCTCACATTTAAAAACACAGAAAAAGATTTAAACTATGCTCAATCAAAATTAACAAAAGCTATACTTACATTAAGAGATAAGTTAGGAGAGGTGGGATTATCTTTGTCAGAATCAAAGAGCTCTATCTGTCTTTTTAGCAATAAACGAAAGTTCTCTAATACTGATATAAGTATTGATGGAAAGTCATTAAAAGTTGTTAAAAATGTTAAATATTTGGGGTTATGGTTAGATTCTAAGTTAAAATGGGGGGTTCAAATTAACGAAATGTGTAAAAAATTATATAAACATATAAATATTTTAAAGGTGTTGGCTGGTTCTTCTTGGGGCATCCACCCTAAGCATTTACGTAGGCTCTACATAGCTTTAATTAGGAGTAAAATTGATTACGGTAGTTTTCTATATGGTAACAGTGCTGATACACATTTAAGAAAGTTAGATACACTTCAAAATAGAGCACTTCGAGTATGTGGCTCATTTTTAAGAAGCACTCCTATACATACTATGGAAAATGAACTTTGTGTACCTCCACTGAACATTAGGAGACAATGGTTAGGGGGTAAATTTTGGCTTAAAGCCCTGTCTAGTGGTAGTGGAATAATCACTTGTAACTTAATTATGGATCTTGCTTGTAAATGTGAGGGTATCTATTGGCGTAAAAAAAAGAAACCTTTATTGATTGATTTAGCTAACACATATAAAATTATTTTTTTTTGTAGATACGATTTACTAGGTATCTATACCCTAGGAGTTTGGATTTCTAATGTTAATATAAACGCGCATATTAGTGTTAATCTAGAGGGGTTAGTTGGTCCCAAACGTAACTCGGACTCTACAATGATCTGTAATTTAGTAAAGTCAATGATGAGAGAAATTTACCCTTCATATTACTGTTTATACACAGACGGTTCCAAAGCTGCTAACGGGGTTGGAGCAGCTTTCTTTGATCCCCAAATAAACACAGGAGTGAAACTTAAATTATTTCAGGAGTGCTCCATTATGAGAGCAGAGCTAGTTGCGGTGGTGGAAGCATTATCATATGCCTTATCATTGCCCAATGATAAAATTTTAATTTTATGTGACTCCAAAAGCGCATTAGAACATATAATTAAATGTATATCTCACAAAAAAGGAATGCCAATAGCATATGAGGCTATTAAACTAATTATGAAGCTAAAGATCACAAAACAAATAAAACTTCAATGGATTCCCTCACATGTAGGTATAGAAGCTAATGAATATGTAGATAAGCTAGCAGGACAAGCTGCTTTGGATGGTTTTGCATCATCACTTAAACCGTACCCAGGTGAAATGTTGTATCAGATAAAACATAAATGCTTTGAGGATTGGAATAAATATTTTGAATCACAATCAGTAGTTAAAGGGATATGGTACAAAACCATCCAAGCAGACATAAGAAAAGCACCATGGTTTGATAATACCAATCTTACTCGGGCTATAGTTGTCCTTGCGTTTAGATTGCGGTCAGGTCACTTACCTCTTAACACCTTTTTTTACCTAATCCACCATAAATCTTCCCCTCTTTGTGAGGTTTGCAAAGTTAAAGAGGATATATCACACTTGTTATGTGAGTGTGACTTAACAGCTCAGCTAAGGAATACTTTACATATTAATTTAAAATCATTTAACACAGGAGTAATAAACTCAATTCTTAGTTTACCTTTATCAAATCAAGCCAAAATTTTATATGGCTATGCCCGACAGTGCCTTGTGGCAAGAGCTGAAGGACAAGCCTGAAGATATAATATTATACTTATCTAGTTGATGTATTCCCCAATGAGGCCGGCATAGTCATTTATATGAACTAAGGCCTCTCAAAAATTAAGATTAAAAAAAAAAAAAAAAAAAAAATGAGGACGCCGTTTGTATAACGACGAGACATTTTTCTTTTTTCTTTTATCGATAGTTTTTCAAAGGTGAAGCTTAAGATATAACTTGGCATGTGAAAGATTTTTCTTTTTTTTTCTTTCGAAACGAACTTAAAGAGTAAGTCCGATTGTCTTTTATTGAGAACCCGGGCTTTTTTGGCGAGTAGGATGCTCATTCAGAGTTTAAGTGGTTTTAAAACCCACCATAAGGGAGTCTCTTGTGAGACTGAACCAGGGCTTGTGACAGTATCTTAAAGATGAGTGGAAAAGTAAGTGGCATTAGAAGTTCGACTCGCTTATTATAACTCTTATACGTGACATCGCCGGTGGCGACGTTGGCACGTATGTGTGAATATTAATGTAAGCTATACTAGAATCATCAGGATCGAACGGAATAACGTGTATTTTTGGTAGTATTTTTGTAGTGAAACGTCTATTGGGCGCTTTTTGATTATTTATATTGGCCCGACACCGACAGTACTCAACGCGACGACCCGACACGGCACCGGCAGCTACATTCTTCATTACACCGACACCGTCACGCTCCGACCCGACACGGCCTTATATAATTCCAGACGTGGACATGAACTATGCGCGATGCCAGCGTAAAACAATAGATTGTATTTTTATAACTAGTTTTAGTAACTACTAGTTTTAGTAACTCTATATAATTTAAAATGTAAAAACAAACGAGTTTTGAGACCATTTTGGGTGCATCCAATTATAAAAGTGAAATATTTAGATGGCATGTAGTACAATTTATTTGAAAAACTAATTGATGACCCGGATAAGTTTTCAATTAATATTTCTGAATAACTATAATATAATGAAAAACCAAGCCAAGTGCGAGTCGGACTCGCACACAAAGGGTTCCGTACCATCCCTATTCAAGTTTCTACCTGTTTATTAAGATCAAGTAAAAAATTGCTTAAAAAATACGTGTGTTTGATGCGAATCCCCCTTAATATTTTCATTGTTATTATTTGTTGTTATAGCGGCAACGGAAATACATAATTGATGTAATTTCAGCTTTCTAGTTATGACGGTTTATCAGATACAGCCTGGTGCAATACAGACAGACGGACAGACAGCGGAGGCTTAGTAATAGGGTCCCGTTTTCAACTTTAAGATACGGAACCCTAAAAATAATTATTCCTCCGCATGCACTAAGTAATAAAAATTGCGCGGGCAGGTTCAGTGATCACGCCACTAACACACCTACTAGGCATGGATCATTTAACAGTTAACATTTTAAATTTCTTACTAAATTTTTTTAACAATTAACAACTGTTATTTATATTAGCAAATATTGTTAAAAGTAATTTTTGTGCATCACTAACATTACCAATAACTTAATATATGATAATAGTGTTATTAAAAATATTTCGAGAGACCGTGATAATAATAACTGTTAAAAGTTATTAAAACTATTCTAGAGGACGTTTTTTTGGTAGCTTCGTGTTTTTACTGCTTCTAATACTTATTATATATAGGCTACTGATATAGTATAACATTAATAAATAACTGTTAAATATTAATTAACTTTAACAACATAACAGTTAATCTTAACATATAATAAAATCGTAGGAAAGTCAATGTATGTTCGGGGTAAACTCAAAAAGTACTGCATGGATTTACTTCAAATTTTGCATAAATATTACTAACATGTCGGGTCAACATATAGGCTACATATTATCACGTAATCACCCGTAGGTGATAACCTACGGGGGAGGGGCTGTGCGGAGTAAACGAAGTCCGTGCGAACGAAGTCGCAGGTAACAGCTAGTTTAACAATAATTTCATGCCTAACACCTACACGGAAGCTTGCACGTGTACACAACACATGCATAAAGATGCCGGCCCGATATCAGCGGGAGGCTTGCTGCCAACGACATGCCGGCGCCGACACCGGCATATCGGTGCCGGGCCGGGCCAGTGAGACAGCCTGCAGAGTGCTAAGTGTGAGTTTTTCTTTTCGCATTCGACCGTGAGCGCGGTTCGAGTTTACTAGGAATTTGTATGTGATTTGTACAGCGCCACCTAGTGGTAAACTGGTTTCTCACGTTTACCACTAGGTGGCGCTGTACAAATCACATACAAATTCCTAGTAAACTCCAAACGCGCTCAGGATCGAATGCGAAAAGAAAAACTCACACTTAGCACTCTGTACAACTTCATAGAATTATGCGTCCACTAGTGTCGGTGCCGGCGTCGGGTCGGTGCCGGTGTCGTGTCGGGCCGGTCAATCAAGAAGCGCTCATTGGCGCACCAGTAAAATTGACTCGAATACCGTGACACCAATCGACATGCGTTCAATTTAAAAAAATATTATTTTTTAGATAAAAAAATAATTAAAAAAGTAATGAAAATGAATTTTTATTAGCTGATATTTCCATATTATCATATTCACACACACAATCATTTGTTTATACATATTATCTATCTATACAACAAGTTTCGACGTTTGACATTTATCAAGCGTCCCACAACGGCTCAATCTTTATATATTTTTACCTTAAAGATAAGTTATCTTCAATAGCTTATTTTGTTGATATCACAGTACATGTGTATAGTTTGAGTAAAATGGCTAAATATATTTTATTTACGACTATTTAAACTTTTTTAAGCCATGACTGCTAATGTCATTATTAGGCTGGATAGTCTGGTGCTTTGCCAGGTTCATTCATTTCAAAAATCCTTTTAAATAGGTAAAATAAGAGATGAGATATAGAACGAAAGAGATTGATGAGATCGGCTTCAAAGTGCTACAAGCATATAGCGTCAGCCGAAATTATCAAATTAATAGCAAACAAGCGGACACTTTTTAATAGCTAGTAAATTTTAAAATAGAATATAGTTGAAAGTCATGAATCCTGATCCTTTCACGTTATTTCCATGTTACACAACGCAAAATGTTACTTTTAGGACTTATTAAAAATATTTTCTTGCAAATAAAATTGATGAGATCGACGATCTTTACCTATGAAGGTTTTTCGCGAATTTTAGCACTATAAAACGTGTCCGTGATAGAATTTACAATTCAGAAGAAATTAATAATGTATCACAATACGATGAGCATCTAACAACATTCATCGCTTTTGAGGCCAACTCTTTATAAAGCCTTACCATTGTCCTATTTTATATTAATTACATGTAACGCTACGCGCGGACGAAGCTGCGTGGGTCAGCTAGTCTTTCTGTAAATAAAGCAATTACTTTGGATGTAAGTAAGTACTTGTTTGCATTCAAGCAAGGAGGCATGTGAGATTTGGTGTCATTAAAGATTTATGAAAAAGTGTAGAAAGCTAAAACTTAATGGTTTATAAATAAATTTCGATAATAAGCGACTATTTCACTTATTAAATATTGCCTTAGAAATGAAATAAAAAGAAAGTTATTAAGAACCAAGTATATTCATTCATATTTCAATATACATTCATTATATGGCTTTAAGGCGTGGACACATGTCTACGGTGCGGCGTCGACCACGTATAACGGCTGCGGCATGGTGCCGCCGGAAGATGACGCGGCGTCGCACCGCGGCACGGTACCGTGCACTTTGCACCGGGCGAATCGCACCACTGCACTCGGTGGTGTATATTGTGCTGTTGTTTAGTTCGCATGTGTTAATTAATGTATAATTTTTAATAATACATCATTTCGGTCCACATTAGGACAAAACTGTTTAAAATTATGTATGGAACTATGGTTGGTGCCATGTGAAGGCAAGGCACGTTCTGCGGTACGACGCGCGACGCCGCGGCCGTGTCGCCGGACCGGAGACGTTACACGGTGGCCGGTGCCGCACCGTTGACATGTGTCCACGCCCTAAAGCCATGTAATGAATGTTTATTGAAATATGAATATGCGTGTATATATATGTCCACGCCCTTAGTACAGAACTTGTATCATAATATTGTTTTTATTACAAGTTTTACAGTTGGCAAATATAAATTTAATGTACTTTTATTATTTTTTTTATGTTTATCTTTGTTGTAAAAATGTAATAAACTAGATAGGTATATATTTTAAGTAATTTAGTTTATATTTTTTAAATTAAAACTTCTTTTTTTTTTCGCTGCTGTAACAATTCGCTGTTTGTGTAGGTCATATAACAATGGATTTCTTAGCGAATTGGTTCTTAGAAGAGTCTAAATGTTCTTTGTCTGTAAGTTACAGGTATATTCCTCGTTAACTCAATTTTACCTCATCTGCATAAGGTAATCTTATGTAATAATATAGTGCTACCATCTTATCTGTTCAGCAGACAAAATAAGAACTGCAGTTGTCAGTCACCAGTTTGAAATGTAATTCCGCTGTTGGTGTTTCTTAGTGACGTTCTTGAGTATCTAATCTTTACGTGTCACAAGTTGCACCGTCTGGATAGTACTATAACTTAATAAAATAGTAAATTTAATTATTTACAAGGTAAATAATTTATACGCTATTCTATCTTTTTAACTTCCCGTTACGTATGTAGATGAGGAAGTCACTGATTTTGGCCCGATTTTCGAAAATCGAGTTTTCACCAGATCTCCACGTTTTGCGGTCCTAGGAAATTTTTCCAACTATTTTCTCGATGCCGTCAGTATGTCTATATGTATGTATGTGTGTGTGTGTGTATGCGTGTGTGAATGCGTGTGTGAATGCGTGTGTGTGAGAATGTTTGTATGTAAACATCTTATAACTTACGAACGGTTGGACTGATCGAAACGCGGTTGATGGCATTCGATTGCATTCCGCTCAAATTAGACTTTATGAACATTTGAAACAAGTCGGCCAAGGTGATTATGAGAAATTTTGAAAAAAACCCCAAAAAAATGTTTGCGTTACTGTTTTTAAATATAACTTCCAGAGTAATGTATCGATTGAGTAAGTTTTTGTACTCAATCAGCTCAGCTCTATTCCTCGAAAAATTACATCTAATGCATATATTTCATCCGTTTAGCCGTTTGGAGTAATCGTTGACGAAAAATTTTAAACAAAGCGTTTTTCAAAATAACTTCGAAATTTTTTAACCAATCTTTTTTTGGTGTTCTGCGATATTTTAGCACTAAAAAGACTACGTCGAATGCCGTTTCAAAAATCAAATAGAATCTAATTTTCAAAAGTTACAGCTTTTCAAATATTAAAATTACGTTGTTTTTAGCAAACTTTCTTGATATTTTTGAAATAACTTTCATGTTAATACACCGATTGACTTAAAAATCTTATCAGCTTTTCTCCTGTAAAAACGGCGTCAAATATCGTTAATTTTATCAAAATCGGACAATTTGTTTGGGATTTATCTATGACGAAAATTTTTGAAAAAGAAAATGCTTTTTGAAATTACTTTGAAATTTTTTAACCTATCGATTATTTAGCTAAATTATTTTAGATCTCAAAAATTGAGTTGAAATCGTTTCCAAATTATACAGCTTTTCAAAAATCAATACACCGCCATTATTATTTCTCCGTGTTTGACCCGGGCTCCTTTGAAGAATAGACCAATTGCCGTTCTGCCAGGTAGGTCATAAAAGGCGACCGATTGGCTACGCGAGTCACTGCCATCGTGGCTACTAGGTGGTAGAGTTCTGCATTGTCTCGCCCGGGTCTGGTAACACCACCTTACCTATTCCTACCGCAATAGCGTCAGTGCTTGTCGCTGTCGTGTTCCGGTTTGGAGGGTAAGGTAGCCGGTAAACTTATGCATATGGCATTAGACCTCGCCACAAGATAGCAACGCACCATTAACAACTTTGGCGTCTATAGGCGATTGTTGACTCTTTCCATCAGGAGACCCATTTGCTTGTTTGCTATCTTATGATATAAAAAAAAAATATTAACAAAATAGTTAGATCTGAAAAAATCTATGCTTATAGGTTTTACTCTTATGAGCTTAAAATATCTAATTTAGCGGAAAGTTTCAGGAATGGCCTGTAGAGTCAACCGTTTACAGATTGTTTTATAACAATTGTGTATTGACTTTTTTTAAACTTTTTGTTAGGACAAAGTCAATTTTTATAAAACGAAAATGTGTAACGAAAAAGAGACATCTATAAATGTATGTATAGAGTTTAGAGTGTGAAAGAGTGAGATACAACGCGTTTCTATATATTATGTAGTTTATTATATTTCGTCTCTATCAATCAACTGATCAAATCGTTATCTTATCTGTCGATCAATCGCTATCTTATCTGTGATCAACACTTCATAGTGTATTTATTCATCTCATTCCTTTACAAATTTGACTAACCAGAATGCAAAGTTTTACGTCTAACGATTTTTTGAAGTTACACTTTTTTGGCGCGATTGGAAAAAATTATGAGAGTAAATTTTTATGATGCGCAGCCAAAAAGCGATATTATGAAATTAGCTGATTGTCAAGTTTCTGTGAAAACTCATGACCATATTCAAAGTCATTTCTCAAATATTCATAAATCTATAACATTTTTATTACAAATAATGTAATAAAATGACATTGCTCTCCTGATGGAAATAGAAACGATCGCCTATAGATACCAAAGATGTTAATGGTGCATTGCTGTTCATGTGGCAGGATGGCATTGTCACGTGCATAAATCTAGCGGCTACCTTACCCTCTAAACCGGAACACGACAATGACAAGCATTAATGCTGTTGCGGCAGGAATAGTAAAGGTGGTTGTACCAGACCCGGGCGAGACGTTACGGAACTCTACCACCAGTCACGATGATAGTAACACGTATAGCCAATCGGTCGCCTTTTACGACCTGCCTGGCAGAACAGCACTTGGTTCTTAAAAAAGGGTTCAGACCAACACGGAGTAAAGTAAGGCCATTTTATTGTTGTTCTGTTTTTATTTCTTCTTCTTTTTAACTTCTACGTAGTGCGTAGTGTACGTAGATAGGAAGTTACTGAATTTGCCCCGATTTTCGAAAATCGAGTTTTCACTGGATCTCCACGTTTTGACGTCCTAGGAATCTTTTCCGACTATTTTCGCGATGACGTCAGTATGTCTGTAAGTATTTATGTGTGTGTGTGTGTGTGTGTGTGTGTGTATCGAAACGCTGTTGATGGCATTTGATTGAATTCCGCTTCCGTTTTAACCAAATCGGTCCAGCAGATTTTGCGAAATTTTGAAAAAAACTCAAAAAAAATTTTGGCAAAACAGTATTTTAGTACAAAAACTAATAAGCTTTATTTCTCAAAAAACTATATGTAATGCATTACTTGCATCAAAATCGGTTTATCCGTTTGGGAGAAATCGTTGACGAAAAATTTAAAAAAAGTGTTTTTTGACGTAACTTCGAAACTTCAACAAATAATTTTTTGGTATTCGACGATATTTTAGTAATAAAAAAATTACGTCAGATGGCATTTCAAGAATCAAAATCGAATCAAATTTACAAAAGTTACAGCTTTTCAAATATTTAAAATTATGTCATTTTAAGCAAGTTTACTTTATATTTTTAAAATAATTTTCAGACTAATACACCAATGGACGTAAAAATCTTATCAGCTTTTCTCCTTTAAAAACTGCGTTAAATACCGTTAATTGGATCAAAATCGGTCAATTTGTTTAGAATTTATTAATGATGAAAATATTAAAAAAAATGTTTTTTGACATTGCTACGAAATTTTTCTACCTATCCATTATTTAGCTAAAGCAATATTTTAGATCTCAAAAATTTAGTTGAATGTCATTCAAAAGATCAAATTCAATCAGCGTTCCCAAAATATACAACTTTTTAAAAATCAATATTCTGCCATTTTAACAAAATAGATGTTTGAACTGAAAAAATCCATGTTTATAGTTTTTACTCTTTTGAGTTTAAAATACCTTAATTTAGCGGGAAGTTTCAGGGATGGCCTGTAGGGTCAACCGCTTACACATTTTTACAAACAAACAGTTGGAGCATACGGGGTAAAATCTTTAGCTATTTTTGTTGTTACGTTGTTAAAGAAGTATAATTTCTTACGTGCGTACATAAGTATCTACACAAACACGTTTTTTAAACAGTATAATTTAATACTACGCGTTCCAACTGAGGTTAGAATTAGGACTGTCAGAATGACATATTGCTCCGCATTTTGCAAAAACTTCATAAGAGATGAGTAAGGTGTGCAAAAAAATTCTAACAAAGGAATACCTAAAAAAATATTATCATTCTAATTGCTATTTTTTTTAGATTATCATCAGATCATGTTACCATGTATAAGGTGTAAAAATAAGGTGTAAAATAACACGACTTTTATATATACATATATATATATATATATATATATATATATATATATATATATATATATATATATATATATATAGATGAACGGCTAGACTAATATATTTTACTGTTCTTTTTTATTGATGAATATTATATTTTAATATTTTTTAGTATTGTTAGATCGCTAGAAGCAAAACAACAATATTTACGAAAAAATTAATAGTACAGTAAATAAATATTAGGTACTTTATTTTTTAATCTTCCACTTGTTTTTAGCCTAAGAAAAGAAAATAAAACCTATTTTATTTAAAAAAAGGTGACAATCCTAGATACGATATGAAAAATAATATTATTATAACGTTATTCGTTCTGCAATTAATCAGCAATATCTTTTTAAGAAATATTTTTTGCTGACATTACTAATTTTACATTTGTGATATGAAGTTGATAACAACGCGCTTGTTATCAACTTCATATCCTATTCTCAGTTGGAACGCATAGTAAGCGATCACATATATGCGTATATTTGTACTGTAAATTGTAATTGTCTTCAGATATAAGTGAATAGGCAAACGGTCGAATTAAAACAAGCAATATAAAATACAATTTGTTTTTGTACAAACATGTAATATAGCTAAAAATTAAAATGTATTAAAGTCATTGTTTAAGTTGCAATTTATCCTGCATTTTTATTTCTATGAAGTATTTTCCCTCATGTTATTGTATATATATAAAAATCAATTGCCGTTCGTTAGTCTCGCTAAAACTCGATAACGGCTGTACCGATTTGGCTAATTTTTGGTTTTGAATTAATTGTTGAAGTCCAGGGAATGTTTAAAAGGTGAGAAAATATAGAAAAAATTAAGAATAGTTAAAAAGGCAGAACAACGTTTGCCGGGTCAGCTAGTCTATACATATAAAAATTAATTGCTGTTCGTTAGTCTCGTTAAAACTCGAGAACGGCTAAACAGATTAGGCTAATTTTGGTTCTCAATTAATTGTTAAAGTCCAGGGAACGCTAGTCAAGAATAAAAAAAACTCGCCTTTCTATCGATGTGACTCCTATGTAGAAGATTATTTTTTCAAAAGCTAAAATGTAAATAAATATCTGGACAATTTTACACAAATTGATCTAACCCCAAAGTAAGCAATCATTTGTTTGTGATGTGGGTGTTAGTCAACGATACTAATAGATAAAAATACATATATAAATACTCAAATATATTTAATAAACATCCAAACCCAGAAATACAAACATCTAATGCTCATCACATAAATGTCTGCCCCTGTCGGGAATCGAACCCGAACCCCATTGATTGCGTAGTCAGGGTCGCTAACTTCTTGACCAACGGGGCGGTCGAATATGCTATGATGTTACGGTTCATAAGCAAATTCAGAAGTAGGGCTCATGCCCGTTTTCTATATAAGTAAAGAGACTCGGTTTAGTCTTTACAAAAAAAGTCCAGCAGCTACGACATTAAAGATACAGCTAGCGTAGGGTTGCCATAAATCCCCATCGGGACATTTACAATTTGGGGTCCTTTTTTTAGTAGATATTTATTGCGTTCGTCGCGGTCGGTATGCGCAAAGCCGCGAATTAAAAAAGGAATCTTTAAAACTATTGGGATTGTGAAAATTAATTTTACATTGAAGGCTTTCACGGTGTTTTTTAAAAACTTGTAGCTCTGTGCTCGACGCTCACTAGATGACATATTCAGGAAACTGAAAAAGCGCATTTAAATTGCCCGACACAGGATTCAAACCCGAGACCTCATGTGGTCAACACCAACATCGAATCACTAGACCACAGAGGCGACTATAGTGAACAAAATTATGAAAAAATACATGATTTGATTTTTAAATGTCAGTGTGCTTAAATATGTCGCCTATTATTTCTAAAATGGCTCTAGCAGTTCTGGTAAAATCGACGGGTTTCAAGAACAAAATCGTATGGAGAGATCAGATGAAATTGGTTTTATAATAAAATTCGCATTAAACACGCATAAAGCTACAAGACAAAGGAAAAAATCAAGTGAACATCTTATCTACAATGTACTCCCACAAACAAACATATTGTAATTTCGTAATTTGTAGATACGATCATTTTTTGTACTTGGGACCCGTCGAAACGTTTAGGCAATATTAAGACCAGTAGGCCTACTCTTGAAAACAATGTAAATCTTAAACCAATATTGATAAAAACAATAAGTTTCGAATATCGTCAGAAAACGGTACTCTTGAAACCAATATTGCCCAAATTGATTCAGTATAGTAACGACCTAATTTTTGCAAATAGATGTCATCGTTACACGTCAAGCTAGTGTTACAAGTGGAAATTTTAAGTACCGTTTTAAACAAAATAGCGAATAAAAGCCATAATGAGTAATTCCAAAAAATTTCAAAATCCTTGTGGCGCTGTCGCTGAATCCAATAATTGAATAGAGTTGTCCAGAGTACGAAATACTGCAAAATTCATTAAATATTCATTTAAAATTGAAGTCGGTTTTCAAGAGTAGCCCTACAGGTTAGCGGATTAACCTGTGAATTCTGATAGTTATTCGGTCAATAGAACTGTTGACTTTTTGGTATTTTTTTTACAATATAACATACCAAACAAGCAGATAGGTCTCCTAATGGAAAGAGTAAACCATCGCTTATGGACACCAAAGATGTTAATGGTGAGTTGCTGTCCTGTGGCAAGGTCTAATGCCATATGATGTCGCTCGACTATATTTGTTGGGACATTTTATAGCTTATCGGGACGTCAGGACACCACTGTTTACAAAGGTGACATGTCCCGACGCATCGGGACTAAGATAGCGCTTCAGGTATAAACACATTGTAAGCAATAGCCATAATGGATTATACGTTTAAACACAATAAGTAGCTTAGCTTGCTTTACATGTATAAACGCACTTTAACCAGTAAAAAGTGTGGTTATTCGTAAACAGCTTGCATCATGCATGCAAATGCACTGTGCAATGCACAGTCATAAGCAGAGTGATATACGTAAAAACACAGGAAACCGTTTGTATTACGACTATGAACGCACTAAAAGTAGTGAACACTGCCTACAGTAGGGAAGCCCAAATTGCTAAATTAGGATTTATTCAAGCGTCATGGGGACCTATTGGATTTTGTAGATTGAATAAATGGGAAAAATAAAATGTTACAATGTATAATGTTTTTCGTTTCAATGGTGAAAAAAAAACATTTTTTTTATAGAAGACGGGGCAAACGAGCAGGCGGTGCATCTGAGGGTAAGTGATCACCGCCGCCTATGGACATCCGCAATACCAGAGGTGTTGCAGTTGCGTTGTTGGCCGGTTTACAGACAAACAAATGTAAAAATGCAATCACATGGAAACACTGAAGCGCGTCAAATTAAGTTATGGCAGGTCAATTATTGCGAGTTCAAATTTAGAAAATCTGATGATTCGCGTGCAGCATAAGGAAGTGGGAGGGTCGCAAAATTTCAAGGAAAATATTGTCTTGAAATTATCATGCGCGTTTATATTTTCTCTTATTTTGAAAGAAATGATGTAAGAATAACAAAAAAATTATAATCTGACAATTTCCACAAGCCGAAATTATTGGAGTTTTGTTTTTTTGAAAGTCTCAGCAGTATGCAAGGTTATCTGAGTATGCAAGGTTATCCTTATGTTAATCTGAGGCGCGCGAGTAAATCCCAAAATCCCCTCATACAGCCTAGCCACGGGAAATTTGCGCTTGCGATTTTTTGCGGGGCGCGAACGGCAAAGCATCTGACGTCTGAAATAAATGTATGGGGAAGTATTAACATGCCACGCGGCGTAGCTACCGGCGCGGCGGGGCGACGGACGATTTTTGACGAGCGAATCGGGGACGCGGTGCGGGACGCGGCGGGCGAGTGATACAAATGTATTAATCAGCACAGAGCATGGCAGCGGCCTTAGCGTATAGTCTAGGAACCAGAATGGTTTAGTTGTAGTTGCCGAGAAAATATACTTTGAACATTGTAACTTTAATTTAACAAATAATTACTAGGCCAGTAAGTCTGGTCACCACGTCATAAGTATAAACAAAGTTCAGAGATACCATTTTTCTTTCTTCCCACTTCCTAGTATTGTTATTGTTAAACAACATTGCATTGACTATCGATATATTCGATACTATCGATAGCTTGTATAATCGTTAGCATCGGTCAGTATTAGAATAAAGTTGACTATCGATAGTTCTGGTAGTATCGATACTATCCATAGTAATTGTGATTAATGTAGTATTAAATAGCAATACTATCGACAGTATCGATACTTTAAATATTATCGATTGTATTGCTGTTCATTGACAGTATTGTACTTCGGACTATATTGGTCGCGGTTGAAGACGCGAGTTCCCGTGGCCTGAAAATACGCACGCGCGAAATTTCGCCTCGCCCGCCGCGCCGCCGTCGCCGCCGCCTTAGGCTCCTCTATAAGACACCAGTTTCAACTGACTTCCCAAAAGCAGGAGGTTAACGGAGGCCGTAACTGTTTTTATGTTTACTCCCTCAGAATCGCCTCTTTTGTCTATTGGTCCGGTATCGGTATTGATCACATGTGGTACCGAATTCGATTCCCAGGTCAGGCAATTCAAAAATGTGTTTTTTCAGTTTACTAATAAAAACAACGTTGCCTGGTATGTGAAAAGTGTCCGGTTGGTGATAGGTTTGCCACCTATTTATTACATTGTGGGACTAAGTATCTTCGGCTAATCGTGGTTGCACTTGATGTATCTCTGTCTACCTCATCAGGGATATGGGAGTAAAGATACTTACCTCAGAACTCGGTCATTTATGAACCGATTTTGAAAATTTTTTTTTTGATTTAAAGGGTATGGTCCCTGTGTGGTCTCATTTCAATTTGGTGAATATCTGATGCAGGGTCTCAGAAGAACATAAAATGGGAAGTCAGTTCCTGCAGTTTTACTGCGTTAAAATATTTAACCAGTGAATGTTATCTTACAAACATATTACAGGACAACTTTGGTTAACAAATGGCGACCGGCTTGCAAATCTGTTCCAGTATGGATGCTAGAAAACCAATAAACGCCCAGGTGATATAATGTACAAATCACAAAGATGTTAATGCACCTTTGGGGCTATATTTCACCGGAACGCCATCCATGGCGGCACAACCAGTGGTATCAACAAAATATATACAGCTCTATAGAGAGTTACTCACCTGATGTCGCAACCTGATGTTGGTGGCGCAACCAATTTGGCGACACGACTAGCTTGGACGCGCGCACAGAATGTTACTTGGTCGAGCCGCCACTAATTACAATAGCGCTGTATGCTGTCGTACTCACTCGGCCACTACTAGCAGCCAGCTTATCATGTTTTCCCCGTGTTGGTTCGGGCTCCATTGAAGAATAAGCCAAATGCCGTTCTGCCAGGCAGGTCGTAAAAGGCGACCACAAGTTACTATCATCGGGCTACTAGGTGATAGAGTTCTGCATTATTTCGCCCGGGTCTGGTACCACCGCTTTATCTATTTCTGCCGCAATAGCGTCAGTGCTTGTCACTGTCGTGTTCGGATGTGGAGGATAAGGTAGCCGGTAAACTTATGTATGTGGCATTAGACATACATCGCCACAAGATTGCAACGCACTATCAACATCTTTGGTGTCTTTAGGCGATGGTAGACTCTTTCTATCAGGAGACCCATCTGCTTGTTTACTATCTTATGATATATATAAAAAAACAACTTTTCTTCAGGACTGACTGATTTTCTTTATATTGTGTCTTGTTTAAATAAATCATTTTCAACACTTCTTCGTGAATGTAAATTAACCTTATATAACTAGCTTAAGCTACTATTGCGAGGTTATTACGAGAAGACAGAGTTAATCTTACATAAATATAAATATATCTAAATTATATCATACAAACAAACACACACATACACCACGCACACATACACACATCACACACACACATCACACACACACACACACAAATTTAAACAGTGATTTCGCTCTTAATATCATTCTAAAAACAGCAAAGAAAAATATCGACACGCGGGATTTGAACCTGCGACCATTTCCCTAAAGCCGGGAAATGGTCGCAGGTTCAAATCCCGCGTGTCGATATTTTTCTTTGCTGTTTTTAAGGTTTTTCCAGATTCCCAAGCACGGGGTGAGTGCTATAACACAAAAATAATTAATATCACTTATTACAATTATTAATTTAATTATTAATCAATAATAATATATTTATTATCATGTATGTCATATGAATTTAGTGTGTATATATAGACATGTATAGGTACTATTTTCTTTACCGCTAAAGTCCGATGTCAAAGTTTAAAATAAAAGTGTCAAGATTTTATATTTTAGTCTATGGTCGAATTTTGACCACAGGCAATGACGTGTATAATATAATATTATACACGTCATTGACCAAAGGTTATCGCTAATACCTATTAAACATTAAAACATTATTAAAGCAAACGATGTATGGAGTCTCGCCCGTCTTTTTTTTATATTTTTTATATTCCTGATTTCAGAGTTACATGAGGTTGGACGTCGGTTGTTGCTGTTTTACTGCGTTCAAATTATCGTCTCTAGAATTGGTAGATATACTCGTATATACAAATGATGTATAACGAATGCAATGAGGACAAAATTCCTTGTGAATCATATCTAAAAATACGACTGACCGCTGTGAGGAAGTCAAGTTGTTAAGTCCTCGGATGACGTAGTTATAACTTATTCACAAACGTATATTACATATTACAATATTTTTTGTATATAAATATGAATTTAAATTCCTATATTCTCTGTGGTGCGGTGTCGGTGTTGACCACATAAAGTCCTGGGTTCGATTCCCGAGTCGGGTTATTCAGATATATATCTTTGGCTGGTCGTGGGTGCACTGGTTGTAATAATAATAATAATAACCATTTAATTCAGGTGCGTCGGTACTCTCACCACAAAAGAACTAAAGTTGACCTTGTGGCGAGACTGCAGACGCTCGACCCTCAAGTGGAGTGGTTCTTACTGACGTAGTCCACGACGTCCTCGACATCCATGGACCAGTGCAGACGAGATATGTACAAGGGCATTGCGGGGACCTCGCTCCGCAGACGCAGCTCGGGTACATTTGGCGCGGTGCCGCGATTGTTGCGAGCGGTGGGCTTCTTCTTCCTTCTTCTCTGCACCAGTGTGAAACCCTCATCATCGCACCCCCTGCTCTCATCCTTGCCAGGTCGACAAGACTCCACCTTACTCTTTGTGGCCTTGCGGTTCTCCATAGTCTTGCGACTCTTCGTAGCCTTGCGGCTGTCATTGTCCCCATTTTTATTCGCCCGCGGGGGAGGTGCGGGGCGACCAGCAACAGTCGCAAAGTTTTGCTGAGTCGCCTGTGGACTCGGCGTCGGCGCAACCGGGAGAGGAAGGCGGGCGGGGGCGGCAGCGGCGGTGCTCGTTGCTCCATCGGATATAATCGTTGTACCTCTGCCTACCGCTTCGGGGATACGGGCGTGAAGATATAGTTTTAATGGGTTAGGTATATTTTACCATTCACTATCGCAATTTCTTTCAATATGTACTTAGTCTTTTTACCACTCAACCTTTTTCGCGGGTTTCGTGTATCCAAACATTTTTTTTATATTTTAAGTTAGGAAGCAAACACTTGGCTCTCCTGATGGATTGAGAAAACCATCGCCTATAGACACAAAAAAACGTTAATAATGCGTTGTTATCCATGTGGAGAGGTGTTAATGCTAGTTTCATTTTACTGGATACCTTACCTTCCAAACTGGGTACGACTATGACGAACATGAATATGCTCGTCATAGGTTTGGAAGGTAAGGCATTGCCTATTCAGGGAGGCGGCTGCATTAGACCCCAGCGAGACAATGCGGAATTCTACCACCACGATGGTAGTGACTCGCATAGGCAATCGTTTGTGTTTTACGAAGCGCCTGGCAGAACGGCAGATTGTCTATTGTTCAACAGGGCCTGTAAAAATCAACACTATTAATATACCTCTGCTGTTGGTCTGTCACAGGGCTCTAACTTTTGAACGGAAATAGGGAGACACCTTGATTTAGAAATAAGAAAAAGTGTACAAGTTTGATTAATTTTTTGACTTGCAACTAGATATATTCCTTTTTAAATATTACATAAAAAGTTTTTTTTATATCGTAAGATAGCATACAAGCAGATGAGGCTCCTGATGGAAAGAGTCAACCATCAACTATAGACACCAAAGATGTTAATGGTGCGTTGCTATATTGTGGCGATGTCTAATACCACATGCAAAAGTTAACCGGCTACCTTACCGTCTGAACCGGAACACGACAGTGACTAGTGTTGACGCTGTTGCGGCAGGTTTAGATAAGGCGGTGGTACCAGACCCGGTCGAGCCAATGCAGGATTTTGCCACCTAATAGCCACGATGGTAGTGACTCGCATAGCCAATCGACTAGCCTTTTACGACCTGCCTGGCTGGAAGGCAGTTGGCCTATTCTTCAAAGAAGTCCGGGACCAACACGGAGAAAAGTGTCCGTTGACTTATAATATGCACAATATTGTAAGTTAAATTAATTTGTTATTATTATATATGTCATAGGAATTTAGTGTATTTAAAGTTTATTTTTATGAATTTAATCTATTTAATGTATTGTAATGCTTATTATTTAAAAATACTACTTCGCGTAATTGTCTTAAAAAGGATACAAAGTTATTCCTTTACGTATTAATATATAGATGTAGATTTTATTTTTATATATTTTTTAACCGTATTGTTTGTTTGTGTATCATTGATTTAGCTAAAGAAATATTTCAAAGCCTGTGATAAACCAACTAAATTAGGTAAACCGTATTGTTTGTTTGTGTATGATTGATTTAGCTAAATAAATATTTCAAAGTCTGTGATAAATCTACCAGATTAGGTTAACCGTATTGTTTGTTTGTGTATGATTGATTTAGCTAAAGAAATATTTCAAAGTCTGTGATAAACCAACCAAAATTAGGTTAACCGTATTGTTTGTTTGTGTATGATTGATTTAGCTAAAGAAATATTTCAAAGCCTGTGATAAACCAACCAAATTAGGTGAACCGTATTGTCTGTTTGTGTATGATTGATTTAGCTAAAGAAATATTTCAAAGTCTGTGATAAACCAACCAGATTAGGTAAACCGTATTGTTTGTTTGTGTATGATTGATTTAGCTAAAGAAATATTTCAAAGTCTGTGATAAACCAACAAAATTAGGTTAACCGTATTGTTTGTTTGTGTATGATTGATTTAGCTAAAGAAATATTTCAAAGTCTGTGATAAACCAACCAAATTAGGTTAATCGTTTTGTTTGTTTGTGTATGATTGATTTAGCTAAAGAAATATTTCAAAGCCTGTGATAAACCAACCAAATTAGGTTAACCGTATTGTTTGTTTGTGTATGATTGATTTAGCTAAAGAAATATTTCAAAGCCTGTGATAAACCAACCAAATTAGGTTAACCGTATTGTTTGTTTGTGTATGATTGATTTAGCTAAAGAAATATTTCAAAGTCTGTGATAAACCAACCAAATTAGGTAAACCGTATTGTCTATTTGTGTATGATTGATTTAGCTAAAGAAATATTTCAAAGTCTGTGATAAATCTACCAGATTAGGTTAACCGTATTGTTTGTTTGTGTATGATTGATTTAGCTAAAGAAATATTTCAAGTCTGTGATAAACAAACCAAATTAGGTTAACCGTATTGTTTGTTTGTGTATGATTGATTTAGCTAAAGAAATATTTCAAAGTCTGTGGTAAACCTACTAGATTAGGTAAACCGTATTGTTTGTTTGTGTATCATTGATTTAGCTAAAGAAATATTTCAGTCCGTGGCAAACCTACCAGATTGAAAAAAAAATGTATTGGTTGTTTGTGTATGATTGATTTAGCTAAAGAAATATTTCAAAGTCTGTGATAAAACAACCAAATTAGGTAAACCGTATTGTCTGTTTGTGTATGATTGATTTAGCTAAAGTAATATTTCAAAGTCTGTGATAAACCTACCAGATTAGGTTAACCGTATTGTTTGTTTGTGTATGATTGATTTAGCTAAAGAAATATTTCAAAGCCTGTGATAAACCAACCAAATTAGGTTAACCGTATTGTTTGTTTGTGTATGATTGATTTAGCTAAAGAAATACTTCTAAGTTTGTGATAAAACAACCAAATTAGGTAAACCGTATTGTCTATTTGTGTATGATTGATTTAGCTAAAGAAATATTTCAAAGTCTGTGATAAACCTACCAGATTAGGTTAACCGTATTGTTTGTTTGTGTATGATTGATTTAGCTAAAGAAATATTTCAAAGTTACCTACCAGATTAGGTAAACATTTTGTACGCTCCTTAGAAGCTTTGTGTCTGTTCATTTCTACTTTCTCTACTCATATGCAGCTAGCAAGCTATAAGCCGTGAGCCACTGATAGTGATGTTTAAATACCTCGAAGCATTAATGATACAGTTTCGTAAACATCCAAGGCGCTTGGAACCATTAAACGTTTTAGTGCCTTCTTTTACGACTAATAAAATATTTTCTCATATATTATGATAAGTAAATACGCCGTTATGTTTAAAATTATACGTCTTATCATTACTCTGAATCAATCGTTGTATTTATTTAGCCTTTGCCATTCTGATTACCTGGTAGCCCTCAAACAATTTACATTGCTGAAATCCATAAAAATAAATCGCACGGATTAGATACGTACGTTTTTCAAGACAATTTCTTATTTTGTCATTGTAAATTCAAAAAATCGTAAAATCTTTTTTTGTTATATTTTTTTTATATCATAAGATAGCAAACAAGCAGATGGGTCTCCTGATGGAAAGAGTCAACCATCGCCTATAGACACCAAAGGTGTTAATGGTGCGTTGCTATATTGTGGCGAGGTCTAATGCCACATGCATAAGTTTACGGGCTACCTTAACCTTCAAACCGGAACACGACAGTGACAAGCACTGACGCTATTGCGGCAGAAATAGGTAAGGCGGTTTATATATATATATATATATATATATATATATATATATATATATATATATATATATATATATATATATATATATATATATATATATATATATATATATATATATATATATATATATATATATATATATATATATATATATATATATATATATATGTATATGTATATATATATACAACTATTAATTGCTTACTTTGAAGTTAGATCAATTCGTGTAATCTGTCCAGTGACATTTATTAATTTTTATTTGTTTACGTATAATTATACTGAAATATATATAAACAACACGCTGACCCACAACCGTTAGGGTTTGGGCGTTATGTTCCAAAATATATATTCGGTGCATTTTGAATGTTGAAGTGCTGTATAATAATATTTTAATTATGCCCAAGGCTTAATGTCGTCTATGCTTTTGTCAAAACTTGTCAGACAAAAGAAATGATTTACACTTCAAAAGGACGGTTATAGTTCTCTATAAATACATTTATTTTATTATTTAATGTATAATAAAGAGTAATAAACTCATTTGTTTTATGTCTCATTACTTTCAAGAGAAATTGTTTGTAAAATAAGTTATTTACCATTAAAATTTTCACAAAATATTTATAACAAGGCCTTTGGGCTTCATTGTTTGTCTTTGTCATTGTTTATACGTATTTAGCGCAAAATTATGTTAGTGTTTGTAACTTTGTTTTCATTATGTGCTTTCTTACCTATCTTGTTTGATTTGCTTTTTAGGGTTCCGTACCTAGAAGGTAAAAACGGAACCCTATTACTAAGCTTCCGCTGTCTGTCTGTTCGTCTGTCTTGTTTTATAGTAGAGGGTGCAAATGAGCAGGAGGTGCACTTTATGGTAAGTGATTACCGCTGCCCATGAACATCTGCAATACAGGGGGTCTTTCAGCTGCGTTGCCGGCCTTTTAAGAGTGAATAAGCTCGTTTCTTGAAGATTCCTAAGTCGTATCCGTTCGTAAACACCCACAAAGGAGTAGTGCGAGGCAAAAAGTGCCGACAAAAGCGCACGGTTGTGGATTTCCAGACAGGAAGTTGGTGAGGATAGAACTTTAAATTTTGACGCGATGTCTGATGATGCTATTTAGCGTCAGAAATTAATACGAACATCTCGTCGGAACATTCCCCATGATAAATACGGTAAAAGATGCAGAGCGAACCTACATCTTTACGTAATGCCAAAGAGTCAAGCCGATTAGAAATAGCCTGGTCATCGACGATTCGAACTACTCTACGTTGAATGCGATCAAGAGGAAGAAACTGGTACTGAGGAGCTCCGGCCCAGAGGTGAGAACAGTACTGCTCCATGAGAGCTCGAATTTGGGCCTTGTAAAGTTGGAGGTGATGGGCTCGCATAAAGTACTGCTTTGCTCTACTGAGTAGGTACACCAAGCTTTTTGGAGGCTAGTTTAGCCTTCCTTCCAAATGACCGCGGAACTGAATGTTGTTCGAAATGTCGACTCCCAGAATTCCAATACTGGCTGAGGCTATCTGTCTGTCACCAGGCTGTATCTCATGAACCGTGATAGTTAAAAAGCTTACATTTTCACAAATTATGTATTTCCGTTGCCAATATAACAACAAATACTAAAAAAATGAAAATATAACGTAATTGACCCCATACAACAAACGTAATTTTTTTTGCAGTTTTTTTATAGGTGATGATACGGAACCCTTAGTGCACGAGTCTGACTCGCACTTGACCGGTTTTTATTCTATATTTCGGTGGTAGGTACCTTAAAATATACTCGAGCGAGAATTCTTACATCTAGTGGGTAGTGACGATGGTAGTATTTTTTTCATATCATTAGATGCAAACAAGCAAATGACTCTCCTGATGGAAAGAGAAGAATCCATCACCTATAGATGGTTCGAAGGCCTTCGCTCGCTTCAGCGGCTATTTCGAAAATCCTAGTACTTGTAAAATTGGTTGAAAATTTCGTCAGTCGAATCTCTCGAAAATCACCAATTTTCTTACCTTATTCATGAATCATGATAGTGGTGGGCGATTATGAGATGAACTAACGAAATCATTCGATTATAAACATGTTTCGGGATTCTCGATTATAAAATATTAGTAGTTACTAATTTGGTTAGTAATCGTGACTTGTGAATGAGCCGACGCTAAGTAAGACAGAAAAGTGTGGAGAGTGGGGAGTCAGGAGTGCAAAGAATTTGTTGTTAAGAAATTAACAAGAAATTAAATTTATAATTATTAAGATTTCATCACTGTAGTATTCTGGTTTTGAGGATAAGGCAGCCAGTAAACAAGCGTGTGGCGTTAAACTCTACCAGTTCCATCCATCCATCCATCCAACCATCTGCTTGTTTGTTATCTTATGATATAAAAAATAAAAAAGTCAAGGTGTTTTTAAACTTGTATAATCCATACTAATATTATAAATGCGAAAGTAACTCTGTCTGTCTGTCTGTCTGTCTGTCTGTTACGCTTTCACGGCCAAACCACTGAACCGATTTGGATAAAATTTGGTACAAATATAGTTTGAGACCCAAGAAAGGACATAGGATAGTTGTTATCCCGGAAATCCCACAGGAACGGGAACTATGCGGGTTTTTATTTTAGAATTTTTTCCACGCGAACATAGTCACGGGCACAGCCTAGTATACTATATAAAAAACTTATAAAACTATATTTCGTGGCAAAAAAGTCGTACAGTTCAGGAACTTCACGATAAAATCGTTGATGCAATATAAAATAGTCTTAAAAACGCACATAACTCTTCAATACCCAAAAACTTACCATCTGTTTTATCAGAAAAAACTAAACAGTTAATATCACGATGGCAACTTCTCCAAAAAGAAAAGCAGAAAATAAGAAGTATGAAAAATGAACCTAGAGCTCTATAAAAACTAATTAGTAAATATATCCGGCATGACTACAAAATCCATCGTAAAAAGACCATCGAAAAACATATACAGTACCCGGCGATAAATATTGCACATCGAACTTTGGAAAGAGACAATCGGATAATTTCGGCTTCGTAAAGCGTTATCTCTGTCCCACACTACCTATGTGACGTTTAGTCAGTCGTTGTTCAAGTACGATAGAGTGCAGTCGCGTCCCGAAAAAAAAAATATATTTAGAGTTGATAACACCCACAAATTTAAATAATTTAAAGTTGTAATATGGCATCTTTCGGAAAAAGAGGGAAACTTTTACGAGGTCAGTCACGTGAAATTATCTACAATGTTTATAAATACTTTGTAAGCGAAGCTGATAGATTTAAAAAAAAGTAGATGAAAATGTAAGTTGTTATTTTAAGAAGATTCAAGAGCGAGTTGCAAATGCCACTGGAATTTCAAGAAGAACTTTGAACAATATATTAAACGAAGTCAGTACTGAAACACATTCGACTGAAATTAAGTTCAGCACTCCAAAAAAAGGGAGACCAAAAAAGCAATTTCGTTTGGATATGGACGATTTTGATTACGATGTTGTTCGAAGAATGGTGTATGATTTTCACTTACGATTTAATGAACTGCCAACAATAAAATCATTAAAAGCTAAGTTATCTGAAGCTATTAATTACAATGGGTCTGAAAAAACGTTGAGAAAAATACTTCATGACATGGGATTTCAGTTCACTAAAATGGAAGATAATCGAAAAATTCTAATGGAAAAGCACGACGTTAGTCTCAAACGAATGGAATACCTTGATAAAATACGCAAATTTCGCGAAACAGGAAAAAATATCGTCTACATGGATGAGTCATATATACATGCATCCCACATTAAAGGGAAATCTTGGAGTGACGATAAGAAAAAAGGAGTAAAAAAGCCAATTTCAAAAGGTCAACGTTTGATAATAGTTCATGCGGGAAATGAAAAAGGCTTTGTACCCGGTGCTTTTTTAACGTATAAATCCACGGACACTACAGGTGACTATCACAATGAAATGAATAACGATAACTATGAGAAATGGCTGGTTAACCAATTAATCCCAAATATACCCAGTGATTCTGTTCTAGTTATCGACAACGCACCCTATCACAACAAGTATGTTGAGAGACCCCCCAACTCAAACACCATTAAACGGGAAATGATCAACTGGTTAAACAGACATGAAATTCCAGTTGATCCAAAATTAACAAAAACCCAGATTTACGCTATTATATGTCAGCACAAGGAGAGGTATACAGAGTTTTCTGTGGACAAAATACTTGCCGAACATGGGCACACTGTGTTGCGATTGCCACCATATCATCCGGATTTTAATCCAATTGAAAATATATGGTCTCAACTGAAAGGCTATGTAGCCTCTAGAAATGTGGGTATGAACTTAACTACAGTAAAAACATTATTGACTGAAAAAGTAAACATGATCGGCGCTGAAGAGTGGAAAAAGGTTTGCGATCATGCAATCAAATGTGAGAATGAATATAGAAGCATTCAACACAGTTTAGACAATTACACTGATAGATTAGTAATAAATACGGCTGATAGTGACAGTGATATTGACCTCTTTGAGAGCACAGATAGTGAAATGGAAGTAATTGAGAATTAGAATTATTATTATTTTTATTGCAATGTCTCATTTTAGCAATAGGTATAATGGTGTTTATTATGTACACTAAAGCTGTAATGTTCCAAAATAATTAAATACGTAAACATAATGTAAAAATGTTTTTTTATTTTATTTTACCCCAACCTAAAGCCATCACTTATAGAAAAATTAGTGTATTTTATACAAAGAATAAAAATATCAAAAGAAGCAAATCATACTTGTTTTAACAGCTCCTAATAGGTACCGGACTGTTTGTATTTTGTGCGACAGAGATAACGCTCTACGAAGCCGAAATTAGCCGATTGTCTCTTTCCAAAGGTCGATGTGCAATATTTATCGCCGGGTACTGTACTTCAGGCTGGAAGTGCAAAGAGAGCCAATTAAGAAATAAGGCTGTATAAAACTTGGATAAAAGGTCTAAAAGCTTCAAATAAAATTACATGAAACAGATATGAAATACTTCAAGTTGCAAAAGAATTCTATAAGGCTCTATACACATGTGAGTGCAGTCGAATGTCAGTAAGAGCTTCATCTTTATCAAGAGATACATCGTTCGATATTGCAGTCAAGGAGGAGGTTGAAGTAATAAACGGATTAAATAGATTGAAATCTGAAAAAAGCCCAGGACCTGATAATATAACAAATGAAGCCCTGCAGCTAGGAACTTTTTATTTAACAGGCCCTTTAACACAGATTTTTAACCTCGTGCTAAAAACAGCGACTACATCAAAACTCCATTGTTTTGGTTTGTTTCACATGTAATTTTATTATATATCGCTGAGTCACATATAATTTTATTATATAAAAAAGGAGATCCAAAAGACATAAACCCCTACCGACCAATAAGCTTACTGCCGTCCATATACAAATTATTTTCTAGAAGAGAGAATCAGGAAAACTATAGAAAACCAACAGCCCGTCAAGCAGGCAGTATTTAGAAGCAGATTCGCTACTGTGGACCATATCCACTCTATTGAAATGATAATTGATAAACATGTTAAGTTTCAACAACCACTCTACATAGGATTTATTGACTATCGAAAGGCATTTGATACTTTGGAGCATCAGTCAATATGGAAGTCTAAAATTTCAAAACATTGAAACAGGATACTTAAAATATATATGAAAACAGTAGCAGAAGAATTAGACTGGAGATGATTGGTCCTTCAATACCAATAAAAAGGGGAGTAAGACAAGGCGACCCCATCTCTCCATTTATATTTATAGCAGTAGTACAACGAGTTATTGGGCAACTAAAATGGGAAAAACTTCGTTTTAAATATAAACAATAAATATATAAGCTACCTGAGATTTGCGGATGACATTGTGCTGTTGTCCGATAACAAAATAGAGCTGCAATCGATAATAAATGATCTTCACACCGCAAGCCAACTAGTAGGACTCGAAATAAACCGCAATAAAACTAAGACTCTACAACATTAAACAAGCTATCGGAAGTCCCCCATATACCTAAACAACGAAGAGCTGGAATATATATATATATATATATATATATATATATATATATATATATATATATATATATATATATATATATATATATATATATATATATATATATATATATATATATATATATATATATATATATATATATATATATATATATATATATATATATATATATATATATTTAAATAGATATATAGATAATATAGAACATAGTATGCAAGTTTAAAAATACTTTGACTCTAATGTTGCACGATTTTTTTATATCATAAGATAGTAAACACGTACATGGCTCTCTTGATAGAAAGAGATAACCATCGCCTATAGACACCAAAGATGTTAATGGTGCATTGCTAACTTTATGGTGAGGTCTTAATAATAATAATAATTATAATATCTCTGGACAAATTGCACAAATCGATCTAACCCCAAAGTAAGCAAATTATTTGCTTGTGATTTGGGTGTCAAGGATACTAATACATAGAATATTGTTACATACATAATAAGCACCCAAGCCCAGAAATACAAACACTTATGCTTACAAACAAATGTTTGTCCCTGTCAGGAGTCAGGAGTCACAGAGAATTTGTTGTTAAGAAAGTAACAAGGAATTAAATTTATAATTATTAAGATTTCATCACTGTAGTGTTCTGGTTTTGAGGATAAGGCAGCCACGCTGGTTTACGCGTGTGGCGTTAAACTCTACCAGTACCATCCATCCATCCATCCAACCATCTGCTTGTTTGTTATCTTATGATATAAAAAATAAAAAAGTCAAGGTGTTTTTAAACTTGTATAATCCATACTAATATTATAAATGCGAAAGTAACTCTGTCTGTCTGTCTGTCTGTTTGTTACGCTTTCGCGGCCAAACCACTGAACCGATTTGGATAAAATTTGGTACAAATATAGTTTGAGGCCCAAGAAAGTACATAGGATAGTTGTTATCCCGGAAATCTCACGGGAATGGGAACTATGCGGGTTTTTATTTTAGAATTTTTTCCACGCGAACGAAGTCGCGGGCACAGCTATTATACTATATAAAAAAACTTATTAAACTATATTTCGTGGCAAAAAAGTCGTACAGTTCAGGAACTTCACGATAAAATCGTTGATGCAATATAAAATAGTCTTAAAAACACACATAACTCTTCAATACCCAAAAACTTACCATCTGTTTTATCAGAAAAAACTAAACAGTTAATATCACGATGACAACTTCTCCAAAAAGAAAAGCAGAAAATAAGAAGTATGAAAAATGAACCTAGAGCTCTATAAAAACTAACTAGTAAATATATCCGGCATGACTACAAAATCCATCGTAAAAAGACCATCGAAAAACATATCCTTCAGGCTGGAAGTGCAAAGAGAGCCAATTAAGAATTAAGGCTGTATAAAACTTGGATAGAAGGTCTAAAAGCTTCAAATAAAATTACATGAAACAGATATGAAATACTTCAAGTAGCAAAAGAATTCTATAGTCGAAAGTCAGTAAGAGCTTCATCTTTATCAAGAGATACATCGTTCGATATTGCAGTCAAGGAGGAGGTTGAAGTAATAAGCGGATTAAATAGATTGAAATCTGAAAAAAGCCCAGGACCTGATAATATAACAAATGAAGCCCTGCAGCTAGGAACTTTTTATTTAACAGCCCCTTTAACACAGATTTTTAACCTCGTGCTAAAAACAGCGACTACATCAAAACTCCATTGTTTTGGTTTGTTTGTTTGTTTCACATATAATTTTATTATATATCGCCGAGTCACATATAATTTTATTGTATAAAAAAGGAGATCCAAAAGACATAAACCGCTACCGACCAATAAGCTTACTGCCGTCCATACACAAATTATTTTCTAGAAGAGAGAATCAGGAAAACTATAGAAAACCAACAGCCCGTCGAGCAGGCAGTATTTAGAAGAAGATTCTCCACTGTGGACCATATCCACTCTATTGAAATGATAATTGATAAACATGTTAAGTTTCAACAACCACTCTACATAGGATTTATTGACTATCGAAAGGCATTTGATACTTTGGAACATCAGTCAATATGGAAGTCTAAAATTTCAAAACATTGAAACAGGATACTTAAAATATATATGAAAACAGTAGCAGAAGAATTAGACTGGAGATGATTGGTCCTTCAATACCAATAAAAAGGGGAGTAAGACAAGGCGACCCCATCTCTCCATTTATTGGGAGAAACTTCGTTTTAAATATAAACAATAATTATATAAGCTACCTGAGATTTGCGGATGACATTGTGCTGTTGTCCGATAACAAAATAGAGCTGCAATCGATAATAAATGATCTTCACACCGCAAGCCAACTAGTAGGATTCGAAATAAACCGCAATAAAACTAAGACTCTACAACATTAAACAAGCTATCGGAAGTCCCCCATATACCTTAACAACGAAGAGCTGGAATATATATATATATATATATATATATATATATATATATATATATATATATATATATATATATATATATATATATATATATATATATATATATATATATATATATATATATATATATATATATAGATAATATAGAACATAGTATGCAAGTTTAAAAATACTTTGACTCTAATGTTGTACGATTTTTTTTATATCATAAGATAGTAAACAAGTACATGGCTCTCTTGATAGAAAGAGATAACCATCGCCTATAGACACCAAAGATGTTAATGGTGCATTGCTAACTTTATGGTGAGGTCTTAATAATAATAATAATTATAATATCTCTGGACAAATTGCACAAATCGATCTAACCCCAAAGTAAGCAAATTATTTGCTTGTGATTTGGATGTCAAGGATACTAATACATAGAATATTGTTACATACATAATAAGCACCCAAGCCCAGAAATACAAACACTTATGCTTACAAACAAATGTTTGTCCCTGTCGGGAATCGAATCCGTGCCCCATCGATTCGTAGGTTCGCTAACCTCTCGACCAACGAATCATGCGATTTCAAAAGTTGTACAACTAGTTAAATGCTTTTTAAAAAATGGTTAATGCCATAGACATAAGTTTATTTGCTATATTACCCTGCAATCCGGAACACGACAGCGACAAGCACTGACGCTATTACAGCAGGAATAGGTAAGGCGGTGGTATCAAACCCGGGCGAGACAATGCAGAATTTTACCACCTAGTAGCCACGATGGTATTGACTCTTTTTTTGTTAATTTTTATTTTTGTTTATTTTTGTTAACAACTATCTTAATTACCTTAATATAAAAGTCTTTACGTTAGTTGAAATTTATTACATTTCGATTTGTCACATAAACCAATGGGTTTGATTACTAACTAACTACTCTTGTTATGGAAAACTTGTGCATTTTCCGTCTCCGTACAAGAGAGAGAGAGAACATTTTTGTGACTGGAGCAACAGAGACAGGTTACACTGAATATCTGTGGCATAGAATTTATCCTTATTCCGTATGAGTTTATCATCTAATTCGCAGCGCATTAGTTACAATAATTATACCACGATTGGTTGTTTTGGACAAGGCTGAAGAACAATGAAGTGTTACCTGTTATTTTATTGTGCTCTACTGCTCGCCTGCATTGTTGGTGCTTTTGATACAGACCAAATAGTGTTTGAAGATGATTTGACATATTACAAGGAGCGTCTTGGTGTTGCTCTAAAAAATAGTTTAAATGGGTGTGTATGGTCTGATTGCCATACTAAGAATAATAAGAGTATTACGTGTCCCAAGGGCAAAGTAGCTGTCGGAGAGAAGTGTATGCCACAAGTAATGAAGAAGGATAAGCACTGAAGAGGGAAAAAAATAACACTATCAACGAGTTCTGTTATATTTCTTGTAAGTAAATTATAAATATGGAAAATGAATTATTATTTGGATTATCTAATACAGGGGTTCCCAATTGTTATGGCCTCGGAACCCTAATTAACGATATTTTTCTTGGCGGAACCTTATTTATTTTTTTAGCTTCGACTGCAAATACAACAACAGGACCTAAATATAACACAGGTCAACAAAATTTTTTTTTCTGAGTCTGTTATTTAGTGACCATTTTCTGATTTACATCGAATAGTAAACAGAAACGCTATTAACAATCAATAAACTTTGCTTTTGTACTTTATAAAATGAAAACTAAATGTAAACTAAACTAGATTTTTGAAGAGCGATTTGCATTTATGGTGTAAGAGATACCAATACTATTCATTTTCTAAAGCTTTTTTGTATTCTTTTTTGTATTTTTGTGTTTAGTTAAGCCGTATTTTATAATTAAATTAATAAAAATGTATAAGTGATAACTTGTTTTCCTTTTAAATATAATTGAAATTTAAAAATAGAGCTTTTCCATAAAATTTGAATTTTCGTGCTGGTAGCTACAAAAGCAAACTTTATTAGATAAAAATATTTTTTTATTCTTTAGTTAGGCATAAGTAATCAGAATCAGAGGTACAGAACTCAGACTCAAAATTCATGTTGACCTGTGTAATCATTTTCATAACTATCTTCACGCCCGTATCCAGGTAACCTTGCCACCTATCACAGGTAATATTAACATCCATGATTAGCCAAAGATACTTAGTCCCACCATGTGATAGGTGGCAAGCCTATTGCCAACCATGCACTTTCCTTTTTTCTTTCCGGGCACAACCGGGCAACGTTGCCCGGGAGTAAGTTGTATAATACTATAATTATACCACTTACTACCGGGGAACGTTAATTTTATCAGAAAACTGAAAAAATATGTTTTTGGATTGCCCGATCTGGGAATCGAACCCGGGACCGCTTGTGGTCAATAATTGACACCAGACCACTAGCCCATAAAGGCTAGTGGTCTGGTGTCATAATCCCTTAACGTTATTTTTTATATCATAAGATAGCAATCAAGCAGACGAGTCTCCTGATGGTAAGAGTCAACCATCGCCTATAGACACCAAAGATGTTAATGGTGAGTTGCTTCCTTGTAGCGAGACCTAATGCCTCATGCATAAATTTACCGGCTACCTTACAATGACAAGCACTGACGCTATTGCGGCAGAAATAGTTAAGGCGGTCGTACCAGACCCGGGCGAGACAACACAGAACTCTACAACCTCGGAGCCACGACGGTACTCTGTGCGAAAGTAAAAGCGATTGATTGGCTATACGTGGTACTAAGTCTACCACGTATAGCCAATCAGTATCCTTTTACGACTTGCCTGGCAGAAGTGCAGTTGGCCTAATCTTAAAAGGAGGAGAACATTATCGTCCTATCGCAAAATTTGTGTTGCGATTTATGTCGCCAACTACTTCGCTGAATCATGAACGAGATAGACTGTGGAGTATAGTTCGGTGTAGTAGAGGCACGAAGTGTTATCTTGACAAAGCACCACGAACTCTTAGACGACAACGCGGCCTCTACATTAACGAATCACGGTACTACACAAACGCAAATGTTTGTTTATCACTAGATAGCAAACAAGCAGATAGCTCTCATGACGGACTTTCATTGCAAACAGCTAATATGTATGCGTATAAATTAAAATTGTAAAGTGTAGTCACGTGTTTGTCCTAATTCGTTTTGTACTGACTGTATAAAATAAACCACATTAGGATTGGACTACATCTGTCAGCACGAATCACCTTTTCCCGTCGCTTCATCCTTTACTATCATTCCGAACTGCCATTTGCTAGAACGAGAAAGGTAGCAGGAATGCTATCGCCTTGAGGATTCTGCCGTACGCTATCGCATCTTTTTGTTTTTCTAAGAAGAAAGAAATGTGTAACATCAATGTGGGTGCTTAGAAAATATAAGGATATCTTGATTTAACTGGAGTTTCATTCGCAACATGGTGACAGCTTTGGGATTCGAACGCAACGGGTTGCAGCGTACAACCCGTTGCGTTATAAATACAGTACAATACAGGGGGTCTTTCAGCTCCGTTGCCGGCCTTTTAAGAGTGAATAAGCTCGTTTCTTGAAGATTCCTAAGTCGTATCCGTTCGTAAACACCCACAAAGGAGTAGTGCGAGGCAAAAAGTGCCGACAAAAGCGCACGGTTGTGGATTTCCAGACAGGAAGTTGGTGAGGATAGAACTTTAAATTTTGACGCGATTTCTGATGATGCTATTTAGCGTCAGAAATTAATACGAACATCTCGACGGAACATTCCCCATGATAAATATGGTAAAAGATGCAGAGCGAACCTACATCTCTACGTAACGCCAAAGAGTCAAGCCGATTAGAAATAGCCTGGTCATCGACGATTCGAACTACTCTACGTTGAATGCGATCAAGAGGAAGAAGCTGGTACTGAGGAGCTCCGGCCCAGAGGTGAGAACAGTACTGCTCCATGTGAGCTCGAATTTGGGCCTTGTAAAGTTGGAGGTGATGGGCTCGCATAAATTACTGCTTTGCTCTACTGAGTAGGTACACCAAGCTTTTTGGAGGCTAGTTTAGCCTTCCTTCCAAATGACCGCGGAACTGAACGTTGTTCGATATGTCGACTCCCAGAATTCCAATACTGGCTGAGGCTATCTGTCTGTCACTAGGCTGTATCTCATGAACCGTGATAGTTAAAAGGCTTACATTTTCACAAATTATGTATTTCCGTTGCCGATATAACAACAAATACTAAAAAAATGAAAATATAACGTAATTGACCCCATACAACAAACGTATTTTTTTGCAGTTTTTTTATAGGTGATGATACGGAACCCTTAGTGCACGAGTCTGACTCGCACTTGACCGGTTTTTATTCTATATTTCGGTGGTAGGTACCTTAAAATATACTCGAGCGAGAATTCTTACACCTAGTAGGTAGTGACGATGGTAGTATTTTTTTCATATCATTAGATGCAAACAAGCAAATGGCTCTCCTGATGGAAAGAGAAGAATCCATCACCTATAGATGGTTCGAAGGCCTTCGCTCGCTTCAGCGGCTATTTCGAAAGTCCTAGTACTTGTAAAATTGGTTGAAAATTTTGTCAGTCGAATCTCTCGAAAATCACCAATTTTCTTACCTTATTCATGATAGTGGTGGGCGATTATGAGATGAACTAACGAAATTATTCGATTATAAACATGTTTCGAGATTCTCAATTATAAAATATTAGTAGTTACTAATTTGGTTAGTAATCGTGTCTTGTGAATGAGCCGACGCTAAGTAAGACAGAAAAGTGTGGAGAGTGGGGAGTCAGGAGTCACAGAGAATTTGTTGTTAAGAAATTAACAAGGAATTAAATTTATAATTATTAAGATTTCATCACTGTAGTATTCTGGTTTTGAGGATAAGGCAGCCAGTAAACCAGCGTGTGGCGTTAAACTCTACCAGTTCCATCCATCCATCCATCCAAACATCTGCTTGTTTGTTATCTTATGATATAAAAAATAAAAAAGTCAAGGTGTTTTTAAACTTGTATAATCCATACTAATATTATAAATGCGAAAGTAACTCTGTCTGTCTGTCTGTCTGTCTGTTACGCTTTCACGGCCAAACCACTGAACCGATTTGGATAAAATTTGGTACAAATATAGTTTGAGACCCAAGAAAGGACATAGGATAGTTGTTATCCCGGAAATCCCACAGGAACGGGAACTATGCGGGTTTTTATTTTAGAATTTTTTCCACGCGAACATAGTCACGGGCACAGCCTAGTATACTATATAAAAAAACTTATAAAACTATATTTCGTGGCAAAAAAGTCGTACAGTTCAGGAACTTCACGATAAAATCGTTGATGCAATATAAAATAGTCTTAAAAACGCACATAACTCTTCAATACCCAAAAACTTACCATCTGTTTTATCAGAAAAAACTAAACAGTTAATATCACGATGACAACTTCTCCAAAAAGAAAAGCAGAAAATAAGAAGTATGAAAAATGAACCTAGAGCTCTATAAAAACTAACTAGTAAATATATCCGGCATGACTACAAAATCCATCGTAAAAAGACCATCGAAAAACATATCCTTCAGGCTGGAAGTGCAAAGAGAGCCAATTAAGAACTAAGGCTGTATAAAACTTGGATAGAAGGTCTAAAAGCTTCAAATAAAATTACATGAAACAGATATGAAATACTTCAAGTAGCAAAAGAATTCTATAGTCGAAAGTCAGTAAAAGCTTCATCTTTATCAAGAGATACATCGTTCGATATTGCAGTCAAGGAGGAGGTTGAAGTAATAAGCGGATTAAATAGATTGAAATCTGAAAAAAGCCCAGGACCTGATAATATAACAAATGAAGCCCTGCAGCTAGGAACTTTTTATTTAACAGCCCCTTTAACACAGATTTTTAACCTCGTGCTAAAAACAGCGACTACATCAAAACTCCATTGTTTTGGTTTGTTTGTTTGTTTCACATATAATTTTATTATATATCGCCGAGTCACATATAATTTTATTGTATAAAAAAGGAGATCCAAAAGACATAAACCGCTACCGACCAATAAGCTTACTGCCGTCCATACACAAATTATTTTCTAGAAGAGAGAATCAGGAAAACTATAGAAAACCAACAGCCCGTCGAGCAGGCAGTATTTAGAAGAAGATTCTCCACTGTGGACCATATCCACTCTATTGAAATGATAATTGATAAACATGTTAAGTTTCAACAACCATTCTACATAGGATTTATTGACTATCTAAAGGCATTTGATACTTTGGAACATCAGTCAATATGGAAGTCTAAAATTTCAAAACATTGAAACAGGATACTTAAAATATATATGAAAACAGTAGCAGAAGAATTAGACTGGAGATGGTCCTTCAATACCAATAAAAAGGGGAGTAAGACAAGGCGACCCCATCTCTCCATTTATATTTATAGCAGTAGTACAACGAGTTATTGGACAACTAAGTTGGGAAAAAAAATCGTTTTAAATATAGACAATAAATATATAAGCTACCTGAGATTTGCGGATGACATTGTGCTGTTGTCCGATAACAAAATAGAGCTGCAATCGATAATAAATGATCTTCACACCGCAAGCCAACTAGTAGGACTCGAAATAAACCGCAATAAAATTAAGACTCTACAACATTAAACAAGCTATCGGAAGTCCCCCATATACCTAAACAACGAAGAGCTGGAATATATATATATATATATATATATATATATATATATATATATATATATATATATATATATATATATATATAACATAGTATGCAATATAGACCATAGTATGCAAGTTTAAAAATACTTTGACTCTAATGTTGTACGATTATTTTATATCATAAGATAGTAAACAAGTACATGGCTCTCTTGATAGAAAGAGATAACCATCGCCTATAGACACCAAAGATGTTAATGGTGCATTGCTAACTTTATGGCGAGGTCTTAATAATAATAATAATTATAATATCTCTGGACAAATTGCACAAATCGATCTAACCCCAAAGTAAGCAAATTATTTGCTTGTGATTTGGGTGTAAAGGATACTAATACATAGAATATTGTTACATACATAATAAGCACCCAAGCCCAGAAATACAAACACTTATGCTTACAAACAAATGTTTGTCCCTGTCGGGAATCGAATCCGTGCCCCATCGATTCGTAGGTTCGCTAACCTCTCGACCAACGAATCATGCGATTTCAAAAGTTGTACTACTAGTTAAATGCTTTTTAAAAAATGGTTAATGCCATAGACATAAGTTTATTTGCTATATTACCCTGCAATCCGGAACACGACAGCGACAAGCACTGACGCTATTACAGCAGGAATAGGTAAGGCGGTGGTACCAAACCCGGGCGAGACAATGCAGAATTCTACCACCTAGTAGCCACGATGGTATTGACTCTTTTTTTGTTAATTTTTATTTTTGTTTATTTTTGTTAACAACTATCTTAATTACCTTAATATAAAAGTCTTTACGTTAGTTGAAATTTATTACATTTCGATTTGTCACATGAACCAATGGGTTTGATTACTAACTAACTACTCTTGTTATGGAAAACTTGTGCATTTTCCGTCTCCGTACAAGAGAGAGAGAACATTTTTGTGAACTGGAGCAACAGAGACAGGTTACACTGTATATCTGTGTCATAGAATTATCCTTATTTCGTATGAGTTTATCATGTAATTCGCAGCGCATTCGTTACATTAATTATAAAACAATTGGTTGTTTTGGACAAGGCTGAAGAACAATGAAGTGTTACCTGTTATTTTATTGTGCTCTACTGCTCGCCTACATTGTTGGTGCTTTTGATACAGACCAAGTAGTGTTTGAAGATGATTTGCCATATTACAAGGAGCGTCTTGGTGTTACTGTTCAACATAGTTTAAATGGGTGTCATTTTTCTGATTGCCATATTAAGACTACGTCTCCTACGTGTCCCAAGGGCAAAGTAGCTGTCGGATTTAAGTGTATGCCACAAGTAATGAAGAAGGATAAGCACTGAAGAGGGAAAAAAATAACACTATCAACGAGTTCTGTTATATTTCTTGTAAGTAAATTATAAATATGGAAAATGACTTATTATTTGGATTACCTAATACAGGGGTTCCCAATTTTTATGGCCTCGGAACCCTAATTAACGATATTTTTCTTGGCGGAACCCTATTTATTTTTTAGCTTCGACTGTGAATACAACGACAGGACCTAAATATAACACAGGTCAACAAATTTTTTTTTTCTGAGTGTTATTTAGTGACCATTTTCTGATTATATACATCGAATAGTAAACAGAAATGCTATTAACAATCAATAAACTTTGCTTTTGTACTTTATAAAATGAAAACTAAATGTAAACTAAACTAGATTTTTGAAGAGCAATTTGCATTTATGGTGAGAGATACCAATACTATTCATTTTCTAAAGATTTTTTGTATTATTTTTTGTATTTTTGTGTTTAGTTATGCCGTATTTTACAATTAAATTAATAAAAATGTATAATTGATAACTTGTTTTCCTTTTAAATATAATTGAAATTTAAAAATAGAGCTTTTCCATAAAATTTGAATTTTTGTGCTGGTAGCTACAAAAGCAAACTTTATTAGATAAAAATATTTTTTTATTCTTTAGTTAGGCATAAGTAATCAGAATCAGAGGTACAGAACTCAGACTCAAAATTCACGTTGACCTGTGTAATCATTTTCATAACTATCTTCACGCCCGTATCCAGGTAACCTTGCCACCTATCACAGGTAATATTAACACCCATGATTAGCCAAAGATACTTAGTCCCACCATGTGATAGGTGGCAAGCCTATTGCCAACCATGCACTTTCCTTTTTTCTTTCCGGGCACAACCGGGCAACGTTGCCCGGGAGTAAGTTGTATAATACTATAATTATACCACTTACTACCGGGGAACGTTAATTTTATCAGAAAACTGAAAAAATATGTTTTTGGATTGCCCGATCTGGGAATCGAACCCGGGACCGCTTGTGGTCAATAACTGACACCAGACCACTAGCCCATAAAGGCTAGTGGTCTGGTGTCATAATCCCTTAACGTTATTTTTTATATCATAAGATAGCAATCAAGCAGACGAGTCTCCTGATGGTAAGAGTCAACCATCGCCTATAGACACCAAAGATGTTAATGGTGAGTTGCTTCCTTGTGGCGAGATCTAATGCCTCATGCATAAATTTACCGGCTACCTTACAATGACAAGCACTGACGCTATTGCGGCAGAAATAGTTAAGGCGGTCGTACCAGACCCGGGCGAGACAACACAGAACTCTACAACCTCGGAGCCACGACGGTACTCTCTGCGAAAGTAAAAGCGATTGATTGGCTATACGTGGTACTAAGTCTACCACGTATAGCCAATCAGTATCCTTTTACGACTTGCCTGGCAGAAGTGCAGTTGGCCTAATCTTAAAAGGAGGAGAACATTATCGTCCTATCGCAAAATTTGTGTTGCGATTTATGTCGCCAACTACTTCGCTGAATCATGAACGAGATAGACTGTGGAGTATAGTTCGGTGTAGTAGAGGCACGAAGTGTTATCTTGACAAAGCACCACGAACTCTTAGACGACAACGCGGCCTCTACATTAACGAATCACGGTACTATACAAACGCAAATGTGGTTTTTGTTTATCACTAGATAGCAAACAAGCAGATAGCTCTCATGACGGACTTTCGTAGCAAACAGCTAATATGTATGCGTATAAATTAAAGTTGTAAAGTGTAGTCACGTGTTTGTCCTAATTCGTTTTGTACTGACTGTATAAAATAAACCACATTAGGATTGGACTACATCTGTCAGCACGAATCACCTTTTTTCGTCGCTCCATCCTTTACTATTATTCCGAACTGCCATTTGCTAGAACGAGAAAGGTAGCAGGAATGCTATCGCCTTGAGGATTCCGCCGTACGCTATCGCATCTTTCTGTTTTTCTAAGAAGAAAGAAATGTTTTATATTATATGTAACATCAATGTGGGTGCTTAGAAAATATAAGGATATCTTGATTTAACTGGAGTTTCATTCGCAACATGGTGACAGCTTTGGGATCCGAACGCAAAGGGTTGCAGCGTACAACCCGTTGCGTTATAAAAGTTTTCTGTGAATTCCGCAAGAAAAACTCATTTTTTTTTGGTTTAAAAAGTAGCCTATGTGCTTTTCCAGGTCATCATCTACCCGAGTGCCAAATTGCATCCAACATTTTTAGTAGTTTTGGCGTGATTGAGTAACAAACATACATCCATGCATGTAAATACATCGCAAGCGCTTGGTGCAAACATCCTTTGATTTGTTTTCAGAAACCGACACCCGAGTGAATAGGTGGCAAGCATTCCCAAGTACACGCAAGTCAAGCCAAATACCCCATTTACACGATTGTGCTTGCGAACGCTTGTGGATGCTTGTCAAGCGTGTAAATGAGGTGTTAGATTAACAGGTTGTATAAATAAGCAGCCATCTATTTAGCTACACGCCGTTTTCCGTTTCCGCGCAGGGCAGGATGAGAGCATATTTTTTAATTGGAGCAACAGAGTCGGTTTTCATTTATAAAGAAGATTTACAAGATAAAATTAAGAATTTCAAAATCCCCCGACACATCCTCAGACCGCCATTCTGCTAAATATGCATTATTTTAAGAGCAAAACGTGTAAGGATCTGATGATCTTCAAAAGAGGATCTTGCAGCATCAGGTTAAGGTTACCACGGTTCCGTACTCAATGATCTTGAGTTATTCTATTGCAAAGCTCCCATGGCCTCCAACTCCAATATGAAACCCTAGCAATCATTTCGATTCAGAATGTATCTAAAAACATAACAAATGAGGTAACACTCAATAGTTTGTTTAATGCAGGAGTTCTATAGTCACTTTCTAGTTCCTTTATCAAACCCTGCAAAGCTTCTAGTAATAAAGGCCAAATTTATCAGCTCTATCTCCAATGGCCACCTTCCAGTTTTTAACTTCCCGCTACTGCTACGTTACTGAATTAACCCCGATTTTCGAAAATCGAGTTTTCACCGGATCTTCGCGTTTTGAGGTCTTAGGAATCTTTTCCGACTATTTTCGCGATGGCGTCAGTATGTCTGTATGTATGTGTGTGTGTGTGTGTTAATTCCAGATTCAGATTAATGTACCGATTGAGTACAAAAACTAATCAGCTTTATTCCTCAAAAAACTACATCCAATGCATAAATTGCATCAAAATCGGTTTATCCGTTTGGGAGAAATCGTTGACGAAAAATTTTAAACAAAGTGTTTTTTCGACATAACTTCGAAATTTTTCAACCAATCATTTTTTGGTATTCTGCGATATTTTAGTCCTAGAAAAATTTATGTCAGATGGCATTTCAAGAATCAAAATCGAATCTAATATTCAAAAGTTACAAGCTTTTCAAATATAAAAATTAGGTAATTTTAAGTAAATTTACTTCATATTTTTAAAATAATTTTCAGGCTAATACACCGATAGAATTAAAAATCTTATCAGCTTTTCTCCTTTAAAAACTGCGTCAAATACTGTTAATTGGATCAAATCGGTCAATTTCTTTAGGATTTATTAATGATGAAAATATTTGAAAAAAATATTTTTTTGACATTGCTACGAAATTTTTCAACCTATTGATTATTTAGCTAAAGCAATATTTTAGATTGCAAAAATTGAGTTGAATGTCATTCAAAAAACCAAATTAAATCAGCGTTTTCAAATTATACTACTTTTCAAAAATCAATATACTGCCATTTTAACAAAATAGTTGCTTGAAAGAGTCTATGTTTATAGTTTTTACTCTTTTGAGCTTAAAATACCTTAACTTAGCAGGAAGTTTCAGGGATGGCCTGTAGGGTCAACCGCTCACACATTTTTTATAGTATAAGATAGCAAACAAGCTGATGGGTTTCCTGATGGAATGAGTCAACCATCGTCTATAGACAACAAATGTGGTAAAGGTGCGTTGCTATCTTGTAGCGAGGTCTTATGCCACATGCATAAATTTACCGGCTACCTTACCCTCCAAACCAGAACACTACAGTGACAAGCACTGACGCTATTGTGGCAGGAATAGGTAAGGCGGTGGTACCAGACCCGGGTGAGACAATGCAGAACTCTACCACCTAGTAACCACGATGTTAGTGACTCGTATAGCCAATTGGTCGCCTTTTACGACCTGCCTGGTAGAGCGGCAACTGGTCTATTCTTCAAAGAAGCCCTGGTATCAACAGGGTTCTATCATTATTATATCTTAGAAAATGTTTGGCATCTAAATGTGTGCCAAAATAGACCAGATTAGTTAACATTCGATGGGTTTACCTAGATTAGCTTAGACGTTCTTATGGACTTCTTCCAGCTTTACCGTAAAACACTGAAAAACATTCTACTCCAGTCCTTAAAAGAACGAATCAAACGATATCAAAATTTATGGTGCTTCTCAATTTTCATCCATTCGTTCGTTTAGTTCCCATAACCTTCTCCCCACTTTATCGTAAGAACCTGGAAATCGTCTAACACCAGATTATTTGTCAAAACAGAACAAATAAATCCAATCGCGATAGGTTTATCTCGTTTAGTTTAAAAGATTCTATAGCAACCGTTCAGTTACATCAACAGATTCTTAAAATCATCCAGTACCAAACAGTATGTCAAAATAAGCCCATTGGGTATCTTTTGGCCCATGAATCATTTATTTAGCAGGAGATCGTTTTCCGTCTCCGCGCAAGGGAGAGAGAATATTTGTGAACTGGAGCAACAGAGACAGGTTACACTGTATATCTGTGTCATAGATTTATCCTTATTTCGTATGAGTTTATCATCTAATTCGCAGCGCATTAGTTACAATAATTATACCACGATTGGTTGTTTTGGACAAGGCTGAAGTACAATGAAGTGTTACCTGTTATTTTATTGTGCTCTACTGCTCGCCTGCATTGTTGGTGCTTTTGATACAGATCAAATAGTGTTTGAAGATGATTTGACATATTACAAGGAGCGTCTTGGTGTTGCTGTAAAAAATAGTTTAAATGGGTGTGTATATTCTGATTGCCATATTAAGCATGTTACGTGTCCCAAGGGCAAAGTACGTGTCGGAGATATTTGTATGCCACAAGTAATGAAGAAGAATAAGCACTGAAGAGGGAAAAAAATAACACTATCAACGAGTTCTGTTATATTTCTTGTAAGTAAATTATAAATATGGAAAATGACTTATTATTTGGATTACCTAATACAGGGGTTCCCAATTGTTATGGCCTCGGAACCCTAATTAACGATATTTTTCTTGGCGGAACCCTATTTATTTTTTAATTAGTTGGGTAGCTTCGACTGCAAATACAATGACAGGACCTAAATATAATAATTTTCATAACTATCTCCAAGGCCATATCCCACAGGTTAGAGCAGAGGTATAACTAACGCACCCATGATTAGCCAAAGATACTTCGTCCCACAATGTGATAGGTAGCAAGCCTATCGCCAACCGGGCACTGCCTTTCTTTCCGGGTATAACCGGGCAACGTTGCCTGGGACTAAGTGGTATATTTATTTCTTTTAAATTAGATTTGGTCAATTGGAAATAAGTAACATAATTTGATTAAAAAAATTAATTATTTACTTATCTCATAATCGATCTTTTATATTATCTATATATATATATATATATATATATATATATATATATATATATATATATATATATATATATATATATATATATATATAAATTAATTGCTGTTCGTTAGTCTCGCTAAAACTCCAGAACGGCTAAACCGATTTGGCTAATTTAGGTTTTAAATTAATTGTTGATGTCCAGGGAAGGTTTAAAAGGTGAGAAAATATAAAAAAATAGGAGTAGTTAAAAAGGCAGAACAACGTTTGTCGGGTCAGCTAGTCTATATATATAAAAATCAATTAACGATACGTATACGCTTAGCTTAGAGGAGACAGCAAACGCTCTTTTGCATACGTTAATTCCGGATGATAACCTAGAGCGCGATAACAAATATCATCGTGAAATTAGATCGCAAGTTGACGTGATACCTGTGTCCCCCTTGTCGGGCCTTATAACGCTAGACGCGTTAACAACTTACCATCGAAAAAAGCCCCCGGAGAAGATAAAATCTCAAATTATATGATAATACATGCGTGTTTAGCGGCCCCGGACTCTATTTTAAAAATAGTAAATCGTTGTATTGCTGAAGTAGTTTTTCCCAAAATATGGCGCCAGGGATATCTTAGATATAAAATTATTACAAAGTCCGGTGACAAGCCTACGGATGACCCTAAATCATATCGTCCCATTGCACTTCTGCCTTCCCTTGGTAAACTGTTAGAAAGATTGATAGTTCCTCGACTTCTACCACAAGGGCCCACGTTAAATAAACAACAGTTTGGAGTTACCGCCGGAAAATCCACTATCGATGCAGTGCTGTCTATGAGAAAAATGGTAGAATTGTCACGAAACAATTATGTTGTAGGTATTTTTTTGGATATTTCTGGTGCTTTTGACAACGCGTAGTGGCCGATGTTATTGTTGAAATTAAAAATAAGGGGGTGTTATTCAAATATATATAAGCTAATTAAATTGTATCTAGAAAACGGTCATACGAAATTACAGCTAGGGCATTACGCTGTGTCTAAACGCCTTACTCTAGGCTGCCCTCAGGGGCTGCCCTGTCGTTGGCTCACATTAGTCTTAATTTGATCATCAACTGGGGCTTTGCGCCCCATAAAACGTTTTACTTATTATTAAAAGATTCGCTCCTATCATCTTCTAGCATAAAAATAAATAATAGCATAATAAAGAAAAAAGAATCGGTAATATATTTAGGTTTGGTCATAGAAAAAAATTATACGTTTATAAATCATATTAACTAACTATATCGGTGAAAAGGCTAAACGGAATTTCTTATCCTTTGCGGGCATATCTACTTCGACATAAAGATAATTTATAATGCAACGTATTTAGGTTGTATTTGTTATGCTTGTTCAGCGTGGGTTGATAAAGTTACGAGCGGTGCGATCCGGTGCAAACTACTTCAAAATCAGCGTCTAGCACTATTTCTATGCAAAGCATATCGCACTGTAAGCTCCGAAGCTTTACCCGTTTCGTCAGGCGTCTTAACATTAGATTTAGAAATTCAGCGTCGAGCTTCAATGTATACAATTCTAGGAATTTTTATCAACCCAGAATTTATCAACTCGCAAGCTCACACAAAAATACGTCGCCTTTTTAATCCCGTAATCGACGTTACTAATGAATTAATTGATGAATGGCAGTCGCGTTGGTCTTGTTCAACTAAAGGACAGCATTTATATAACTTTTTCCCATGCGTCCGGGATCGCTTAAGTAAAACCTGGATAGAAATAGATCATTGTGTTGCACAGTTTCTCACAAGCAATGGTAATTTTAAAGTTAAATTATTCTCGTTTAAATTAGTTCCTTCTCCTTTTTGCAAGTGCTCTACATTAAACTGTAGATATGAACAAACTGCACATCAAATTCTTTGGGAGTGTAATCTTTGACAAAACGACCGTCGCCAAATGCTTGATAGTATCCAATGTATATCCGGTGTAATTTATTACTCCGACCTTGTGGGTACACGTGGGAACTTCCGTGCCTTCAAACGATTTTGTCACACTTACTACTGGAAGCAAAATTAAGTAGGCCATTCTGGTAGGTCCCTAATTTCCAAACTTCCGTGGTGCAATAGCAATCAGGCTTAACCTGATTGTAAAAGTCTCATTTCGAAGCATTTTTATGCATTTAACATTTTGCTGTCACCTGCTAAAAAGGGAGGGAAACAGGATGTATTTTCCTACTCCTATATACTTCTGATTAATTTCGTTGCGGGATCCAAGACAGCTTAGCTTTTCCCCAGGGCACCCTGAGCTCGCAACTCAGAGGTTATCAGGACGGTTGTCGCTGTTGATTCTGGTTTACAGAAGTTACAGTGGTGGGAACGAGAGGTGGGCCCATTGCCCTTATAAATATAAAAATCAATTGCTGTTCGTAAGTCTCGCTAAAACTCGAGAACAACTGAACCGAATCGCCTAATGTTGGTTTTGAATTAATTGTTAAGTAGTTAAAAAGGCAGAACAACATTTGCCGGGTCATTTAGTTATTAACAAAGTAATTCGATTATACTAATCGTTCTTAATAGCTAATCGCTAATTCACAATAGGGAAAAAGGGTTAGTGATGGGTCGTGTATATAACGTCGGCGTTGACGTTACCAATGTAAAGGTTGATGAGGTGAAGGAAGAACGAGGAAAAGGAAAGATTTTTCCAGCCAGCCAAGGTGTTTTTCGAAATGAACTTAAGCAGTTGGTCACCTAGACCAACTACTGCGAAACCACCAGAGTGCTCAGCCAGAGTTTAAATCAAGTGGGTTAAGAGTCCGCCCTAAGTGTGTCTCCTGTGAGACCGAACCTCAGCTGAGCTGAGAGCAGTATCTTGACGGTAAGTGGGAGCGTAAGTTATTTTTGGCATATCATAAGATAGCAAGCAAGCAGATGGCTCTCTAGTGGAAAGATAATTCATCGCCTATAGACATCAAAAATGTTAATGGTGCGTTACTAGTTGCTACCCGTGTGGCGGCTGACATCAGGATTGTAAGTCATTAATGACTCTAGACCGCCGTCTCGAATGTTGGCGGGCCGAAACAGTGGTGACGTTTGCGTGTAAATTGCCTAATGTAGGTTTTAACTTGATAAGATTGGGTAGGAGAGCCAAGGTGTATTTATACTAATATTATAAAATTGAATTGGTCGAGTGGTTAGCGACCCTGACTACGCAATCGACGGGGCTCGGCTTCGATCCCCGACAGGAACAAGCATTTGTGTGATGAGCATAGATGTTTGTATATTTGGGTTTGGATGTTTATTATGTATGTAACAGTATTTATATACCTATGTATTTCTATGTATTAGAATCGTTGACTAACACCCACCCATCACACAAGCAAATAATTTGCTTGTGTGATGGGTGTTAGTGTTGTGTTTGCTTTGATAAATAATTGTTATAGTATGATTTAGGATTCACTTGATTTTTACCTACGTAGTTTGCTTGTCCGCTAGAGGGAAATGAAAGTTATCACACGGCTGTCATCGTAACTACTAGGTCATATTTTACAACCCCACATTGGTTCGGGCTCTCTTTAAAGAATAGAACATCTTATTAAGAGATCGGCTATGCGAGTCAATACCACCGTGGCTACTAGTGTAGGTGGTAGAGTTCTCCAGTGCAGATTTTTTTATATTTTCGAGCTGCATTACAAAATTTTTAGTCTCCCGCAAGTAAACTTACTTTAACTCACTAAGAGTAGCCTATGTGCTATTTCAGGTCATCATCTACCAAATTTCATCCAAATCTTTTTAGTAGTTTTAGCACGATTGAGTAAAAAACATCCATCCATCCAAACATCTAAACTTTCGTATTTATAATATTAATACAGATAAAGATAAATTCAGACTTCACTTTGCGGAAATCGATAAAATCCCGTGATCTTTTAAATGCCTGCCCTTGCGGTGTAAACTGTAAAGTCAATGGAACAAACTCACCGTAGGGCGGAAAAGAAAAGAAAACATCGACAAAATTAACCACCCTCGTCCATCACACTTCCATCGCAACAGTAGCAAGCGCAAAATAGACATACAAACTGAATGAAAACTTCGTTAACTGTAATGTTTACCTAAAATATAATATAAATGTTTAAAAATATTTAAAAAAAAAACTTAAAGTATTAAAAATATTAAAAACAAAATAAAACATTAAAAATTTTAAAAATATTTTTAAGCAAAAAAAGAGGATTTGATTTTTGAACCCTCGCTCTTGCACCAAAGCCAGGCAGTGCTCTGACTACTCATAACTCAGCTACGTACTGACGATTTAATGTCTAATATAATATACCTAATAATAATTTTCTTTTATACACATATATAAATACTAACAGTAAAATTTTACAAAAATTTAAAGATTTTATTCGCATATGGAAATCTTCTTTTCTTCGGACATTATACACATTGTGATTTACGAATGTGCAGCAAAGAAATCTCTTCGGGGATATGGGTGTGAAAATAATAAAATTTTTTAAAGATTACTTTGGCATGTGATATAAAAATGGCATTAATTATAGTATGGCCATACTTATATCACATGCCAAAGTAATCTTAAAAAAAAGTATCTTCACGCCCATATCCCCGAAGAAATGGGCAGAGGTACAACAAGCGCACCCACGATTAGCCGAAGATACTTGGTCCCACAATGTGTCCCACAAAGCTTATCGCCAACCGGGCACTTTTCAATCCCGGGCAACGTTGTTTTCATCAGAAAACTGAAAAAACACATGTTTTTAATTGCCCGACCCAGGAATCGAACCCGGGGCCTAAAGTAATCTTAAAAATAAATTTTGAGTTTAATTCTAATTCCAATAACATACTTACAACTTTTCGATCGTGCATGTTCTCACTGCATATAAAATTTTGCCGTAGAGTATGGTGTCTATAGCCATGGATTGGAAATTTATAGAATGGATGATACTATTGGATTGGAAATGTGAAAGGGTGATCTAAATATACTATCACTTGGCGATTTCATGCAACTGTGCCTGCACTGTGTCTGCTGTGCGGAAACCAAAGATAGGACCAAAAATTCTTTAATAGAGCTTAGATGTGAAACAAAAGGATAAATTTGTTAATAATATATTGAACACTATAAAAGTAGTTGTCTTATGTATCAAATAGGCGCAAATATTTCTGAAGAGTTCTTGATCGAAAAAGTGTATCAGTGAATCAACTAATCAAAAGGCCAATGAACATAATGCTGCCATATTAGAACAATTTAAGAAAAAATATATTATTGCTTAAATTAAAAGCCCAAGATTAATCAATCGATGAAACAACAAACTAATTTATTTATTTTTTATAGAAGAGGGAACGAACGGAGAGGAGGTTCACCTGATGGTACGTTATCACCGCCGGCCGTGGAGCCGACATGGAGAACTACACTAATACTAACGTCTTGCAGTTGCTTTGCTGGCCTTTTAAGAGTGAGTGAGCTGTTTTCTTGAAGGTTCCTAAGTTGTATCCTTTCAAAAAACCCTTAAGAAAGAAAACCTTTGAATTTGTCCTACAGTAAATTTCGGTGGCAGGAATCAATTCAAACAATCCCTCAAAATATTCAATGATAGATTCGGTAGAAGAGGCAGATCAAACGTGGCATACGTTTCTCTGTAACGCAAGTAATGAAATCGCTTAATAATATAAAGGAGAAATTATTGCAAATTTTCCGTGAAATGTTATATGGAACTGCTGTGATGCAACAGGAATGAAAGGTAGTGTAAGGAATAGGGCAAACTTATCCAAAATCTGAAATTATAGAAGACCACAGCGGCACAATAATTCACCCACTTCCACAACACTTTCTTCCACGTCAGAAGCAAAAGCAGTAACACACAAGTTATGTACTCAACGCACGTTTCACTTCGCAATCGAAGCATCTTCAGGAGAGTCGAATAGCAGTTCACTCTATGAAGGGTGAAGCATTAATCCTAATAAATAAAGGGAACTAATTTTTTGAGCTGTTATTTAAATATTCGAGATGTTATTATAATGAGTTCAAAAACATATTGAGTAATTATTTAATTTAATAGCGGTTGATTAATTATTGCGTCAGTATAACATGGACAGTAATAAAAAAACAATTAGTCAGTTATTTTATCATACAATGTCAATTCTAAAAATAGTTGAGCAGTCCAATAACTGAATGAGCGGTTAAAATGATGGAATGAGCGGTTCGATAAATAGTTCGGCAGAAAATAGCGAGCGGTGACACCCGAACTCAAATTAATTGAAAAGAGAGGTGTATGTTCGTTAGTTGGGCGGAAAATTCCCATGAAGCATTTAGTGACAGCATATGAGATTTCAGGAAAAGAGGCAACTTTTTGTTTCGTATTAAGGAGTAAATACCTTCTAGAGTTAGCTCAAGAGGTCTTACACGCGGACGCTACCTACAAACTAATCAGGCAAGGGTACCCTGTCCTTATTGTATTATTATATAAATAAAAGTATATCCACCCATAAATTACGTAACAAGTTAGGGGGAGGGAGGGGTTCGACGACCAATTTTACATTGTATGACAAGGGGTGGGGAGGAGTTAAAACTTTTGTGACATCACATTTTTCAAAATATAATTAAACATTAAATTTAAAAAGCCACCTGTGTAGATAAAAAAAATAAACAAATGAGATCATTATTCCAATGTAAAATTGCTAAAATGTGACGTCACACTAGGTGGGGGGTAAAAATATAAACCCGGTAAGCTTATGCATCTCATTTTCTCTATATGAATAGCAACATTCAATCAACATCTTCGCTATAGGTATACGGCTCCCCGTGTTGGTTCCGGGCTCCTTTGAAGAATAGACCAACTGCCGTTCTGCCAGGCATGTCGTAAAAGGCGACTGATTAGCTATGCAAGTCACTAACATCGTGGCTACTAGGTGGTAGAGTTCTGCATTGTCTCGCCCGGGTCTGGTACCACCGCCTTAATTATTCCTGCCTCAATAGCGTCAGTGCTTGTCACTGTCGTGTTCCGGTTTGGAGGGTAAGGTAGCCGTAAACATATGCATATGGCATTAGACCTCACCACAAGATAGCAACGCACCGTTAACACCTTTGGTCTTTATGACGATGGTTGACTCTTTCCATCAGGAGACTCATCTGCTTGTTTGCTATCTTATGATTTAAAAAAAAAGGGGTGTAAAGAAAACCCTGTCTGACCCGAAAGAGGCATACCTTTAGGTTGGTTAGTGGCATTACTGAAAAAAATATTTAAAATTACTTTATTTCTGAAAATAAAAAAGATATCGTTTTTATAATAAACACATTTTTACTTATATCTATCTCCCTAGAATTAAGGAAATATTTTAAAAATGACAACACCTTGTCGCTATTTGTTTCATTGTTTCGATTTGGCGGCTTTCTCACAAACACAGTGCGAAGGTGCGGTGTTCGTTTTTCGGCTTTTTACAAACGAACTTTAAACGCGCCGTATATCCTTCGGTAACATCCGACTTGCGCGGCATTCTTTGATAATAAAATTTACTTATTTGTAGGTGTTGTCATCCTTAATGTATGAAAATACCATTTGAGATTACTTTTTTATTGGGAAAACTAATTAATTAATATCCATAAAATAATTACACATATGTAACCGTATTACGGTACCAAATAACACCTTTAATTATCCGACAGGGTTTTCTTTACACACTGTATAGATGATGATTATTTTATTCAATGCAAGAGTCATCTATTAATTTTCTATCCTATAATAAAAGAAAGAAAAAATCAAAGAACAGTCATCTACTTAAAGGTTAGTTCGAGTAGGTATGTAGCGAGTTCACAACAACACATATTCGAGCCTGCGCCCCACAGACCTACAATAACGTTGAGCAATACTTTCATTATGCAATAATATTGAATACCTCCTTTGACTCCCAACGTTCAATAAATTGACTCAATAAAATTGACAAACCAGTCTGATCAATATTTTCAAGCGAGCAACATGTCTGACGACGAAGTTTTGGCGGCAACCATGCTGGTGATTTTGTTAAATAAATCTCACCATTTTGCTTAAATTTATGACATGACCATATATTAAACACCGTAACTGACCAAATGCGACAGCTCCAAACTCTTAAGTGAAAAATATTGCGCAATATTAAGCCTACACAGTGCAAGAAAAAAATATTGCGCAATAAAAATTAAACCCGCTCAAACTTTCGTTCAATCATTGTACAATCATCATCCATATTAACCGTAAACGGTGAATAATATTGCACAATACGTAATATTGCGCAATATTATTGTAGGTCTATGGGGCACCTAAGGACTAACAGTAAAGTGGCATTTTATGAATTAGGTCACTTGTTGAAGCATCGAGGTACGTGAGACTATTTCAATTTTCTACTATTGTCAAATGTTTTGCAGAGTTTCAAGGGTTAGAAACCATCGTAGGTATGCGCTTAAATTGACTTTATAGTCTAGCTAGTAAGTTTGATAATCGTATAATCGTACTGATTTACATATCAATAATTTGTGCATAAATTTTTGGTTAGATTGTCAAAATGCTTACAACTCTATTTTCATAGCTATAAAATTCTTTATTCAATGTTATTATATTTGAGTGTCGTTAGCGTGATCTTTAAAACCACTACACAAAGTCTATTTCAGAAAATCAAACTTATACGCATAAATATTACAATGGTATTCGTAAAATAGACTCTACGACAATACTATACAGTGTATTTTAGTCTGCGCTATTAAGAGCAAAATTTTATATGCAGTGAGAACCTGCCCGAACGAATTCAACAAAGTTGTATCTTAATAATTGGAATTGGAATTTAAATTCGAAATTTATATTTTATGATTACTTGGGCATGTGACATAAAAATGGCATTAATTATTATAGTATGGGTTTCTTTGCTGCACGTTCGTAAATCATATTGTGTATAATGTCCGAATGTTGTCAATATTTTACACAATGAGTAGGTAGGTATATGCGGCCATCAATTTCTAAATTGTTATATCAAAATAAGGGTGAAGTGTTAATTTTTAATTATAATTTAAATATCTAATCGAGAATCAACTAACTGATGTCTCAGAATGGGGTCGTCAAAACCTTATTACATTTAACCCCAAAAAGACGCAGCTCTGTGCGTTCACCGCAAAAAAAACACCCTTTGTCCTATCACCTCGGTTCGAAGATACTCTCCTGACAGCCTCAGCCAGTATTGGAATTCTGGGAGTCGACATATCGAACAACGTTCAGTTTCGCGGTCATTTGAAAGGGAAGGCTAAACTAGCCTCCAAAAAGCTTGGTGTACTCAGTAGAGCAAAGCAGTACTTCATGCCAGCCCATCGACTCCAACTTTACAAGGCCCAAATACGACCTCACATGGAGTACTGTTCTCACCTCTGGGCCGGAGCTCCTCAGTACCAGCTTCTTCCTCTTGATCGCATTCAACGTAGAGCGGTTCGAATCGTCGACGACCAGGCTATTTCTCGGCTTGACTCTTTGGCGTTACGCAGAGATGTAGGCTCGCTCTGCATCTTTTACCGTATTTATCATGGGGAGTGTTCCGACGAGTTGTTCGGACTAATGCCTGCCGCTAAATTCCACCATCGGACATCGCGTCAAAATTTAAAGTTCCATCCTCACCACCTCGATGTCTGGAAATCCACAACCGTGCGCTTTTGTCGACACCTTTTGCCTCGCATTACTCCTTTGTGGAATCTATTACCCTCGGGGGTGTTTCCGAATGGATACGACTTAGGGACCTTCAAGAAACGACCTTATTCATTCTTAAAAGGCCGGCAACGCAGCTGCAATACCCCCGGTATTGCGGATGTCCATGGGCGGCGGTGATCACTTACCATCAGGTGCACCATCTGCTCGTTTGCCCCGTCTACTAAAAAAAAAAAAAACTAATGAAATATTAAGAATTGTTAATTATTTAACATATTTAAATTAATATGTTTTTTGAGCTGAAAAAAGTCACCTTTATGATTAAGGTAAGATTAAGTCAATAAACTATTTAGAATAAAATATCATATAAGGCCTGACAGATATGTGTTATGTTTCGAAGCATTCGTGTTTGTGAAACTGAGCAGTGAAGTCAGAAGTGTCGTAATATATACCTACCTACAATAAAGCGTTGTACCTATTTTGTATCTTGGATTTTGTATTTAATATAATTTGATATTCCGACAGTTGTTGTTTAAATTAATAAATCTTATACCTTTTACGAAGTGGAACGAACACGAAGAAAAGACTTTATGCGAATAAAATCTTTAATTTTTGTAGAATTTGATTGTTAACATATTTTTAATTACTTATTTTAGTACTTATGTGTGTGTTTTTTTATCTCATAAGATAGCAAACAAGCAGATGTGTCTCCTGATTGAAAGAGTTAACCATCGCCTATAGACACCAAAAATGTTAATGGTGCGTTGCTATCTTGTGGCGAGGTCTAATGCCACATGCATAAGTTTACCGGCTACCTTACCCTCCAAACCGGAACACGGCAGTAACAAGCACTGACGTTATTGTGGCAGGAAAAGGTAAGGCGGTGGTACCAGACCCGGGCGAGATAATGCAGAACTCTACCACCTAGTAGCCACGATGGTAGTGACTCGATAGCCAATCGGTCGCCTTTTACGACCTGCCTGGCAGAACGACAGTTGGCCTATTCTTCAAAGGAGGTCGGGACCAATACGGCGGAAAACGTGTGTATATTAGATATTAAAAATATTATATTTCTGTGTTTAACAGATCATTTGCTTGTACAAATTAATTATGTTACGGAAACTGGCTGTAACTCTATCACATAGTTATCTAGTAAGTGACACGTAGGTATTAGCATTCTCTCACCATTACAAAGTGCCTAGCAATAAGGTCGTTTATTAAGGGGATTTAAAATTAATGTACAGTGGCTCTAATTGTTGACGACAGAACTATTTTTAACCGCTTTGATTCCTTGCGTTACGGAGAAACGTATGCCACGTTTGACCTGCCTCTTCTACCGAAAGAAAGAAAGAAAGAAAGAAATCATTTATTTGCCAGAATATGGGAGTTACAAGTTATTAAAATTTGACTAAGTTACCAACATATTCTACCATGATATGGTGTGCGAATCTATCATCGAATATTTTGAGGAACTGTTTGAATTGATTCTTGATAAAAAGTACTAAAAACTACACGCCGTGGCAATTTGTGAACTGTGGCGGCGAATACCGTGTAGGCATAGAATAATAACGCATAGAAACCAAGTCAACCCGCGCTATATTAAGCCATTTCAAAGAAGCCTGAAAAGGCTTCTTACGCTCGCCGGCCGCTCAGACATATGACACGTGCCACAAGAAGTACAGCTCTCGCAATTTAAAAAAATGTGAGTTACTGTGTGGTGAAAGTTTGTCACCGTGCTTCATAAAAGCGTATTTAGGACTTGAAGAACCCATTTCACCGATAAAAATTACTTGATATCGTATATTTTTGTATAAAATCAAAACAAATAAATTGTAAATATCTAAGTAGAATGATATTCAAAATGTTGCCAGCCAAAGAGGAAAATATTCTACCACGTATTTGTTTTTAACTATTTTCCTTATAGTTAATAACGTCTGTATTCCTGTTTAATGTGCGATATTACATAGCCTGGACTTTGCTTTTGCATAAAAAATATTTTTTAAGTGTTGGGTCTTACCATCATCTAGCACAAATATTACAAAGCCGTTTGTCAGACCAATATTACAAAGCCTTTATTTGTGTATAATGAGGACTTTTAGAAGGCAAAAAAATTGTTCCAACTAGCATTCTAGATGCCGTAGTGATCATCTGAAAAATACTGTCACTGCCAAAAAGATATTTTTTTTTAATTTTTCTTATGATCGTACGGCACTATTTCGTAATTTGCTTAGTGTCAAGTAGTTTTATTGACGACATTTTCGAGTTTTACCGACGAAAACATGTCGGGAAACGTGCCCTTAAGTCGGTCTGCGCCTAATGTCGGTCTCCTAATATATTTATGCTGATAATTAAGTTTCAATTCTTGAAATCAAGCTTGAAATTTGTGTTTTTTTTATATAAGGTAGCAAACAAGCAGATGGGTCTCTCCTGATGGAAAGAGTCAACCATCGCCTATAGACACCAAAGATGTTAATGGTGCGTTGCTATCTTGTGGCGAGGTTTAATGCCATATGCATAAGTTTACCGGCTACCTTACCCTCCAAACCGGAACACGACAGGAACAAGCACTGACGCTATTGCGGCAGGAATAGGTAAGGCGGTGGTACCAGACCCGGGCGAGACAATGCAGAACTATGCTACCTAGTAGTTGTGTTGCGAATGACGTCTTTGATCATATGACTGAGTATTAATACACGACTTAATTAATTTGTGTCATATACTCCAATGCATATATAGCACGTAGAAGCCAAAGAGTCGCCACAAAGAGCTGTATTGTTTCCGATTCAGCTAAAAACGTTAGAGAAGATTACGCACGGGGATTACGTTTTTCTGTATTCTAAGATCTAAACCAAAACAGTTGCGCACGAAAGGTGGTGCTCAAGTCGTGCACAGAGCCAATAGTAGCTTGACTCAATATAGTAGTCAGAAATATTATGTTAAGCTTGAAACATTTTAACTTTTTAAATTGATATCCTATTACTTTTTACCTTAAAGTGTTCGTAAGTATTGTTCCTGCTTACGTGCCCATCTGCTAACGTTCAAGCTAGTTTAGCTTTCACAAACATACACACATACACGCACACAGACATACACATAAAGCCACACAAGCATTTGCCAAGCAATGCGCAAATTTGTAATAACATTTGTATGGCACAATTATATTTTAGTAGATATATTTCAACAGGTAATGTCTGTTTTAACTTTAGAATTGCTTCAATCACTGTTTTTATAATTTCAATAATGTAAACTTGTATTGGCCATATTTTTATTTACGCTTGATGTTGGTTGGTTACCCCTGTTTGATTACTGAAATATACAAAAAATAAATATCTTGAGAACCTCTAGAACATTTCCCTGTAATTCTACTCATTTTACCTCACCGGGATAAAAATGTAAGTTTTAAGTTTTCTATATGACTAATAATATTATTGAAAGAGAAGTAAGTTTATTTCAATGAGGTAAAAATATTTTAAATTACAAATAAAAGCACAGAAACTAAAGAAACAAATATAAAGTTAAATGGCTTTGGAATATCATATTGAGAACATCTCGAATATTTCTTGGAATTTAAAATATTTTATGTAACCGAATAAAAAGTGTAAGTTTCAAGTTTATATTAAATGACTATTAATGTTATATGAAAGACTATTAGTTGTATACCGGTAAGGTAGATCTATTTTAAATACGGTCTTGGGAAAATATTTATTTGCTTGCAACATCTATTTGAGTCTTTGTGTGCGTGTCAACGCAAGTATTTACACGAAGGGTGACGAAGGTGTTGCGCACATTGATACGGTTTTGGCTTAAAATATGAACGTAAAGTTGAATGCAATTATCACTCTGAGCGTTATTACTCTAAGCCGTGTAGGTATATTAACATTATGACTTTATCTTTGTAATCTAACAACGCTATTTGTATACGAATGAATTATAGAATTTGCCTGCGATATAAAGATAGCCGGTATTTTTTAATTACTGTGCCCTTGCAACAAATTATAAAAAGCATTGACCCAGAAATTTCAGAGTTAAACTTAGAAGGCGCCACCTTTTATTACTCTGTGCGTGGTCAAATGCTATGACTTCTAAAACAGTTTTTTAACGATTCATAAATGTTTATAGTTGGCGTTGTTTAGAGATATTAAGTAGATTAGATTTTACAGCTGAGTATGAAATGTATTTGGGCATAGAAAATATTTATTGTCGTTGTAAAATACTTTTTATTTCAATACTGTTAATATACTGTTAGGTGCTTCGGGTTCGTTTTGTTTAAGAAAACACCACTCATATTAAAACCGTGTATTAAAACACAAATATACAAAACAATAAAATGAAATACGTAAATACACTGATTAACACTAATAACTCTCACTAGAATTAACCAAACACATTGAATCACAAAATAAAACACTTCTCGTATTCACTGTACTATATCACTTTACACTGATCGTCTCAAGAATCGCTGTCCAATCGCTATATAAAATTGCACTCTATTTGTCAACACATCCCTATTTATACCCAGGGTAAAATTCGACATTATTCCCGAACGTACTGAAATTATTGTATAAACAATGCTAATTGTAACAAATAACTGTACACGCTATTTTCACCCTTATGCCCAAAGTGATAAGATCAATTATGGCATAACTTTACTGTTTTAATATCTTCTTGAGAATCTGTGAAACTGCATGCATACATTTTTTTTTATGTCATAAGATAGCAAACAAGCAGATGGGGTCTCCTGATGGAAAGATTCAACCATCGCTTATAGACACCAAAGATGTTAATGGTACGTTGCTATCTTGTGGCGAGGTCTAATGCCACATGCAAAAGTTTACCGGCTATCTTACCCTCCAAACCGAAACACGACAGCGACAAGCACTGACGCTATTGCGGCAGGAACCGGTAAGGTGGTGGTACCAGACCTAGGCGAGACAATGCAGAGAACTCTACCACCTAATAGACACGATGGTAGTAACTCGCGTAGCGCATCGGTCGCCTTTTACGACCTGCCTGGCAGAACGGCAGTTGGACTATTCTTTAAAGGAGCCCAGATCCAACACGGGGAAAATATATCTGCGTAATCTCACTTAAACTTTTCATCCCCAAGTAGTCCATCCAAAATAGACACATAAAATATTAAATCTATAATCATATTTAAACTGTTTCCCAAATAAATTGAAATTATGTCAAACTAGCTGCAGCGTGCAGCCGGCTGCTTCATAAAAGTTTTTGGCAAATCCCGGGATATTTTTCCGGGATAAAAAGAAGTCTATGTGTTATTCTGGGTCTTCAGCTACCTACATACCAAATTTTATCGTAATCGGTTCAGTAGTATTTGCGTGAAAGAGTAACAAACATCCATACATACATACTCACAAACTTTCGCATTTATAATATTAATAGGATTCGGAGAGTAAAAATAAACATTAAATAAAAATATATGTTTAATGCGAATAAAAATGTTTAATGCTATAAATAAGAATAAGACTTGTTTTATTTACCACACAGTTACTATACATATACAGTAAATAACAATAACATGCGTAGAGATAAGAAAAAAAAGCCAACAAATGCAGTGAACAAAGAAAATAAAAATATAACACTTTAAAATACATCGATAGTTACAATTTATACAGCATATTTACATGCATTTTGTAAGATATTAAACTTTAAAGTACTAATTATCGTTAGAGTCAAGTATCTTCCAATTAAATTTGCTACGATCCGCGAAGCGAAAAAATATTTAAATATGTGATATAGTTTGATATGTGTTTTTCGCGATGGCACCAAACAGAAAGTCCTTGGTTTAATAAATGGATAAGACTCACCGATGGTACGTATAAAAAGAAGACCCCAGTGGCATAATTATCCATCCACATCCATCACACTTTTACACCCATGTCTTGCGTCGGCACCAAGCACAAAAGCACACAATTTATGTACGTACTCAATGCACGTTTCACTTCGAAACCGAAGCATCTTCAGGAGAAACGAACACTACTTTACTCTACGCGAGTGTAAGTAATACAGTATTACTTGTGTATATAGTGTAAGTAATACAGAGGTCTTTAGGATATTAAATACCTAGTACTCACGCAACTTTTCCCGCTGGTCCCATCTTTTCAACCTAAAATGGCAAAGTTAGCGCTATATATATTGACTGGACTATATGAATTAATGAAATATATTTTATTTGCAAGAATATGGGTGCTACAAGTTATTAAAATAACGTTAATAGTATAACGTTACTAGAATTTTATTATGTTAGCATCGTTAATTTATTGTGTGACACCAAATAATAGAAAGGGCCCCAAAACACGAAGCTTCCAAGAAACGGTTATCGGACACCTCGTAGAATTCGATACTAAACATTCGAATTTCGTATGAAAGTCAGTCGTGTTGTGATTCTTTGAAATTGTTGTATAGATCGTGGCCTGCAATATCATTGAATTGAAATGGAATTTGATGTATTTTAAAATTAGGGTAAAATATTCGATTTCATTCAAAATATACGATATTTGATATGCCATATTTGACTGCCCCGTTGGTCGAATGGTTAGCGATCCTGACCACGCAATCGACGGGACTCGAGTTCGATCCCCGACGGGGACAAGAATTTGTGTGATGAGCATAAATGTTTGTATTTCAGGGTTTGGGTGTTTATTAAATATATTCTAGTATTTATATATGTATTTCTTTGTACTAGTATCGTTGACTAACACCCATAACACAGCAAATAATTTGTTTACTTTGGGGTTAGATCAATAAGTGTAATTTTCCCGTGAATATTTATTGGAACGAAGTTCCTTACGGCAGGCTTGGAGGGGATAGGGATTTTGCTGCGCGACCGAACTGAAAAAAATGTGAAATATAATTTTAGATTAATCGACCGGTTTCGCTTTTTAAAGCGTCTTCAGGACGTATTATTACGTAGTGTGTATAGAATATTACGTCCTGAAGATGCTTTAAAAAGCCGGTCGAATAGTCTAAAATTATATGTCCATATTTGTAGTGAAATTAAAGTACAAGTGATTATAACCTAGTTTGGACTTATATCAAAAAGTATTGCATGGATTTACTTCAAATTTTGTATGGATATTACTAATAGGTCGGGTCAACAAATAGGCTACATATCACCTAAGGGGGAGGAGCTGTGCGGAGTAAACGAAGTCCGCGCGTACGAAGTTGCTGGCAACAGCTAGTATATATATTAACTCAATTGCTACTGAGTTAACTAAAGAGTAAAAATTTAAAAATGCTTTTGCCTCACTCGGAGATCGAACCCGGGTCCTCATAATCTGAGCCCCCCCCATCTTAAAAGGCTACACCTCGTATTCTAGGACTTACCCTGCTTGCACTCCTTAAACTCAGAAATACAAATATCTATGCTCATCAGACTAATGTTTGTCTCTGTCCGTAATCGAAACCGAGTCAGTGATTCTTAGTTTAGTCTGCTAACCACACGATCAGCGAGCAGACAAAGTTGCTATACTTATGTGCGGTGATATTTTAATGCTGTTTGCAGGCTATCTTTCGCTCCAATATGGAACACGACAGGAAAAAAACACGCTATTGCGTCAAAAATAGATACTAAGACCGAGCGAGACATTACGGAACTCTACCACCTAATAGTCTCGATGGTAGTGATTTGCACAGCCAATCGCATGCCTTTTACAAATTGCCTGGCAGAATGCCGAATGGTCTATTCAAAGGGGCCCGAACCAAGAACCAAAAATGTGGGAAAACGTGATATTGATATTTGGTGTGAACCCTTCCTCGTCAATTTTCATTGAAATTGTAATTGAGAAACGGGAATATCCTCCAAAATAATTAATTTTACGTAATACATAATTGATTTCTTAGTGATCAAATTATTATGAAATCTATTTCACACATTATAAAGTATATTTTAGAGCGTCAAATTAATATTAATATGTAAAAACTACCCCATAAAACAGGTTCTTTTTAATGTATGACTAGTAAATTTTGTATGTGTGTGTTGCCAAACACCGCAGGGGTTTGACATGCAAGGGGTGCGATACGTATTCAGGGGTGGCAACTTTAATTAAAAATATTCTTAAGTAAGATAGATGGGATTTTAAACCACTAATTATAGAAACGAGACTTAAAGTATATACTTACGGTATTGAAAGACAAAATTAAAGTTTAGTTATGCTAAGTGACCAGCGCAGTTTCGCCGGCGAACATAAGGTCTACTTATGTACTAACTTATTACTAACATATGGTCGATAGTTTTACATACAAACTCTCATCCCCCTAGGAATTAATTTAAAAAAGTTATAATTTTAAAATCTCCATGCCAAGTTTTATCAAAATCGGTTTAGCGGTAGCGGAAAGAGTAACAAACAGAAAGACTTTCGCCTTTATAATATTACTAGCTGTTACCCACGGCTTTGCTCGCGCATATTTATTTTAGAACTTATTAAACTTTTCTTTATAAGCTACTAGCTGACCCGGCAAACGTTGTTCTGCCTTTTTAACTACTCTAATTTTTTTCTATATTTTCTCACCTTTTAAACCTTCCCCGGACGTCAACAATTAAATCAAAACCAAAATTAGCCAAATCGGCTCAACCGTTCTCGAGTTTTAGCGAGACTAACGAACAGCAATTGATTTTTATATATATAGATTTTATTTAAAACCTCTATATAGACGAGCGGGTGACTAATATTGTATAAAAAATAATATTTACATATTCGTATCGTATCGTAAATAACTACTATTTATATTTTAAACGATATTTTTGTTATCAAAATTTTAGTAAAAAATGTAAGACTAACCTAATCTACCTATTATTTCTAAAGTTCCTATACTTTCTATATTTAATATCGTAACTAACTATACCTTAAACTAAAAATACCTATTGGTAACACACCTATCGAACAAAGTAACGTAATTATAATAGAAATTTTTATTTTACAGGAAACACCTAACCTAAAACTACCTACGACAATAATATTGTATACTAGCTGTTGTCAGCGACTTCGTCCGCGCGGACTTCGTTTACTTCGCACTGCTCCTCTTCCGTAGGTGATAGCGTGATAATATGTAGCCTATATGTTGACCCGACCTGTTAGCAATATTCATGCAAAATTTGAAGTAAATCCATGCAGTACTTTTTGAGTTTACACCGGACATACATACAGACAAACAGACAATCAGACAAAAATTCTAAAAACAATATTTTTGGTTTCGATAGCGATTGTAGATCACGCCCCAAGTATTCTTTTAAAAAATATTCAATGTACAGTTTTGACTTTCCTACGATTTTATTATATGTGTAGAAGATAGATATACCGAACTATATCCCAAACGAAATTTAACCCAAACTAAATATATCTATTAGAATTGCTATGTGTGTAACACACCTATATAATTAACTAACGTAACGTAACGTAATAAAAAATGTGTGAGCTGGTTGACCCTGAAACTTCCCGCTAAATTGAGGTATTTTAAGTTCAAAGAAAAAAACTATGCCTAAGCATAGAGTTAAGAGTTAGAAGAGTTCAAAAATGTAAACTTTTTTTTAAATAGTAGTTTCTCACTGTTTGAACAGATGTATATTTTTTCAAAATTATGAATGACTTTGATTTTTCGAATAACATTCAACGCACGTTTTAAGTTCTAAAATGTTTTATTAGGTAAAAATGTCTAAGAAACGCAAAAAAAAATTATATTGTTTTTATACATAGATTTATTAATGAATAAATCCCGTATTTCCCGTAATCCCGAAGTTTTTTAAGCAGAAAAGCTGAACAAATTTTAAAATAAATCGGTATTTTTAAAATTGTCCTTAAAATAATTTTAAAAATGTAATAAATAAATAATATAAATAAATAAATATTCATGGGACAAATTACACTTACTGATCTAACCACAAAGTAAGCAAATTATTTGCTTGTGTTATGGGTGTTAGTCAACGATACTAATACATAGAAATACATATATAAATACGAGCTGAATCGGTTGAAATTTTCAGGAAGTTGAGTAGAATCCAATGGAATTACGTCAACGGCATTTCGATTGGTCAAGCCGTTCAAAAGTTATGAGATGTTTACATACACATAAGCTCACATACACACACATACACCCATACAGACATACTGACATCATCGTGAAAATAGTTGAAAGAAGTTCCTATGACCTCAAAATGTGAAGTGTTGTGAACTTCTTGATCTACATACGTAACGTGAAGTTAAAAATCTGTTAATCGGCTAACCCTGCAGACTATCCCTGAACCTTCCCGCTAAAATGAGTCATTTTAAGCGGGAAGAAAAAGAACTATACTTAAGCAAAGAATTTTTTCAGAGTTATTTATAAAAATCTTAAATTTATTGTAAATGACTGATATTTCATTTCTGAAAAAAAAAATCAACACTTTTTTTCAAAACTTTTCGTTATTGATGAATCTCAAATAAACAGACAGATTTTGACCAAAATTACGATTTTTAGCCTGAAATTAATTTTAAAAATTCTAAGTAAGTTTGCTCGCAACAAAATAATATTTAAATATAAAACTTGATTCGATTTAATTTTTTGAAATTGCATTTGACATAGTTCTTAAGTTCTAAAATATTATAGAAAGTCAAAAAATGATCGGTTAAAAAATTTCGACGTTATTCCGAAAAAACACTTTTTTTTTTAATTTTCGTGAATTCACAAGAATTTTCATGCAAATATATTCAAGAAAAAAAGTTTCATATAAGATTTTTTCCTCTATGATATTTTAAAATTCAACCTCCAAGGGTGACCTTTTCAACCTTAGAGGTTGAATTTTAAAATATCATTTTTCTAATGGATGCTTACGTCATAAGAGAAATACGTGGCTCTCCTGATGGAAAGGTATATTTTTTTAATTTATTTAAATTTATGCACAATTAAAGTACAATGGATGACTTAATGCCCATTGGCATTCTCATGACCTTACCATATGACTACTATATGGCTATGGACACCGAAGATGTCAATAGTGCGTTAGTACTTGCATTAGTTTACCGGCCACTTTACCCTCCAAACCGGAACAACTGGAACCGAGCATTGACGCTATTTTCAACTTTCCACGAAATCCTGTATGTAACTTTTGTAATGCCAATAAACTAAAAATAGTGTAAGGAATGAAACGAACTAACCAAAGGTTTGAAAATTGAAGGAGAACCCAAAAGCACAATAGTCCATCCACGTCTACCACACTTTCGAAAGTAAAAGCAGAATTACACAATTTATGTACTCAACGCACGTTCCACTTCGTAATCGGACTTCAGGACAGTTAAATAAAACTACACTTTATAAATGTTGAAGCATTAATGAAAAGTGGCGCAATTTTCTTTTATTTAAGAGACGCTCTCCTAGTCCATTTACTTGCTGGAATAAATAATATAGGCGTATAGAGTAACAAAAGTAGCATTGTAGTTAAGTAGGATAAGGTTAGGGGCCCTGCCCTTATCCTACTTAATACTGGGCATAGGGAAAAGTCTCCTTAACAGGCTTGAGGTTTGCTAGCTTCGGGAACTGGTTGCTCCATCTTATTCAAAGTTTAGGCAATACTGTGGGCTGAATAAAAACTTTATATTTTAATATTTTGTCTATTTATTTACATTAACGTTTATTATTTGTTTTCATTAATGTTTTTACATTGAAGTACGATAGTATTAGGTAGGTACAACGTTTACGTAAACGCCAAACTATCAATATGTTTGATGTTCCTAGCTAGTTCATTAGTTGGATGTTTATCACCGTTGTAGGAAACAATGCTGTCGACAACGGGTGACGTTAACGAAATAACGATGTGCATCGATAATAAAAAAATAACAGAAACGCCCATATATATTTGCGAATATGGCATTTCAAGCTCACCACACGGATAGCAAAGAACCGTTAATATCTTTGATATAGGCGATATTTAAAAGGCTAATCAAGAAGACCATTTGTATGTTTGCTAACCTCTGATGAGGCTGGAGCTATTAGTGAGTGCGAGAGATTTTGTACTCACTAATTGCTCCAGTGTCACCAGTATGACCACGCAAAGCCGAAGTAAAAGTATTTAGTTACCGTCGCTCATAAATTCAGCATGTGCAATGTATATTCCATTACAGATGCCTTTCTCGTAATTTATTTCCAGTAATGCTTAGCGTCAATAGGTTGAGAATTGCAAAAGGCATTAAGTCATTGATTATACTAATATTGGAATCGAACATATTTAAGATCTCGTATCACAAGATCTCGTATTATTAGCTATAATTATTCTGTTTCTGTAAATTTCAGTGCGCAATAAAGAGTATTTATTTCACAAGCTTTAGTTACCATACTCCTCTGAAACGGCTCTACCGATTTTGAAGAAATTTTATATGTATATTTTCTCAGACCTACTGAGGTCTGAGAAAAGGTTGTTATCTATTTTATATCCCTAAGTGATTGAAATGGTCCCTCAAAAAATGGGGTATTTTTTGACAAAAATGGTATTAAAAAATCCTAAATTTTCACAATTCTATCATCAACCTGGACTTTTAAATAGCGATATTAGTAATCAATAATTTATATGGTAAAACAATATTTGCCGGTCTAGCTATGAAATAAATAAACGGGTCTAGCCAAACGTACAAATCTGTGTAAATTGCAATAGACACACACACTGAATGTATAAGGTCATCCTATTCATTGCCTTCATTTGCTCTTGTACAAAAATGCCTGCTTCTTCCATTGCCGTTCGTTATAACGATGTTCTTGGTAGAAATTTGATCTTGTGGTGAATCTGCTCTTCATCCTACTAAGTATTTTAAATATTGAAAGGTAAAGCATAAATTGTGTATGGAAATTAAAAACTTTGGATTACATTTAAATGTATTCTTCATTATCATATAAAGTCACAATATGTTTATTATTATCTTCCCCTTCTGACCTCTCTCGATCACTCTCTAAGTTTTTTTTAGTGACTGGCTTAAGTGTATCAACGTAAACATCCCAAAAAAGTGATATGTGATTCTTTGTTAGCTTTCGCTTTTGAAATCCATGACTAAGAGTCCAAGTGCCATCCGGGGTTTGCCATATAATACCAACCATTTTAGCTATATTCAATTTATCTGACAGATCTTCAAGAAGTTCTTCTTTATTAGAATTTACTGGAAAGTTTCTCAGTAAATAATTCAAAATAGCATTTGTGTTCACGGCCTCCTTCCACATTGTAAGTTCTTTTATCGCTTGTACGATCATTTCTGGAGATACCTCACAGTGCCGGCTAGCTATCAACTGTCGAAATTTTGTTAGATTCCTACTTATGCACAAAGGTGACAACATCATGCTTATTGATCCAGCTTGAACGCTTGCAGATTCTACTCTTTGAGTATTAGATCTATTACGTCTAAATTTCCTCTTCATTCTTTGGCTAAGTTTTTTTGGCTTCCTTTTACTTGTATGTCTCTTTTCGAACTCGTATATTCGTTTGCAACATCTATGCCCACAATACTTACAAGCACTACTTCGAGAACTCGATTTAGATGTTATAGTACTTATTGATGATGAACTAAATGCATTTTTTCTGGATAAACTAAAATTCTCTTGCTTTGGTCCCGGATTTGCTTTCTTATTTTTAGTTTTACGTTTTGGTGTTATTCGCTTGGGTTTCTCAATTCGTCCTACTAAGGTTTTATTTTTCTTCTTTTTTTGCTTTTTGGGTCCCTTTTTTCCTATTGTTGGAAGATGTACCTGTTTTTTCGTCATTTCCATATTTTTAAGAACACACAACGGAATACAAGTAGTGCCCGTTGTAAATTCTTTGTTATCAATCCAACCATTTTCTTCTAGATATCTCGTTTGATGTTTAAGTTGCTTACTACAACAAGGTAGTTGATCATCTTCAACACTATCATCAGTCATATTTTTGAGACGCTAATAATAATTTCATTTAGGTACTTTGTGCGATTGCTACTAACAATCTTGTTAGAATTTCAAACAAAATGTATATAAAAAATTAAAAAACTGGGTTTTCATTAAGACTTCAATGGAATATTTATTGTTACCAAAGAGTATACAAATTATTACACTAAAATTATAGAGTAAAGAATAGAGCATAGACCTGTGGCAAAGACCAAAAAACAATAAATAATTGTTTTTTCTTTATTTTTTTTTACCGTGACAATAAATATTTTTCATAATATGACAATGAAGTTTAAGGCGCCCCATAGACCTACAATAACATTGCGCAATACTTTTATTGTGCAATAATATTGAATACCCCCTTTGACACCAAACGTTCAATAAATTCACTCAATAAAATTGACAAACCAGTCTGATCAATATTTTCGAGCGAACAATATGACTGACGAAGAAGTTTTGGCGGCAACCATGCTGGTAATTTTGTTAAATAAATCTCTATAGATACAATTCTATATACTCAAGTAAAAACTCCCATTCCTTATCTTTTATAGCATTCTTGCTCGCCATTTTGCTTGACACGACCGTATATTAAACACCGTGACTGACCGAACGCGACCGCTCCAAACTCTGAAGTGAAAAATATTGTACAATATTAAGCCTACACAGTGCAAGAAAAAAATTATGCGCAATAAAAATTAAACCCGTATTATTTAAGAAATTCATTCAGTCTTTGTGCAATCTGCAATATTAACCCTAAACGGTCAATAATATTGCACAATACGTAATATTGCGCAATATTATTGTAGGTCTATGGGGCACCTAACGTTGACCGTAGGTGCACAATTTATGTTTCGATTCGACATCTTTCTATCGACATATCGATATATTTGGAAAGTTCCTCTTCATTTTTTTGTTATCTGCTTTAGTTTAGGTACAAAAAATAAAAATTAAATTTGTAGTAAAATATGTAAAAATATATAAATATGGGAAAACATATGTAGTAGTGTTAGTACATATTTATGTGATGCGCGCGCTGCATGGTACAGGGCCGTAATAATTATAATTAATTACAAAGCAAATTTAATTTTTATTTTTTGTTCCTAAAATAAAGCAGATAACAAAAAAATGAAGAGGAACTTTTTTGAGTAGATTTTTTTTTTCTACAACTTTTACTTGAAACTTTTTTCTATTTCCTACCGTTATTAGGTTATTTTAAAAAAAAGGCATTTTTCAACCCTTTTTTTATTTTTTTCATCCCTTTCCCCTAAATTAAAATCAAAATTTCTTTCATAATATCATTATTTAAGTATTAATGAACACATTTTTACTCATTGCGCCAAAACTGGTCAGATTACGGTTTCATTAAACTTTTTACTGGACTAGATAGACAATTATGCATGTGGCTTTGGATAGTAACGTACCATTAACATCTTTGGTGTCTACAGGCGACGGTTGACCCTTTCCATCAGGAGATCTATCTGATTGCTTGCTATCTTATGATATAAAATAAATCTATAGTTCTGTGTACATAATCAAAAACAATTAATATCATTACGTAACTATTTGCTAAAAATATAGCATGTTTTATTATTATAGATATCATATATGTATATCATAGATATACATATATGATATCTATCAAAGATAAATTGGTTATTACATTTCGGAATCAGCGAAATTTGTGAAAAGTCATCCAGACATATTCCAAAATACAAAAACGAATACTTCAAAAATCTTAAGAATAACAAATAAACTTCTTTTTAAAAAGAATCCTAAAACGACGTTTTATTTAAAAAATTGCTATGCAATGTGTATAAAGATTTATAATGCCCTTCCATCTTAAGATCACTTCTTAGAAATAGTTTCAATAAGACTTTAAAGAAGTGGCTAATTGAAAATAATTTTTACTGTGTATATGATCAATTTAAAAATAATTTAGTAATAGCTAAGAAAATGAAAACACACTAAACATGTTTTAAATATTACACTATGTTTTTTAAATTAAATATAATTTTTGAAGAATTCAATTCTTTTCAAATAATAATAAGAAATGTATAATAATAAGCTTTATTGTAGTATATTGTAATATAGGGTATATTTTAATAATTATTCCTCATTATTTGTATAAAATTAATATCTGTTTTATTGTTTAACGCCTTACACAGTATTATTTTTTTTAATTAATATTGTAATTGTATTGCACGCCTACAAGGCCAAATATTGTACCTATATTACACCTATTGAAGCGAGACAAGCCTGAAAGGATCCTGATGTATGGCTTTAAGACATGTATGTATGTGTATGTAAAATAGTGCAAATAGGTACTTTTTTATTTTTGGCATTTAAACCGAATTTCGGGCGAGTGCCGAAGTTCGGCTCAAGCTGCCGAAATTTGGTTAAACCAAATGTAAAATGAATTTCGGCCCATCCTTACTATTTACGAGTGATTTTTTATGAGGCTTATGTTATTATTGAAAAATAAAAAAAAAATTGAAAAAAAATCACTAATTACTCTAATTAGTTTAGGTTTCCGAATAGGTTTCTACATTCGGTTGCATTTGGGTGATTCTTCAAAAATTTGTTCTCCGTATAATTTCCATGGTACTTTTGAAATCGCTTAATTAAATTAAATTACTCAAACATTTCAAAAGTTAATGCAAATTTAAAGAACATATAAAAATTCGACACGTACTGGATGTATACTTTTTCTAAAAAAAAATATAGAACATTTGCGGTCCATGAAAATTACATTATAGACCACGGAAATGACCCAGTAGGTAAAATTTTGCTAAATACTGTATCAGATATGAAAATAAGATTAGATAAAATTTATTTGGGCTACTATGAACGACAGTAATATACATTAAAACGATATTAGCCCAAATTTTTCAGCGACTCCTTTATTCTCAATTTCTCCTCTCCCCTAAACTTAGCGCTCAGCATGTTGTTGTTACTGGAAAATAACAGTAAGTATACCTACAATTTCCAATTATACGAGTATTATCAAAACTTTAAACGCGAAACTAATGTGAAACTTGTGCTTAAGTTAGCTTTTAAGTTAATTTTTAGGCACGCTTCAAAATTTTTCAAAATGTTTCTTTGAAAATGGTTTTTTATTTTAATTTTATTGATTGAACACACTCTTTTTAGGGTTTCGAAGTAAACCAGGAACCCTTATAGTTTCGCTATGTCCGTCCGTCCTCAGTCTAACTTACAGATCATTAGTACTGAAAAGCTATAATTTGATATGAATATACATATTAGTCACGGCAACAAAGTATTATTATTATATTGAAAAATATTTTTTGGGCTAAGTAGATCCTGTTCGTGTAAAGTAAGGAAGTTAATTTTTTTTCGTGCTCCCCAAAATGTTGTGTATAAAAAATATTGTAAGTTTGTGATAACAATTTTTCGATTAATGGACTCCTTTACAAAATATTAAGCTTTAAAATGCTAATTTTTGTTAGAGTCAAGTATTCCCCCCCCCCTCTGCCAGCTAATCGGTTGGTTTCGGTTGAAAAAAAAAAGATCCTCATCGCCGTATTTACCGACATGTTAACGATTATCGACTATACCTAACGATAGCCGGAACCGAAATCTTTAGGTGCTCATCCGAGGCATGGGATTGGTAATACACCAATCTATAATCTAATATAATCTAATATAATCTCTGAGCTGCTACTGAAGTTTAAGACTTTCGAGAAAATCTCGAAAAACCTTAATACCACCATTGGGATCAAACTATGGGCCACGAGACAGCCTAAATGATAATGAGCTTTGGTATAGCAGATTTAAATAAAAAAAATAACTGACAAACAATATTCATAACTTAATCTGGCGATCGCATGAATTACAGTATAAACATTAAATATTTAATTTTATTTATTGCAAATAAAATAAAATAATTATTAAGTAATTTCCATGGGTTTTATGTAACTTTCATGGTGTTTTATACACAGAAATTACACCATGGAAATCACCAAAAAGTATATATTTTGAATTTTTTTGCCATTGGAAAGATATAAGCTGCTAGTTTGTTATTAGTTATTTACATTTGGGAGTTAGGTATAACACCTCAAGACCCGTTTACTAAAAATAGTATGATTACATTCTAAAAATGTGACATGGAAATTCCTAAAAATTAAGAAACAAAAATTGAAAAATTGGAGAACTGACTTTTGCACCAAAATGGAGGGAATCAAGGCCACGAATACTTCACCCATAAGCAGCAGCATAACTACAGAATCACAAAAACCAATCCCGATACATCTAGACCTCGCCAGTTCGTAGTAGTATCCATCGCAAAAAAAGAAGCTAAAATTTTGCCAAGTGTGTTACATACTTACTTATACTCATAAAATAAAAACTTTCACTCCAATAGGATGGAAAATTTAACCAGAATATAAAATGATTTGTATGTTTCAATTTTGTGTATAAATCTGATTAAAAGCGTAAGTGAATTAAAAAATATCTGCGATTGACCAAGACGGTGCACGTGTTACGCGTGCAAAACGTGCAAAATTAACCGGATTTGAGGTGTTGAGGGTAAATAATTCCTATATAAATGGTTATTATACAATAAAATCTATATGACACGATGCATATAGAATGTATAAACATGTTATATTAGATTTATGCAAACATTATTTGTTTATATAGGAGATAAAAGCCTGTTACGCTCAAAAATTGTACTCCGAAGAATGACCCATTTATAACATAATGCATAACCAATATTTATGTAATAACTAGCTGCAGCGTGCAGCCCGCTGCATTATAAAAGTTTTTGGTGAATCCCGCGGGATCACCTGATTTTTTCGGGATAAAAAGTAGCTATTCCAGGTCATTATCTATTTGACACGAAATCTTGATGATGAAGTTATCGATAGGGACTGCAATACCCCAGCTCATTTAATTTTTGCGATTGAGATAATAATAGCTTATGCGGTGGTACCATATACCCAGGAGAGATATTGCGGAACTTTACCAACTAGTAGTCACGATGACACATATGTGTCATCGTGACTACTAACTAGTTGGTTGTTGCTTGGCTATATATATAGCCAATCATTCGCCTTTTAGGGATGGCCTGGCAGATCAGCAAATAAACTTTTCTTCAAAGCCGGACCCATACGGGAGAAAAGTTATTGTAATAATAATATAATAATATTCACGGGACAAATTACACTTACTGATCTAACCCCAAAGTAAATTATTTGCTTGTGTTATGGGTGTTAGTCAACAATACTAATACATAGAAATACATATATAAATACAGAAATATATTTAATAAACACCCAAACCCGGAAATACAAACATTTATGCTCATCACACAAATGCTTGTCCCCGTCGGGGATCGAACCCAAGCTCTGTCGATTGCATTACATTTAGACCATGCACAGACTATTTATCTTGTACGCTTTGTTGATGTCACAACTCATTAGTCAAAAAAATGTTGAATCAAACCCAAGCGTCTATTCATATTTGTTCCACTCTACTCACCTTACAGGAAAACCGACGAGATGATATGTTTTTTTTTTCATTTTAATTAATAAAACCGTAAAATTTAGTAATATTCCTTGCTTTAGACAACCCTAAACCAAAATGCCTATACAGTCTGGCGACGGTCGACGCGCAGCGGGGGCGAAACGATAACTCACACCAATACAATACCACATGACGTACTTGCATGTATGTGTAGATGATTCGGTGTAAATTGTAAAGAATTTTTTTTTCATACATGCCTAGTACCTACACACATATATTTACATCAGATTTCTTACAGGGTATGCACAGAAAACCAAGTTTTTATATATTAGATGTAAGATTCATATTTGCTCTTACAATGCAAAATTTCACATTTTTCGGCCTCTTTAGAAAAATAAATCAAGTGCCTTGCAGCTAGGCCTTTTGAAGGGGGCGGGAGAAGGTTAACACGTATCATTAAAATCGTTACTTCTTATTACTTTGCCGGCCTTATTCGATCCTAATGATTTCATCATAGCCTATATACTTCACAAATTACACACATATGTCACTGCTTCAGCTCGACAATTCTAGACGCCAGTCAAGGGTTATTCACGTCACTACGAGACTAAATTCTGATGCTACTCTCCCACTTATCGTGTTAATTTTTGGATAAATAAATATAGGACATCAGCTGAAAACTAAAATTTAGCACATTCTTTTTTGTATTTAAAACTAAATATCACCATATAATAAATAATAGTTTAAAAAACTAAAAAACACGCTTTTTATAGAAAACCGAACTAAAAAATAGAAAATAAATTTTAATAAATTTAAATTAAGAATAGTGTCAAAAATTTCAATAATTATAAATTAATAATAGTGTGAATAAAAAAAATAATTTTATTTTAAAAAAGCGTGGGGTGCATGGTGTCAATAGTTATAAATATTTTATTGACAGATATGAGTAGAGTGGTTATCATTTCGGTAATATCTTAAAAAGCACCCCACGCTTTTTTAAAATAAAATTATTTCTTTATTCACACTATTATGAATTTATAATTATTGAAATTTTTGACACTATTCTTAATTTAAATTTATTAAAATTTATTTTCTATTTTTTAGTTCGGTTTTCTATAAAAAGCGTGTTTTTTAGTTTTTTAAACTATTATTTATTTTCTACTTTTTAGTTTGGTTTATTTATAATAGCTTGTTTTTTTAATTTTAAGCTATTGCACGACTCATGATGCGAAGCATCAGAGAGTGCTTTACGATCGAAAAATTTTTTTCATATATACATATCTTCACGCCAGATCCCTTACGGGGTAGGCAGAGAGAACCGAGTGCCATACATCACGATCCTTGCAGGTTTGTCTCGCTTCCTCCACATTCATCACTCTTTTCATACACACACGCCGGTTGCGAAGACTCTTGGCCAAGGTTAGGTTACACAAACTTGGCCCAAGTTAGGGTGACTCTAGGCTTGGCCAAGGCTAGGTTATTCAGTCTTGGCCCAAGCCTGGGTAATCATTGGAATGGCCAAGGCTGATTGCCCAGTTATGGCCCGGGCATAGGACAATATAGGTTTGCCAAGATGGGCTTCCCAATAATGTCCCAGGCATGGCCCCATCGTTCGACTCTGGGGCTTCCTGTATGGGCTACTATTCTTTTATCAGAACTATTTTTTTTAACCATTTTGGTTTTGTAGTTTATTAACAACTAGCTGCAGTGTGCAGCCCGCTGCATTATAAGTTTTTGGTGAATCCCGCGGGATTATCTAATTTTTCCGGGATAAAAATAGCATATGTGCTATTCCAGGTCATCATCTACCTGTGTGCCAAATTTCGTTCAAATCCGTTCAGTAGTTTTTGCGTGTTTGAGTAACAAACATCCATCCAAACATCTATCCAAACATCCAAACTTTCGCATTTATAATGTTAATATAGATTTACTACAGATTTACTATAGATAAATTAGTGTATTGTCATCGGTTCTCGATAAATCTACAAAGTTTGAACGAAATCTGGCCGTTTAAAGTGGGTCAAAATCGTGCCCAAAGAAGTCGGTTATAAACAAACATACAAACATACAGGATCTTAGTTAGCACCAAGCACCAAAGTGCTCGTCGATACGAATCAAACGAGCCCAAACTCGATAGAGTTGTGTCATTAAATTACTGAGCTCCTATGACCACCTTCTGGCTTCATCATTGAACCCTGCAAGAACCTAGTTACCACCAAGCACCAATGTGCTCGTCAACATCAATCAAACGAACGCAAACTCGATAGAGTTTTGTCATTTAATTACTGAGCTCCTAGGGCCACCTTCTGGCTTCATCATCGGACCTTGCAGGATCCTTGTTACCACCAAGCACCAAAGTGCTCGTCAACATGAATCAAATGAGTCCAAACTCAATAGACTTTTCATTCTACCTAGTCAATAGTCATTAACCGATTTTTAACCATTTAATTATTAAGTTCCTGTGGTCACCTTCCGATTCAGATTCATCAGATCCGCTGCATGTCATAATAAGGTTTCATTGTCATTCCATTAACATACGTATACAAAATTTCAGCTCAATCGGTAACCGGGAAGTGGATCAAATTTACTTACGAGATTTGATTTCAAACATCGAGATAGGTACAATAAATAAAAAATGCTCATAAAACAAAAACTACTGGGCCTACCTGAATCAAATTTTTATGGGACCAATTCGAAACTATTCCGCATCAAACAAAAAAAGAATCACGTAATTCGGTTCAGAAACCTCGGAGAAATCGGTGTACATACATAAAAAAATATATACCAGCCGAATTGAGAACCTTCTCCTTTTTTTGAAGTCGGTTAAAAATGGAATAATTTTATCAAAATAGTGTATTGTCATCGGTCCTTGATAAATCTACAAAGTTTGAACGAAATCTGGCCGTTTAAAGTGGGTCAAAATCGCGCCCAAAGAAGTCGGTTACAAACAAACATACAAACAAACATACAAACAAACATACAAACAAACATACAAACAAACATACAAACATACAGGTGAAGCTAATAAAAAGCGTGTAAAAATCATGTGGAAGATTAGAAATATTATTAACAAATTATTTGGTTTAGAGATTTTTTTAGCCTGTTTTCGGAATTTATATGATCGAGTAAAGTACATTATATCATGTAATGAGTTAGCACATTCTTTAGATTATATCTTCAGGTATATCGTGTAATTTAATTGTATTTAATATAAATTGTAAAATTGTTAATTAACAATCAATACATAAAAACGTGATTAAACAAACCAATTTTTTCCCGTTTGTCGCGATACCTCACCTCAAAGATGACGATTATATCTTCAGGTATATCGTGTAATTTAATTGTATTTAATATAAATTGTAAAATTGTTAATTAACAATCAATACATAAAAACGTGATTAAACAAACCAATTTTTTCCCGTTTGTCGCGATACCTCACCTCAAAGATGACGTTATTTTCCTAAATGATCAATTATGATAATTCGAACTTATTAAACAGAGATAAAGCCATTTCTATATTTTCAGCGTTGGAATGCATGCAACTTTATAATATTGATTGTTTATTTAAAATTTAAGGGTATAATCTAAAATGTGCATTGAAAATAAAAACATTGGATTAGATTTAATAGTATTCTTCATTATAATATAAATTAACAGATTTATTCATTATTCTCTTCCCTTTCTAGCCTTTTTCGGTCACCCTCTTTCTTGGTGACTGGTTTTAGTGTATCAACGTAAATTTTCCAAAAAAGTGATACATGATTTTTCGTTAGTTTTCGCTTTTGAAATTCATGGCTTAGAGTCCAAGTGCCATCCGAGGTTTGCAATATAATACCGACCTTTTTAGCTATAATTAATTTATCTGAAAGATCTTCAAGAAGCTTTTCTTTATTAGAATTTACTGGAAAGCTTTTCAATAAATAATTCAAAATAGCATCTATATTAACGGTCTCTTTCCACATTGTAAGTTCTTTTATCGCTTGTACGATCATTTCTGGAGATACCTTACAGTACCGGCTATCTATCAACTGTCGAAATTTTGTTGGATTCCTACTTATGCACAAAGGTGACAACATCATGCTTATTGATCCAGCTTGAACGCTTGCAGATTCTACTCTTGGAGTATTAGATCTATTACGTCTAAATTTCCTCTTCATTCGTTGGCTAAGTTTTTTTGGCTTCCTTTTACTTGTATGTCTCTTTTCGAACTCGTATATTCGTTTGCAACATCTGTGCCCACAATACTTACAAGCACTACTTCGAGAACTCGATCTAGATGTTATGGTACTTATTGATGATGAACTACATGCATTTTTTCTGGATATACTAAAATTTTCTCGCTTTAGTCCCGGTTTTGTTTTCTTAATTTTAGTTTTATGTTTTGGTGCTATTCGCTTGGATTTCTCAATTCTTCCTACCAACGGTTTACTTCTCTTCTTCTTTTGCTTTTTGGATCTCTTTCTTCCTGTTATTGGTAGATGTACCTGTTCTCTCTTCATTTCCATATTTTTAAGAGCAAACAACGAAGGAGTACAACTAGTGCCAGTTGTAAATTCTTTCTTTTCATTGCAACCATTTTCTTCCAGATATCTCGTTTGATGTTTAAGTTGCTTACTACAACAAGGTAGTTGATCATCTTCAGCACTATCAGTCATATTTTTGAGACGCTAATAATAACTTCCTTCACTTTGTGTGATTGCTATTAACAATTTTGTTAGAATTTTAAACAAAATGTACCTATATAAAAAATTACAAAATTGGGTTGTCATTTAGACGTAAATGGTTGAATTTAGACGTAAATGTATTGCAAAGAATATACAATACTACTATGTATTGTTACCATTGACGTGTATAATATATTATAATGTCAATGATTGTTACGCTAAAATCATAGAGTAAAGAATAGATAATAAACCATAGACCAGAAACTTATAAACAAGGAAGTTACATTCTACCCGGAATGCTTACACGCGCTTCAAAATCGTTCCGAAGAGTACCACGAGATGAGTGGAGTGTGTCTCTTTCTACTAAATAAAGCGCCAATCGCCATATATAAGTGTATGCCATGGGTTATGGTATAGGCCATGCGTAGTTTGCAAATTACTACTAAGTAATTCTACTAATTTGAGAAACAGTTTTTGCATTGCATAAGTAATTACGTAATAATTAAAATAAGCACATTTTAGAACTCACTATGTTAATTACAATACATTTTATGCTAATGTATTTATCGACGTGTATGAATTAAAGGGATTTAACGATTAGCGAATATATAAAAATCTACCATCAGCAGTTTTATTTTAACACTGGCAATTGTAAGAAAGGGACAACATCCACTCAAGTCGTTGTCTTGCTCAGAACGTTTTCCCCCTCTGTTAAGTAAGAAACAAATGTCAACTTTATGAGTAACGAAATAAAGTACATTTTTATTTTTCAAATATTGTTTCGTAACAATTCCAGTTATCATATATAAGTTCCTTGCTTATAAATAATTAGTTTTTCTTTATTTTTCTTTTTCTTACAGTGACAGTAAAGGATGTTGCTACTTACAGTTTTTTTGATGATTTTCTGTCTCTGAAGAAATTATTTTTTTGCAAATATAAAATAAATATATCTTTTACCTATTGTATCTATGACCACACTTAGATACTAGTATTAGTAGGTATATTATATTATAAATGGGAAAGTGTATGTGTTTGTTTATTTGTCCGTCCGTCTTTCATGGACAGCGGAGCGACGAATTGACGTGATTTTCTGAGTGGAGATAGAAATGAAGGGATGGAGCACTCTCCATAGGCTACTTTTTGTACTTCTCCGAATTTAACGCGAGCGAAGCCAAAGGTTAAAGCTAGTTTTTTTACCTCGTTTAGTATTTTTACCTCGCTCAAATGTACATTTAAAGTTACGTAGACAAAACATATTTTCGTATGTTTGTATTAAAATACATTGATAAAATCTAATTTTATATTATGTTTACAATTTACAAAAACAACAACAAAAAATGACATTAAGACCCCATATAGAGGTCTGGTTCCGTACCAAAGTCGGTTATTTAGTGCCTTGTATAGGGTCACAAAGAAACAGACGGTTTTCCTCATTGTAAAAGAAGGACGTCTTATGTACGTCGCAGTCAGATTGTGTAGGTATCTCGGTGTTATATAAATGCCGTTGTCATTTTATAAACGTAAACGTTTGATTAAAATTGACATTGACAAATGATGATTTAAAATGCATAAATGTCAGGCGTAAGCTATGGCATCAACGAAGCTATAAAGAGCACCGTTACGCGGAGCTCCTTTTCCAGATGTGGAATCTAAAAGCAACCTACTACCTACATTATAATTAACTAAGAAATCAGTTCTTAACATTGATATAAAAAATCCAAGATACACAGCCTCAAACAAAACTGACACTCAAAACTGTCGCTAATTTCACGCAAGTAGTTACAGATATGGCAAAAATATATGTCTGCATATCCAACGCGACGCGATTCTATTTAAAATGAGCGCATAATAAAAATTTGCGCTCAGTTTTAGAGGACGTTTTTGAGACACTGATTGTGTATCTTGTAGGCATGGAACATTTCATAAATAGCTTGCGACATATTACATGTTATGATTTGTCGCAAATCACATTTGGTTTGTGATGTTTCGCACTCGTTGAAATCGCATCGTTCGTAAATGTTCGGAGTATCATCGTATTGACATCGACATAGCCAGCGAGTAGTGACGAATCGTGCGTGTTGTGTATGATTACGACGAACGAAGCGCTCGCTCTATAGGTAGTATTTTAAAAATAGACTTTAAAGTAAGTGAGTTAAAGTATTAATTTCCTTGGAATGATTTGTCGCAGATCTAAAAATCACTTTTTTGTTTACGTACATGAATTAAGTCTTTCGTTATTTCATAATAAGGATTTTTAACGACGTCACAGGTCAGTGATTCGAGCACGGCGTTCGAACTGCGACTTATTGTGATTTGTGTATTTTCGATTTATATAGAAAGTAGTAATATTTATCGTAATAATTTTAGTAAATATTTAGACTGTTCTTAGTGAGTAGGTACGTGTATAGCGTTAGTATAAATAAGACCAAAATGATAGTCTAAGATCCCAATAGATATCGACTTTCACCGAGCTGGTTAATGGATCTAACATATTTTTCATGTAATTTAATATATCAAAAAATATGTCACATATGGGTTGCCTATCAAATTTCAGTCCAGGATATTTTTAATTAATTTTTGAAAAAATGTTTTATTTTTAAATATTTCACCGGTGTGGTTAATAAATAAATTTTACACCAATCTAAAGTATGCAACCCATAGTATATGCAAAAGTTACGTTGCCTATTTTTTCCTGTCACAGCCCTTGGGTTGCCAGGTATGAACAGGTAGGTAAGTTGATACTAGTAACCACGCCACCTTCATTGACCACGCCAGTGCAACTGGCGTGGTCAATGGAGGAAAATACGTGCATACTTTCGATTGGTGTAAAATTTATTTATTAAATGCACCGGTGAAATATTAAAAAAGAAATTTTTTTTTCAAAAATTAATTACAAATACCCTGGACTGAAATTTGATAGGCAACCCATATGTAACATATTTTTTGATATATTAAATTACATAAAAATATGTTAGATTCATTAATCAGCTCGGTGAAGGTCGATCTCTATTGGAATCCTATACTATAAATACAATGAGTGGACTTATATGGAATCATTATGAAAAAATCCCAGGAAAAATTATGGCTAAATGTATATTATGTAAAAGAGTATTCATACAAAACTTCCAGTACACATCTAAAAAGACATTTGAGTTTTACCACATGAGGTCCCGGGTTCGATTCCCGGGTCGGGCACATAAAAAAAGTGTTTTTTCAGTTTTCTGAGAAACACAAAGTTGCCCGGGATTGGAAAGTGCCCGGTTGGCGATAGGCTTGCCACCTATCACATTTGTGGGACCAAGTATCTTCGGCTAATCGTGGGTGCACTTGTTGTACCTCTGCTTACCCCTTCGGGGATATGGGCGTGAAGATACAACATTTTTTAAATTCCAATCAAAACAGAGAAAATTTTGTTATGATATGATATATATTATGATAACTTTTTTTTAGATATACATATTAACTTCTAAGTCTGCCTCGTGTTATAGGAGTAGCCTATTCGGCTCAAATCATGAGGTCCCGCGTTCGATCCCCGGGTGGGGCAAAAATGTTATTGAGGTTTTTAGAACCAAAAATCATATGGTATACTGATATTTCGCATGCGAAATCATTGTGATTTTTTCCTTAATTTCATCGAATGATAATGATTTAAAAGTAGCAATCATTTCCATGCCTAGTATCTCAGATTTATCAATGATCTATTATAGTCGCCTCTGTGGTCTAGTGGTCCAGCGTTGGAGTTGACCACATGAGGTCCCGGGTTCGATTCCTGGGTCGGGCACTTTAAAAAAAAAGTGTTTTTTCAGTTTTCTGAGAAACACAAAAGTTGCCCGGGATTGGAAAGTGCCCGGTTGGCGATAGGCTTGCCACCTATCACATTTGTGGGACCAAGTATCTTCGGCTAATCGTGAGTGCACTTGTTGTACCTCTGCCTACCCCTTCGGGGATATGGGCGTGAAGATACTCCATCTATTATACATATAATAAAATCGTAGGAAAGTCAAAACTGTACATTGAATATATATTTTTTTTAAATACTTGGGGCGTAATCTATAATCGATATCGAAGCCAAAAATATAGTTTTTAGAATTTTTGTCTGTTTGTCTGTATGTCTGTATGTATGTCCGGGGTAAACTCAAAAAGTACTGCATGGATTTACTTCAAATTTTGCATGAATATTACTTACAGGTCGGGTCAACATATAGGCTACATATTATCACGCTATCACCTACGGGGGAGGAGCAGTGCGGAGTAAACGAAGTCCGCGCGGACGAAGTCGCAGGCAACAGCTAGTTCTTAATAAACTAGCTATTTGTATAACACCACCTACATACTTTTAACTATTTGTTTAAGCAATTTGAACAATATGCATGCTGCGACAAAATGACAACATTTTTCAACATCTTTGTTACCTGACTGCGTCGTTCGAATATGGAAAAGTATAGAATTTACCTGCGACATATACAAATCATCTAGTCGGCGGTTCCAGCTTTCGGTTCAGGTGGGTCACATATACAAGAGCCGATCCAGTCTTCGGTTCAGGGGGGTCACATATTTCAGTTCAGGTTCAGCCATGATAGGCTTAATCTTAATAATAAATCCATACCTAAGCCCTACCTAGCAAGGGGGGGGTCATGACCCCCATGTCCCCTCCACCTTGATCCGCCCTTGGAAGTATTAATGATGATGCATAGGTAAGTATCTAAGGCTTTCACTCCCAGTTTTCACAAAAACAACCACATTTCTTACTCTTAGACCAAAGTAAAATTTTACTTTTTTACCAAAGTTAATTTTTATGATGTAACGAGCTGCAGGGTACAGGTAGTAACATTATAATACAGACAGAACCAGGAGGGTGTGTGAGAAACTTCCAATCATTAAAAAATAGATCATCCATTCATTAATTGAAAACAAATGGTAATTAGCCCCAACTCCAACGACCTGGTTGTATTAACGGCCAGTACTGATTCCACGGCAAGGGAGACATTAGACTCGAAGCCATCTCCCCACTCTCATAACGAAAGCGTGAGAAGACTACGACGAGTCGTATCACAATTTTTTTATCATTCCGTCATACTTTTGCTATAGTATCTACTCGCTCACGAAAAAGTAAACTCATTAAAATCCTTTATTGTTCATTCCTACGTGCGTAGTGTTCTCGAATATTGTTCGCGCCCTCAATACATGCTTTATATTAATAGATTAGAATCCGTTCAACGTAAATTAGTGAAAAATATGCAACATAAGTGTTATAAGTTCGATGAACGAAGATGTAAAAGACATCATTTACTGCCACTTTATGAGAGAGAAAGCTTTGCTGACTTCACCATATTGGTCAAAATAGCGCAGAATCAGAACTCCCCGGGTCCCCTCAGTAAAATCGCCTTATCTATTCCTGCCGCAATAGCGTCAGTGCTTGTTGCTGTCGTGTTCCGGTTTGGAGGGTAAGGTAGCCGGTAAACTTATGCATGTGGCATTAGACCTCGCCACAAGATAGCAACGCACCATTAACATCTTTGGTGTCTATAGGCGATGGTTGACTCTTTCCATCAGGAGACCCATCTGCTTGTTTGCTATCTTATAATATAAAAAAAAAAATCACAATAACTGGTTCTGTGTGGTACCGAAACTCATATAATTTTTGTTTTTGAATGTATTTATTTATATTGTTGTGCTACTTTTCTAGCATTTCTAGCATTCAAGCTAAATTCAAGCTAACTTAGTTATAATATGCGAAACCAAATAAATCTTTTAACTCCCATCACTACATAGTATAAAACAAAGTCTCTTTCTCTGTCTGTCCCTATGTATGCTTAAATCCTTAAAATTACGCAACGGATTTTGATGCGGTTTTTTAATAGATAGATTGATTTTTCAGGAAGGTTTTAGTATATAAACCTTTTCAATATTCCCACGGGAACAAAAGCTACGCGGGTAACCACGGGCAGGTCGCTAATTGTAATATAATTAAAGTATGAACACTGTATGCTTTTCTTTTTTCTTTTTTTATATTAATTGGATAGGCAAACTGGGAGACGTGCAACCTAACGGTAAGTGGTCGACGTCGCCAATGAACATAAACTAGTTTACCTGGAACTAGCCCAGGAACTCATTTATGTGTTGTCTATCCTGAGACATAAGGTATTAAGTCTCGGTGCCAGTAATTACACTGCCATTCTCTCCGAAACGAAGCAAAGCTGTTTCAAGAAACAAGCAAGTTTGAAATAAAATAGTATATTATAGCTATTTTATATTATAAAATACTTTTTGTAATAACAACTAATTATGAACAAAAAAAAATATAGCCTATGTTACTCGCTGATAACGTAGCTTTCTATTGGTGGAAGAATTTTCAAAATCGGTTTAGTGGTTTAGGCGTGAAATCGCTACAAACAAACAAACTCACTTCGCATTTGTACCAGTAATATACGTAGGTAGAGGGATACTTACGTGACATAAATAACATGTCGGGCGCTGTAATTCTGCAGACGGTAACGCGAGTTACAGTCAGCCCACAAACGGGACGTGCAAAGAGGCGAGTTTTGTTTTGTAGCGTTTGTCATTTATCTTGAGAGGACGTGCGACTGTTGCCGCGCCATGTTTTCCTGACTATTGTTTTTCATATGACTTTATAAAGCAGGAGATTCTCTAATCAACATTCGGCATTCATTACCGCGAAAGTGAAATTGGGTAACTTTTCAGGAGAGATATAAAACCGAATTGTATCTAATTGACATTAGATTATTGTTAAATAATATTAATATTATCATATTCTGTTGCTTGAGACAGTTAAATAACTTTGGTTTATATAGTTTATATAAATGCAAACATTAGATACAATTCGGTTTTATATCTCTCCTGAAAAGTTGCCCAATTTCACTTTCGCGGTAATGAATGCCGAACGACGATATGGTTTTTTATATTATAAGATAGCAAACCAGCAGATGCCGCTTTACACTGATCGCCCTTCAGTCCTCGACTTCTATTCGCCAACACATACCTATTTATACTCAGGAAAAGTTCGACCATGTTCCCGAAAGTTCTGAAAATATCACTAAAAATATATTTGTGGTTTCTTTATATGCTACAATGTAAGTTTAAAACTGTTTTTTAATTAATAATAAATTTAAAAAAACATGTTCTGTACTTTACCTTTTAAAGTACAGAACATATTTTTTTATTACACGGAGAATATAATGCAATATCAGTGGATACTATTATAATAGTAAGGTGGTATAGATAAATAGTGGGGTTGGAGATACCTTATAGAAACAACAACGTTTGCCGGGTCAGCTAGTAATACTTATAATATTCGCAAGACGTACGTATGTGTGAATCCAAAACATAGATCATCTTTATATTAATACGAGAAGGAAAATCTTTGGGCCCCTTTTTAAGACAATTGCGTGATCGGTGGAGTGTCAAATTTGGCACATTCAAGTTTACATTGCGGAGGACTGCAGAAACTAGGCATGGAAATGATTGTTAAATTAGATTACCTGTTATGTTGTTAAATATAATTTATATTTAACAGTTATATATTTATGTTAAATTATATCAGTAGCTTATATATATAAAGTAGTATAAGTTAAAAACACGCAGCTATTCAAGCTAGCGACCAAAAAAACGTCCTCTCGCTATATATAATAACAAGTAGGTATAAACATTTAAAAACGCGAAGCTCTCAAGCTAGCGACCAAAAAAAGTTCTCCTCTCGCCCTGAATAATATTTGTAATTGGTAGTTTTAGTAATACATAAAAATAACGTTTAACAGTATTTGATAATATAAATAACAATTGTTAATTGTTAAAAAAATTAGTACATTATAAATTTAATATGTTAATTCCTAAATAATCCATGCCTAGCAGAAAACTAATATATATATATATATATATATATATATATATATATATATATATATATATATATATATATATATATATATATATATAAATCAATTGCTGTTTGTTAGTCTCGCTAAAACTCGAGAACGGCTGAACCAATTTGGCTAATTTTGGTTTTGAATTAATTGTTAAAGTCCAGGGAAGGTTTAAAAGGTGAGAAAATATAGAAAAAAATAAGAGTAGTTAAAAAGGCAGAACAACATTTACCGGGTCAGCTAGGTTTTAAATAAAAAGCATTAGAAATACATTAAATTAATAAAAATAAATATTACACACACTATAACACTAATGTGACATACATGATATTATTATACACACATGTATGCTATTTTCTTTACGGCTAAAATTGGTTGTCAAAATCAAAGACCTACAAGTAGGTCTTTGGTCAAACTTAAAAGAGATTTTATTGGTTAGTCTGTGATCGAATTTCGGCCATAGGTTATCGCTAGTATGTATAATTGCCCAAAGTAAGAAAATAAATTAGATATTAGAAGATATTAATTCATAGATATGCTATTTTTTTATATAGATACTGAAATGTATTCATGTTATTCTTATCACACTAACACTTGTCTCTGTTGGGGTTCGAACCCGAACCTTATCGATTGCATAGACCGGGTCACTAAGCACTTACCAATGGGCCGTCAAAACACTTTTAAACATCAATTATTTTTTAAAATATTTGTAAAATAAATCAGTGTTGGTATAAGATTTACCACATTTCTTTCTTGTTATACATATTTAAATTCTCTCACAATCTTCCCGGGATTATACTTTCTTATTATATTCTTATAGAAAATTATTTAATATCTCTGGCAGACTTCACAAATTATATATTTATTTTTAAAGAAAAACCATTAATAAACTACCCGAGATTTTCTTTTTTATACCTACTTATATATCCTTCTAGAAATTACTTAACGTCCCTTGTAAAATATTCGGAATTTTTCTTTCATGTTAAATCTTCGCACAAAAATTGTTTAACATCTTTCACAAACCATCCTGAATTTTTTCTCGAGTGTTAAATCTATTCAAAAACCCGTTCCAGACTCCTCACAAACCACCCAAGTTTTTTTCTAATAAGAGAAAAACTTGGGTGGTTTGTGAGCGGATATTTCCAAAAAAATCGGTTACTTCTCTTATAATCTACGCTGAATTTATTTTTTTACTTGTTTAATCTTTCAAACAAATTATTCAGTATCTATCACAAACAACTCGGGATTTTTATCCTTCCAGAAAAATCACTTAACATCCCTCACAAACCGGCCGGCTCAAGTTTAACCTCCCTAACACCCCTATGCCACTTGTTGCGCCCGGCGTCACCGCTACTCGGCGCTTCGGACTTATTGTACCTGTTGTGGGACATTGTAACTGTCAGTTAGCGGAGATAAAAAACTTTTTGATGAAAACATTCCTTACATTTGAATTTTATTACGAACTCACTCATATAGTCTAAGATCCCTCTATAGAACGACCTTCAATGAACTGGTTAATAGATGAAAAGTATTTTATATCGAACTAAAGTATTTTATATCCAACTATTTATCGGCTCGACTGGGTCTGGTACCACCGCCTTACCTATTCCTGCCGCAATAGCGTCAGTGCTAGTCTCTGTCGTGTTCATGTTTGGAAGGTAAGGTAGCCGGTAAACTTATTTTTACGACTTTGCTTTGTACTACGTATCTAGTGATTACATATTGTGTCAATAAATATTGTAAATGGATTGACTAAAAATTTCAGTCCAAAATATTTTTTTTAAATATTTTATTGGTTTGGTTAATAGACAAATTCCATACCAATCGAAAGTATGAAGCCTATTGACTATTTTTTTCCCGTCACAATTTTTAGGTAGGCAGGCAGGTATAAATAGGTAAATCGATACTATTAACCTGCCTTCCCAAGAGTTGTCACGGGGAAAAAATAGTCAAAGTAACGTTATCATATTCTAATAGGCTTCATACATTCGCTTGGTATGGAATTTGTATATTAACCAAACCAGTGAAATGTTTAATAAAAAAAAAAAAATTTAATCATATTCTGGACTGAAACTTTTTAGTCAATCCTCTGTAATATATTTATGGACATATTTAATTGTGTATAAATTACTTTTCATGTATTAACCAGCTCAGTGAAGAGCGTCGTAACGTGGAATCCTATACTAAGAGTATATAAACGTCCATGCCATAAAAAACCTCTCTCATACTACTGACTGTTGGGGTACTAGGTAGTTTCCCTATATTACACTTTTTTAGTGTTTTTTTTTACCTGAAAAGGAAAAATGGGACCCTTATAGGATCACTTTATTGTCTGTTTGTTAAAACCCTTTTTCTCTGGAACACGTAAAGGTTTCAAGTTGAAATTGGTATCAAATACTCAAATCTATAGTACTTCTTAGATGTGAAAGATTCAAACATAAGTCAACGCGATCAAAACATATGAATATTTATGTTGCATATTGCGTAAGCAGTACTTCATGCCAGCCCATCGCCTCCAACTTTACAAGCAGTCTTACAGCACACGTAAAGGAAATAATTCGAAAACCGTAACTTTTTAGTTACATATCGTCGATGAAGTACCAATACCTCCTAAGTGTTGAGAATCTAATTTTATACCAGAAAAAAAACTGTTACAAATAAGGTTTTATTTATTTTGATCAACTATTGATAGTAACATAGTTTCCATTACATTACCTTTTTATTAGTTACTAAGGGATTTTATAGGCATTTAGTCTCTTATGAGATATTGATTCTAGACCTTAAAAATCCACTTTAATGTTGGGAGTGTAGTCGGTTGTCACTGCAGTTAGGAGATATTTCCATAAAATAGATACGAACGAATGAATTCTGTCACTTAGTAGATATTTTCACATAGCTCAAGAAGCTTATTGGTAAAGAAATTTTAGATATGAGTGGATTAAATCTATGCGAATATGAGTTTTATGTCTATTGTAATAAAAAAGTAATTTTGGAATAAATTGTCAGTTAGGAGGTATTGTTACTTCATCGACGATATCAAAAGAAACGCGATCCAAAAATATGTTTACCGTTTACCGGAACCCTCGATATGCGAGTCCAGCTCGCACTTGACCGTTTTTTTATTATAAGATAGCAAATAAGCAGATGACTATTGCCAAATTATGAGGTTCCATGGTTGGTTCCCGGATTGATTAAAATATTTGATATACAACCTGTGACTCAGAACTTCATTTGTGTGTTTAAAAAACATTGCTCCTTTTGCTTACCTAGGTAAATTATAATCTATGTTACTTCTGGATAGCGTAGTTTTTCAATGGTAAAAGAATATCAAAGATCAGTCCAGTAGTTTTTGAGTTTATTCGTTCTTTATAATATTAGTATAGGTTATCTATTACTTGCGATTTCGTTCGCGTGATCCAAAATCATTACTTCCTTTTGCTCACTCGGGTAGTCTATGTCGTGCCTTATAAGCTTCTCTATCTTTAAATAAAAACTTGCTAGGTGGTAGAGTTCCGCATTGTCTCGCCCGGGTCTGGTACCACCGCCTTACCTTTTTCTGCCGCAATAGCGTCAGTGTTTGTCACTGTCATGTTCCGGTTTGGAGGATAACGTAGTCAGTAAACTAATGCATGTGGTATAAGACCGCGTCACAACATAGCGACGCAACATTAACATCTTTGGTGTCTATAGGCGATGGTTCACTCTTACCATCAGGAGACCTATCATTTTTGTGTTATAGCACTCACTCCGTGCTTGGGAATCTGGAAAAACCTTAAAAACAACAAAGAAAAATATCGACACGCGGGATTTGAACCTGCGACCATTTCCCTAAAGCCGGGACGCTCTTCCGCTAAGCCTGTCGACACTAACAGGCTCGAGGCGGCGAAATTCTTCTTTGCTATATGATATTGCTGCGACGTAATCGATCATATAGCAAAGAAGAATTTCGCCGCCTCGAGCCTGTCGACACTAGCTCAGCGGAAGAGCGTCCCGGCTTTAGGGAAATGGTCGCAGGTTCAAATCCCGCGTGTCGATATTTTTCTTTGTTGTTTTTAAGGAGACCTATCAGCTTGTTTATCTTATGATATAAAAAAAGTTTCATCAAAATCGGTCCAGCCGTTCCAGAGATTACTCCATACAAATAGAACGACATAAAAACGTAAATTTTACAAATTATTGTTATATGGATGGAATCGTAAAAAAAACACATTACACTTGAAAAACCCTATTTTTTTATATGTATGGAATCGTAAAAAACATATTACACTTGAAAAAATCTATTTTCTTATTAATAGGGAATCGTAAAAAACAACACATTACACTTGAAAATACCTAATTTTTTCGAAATCAAAGACAGACATTTCAATTTTATTTATATGTTTAGATTAATGGTGTAAGGCGCTATAGAAGTTTTTGAGATTTTCTCGAAAATTAGAAAATTAAAAATCTCAATAGATGCTCTGAGTTTGTTGGTGTAGTGATAATACCCCGTGTCTCGGTGCAGTACTATTGGCCTCGATTATCGCTAAAAGTAAGCGATAATCGTTATCAAGTCGAAAAAATATGTCTATTAGGATCACCAGTTATCTCGCCAACGACAAATCGGTCAATCGTGATAAATCTTAATATCTATAGACGTTCATTTCACTCTGCCAATCCCACAAGGGAACCGGCGTTATGATAATGGAAAGGAGAACGGGATTTTTGGGCCCAAATGTAAGGGGTTGAAGTGTGGTTCAAAAAAATTGTACTATTTTTCTATTTCAAAGTTAAAAATCACTATCAACAGAAATCATGAAAATAAGTTTGTAGTATAAAAATTGTGTAATCGATATATTTATAATCGATATATTATGTAAATAATTTTAATTAAAATGGAAGCTCGTAAATATATGTAAAAGTGTATTCTTGATTAATATTTGATTTGATCAACAGTAAGTACCATGTTATTTTGCAAACCGTTTATATTATAAAAAGGAAAATATAATCAACACAATTTTAATAATCGATTAATATATTACATCGAATTCAATACAATTTAATGTCTGTGAATCTAATACAGCCAAGGAACTTATATACGATAACTGGAATTACTACGAAGTAATATTTGAAAAATAAAAATGTACTTTATTCCGTAACAAATAAAGTTGACATTTGTTTCTTACTTAACAGAGGGGAAAAACGTTCTGAGCAAGAGAACGACAAGAGTGGATGTTGTCCCTTTCTTACAATTGCCAGTGTAAATAAAACTATCTAAATGGTAGATTTTTATATATTCGGTAATCGTTAAATCCTTTTTATTCATACACGTCGATAAATAAATTAGCATTAAATGTATTGTAATTAACATAGTGAGTGCTTATTTTAATTATTACGTAATTACTTATGCAATGTGTTGTGCAAAAACTGTTTCTCAAATTAGTAGAACTACTTAGTAGTAATTTGCAAACCGCGCATGGCCACACTTAGATATAGCGATTGGCGCTTTATTTAGTAGAAAGACACACACTCCACTCATGTCGTGGTACTCTTCGGACCACAGACCACATACCCCAATAGACTTGTAATGTATAAGCGTAATGTCTGCAGTGCATTTGTGCAAATGCACCTATAAGTTTGAAAACAAACGCGCGTTCATTTAGTAGCCACCAGGCGGCAGACCCGTAAATTACGTCCGTAAAATAATAAAATAAAAACCAAAACATGCCAAATTGTGCAGTAAAGTGGTGTGGAAGTAATAGTCGCGTAAATAATTTTAAAAAAGATAACATCACGTTTCATCGGTAAGTTAATAATTGATTTAGTTTATTAATTAACTAAAAGAATATTTAAAGTATGTACGAAATGAGAGTTCTACTTATAATGGTTCTAGTTATAGTCGGTCCTTATCTAGCTCACTGTGGTTACGCATTGTTTCACTCTTACAAGAAATTGTCATATCTATGTAGGGATTGAAGAAAATCTATCGAATATCGATTCGTCGATATTGATTTACTACAATTAACTTGTTTTTGCAATATTGCATGCCAACTAAGGCCAAATATTTGAGACCAAATATATTTATTTATATTATAATATCCTTGTTACAATATTTGAACAATAAATGATTATGAATTACTAATATCCATGTTTTTAAAATTTATTTTTGAAGGGACTACTTCTGTAGACGCGGGCATGGGACAAATCTATTGAACTCGCCACAGTTTTACCTACACAATTTTTGACACTTGTATTTTTAATAATGAATATTAGTTCTAAACATATATATATATATATATATATATATATATATATATATATATATATATATATATATGTGTGTGTGTGTATGTTATTAGTGTGTTTGTTTATATTTATTTATGGTATTTATGAGTGTGTTTGTATTTACGTCAGTATGTGTGTGTGTGTGTGTGTGTTTTTTTGAATTCATAGTCAAGTTCATATATACGTGTGTATGTATATATCAGCATTCTATATGTCAGTCGTCGCAGTCCCGGGGACTATATATATATATATATATATATATATATATATATATATATATATATATATATATATATATATATATATATATATATATATATATATATATTGTTAGTAATCACTTTTCTCTGTTTAGATTTCCTGCTGATGCAGACACCAAAAAGATATGGATATGTAAAACTATGAGAGGTGAAGAATGATGTCCAACTGCAAATAGCACAATATGCTCTAAACACTTTACACCCGACTGCTTTATAGAAATGAAGTGTCGAAGAAAATTATTACTAGCATCAATTCCCACTCTTTTTTTGCCAATAGTGGTATGTGTTTACCATTACTCAAAATAAAGCATGAAGTTTTCATTTTGTACAATATTTAGGTATGTATATTTAATTGTATTTTTCAATAATATTACTTGATTATTTCAGAATACCAGCCCAGAAAATATATCTGAAAACGAAACTGTTCCTGTTCAGTCTCCTTCTTCCTTACAAACTGCAGTGAGTACCTACTAATTAAATGTAGTTATTTGAACAATCAAACATAGTTTTCATATTATCATCTTCACATTTTTGATAGCATGTATAAAAAGTCCTGTATTATTTTCAGGTTATCAACGATTCCGATCCATCTAGTAATTTTTATTCTAGAAAAAGAAATCTTTCTCCAGTGTATATGCTGCAATCATCAACATGTACACCACGAAAGAAAAAGCTTTGTCGTCGTATTATAGATTTGCACCACCAAATTGCAAACAAAAACAAAGAAATAAAGAGACTAAAATCTAGTAATAGATATTTAAACAAAAAAGTTGCTACCTTAAAAACTATATTAAAAGATTTAGAATCTAAAGATCACTTAGATGCTAATAGCGTTGCTATTTTAACTAGACTTGGTGTAGGTCAGAGAGAATTAATCGAAAGACAAAATATTAAAATTGAAACGGGTAAAATTACAAGGAAACGATACTCACCGGCACTGAAAAGTTTCGCATTGACTTTAAATTTTTATTCTAGGAAAGCCTATCAATATGTTAGGAAAACTTTTAATACATGCTTGCCATCCTTGCGAACTTTAGCTAAATGGTATCAGTGTATTGATGGTCGACCAGGCTTTACAAAAGAGTCATTTAATGCGCTAAGATGTAAAACCGAACAAACTAAATCTTTTATTCACGCCACCCTTATTATCGACGAAATGAAACTCAAAAATAAAGTTGAATATCACCCGGCAAGTCAAAGATTTTTTGGTTATGTAGATTATGGAACTGGTATTGACGAAACTGATTGTAATGATGAGTGCACAGATGCACTCGTCTTTTTAGTAGTGCCGATCAATAGTCGCTTTAAGGTACCTATTGGCTATTTTTTGATTAATGGCATAAATGGAGAACAAAAAGCAAATCTAGTTATGCAAGCTATTTCGTTATGTCATGAAGTCAAAGTAAATATTACTGCTTTGACATTTGATGGTTGTCCCGCGAATTTAACAATGGCTAAAAAGTTGGGTTGCAACTTGGATCCTCTTAACCTAAAAACAACATTTAAACATCCAGAAACTGATTCTAATGTCGTTATATGGCTTGATCCATGCCACATGATTAAATTAATTAGAAATAGTTTTCAATTTTACAAAGAATTTTTTGATAATGATCAAAATTGCATTAAGTGGCATCATATAGAAGATCTACATAAACTTCAAGAGTCAGAAAATTTTCATATGGCTAATAAGTTGAGGGCAAGTCATATAAATTTTAGAGAAAATATAATGAAGGTCAAGTTAGCCACCCAACTTTTTAGTCGTTCTGTAGCAAAAGCTTTACAGTTTTGTAAAGACTTAAAATTAAAAGAATTTAGTAATGTTGATGGCACAGTGAACATGCTGTTACTACTCAATGATGCTTTTGATATATTGGACTCGAGAGTCCACGCCTGTGGCTTAAAAAGAGCCCTAAATGTTGAGAATCACGCACGGTCATTACAAAAATTAAACGAAGTAAAAGAGTTTTTACTATCAGTCACTACAAAAAATGTAAAAAATAAGTCTACTCCCGTTAAATTAATCGATTCTCCACGTTTTACCAGGTTTTTAGGTATGTGCGTCGTAATTGAAAGCACAAAAATACTATTCAATGAATTAATATTAAATGAACAATCGCCAGTATCATATCTTCCGCTACATAAATTGAGTCAAGACCATATAGAGCTCTTTTTTTGTAATATTAGATCCCACGGCGGTTGCAACAATAACCCAACACCTAGACAATTTGAATCCATTTATAAAAAAACAATAGTTCATACAGAGCTAATGGATACTGGAACTGGAAACTGTGTAGCTCTTGAAAAAATTGCCATTTTAAACTGCTCATCACCTATACAACGTATAAATATAACTACTCCGGGGTATGAAAGTCACGATATTCAAAGCAGCGAAGATATTTTAACTGATAGTGAACAAGATCTTGATATCCTTGCAATGTCATTGTCACAGTTTTCAGAGCACATGATCGAATATTTAGCGGGATTTGTTGTCAGTACATTGTTAAAAAAGTTAAAATGCTCAACATGTATTCAAGCTTTGGTCTGTCTGACTGAGAATAAAAAAAGCTTAATTTACTATCGGGATTCAGGTGGTTTGATTTATCCGTCACTAACCGTAGTTAAAATATGCAAGCGAAGTGAAATAATTCTTAAAAAATATTTAATAAACGTACAACAGACAAAAGTCAAAAACTTTAGATCTGAATTTCTTATAGCAAAAACCTTAAATACATTTGTTGGAGAGACACTATTCACAGATTTTGCTTTTCATCAATTCGATACCTCAGAAACAAATCACATTATCGATTTAACTAAATGTATTATTAAAAAATATGTTGAAACGAGACTTTCATATTTAGTTACATCAAAAATAAAACAAAAAGCCGTAAGAAGAATGTATACCAAATTTATTCATTTTAAGAGTCAATAAACCTTTTCCCATTCAATATTTAACGTAGAGAAGATACATAGATTTACCCAATTCTGACAAAGAATCATAATCGACATTTTTTCTGGCGTAAACATTGTAACTGGAAAACACACATTGATTCCCTTTGCAATAAAATTGATAGATTTGTGTATGTTTTAAGAAGAATAAGAGAAATAGCAAACTTAAACGCTACCTTGTTAGCATATCATGGATATGTCTCATCTGTATTGCAATACGGAATCCCTATTTGAGGAAACTCAGTAGATTTAATAAAAATATTTAGAATACAAAAGAAATGTATACGTGCAATATGTAATGTGAATCAACTTTATTCTTGGAAACCACTTTTTAAAAAACTTAAAATACTACCATTACCTTGTCTTTATATCCTGGCGGTATGCGTATTTGTAAAAAAACATCATCACTTGTTTAAAACAAATGCTGAAGTATTAGGTAATACATATTTTAGGAATAGTGAAAAACTACATGTGCCCAGCCAAAGACTCCACATTTTTAAAAGAAATGCCTATTGTATGGCAATTAATATATACAATCATATTCCTGATAGTCTTAAATCCTTACCTCTTAATAAATTCCGCAAACAACTATTTGATTTACTACTAGACAAATCTTATTATAATGTAAATGAATTTCTTGCTGATAAAATTAAATATTAATCTAATAATAAATCTTTTATTGTGTATAATTATAAAAAAACGTTGTAATTAATAAATTTAAACTAACATAATTAGAAATTACTCTTTTTAAATTACAAGTATGTAATTTATAAAATTGCATATTAAAAAATTTAGTTTATAAGGTAGAACATGTTGACAAATATACATTAAATTGTATAACTTAACTAAATTGATACAAATTATCTATTATCTTTCTTCTGTGTTTAAACTTTGTAAAATGTCAATATTTTAATTAAATAAAAAAATAATTTTGTAATTCGTAGAAATAAGTTGTCATGTCAATTAATGTGAGTAATTGTATCATGTAACTATAATTTAAAAAAAAAACAAGCCCGCTGAGTTTCTTCCGCCGGATCTTCTCAGTGTGTGGCCGCGTTCCGATCCGGTAGTAATTGTAAAAATCGACTCACAACATTTTTAGTTTAATGATAAATAATTATATTTTTAAAATATTTGCACACCATATCATGGTAGAATATGTTGGTAACTTAATCAAATTTTAATAACTTGTAACTCCCATATTCTGGCAAATAAATGATTTCTTTCTTTCTTTCTTTCTCTTTCGTCAACAAATATTTTTAATTACTTTTGTATTTACTGCTAAATCAGTAATTTTCACTTCAGACTGCTTTTAAATTAAGGTGGTACGAGGTTCACTGGATCATATAGTTTAGTATAGTAATATTTAGTATAAAAATAAGAGCTTGTAGCAGTTGTTAAAAATAAATGGTTTTAATTTAATGTAGTTTTATTTTATTGTATTTAATTAGACCACCCTGCACGAGCGGAACGACTGTATCTTATTTATCGATATAATGATGGACGCGTACATCCCTTTTATTTAATACACGTGACGTCACCCGCGTCTCCCGCTATCTTCGTTCGTTTATGACCTTGACAGAAATGATTGCTAAGAAATTCGTAAGGATTGCAAGTCTAATGGGGTATGTGGTCTGTGCTTCGGACCGATTTTGAAGCGTGTGTAAGCATTCCGGATAGAATGTAACTTCCTTGAATACAGCTAAAAATGACAATTATTATAACTGACATTACTAACAGCTCGCAAGTCGCGGACTTTACTTCTCGCTATATATTTTTATGTCATAAGAGAGCAAACAAGCAGATGGGTCTCCTGATGGAAAGAGTCAATCATCGCCAATAGACACAAAAGATGTTAATGGTGCGTTGCTATCTTGTGTCGAGGCATGCTTGCATTATTATGTACATGCATTAGTTTACCTGTTACCTTACCCTCTAAAATGGAACACGACAGTGACAAGCACTGCCGCTGTTGCGGCATGAACAGGTAAGGCGGTGGTAGGTACCAGACCCGGGCGTGACAATACAGAACTCTACCATCTGGTAACCATGATGGTAATGACTCGCAGCTACTCGGCCGCCTTTTACGATCTGCCTGGAAGAACAGCAGTTGACTTATTCTTCATAGGATCCTATTTATATACAAATATGTACTTATGAATTACAATCCATCCTGGAATAAATAGAAATTAACATTAAATACTTTAAATTTGTTTCATGTTTTCGGAACCTATTTCTATCCTGAGTTTATTCAGCAACGTAACCCATTAGTCTCCTCAGTTCAACCTGTTGAATTGACAAAAACGAAATAGAAAAGAACAGCATCCGAAAAAGATAGCTCTGGCTGATTTATGTCAGAGTAGAGCACAAAGCTAGATTAAAAAGAAAGCGGGGCGTTCGAAATTCAAACCCCATTCGTAGACACAGATTAAAAAGCATTCCACAATTGATCTCGGCTTTTTAGAATTTTTTATCACATACCTAGTCATTGCCCACAACTATATCCAGGTGAAAACTATGTTTGTATAAACAAAACTTTTTATTAAATTGATATGTGTATCTTCAGAACTATGTTTGAATGATTATTAAAGTTTGGCATTTCAAAGTTAGACATTTCAATGTTTAACTGTTTCGTGATCTGGTGGAGATTAGTCATCCCCACAAATCAGGTAAAGTTGTTATATATATATTTTTTTACCATATGATAGTTAAAAAGCAGATGGCTATCCTGATGGAAAGAGAAACCATCGCCTATAGACATCATAGATGTTAATGATGTGTTTCTATCCGTGTGACGAGATGGTAATGCCACATACATAAATCTACCGGCTACCTTACCCTCTAATAGAAATAAGGCTCTCGACTTTTTGATTTCTTATTTAAATGGAAGAAGAAGGTTGAAGTTAACGAAATAAAATCTTCTGGTGCTGCTATCACAATGGGTGTCCCACAAGGGTCCATCCTTGGTCCATTTCTGTTTTTTATGTATATAAATGACTTACTATGTGGGTGATAAGCATGGAATTGTATTGTTAGCGGGTAACACTTCACTTTTATTCAAAGTGAAAAGACAAATTGGTAAGTATGACGAAATAAACAATATGATTTCAAAAGTTGTACACTGGTTCAGTGTTAATAATCTGCTTATAAATGTCAACAAAACTAAGTGTGTTAAATTTTCAACGCCTAATGTAAGGCATGTAGATTCCAATGTACAAGTTAACGGTAAAAAAATGAATCTTGTGGATTCTACTACATTTTTAGGAGTTACAGTGGATAAAAAATTGCATAGGGGACCACATATCGAGAAATTGGCCAGTAGACTAAGTTCAGCAACATTCACAGTGAAAAAAATGAGACAGCTTACTGATGTTGATACTGCACGCCTTGTTTACTTAAAAAAGAAAGAACGAAATAATTTATTTGCCAGAATATGGGAGTTACAAGTTATTAAAATTTGATTAAGTTACCAATATATTCTACCATGATATGATGTGCAAATATTTTAAAATTATAATTATTTATCATTAAACTAAAAATGTTGTGAGTCGATTTTTTACAATTACTACCGGATCGGAACGCGGCCACACACTGAGAAGATCCGGCGGAAGAAACTCAGCGGGCTTGTTTTTTTTAAAATTATATTTACGTGATACAATTACAAACATTATTTCACATCACAACTTACTTCTATAATTTACAAAATTCATTTTTTGTTTAATTAAAATATTAAGTTACTTTCATAGTGTTATGTCATATGGAATTCTTCTCTGGGGGAATTCCGCTGAAATAAATACAATATTTGTATTACAATAAAGGGCTATAAGAGCAATTTACAATCTTAGCCCAAGGACCTCCCTGAGAGAAAAATTCAAAGACATCAATATTTTAACTGTAATTTCTCAGTATATATTCGAAATCTTGACGTACGTTACTAAAAATATTTGCTTATTTAAAAAGAATAGTGATATTCACTCCCTAAATACAAGGAACAAAAACAATCTTGCGGTGCATGTGTCTCGTCTCCACAGAATAAGCAACTCTTTTATGGGGCAAAGTATACGCTTCTACAATAAGCTGCTTGATGCCATTAGAGATTTACCAGTTAACAAATTCAAAAAATGTGGTAAAACAAATCTGTGTAAAAAAGGTTATTATAAAATATTTGAATACCTAGATGACCCTCATATCAGCAATCCTTATTATTAATGTAACAATTAGATAATTACTAATCAAATTTACGTACATATCTTATTTAAAAAATGTTACGAAAAAAGACAAGCTCGCTGAGTTTCTTCCGCTGTATCTTCTTAGGCTAAGGACTCACGAAGTGGTTTTATATTTTATAGTATCTCGCATATCAGTATGTTGTTTTTGAAGAGTAGTTTCTGTTTTTTTTTAAGTTCTAAATAACTAGATAAGGACATTCGAAAATAATTGAAGAACTTTTTTTCATCCTTCCTTAATTCATTAATAACAAATTAATAAATGAGTTAAAGAAGGATGAAGAAAAGTTCTTCAATTATTTTCTAATGTCCGTATCTAGTTATTTAGAACTTTTAAAAAACAGAAACTACTCTTAAAAAACAACATACTAATATGCGAGATCCTATATCACCAGAGGAAATGTTTGCAGTAAAATTAAGGTGTGTAAGTTTATTTTAATAGTAAAACACACACACATAGGGGACAAACTTATAATACCTCAGTTTTTGCGTCAGGTGTTAATGAAACTATTATAATATTGAAATTGTTTCTTTATTAAAAAAATACACATCATCTGACAAATTAATATTGCCTGAAGAGATTGATGGAAGATTTTGTGGACTTTGGGTATTGGTTTTATGTTCGTTCGAGATCGTTATGGATTATTTGTTACTCTTATTAGAGTAACAAATAATCCATAACGATCCATAACGATCTCGTTCCGCAATCAACGGATGCACCCAGAACCTTTTAGGCCTTCTTTTTTAATTTTTCTGTGTAGTAAGTATAACGCAACAGCTCGTTTCTGGTGTGTGTCCATGACGGTCCTGAACTCAACTGATTGTTTAACCGCTCGTATTGCGATAATCAGCCGCCAAGTTTGCGAGCGATAATCGCAACCGCGACGGCTGCACAAAACTCCGGTCTCGTGAGTTTTGAAAATAAAACTCCATTCCGCCACCGCGGCGAGCGCGGGCGAAAACCGCTTTGTGAGTCCTTAGCCTTAGTGTATGGCCGCGTCTCCGATCCGGTAGTAGTTTAAAAAAATGTTGACGCGTCAAATAACTTGTAAAGAGTTTTGTTTTGTCTTATAGTTAAATTACAATTACATAATTAATTATTTTAAATGTAATTTGTATAAACTAAATACATCGCAAATAATATAATAAAAATGTTAAAATGTAATAAAAACACTCAATTGCAATAATATTTTTATTAAATTATACAAAATTGTCTTTCCAGATGTGTATTACTTAATATTTTATTCTGATGTCTTCCAGGGTTAGCGGTAAGGTGACTTGCGACTCTTGTAAATTTTGTTGATTAATTCTGCACATTTAGCTTTCAATTATCACCTTGTTGTCTCGTAAATAAATCCAGTTTTTTCTTCAAATCCTTAACTAAAGTCTTAAGGCTTACACACTTTTTATATAGTATTCTGTTTTTTTGTCTTAAAAATTCAATTTGTGATTTACATTGTTTATTTTCATAATTTAATCTTTTGACACGTTTCTCCAAGTAAATTTTCCGAGATTTATCAGAAATTGAAGATAGTATGGTACTATTTGGTGTATCAGCATCTACAGCAGCAGTGGGCGATGTAGCTCTTAGAGTGGTGTGAGAAACTAAATAACTTACTTCTCGTTGCATCTGTAAATGCAGATACTATGTGATATTGAAAACATTAAATACAAAATTCAATCTTATTGAATTGCTAGTAAAATAAAAACTGATTATTTATAACTAGCACCATATTTTTAACTGCAATATTCAAGAAATCTAAGTTTGTTGAAATCTAATTAAACGCCGTTAAAAGCATCGGCCGTCAACAATACGATCTAAGAAGAGGGCTTTTATTGTTTCATTTTTTTTAAATAAATAAATAAATATTCACGGGACAATTTACACTTATTGATCTAACCCCAAAGTAAGCAAATTATTTGCTTGTGTTATGGGTGTTAGTCAACGATACTAATACTTAGAAATACATACATAAATACTAGAATATATTTAATAAACACCCAAACCCGGAAATACAAACATTTATGCTCATCACACAAATGCTTGTCGCCGTCGGGGATCGAACCCAAGCCCCCTCGATTGCGTAGTCAAGTCGCTACATACTTGACCAACGGGGCGGTCAAACTATAAACATTTAACCTATTCAACGTCAATGAAAAATATATATCAGGTTCACCGCCTATAAAACCCCTCTAAGTATAGACACGGTAAAAATAGGTTCGTCACCTTAAGATCTAGTTTCGCTTGCACTAGTGTACGAATCAATCATACCAATTACAGTCAAGTACAAAAAACAGTTCTACTAATATTAAATAAAGGAAGTGGAAGGAAGGAGGAGCAGAGGAAGAAAGCCCACCCGCTGGATTAACGCCATCCTCGAGTACCTTCAGTGTAACACGCAAATGGTACCACACCTTGCCCAAGACAGACTGAACTGGAGAGCCCTGACCAATAAAGCTACTTGTGGCGGTCACGACCCTCAGCCTTGAGGAAACAACGAAGAAGAAGAAGAAGAATATTAAATAAATGTGACGTTTTCTATCAAATAAACTTTACCTAACAATAATTATTGCGTCAATTATTGCTGCTCGTTCTTCAATTCTTAAAGGTCTCGGCATTATGATGACATTATGAAAATAAAGCATATTATATTTATAGCAAATATATTTTGCAATTAAATATTGAATAACACTAGAAATCTAGAAATAACAATGGTGACATTAACCATGACAATAGTTTTATCATAAATATTAATGGCAGGTCAAATCAATAAAAAGATTTTAGTTAAAAAAAAAAACATTATCATCTCTTTAGATAATAGTCATTTACACAAGATATAATAATTTTGATGCAAGCAAGTCTGAACCATGTTATCGAATATTTAAGCATAATTTTCTATGCAACAGGCTATTTATTATGTGACAAATTTTCAAAAGATCATATGTGCGCGCAGCTTGTTAAATGAATCCATTTGAAAACTGACGAACCTATTCGTACCGCTACTGTACGTTTTATAAGTTGGTTGAATATTACCCAAAAACTTGTAAATCTTCTAAGCCGTGATAGCCCTTTTTAAGTTCATTATATTTACTACTACCATGATTTTTTTCCCACCAGCCCCCAAAACCAACCGTTTAGCCTGCAGAGAGGACACTTAACTCTAATAAAAATTAGTACTTTAAAGCTTATTATTTTACTAATGAGTCCCTTAATCGAAAACTTATTTTCTCAAACACACACCGCTACATTGTGGAGTACCTGAGAAAAAAAATTAACATTCCCACTTTACATGTAGGGGAGCTACCCTAAAAAATATTTTCGAGATTTAATATTACCACTTCGTTGCTGTGACTAACATGTCGGTACATTCGTGCCAAGTTACAGCTTCTAGTAATAAGGATCTCTGTGCTATCGTGCGGGCAGACAGACGGACGGACATAGCGAAACTAGTTTTATACTATAGTTATTTTAATATTACAAACAGACACTCTAATTTTATTTATTTGTATAGATAAATAGAGTATGTGAAAGTATTTTTTATTATTATTATTTTTGATAAGATTTTCGACTAATGGGAACACCAAAGCAATTTCTGAGTACCTATTTAGCAAAATATTTACCTGACTTAGAGGTATGGCCGTTTTGTTTATTTTGCGCAATCCATTTTTAGTCATGTATATTTCGTCAGATGTAAAATGCTCAGAACACACACGACTATGCATATTTGGCGTCCACTCTTCATCTCGTCTCGCTTTCTGTACATTTTCCAACCATTTTTTGTAAATGACAACATTTTTGGGGAATCTGTAATATGTATATCAAACATTGTGAGTTAAAAATATCAATATGAATTTTATTCGGTCGAATTGAAAAGTATGATAGTTAAAAAACTAGTTTTCTATAGGTACATTTTTTTTAAATCGTACGATAGCAAAGAAGCAGATGGGTCTCCTGATGGAAAGAGTCAACCATCTCCTATAGACAATAACAAACACAATGGTGCGTCGTTCTCTCGTGGCGAGGTCTTATCCAACATGCATAAGTTTACCAGCTACCCTTACCCTCTAAACCGGAGCACGGCTGTGATAAGCACTGACGTTATTGCGGTAGGAATAAGTAATCACATGTAGTGATGTTGAAAATGCAATAAAGTATCCATATAATATGTTTATCGTATCGATATGTCTTAAATATCGATATTAATATGATTGAATGATTTGATAGAAAATATTTGTGCGCTAAAAATTAATTTATTTGGCCTAATCTCCTTCAATCATATTACAGTGCTAAATAAATACTAATCAATAGACATCATCTATACATATAATAAAATCGTAAGAAGTCAAAACTGTATATCGAATATTTTTTTTAAATAATACTTGCGGCGTGATCTACAATGGATATCGAAGCCAAAAATATAGTTTTTAGAATTGTTGTCTGTTTGTCTGTATGTATGTCCGGGGTAAACTCAAAAAGTACTGCATGGATTTACTTCAAATTTTGCGTGAATATTACTAACAGGTCAGGTCAACATATAAGTCACATATTATCACGCTATCACCTACGGGGAGGAGCTGTGCGGAGTAAACGAAGTCCGCGTGGACGAAGTCGTGGGCAACAGCTAGTTTTTAATAAATCAAGAACAACAAGAACAAAAAGTATCGATTTTTTATAACTATTCTTTACTTGGAATTTAATATCGAAGTATCGAAATATTAAATATCGCTCAAAAATAACGATACATTAAAAAAATAATATCTATATATATGGATGTATCGATATTTTCTCTACAAGCCTAATCACTTGCCTCCAAGAATCCAAACGAACTACGGACGCACATTTGACTAATAAATTCGGCTACCGCGCACTTCGGTCCACCAACAACTTCATTTGTAATTTACACTAGTGGTTATGGAAATATAAGTACCTATACAGACCATTATATTATGGTTTAATTTTATTGTACAACACTAAATAGGCTTGCTTGGGCTAGTCCATTTATTTTACTTTGGTCGAAGGCGTCGAGTTATGTGCATATTAAGAATTAAACAACTTTTTCGCCTTTTGAATCGTTATATATCAGAAACGGTGAGTCCCAGGGAAATTATATATATATATATATATATATATATATATATATATATATATATATATATATATATATATATATATATATATATACATGATAAATATATATACATAAATACATTATAAAGAGGTGAAATAGGGGAAAAAAGTTTTAAACATTTTATTCCTTAGACATATTTGCATGAAATTTCGTATAAGTTAAGTATGACAAAAATCATGAGTTATGTATATGAAAAAAGTTTTAAACATTTTATTCCTTAGACATATTTGCATGAAATTTCGTATAAGTTAAGTATGACAAAAATCATGAGTTATGTATTTCAGCGTTTTTATAAATTCCACCCCTCAAAGGGTATAAGGCACTTCTTCTTTCTTCTTCGAACTTTAAAATTTTTCAAGCAATAATTTTTTGATTTTCTATATTATTTTAGTACTAAAAAAATTACGTCAAATGCCGTTTCAAAAATTAAAATCGATTCAAATTTTCAAAATTAACAGCTTTTCAAATATTAAAATTACGCTGTTTACAGGAAACTTACTTCGTATTTTTAAAGTAACTTTCAGGCTAATATACCAATTCATTTTTAAATCTGATCAGCTCTTCTACTTAAAAGACTGCGTCAAATACCGTAAATCGGATTAAAATCAGTTGATTCTTTCAAAATTTATCAATGACAAAAGCTTTTGAAAAAAGTTTTATTATATTTCTTCGATATTTTTTACAATTTAGAATACAACTGTGTTGAATGTTATTCGAAAGATCAAAGTCGGTCATCATTTTGAAAAAAATATACATATTTTCGAACAATGAATAACTAAGTATTATTTTAAAAAACTTTAGATTTTTGAACTCTTCGAACTCAAAACTATGATTGGGCATAGTTTTTGTCTTCGAGCTTAAAATACCTCAATTTATCGGGAAGCTTCAGGGACGACCTGCAGGGTCAACCGGCTTACAGATTTTTTTAATACAGTTACAGCAGTTGGTTAGATAAGTGTGTTACACACATAGCAATTCTAATAAATAGGTTTATTTAGTTTGTCATATAGTTCGGTATATATATAACATTGTCATAGTTTGTCCGATAGGTGTGTTACCAATAAATATGTTTAGTCTTACATAATAGGTCGGGGCAAAAGTGTTTTCGTATTTTGAATGTATTATTAGTAATCAAACCTCTTTGGCTGTATTAAATATAAATGGCTGGTTTTAATACCATTAAATGTGACATTCTGGAGATGCAATAAATAAATAGAAAAAACTAGTTCTCGCCATTAATAATTGTTTTTTCAAGCAAGCAAAATGAACGTATGTGACGAAGAAATTTCTTTTATTTTAAAATTTTGTTACAAAAAGGTAAAAATGCGACGAACGCCGCGAATAAAGTTTGTGCGGTTTACGGACCTAATTTATAATCAATAAAAGTAGCACAAATGTGGTTCAAGCGTTTCAAGTCTGGAAATTTTAGTGTGAAAGATGAGGTTCGCTCTGGACGCCCTGTCACAGATAAAATCAGTGCCATCTTTGACAAAGTGGAGCAGGATCGACATATTAGTAGCTAGGACATTGCTGAACTGGATGTTGATCATAAAACAGTTTTACGTCATTTACGAAAGTCTGAGTACAAGAAAAAACTTGACATTTTGGTACCACATGATCCCACTGAGAGAAATCAAATGCAACGTGTTTCTATTTGCGATTCTTTGTTGAAACGTGACAATTCCGAATCATTTCTTAAACAGTTGATTACGGGTGATGAAAAATGGGTGACTTACGATAAGAGTGTGCGAAAAAGATCATGGTCGAAGCATGGACAAGCCTGGCCTGACTCGGGACAAAGTTATACTATGTGTATGGTGGGATTGAAAAGGAATAATCCACTTTGAGCTTTTGCCACCGAGTAAAACTATCGGTTCTGACCTCTACTATCAGCAACTGATGAGGTTAAAAAAGCTATTGAGAAAAACCGGCCGGAGCTGGTGAATAGGAAGGGCGTGGTGTTGCACCATGACAACGCCAGACCGCACTCATGTATAGTTACGCAGCAAAAATTGAGAGAGCTTGGCTGGGATGTGTTGATGCATCCTCCGTATAGCCCTGACCTTGCTCCATCAGATTTCCACCTGTTTCAGTCATTGCAGAACTCTTTAGAAAGCATAAAGCTAAGCTCAAGAGAACACTGTGAACACTACCTGTCAGATTTTTTTAATCAAAAATCTCAAATTTTCTACAGGAATGGGATCATGGCACTGCCCACAAGATGGCAACAAGTCATCGATCAAAACGGCACATACATATTATACATAAATAAAAAATTATACAAAAAAAATATTTTCCTTTGTATGAACAATACGAAAATACTTTTGCCGCGACCTCATATTTTATTTATATTTTGATAATAAAAGTATCGTATATAAATACCTAAGATGTATATGTAAATATTATTTTTTTTTATAATATCCTCCCGACTATGTAGACATTTATAATAAAGTAGCTTATAAAGAAAGGTTAAGTAAATAAGTTCTAAAGTAAATATGCGCGAGCGAAGTAAGTTAGTATCGTTATATCTCAGAAACGGTGACTCTCAGAAAAACAATATAAAACAATTTTATAGGTAATTACTTGATCTACAATTTAAGTCTTATTCATCTGCAATAGGCATGTTCATTTCATAGTTTATCCTACGTCCGCGTCGATGCTATTGTTTGGCATTTAAAACTTTATTCAGTAAACAGCTGGATACTTTTACAACTTTCCTCATATATAAGTTGGTTTTTCGTACCTTTATACTCCATAGTCTTTCCTTCCAAACCGGAATACGACGGTGACCATGAAGTATTTGGTATAGGTAGAGCTAGCACTCTTATTAATCAATTTAATCAAATAGGTGCTTACGGCCGGTTTTCCGAAACACAAATTAAATATACAATCATCTAACAGAGTGTCCAAATTAACAGCTTGTTGACAATCCGTCAGTTTCTATTTCTATTTCTCTTTAACGGATACTTAAGTAATTGATCGTTAAAAGCTGATAATTATTTCGGTTGGTTACATAATACTCGATAATCTGCAATTATGATAGCAATGAATTAACATATTGTTATAACATTAAACACCTTTTCAGAAACTCAAAACGAAGTATACCAGACGAATTAGCACCCACATTGATAAACTGAATTGATAAATTGATAAACTGTTAACAGATTTTTAAAATTCAGAAACTCAATCTTCTGTTATTGATTAATTGTTTGTAAAAATTAATTTGCGTTTCGGAAACTGGCCGTTAGTCTCATAATATTATGACAGGTGGCAAGCCTTTCAAACCACTTATCCAATCCCGGGCAACGTTATTTTCATGAGAAAACTGAAAAACACATTTTTAAATTGCCCAACCCATAATCGAATCCGGGACCTAATGTGGTCAACACCGACACCGGACAGTAGTCGGGTTCGCTATGCATAGAGGTAACGCAAATATTTATTATTTACTAGCTGTTGCCAGCGACTTCGTCCGCGCGGACCTCGTTTACAGCGTGATAATATGTAGCCTATATGTTGACCCAACCTGTTAGTAATATTCATGCAAAATTTGAAGTAAATCCATGCAGTACTTTTTGAGTTTACCCCGAACATACATACAGACAAACAGACAAAAATTCTAAAAACTATATTTTTGGCTTCGATATCGATTGTAGATCACGCCCCAAGTATTCTTTTAAAAAAATATTCAATGTACAGTTTTGACTTTCCTACGATTTTATTAAAAAAAGTAAAATATATGGACGAGCCTTGCCCGTCAATTTTAAAATAGGTAAATATACTAGCAAAAAGCAGAGCTTTGTAAGGGCTCGCAAAGTTATACTATCTAGTAATATTGTTAGAAAAGTATTTTTATGAGAATTACATATTTTAATTTATGGACTTTATTTATAATTATCTAACCTAAAAAACAGCGTATTTTCATCTAAACATTACATTCGCATCAAAGGCCCGCGTCGTCAGGCTTTGGACTAGGAATATTTGGTTTTTGTTTGTTGGTATTTTCAAGGAAAAATGGGTATTAAAAATGAAGGTTGATCTTAAAAAAAAAAAACACATTTTTAACATTTTGCTAAAATAATTAATACATCTGTACTCTTTCTCAATAAGCATATTGTGAAACTCTCTAACGCTCTATTTACTCTGTTCCCCGCAAACAACCCTGCTCTAGACCTAAATTCCCCTTGTGCCTCCCACAACTTTACTTCGAACTTCCCTTGCATTCTCTTTTCATAGATTTTATCATACGCCTTCGATGCCAAACTGATCAAACTGATGGCCCTATGGCTATTGCAGTTTATACTTGAACCTCGCTTTTATACGAGCGAGGGCACGATGACCGCGCGCCGCCAGTCAAATATGAAGAAACAATTCTTGAAGTAGTCTCTTAATAAGTTCAAAAATTCTAATACAAAATGTATCTTCTGTCAATTTAAACTCGTTAATTTAATAAGAGATGGCGTTAGTAGTAATAAGATTCTAATACAAATTATACCTTCTATTTTTTTATTTTTATAAATTGGTATTTTTATGGTAAATAACAAATCTAGACATGAATATAAATTACCACGTCTAAGCTCAAACCTAAAAAATGCGATACTTTTTCAATAAAATGTACCACAAAAGTGTATATATCGTGGCCTAGTGTAGGGCTCGCTGCGCTCGCCCTAATTATACAAACCCTTCAAAAATAACGAGTCAAAACAATCGTACTTTAAACTTCAACAGCTGATAGTAAGTACTTATTATACATTTATTATAAAAAGGGATAGCTAATATGATACGTTCGTATAGAAAAAAATTGTTCGTGATAAATATGTACTTACTTGTGAAATGTGACTCCTAAACTTTTATTTCGATTGTTTGTATTGTTTTTACACTTTGGGAATGCACATGACGGCATATTTTTGCTAATAATTTAGATCGTAACGTAGTAGATAGCGCACATCGCACATTCACAGAGGCCCAGTGTCGACTAGCACAAGGTGAGACATGTCGCTTACTAGTCTTCAAAATCTGTCCGCTTGAGCCTGTCCTGAAGCTGCCAATACTAATTGCACGGACAAGAAAATTAAACGAGTAATTGATTCATATCGCTACACACACTGCTACGTGTTTGACATAATGTAAACGTATCATTGATATAAAAGAGAAAGATACGTTACGTTCTTATATTGCATTCACTAAACTAGGCTCGGCATAATACATATACACCGACACGCACACACATCTGTTATCACAATCATAAATATGGAAACAAAGACGGAGATAGGGCAGATATACTCGTACGAGCGAAATGGTATTAGCCACTGCGCGCGTCGTCGCCATGGTTACTGATAAACAAAATCAGAGTGCTAAGTGTGAGTTTTTCTTTTCGCATTCGATCGTGAGCGCGTTTGGAGTTTACTAGGATTTTGTATGTGATTTGTACAGCGCCACCTAGTGGTAAACGTAAGAAACCAGTTTACCACTAGGTGGCGCTGTACAAATCACATACAAATTCCTAGTAAACTCCAAACGCGCTCACGATCGAATGCGAAAAGAAAAACTCACACTTAGCACTCAGTGATAGGCCGGATGCACTCGTACGAGCGAAATTTCATTAGCCAATAAACAAAGAAAATCTTATTTTTAAACAAATTTAATGTTTTAGCTGTACTTACGAATGGAAAGTAATCCCATGTGTCTTATTTTTTCCCTTGAGTGATTATAACACTGGGTAAATACACAAGAAGGCATTTCAATGCGTGTTTAATGGCAAAAACAAGCGGAAAGTAGAAGCGTTTCATGTTACGATGTCCCGCGTGTGACTGAGTGGCATACTACAAGCACTATGTACACGGACCTAGTTTTGTAGGATCAGGCGCTGTGACTAGGTAACGTATCTTCCTCTTTTTATATCAATGAAACGTATATTCTAGTTTGTTTAATTTGCTTAATGTTTATAGCCAAGCTTAAAATCTGTGCTTAGAATAGCTTTTAATGTAAAATCTATAATCAAACTGCGTCATGGTATGTCTAAATTATTTTGTCTAATAGATAGGTATTTATGCTTTAACGTGAATAAACGCTAGTCTTTATCATACGTAATAAAAGCTAATAGACAGTGGTACCATGAACAAACTTTTTTTTATTAATAAAAAGCTAAGTTTTTGTTAACAGCTTCGTTTTGACGAGACGCCCATCTATTTTAGAAAATTCTCGATTTGGATAACTAATACAGATAAATAAGAAAGAAAACTTTAGATTGTCAGACTAAGAAAATATTCCACTTTACCTGTAGGACAAAGTAACCGTTGAATTACAATAATAATTAACAAGCTGTTGTGAGAAAAATAGGTTGTTTTTAAATTGATTAATACCAATTTAAAAATCTCATAATTCCGAATTTTTAGAGTGGAGGCCTCACCAGAAAAACCATCGAATGTGTAGGACAAAAGTTTTTTTATTAAATAACTAGCTGTGGCCTGGACTTCGTCCTTGCGGACTTCGTTTACTCCGCACTGCTCCTCCCCGTAGGTGATAGCGTGATAATAGGTAGGTTTTTCCGCTGTGTTGGTCCCGGCCTCCTTTGTAGAATAGCCCAACTGCCGTTCTGCCAGGCAGGTCGTAAAAGGCGACCGATTGGCTATCGAGTCACTACCATCGTGGCTACTAGGTGGTAGAGTTCTGCATTGTCTCGCCCGGGTCTGGTACCACCGCCTTACCTATTCCTGCCGCAATAGCGTTAGTGCTTGTCGCTGTCGTGTTCCGGTTTGGAGGGTAAGGTAGCCGGTAAACTTATGCATGTGGCATTAGATCTCGCCACAAGATAGCAACGCACCATTAACATCTTTGGTGTCTATAGGCGATGGTTGACTCTTTCCATCAGGAGACCCATCTGCTTGTTTGCTATCTTATGATATATATAAAAAAAAAAAGGTATTATGTTGACCCGACCTGTTAGTAATATTCATGCAAAATTTGAAGTAAAACCATGCCGTACTTTTTGAGTTTACCCCGGACATACATACAGACAAACAGACATACAGAAAAACAGACAAACAGACAAAAATTCATAAACTATATTTTTGGCTTCGATATCGATTGTAGATCACGCCCCAAGATTTTTTTAAAAAAATATTCAATGTACAGTTTTAACTTTCCTACGATTTTATAATATGTATATATAGATCAAGCGATTAAAGTAAAAAAAAAATATAATTTTTATTAAGTAATCAATATTTTTCCTTCGCCGAATTAAAATTTTCGAAACCCTCTTTACTAGTTACCCGACTTTAAGCTTTATTAGTTACTTATCCAATTTGATATTTTTCGAAAATAGAAAAGATGGGCGTCTCGTCAAAACAAAACTGTTCACAAAAATTTAGCTTATTAGTAAAACAAAAAAAATTGTTCCTGAGACCACGGTCTATAATATTAATTTTAGGCAAAGGTTTAGTTCTAACAATTCTAACGTTAGCAAACTTCATGTACAAGTAACACCCCGAGGATATTTAAAACCGTCCGTCAAAACCTTTGCAGGTAGAAAACAAATCATACAAAAAAGGAAGGATACTTCTCAGAACAGACTATAACTTTTATAAAACCTTTTTTGTAGTCTGGCAACTAAGCAATGTTTTTTTCGAAATTCGAGCATAACAACTTAATTATACTGCCTTGCTACAGAAAAATATTTTTTGTATTTCGTTTGGGATCTCTATCTATTTGAATGTCGGATGATGTTTAACGTTGTTTCCAAGAAACAGTAACATAAAAGGCCGGATTACTTTCTAGTATATTGGTTAGGGCTCGTTTATTAATACTTATTTTTTAAATAATATATAGAACTACACAGAATAGCGTTTACTGCATTGTATCGCTATGAGTTACATTGCTATAAATTGTAAAATATTAATATACCTACAGATCGAAATAGCCGCAAATGAGTCGCTGCTAACACAGAATATATATGCTAAATATGATTTTTTCCTTGGGTTGGGTGGGTCTCCTTTGACTTTAATTTTTTTTAATTTTTTTATATCATAAGATAGCAAACAAAAAATGGGTCTCCTGATGGAAAGAGTCAATTATCGCCTATAGACACCAAAGCTGTCAATGGTGCGTTGCTATCTTGTGGCAAGGTCTAATGCCACATGCATAATTTTACTGGCTACCTTACCCTACAAACCGGAACACGAAAGTGACAAGCACTGACGCTATTACGGTAGAAATAGGTAAGGCGGTGCTACCAGATCCAGGTGAGACTCTACTCTACCGTCTAGTAGATCTAGAAAAAAAAGTACAATTAACTCCTAGTCGACAGAATCAGTTGGCGGTCATTTAGTCGACGGAGTCTCTGCTCAGCGGATTCGTAAACTAAGTAACCGCAAAATAGCGGCTCGAAATAGCCGAGAATTTATTGCTTACCGATAAACTACATACTTCATAACCTAAATAGGAAGTAGTTTGTTCTGTTGACTGGCTCTTTACCTAACTTACATGAGAAGTTGATTAAGAACTAGCACTACAAATAGAACTAGAACTAGCACACAAATATGCAGTAGGTTTCTTAGATCACCTTTAGCTCAGACACCGAAAGTTATAAGTAGCAGTGCTAGAAAGGTTACTACTTTACTTCAAAGTTTAAACGCTTGTGTTAAAAGTATCGTAAAGTAGTAACTTTTCAACTTCACGTTACTTTAAACACAAGCGTATTAAATGGCATAATAAACGTGCATTAGTTTTACGGTTCTTTAACTGATTGAGACTATATACACATCCTGTTATTAATACTGTGTATTCCTCCCGTGTTGGTCTCCGGCTCGTTTGAAGAATATGCCAGTAAGATAGCAACGCATCATTAACATCTTTGGTGTCTATAGGGAATAGTTGACTCTTTCCATCAGGAGACCTATCTACTTGTTTGCTATCTTGTGATATAAAAAAATTGCGTAGTGCTTTATCTGTTCGGTTACGATCACATGATCACTAAAGTTCCACCGCATAAATAGTAACTTCAGCCTATAGGCGATGCTTGTATCTTGCTATCAGTATAGCTATTTGCTTGTTTGCTATCTTATGATATAAAAAAGAAATTAAAGTAAAATTGTATTTTATTTATTTATTTATTTTATTTATTTAACACTTTATTAAACAAAAAAATCACACAACAGAGAATAAAAAACAAAAACGAGAAAGATTCATGACAGTGAAATACAATATTAAAACAGAACAGGTAGACAGTGTACAATTTAATTGAAACACAAAAAAAACTAACTCTAATAATTGTATAATAAGAAAACATCTTTGGTGTCTATAGAAAATTTACTATCAAACACAGATTAATTGCTTGTTAAAATTAATTTGCGTTTCGAAAACCGGCCGTACATTTAACAATATGTTAATATTTTTTAACAATAAGCCAATTAAAAACTTTTCGTTAGTTATTTTAAATATACTTTTATTTTGTTTTTTAATAATTAAGATCATGTAATACCTTGATGTCATATTTTCTAACTAAATACCGATAATTTTTTTAACTCAGAAATGTTATTATCATTTATTCAGCGATGTTATACTAGCGGCTGGTTTCCCAAATGCAAATCAATTTTTACAACCAATTAATCTGTGTTTAACATAATTTTTACAAGCAAATTTACTGTGAAATATAGTTTAATTGCTTAAAATTAATTTGCTGTTCGGAAACCGGCCGTAGGTCTAACAATATGTTAATATTTATGATACATGGTTGGTTGGGAATGCTTTAAATATATGAATAAAGATTTTTCCTACTATTTTTTAAGTATATTAATCATTAGTACATGTTAGGTTTAGCTATATAATTCGGGCACTGGGTCTATTCATTTCTTTTTTTGGAACGAAGTTCCTTATCGCGCGTTGTGAAAGGGGGCTAGACGGAAAAAATTCTTACGAAAAGTTGTCACGACACTTTTTGCTATAATAAGGTATTGTAAGCACAGAAATATCCAGCCACTTCCCTTTAGGTCGTTCATTGAAAGTGAAAGAGTCTATCTACTATTTGATTGAGTTTACTTTTTTCTAGTGCCAAATGTTCGACATTTATACAGAATTTCGGCCGAATGTCGAATTTCGACCAAAAGTTGTATTTCGACGGACAGTCGAATTTCGAACGAGTGTCGAAATTCGACAGAGTGTCGAATTTCAATCGGTTGCCGAGTTTCGACAGCCGGTCGAATTTCGACCGGGTGCCGAAATTCTATTTCGCATTGAACAGTGTGGTGTCGCGACGATTATTTTTGTTGAGTCTATACAGGTTTTTTTAAATAATAATAAAAGGAACTTCGTTCCATCCGGGTGTCCCTTGACATTTCTCAAGTTTTTTTTTTAAATTAATATATTCTTATTTAACGAGCTGGCTAGACGAAATCTCTTCAAATATAACTAATTAATCCATTACACTCATATTACGCTTTTATTCAACTTTTTTGGATTATTTCCTTAGTACGATAAACTCTTAAATAAATATATAAAATACATGAACATAGTCTTGCTTTCCAACATATGCTATGCGGTTGGCCCTTTTTTAAAGTTCCCCATGTACTAGCAGGCAAAATAAACTAAATGTTTGTCAATATTCAGTATCTTTTTTTATATAATTTCTATATCTATATATATAAAAATCAATTGCTGTTCGTTAGTCTCGCTAAAACTCGAGAACGGCTTAACCGATTTGGCTAATTTTGGTTTTGAATTAATTGTTGAAGTCCAGGAAAGGTTTAAAAGGTGAGAAAATATAGAAAAAAAGAATAGTTAAAAAGGCAGAACAACGTTTGCCGGGTCAGCTAGTTACATAATAAATATATTAATCATATTGTCTATTATTTTAAAGGCGTTGTAAATGGGGTCAGGGATAGGTATTAATTTTTCTAAATTAGTGACACAACATTTTAACAAATTGTACTCGTAGTAATATAGATTGTGTTAGAATTAAAAATTTCACCACCTTGATGCCTTGCAATCTATAACCATGCTAATCTGGAGATGGCGTGTGCTAAATATTGTCTTCAGATTAGCATGGTTGAAAACTATCGGTAGGCACCTAAGTAAAATAATCTGTAGAAAAATATCGGTTTAAATTTTCAAGCCAATAATTTCTTAATACTGTTTTCTTATATTTGTAAATATAACATTTCCTTCGTGTTGGTCAGGGCTCCTTTGATGAATAGACCAACTGCCGTTCTGCCAGGCAGGTCGTAAAAGGTGACTGGCAAGACGTTTCACTACCATAGTGACTACTAGGTGGTAGAGTTGCGCAACGTCACGCCCGGGTCATTGATACCACTGTCATACTTATTCCTGCCGCAATAGCGTCAAAACTTGTCACTATTATGTTTCGGTTTGAAGGGTAAGGTAGCCGGTAGAATTATGCACGTGGCATTGCCCCATACACGGATAGCAACGCAACATTACCATCTTTGGAGAATTCGCTTTCCTTCAGGAGAGCGATTTGCTTGCTTGCTATCTTATGACATGAAAAAGAACATAAAACAATCTGAACACCAATCAACTACTAAATTTTGTTATTAAATTTTAAAGCTCAAAAATCTACATTAATTACCGTTTGTAAGATTAAAATGAATCGGTTGATTTTCAAGGGACCCGGATATACCTTTGGAATGAAACAAGCTGATGAAACAACAAGGTGGCCGTGTTTCCGATCCGGTAGTAGTTTAAAAAAAATGTTGACGCGTCAAAATACCTAACTTTTAAAAAATTTTAATGAATAATTACTTCTGAAAAAAGCTATTTTTAAACAAATTCTTTTAGTTCTTTTTCGTTACAATTATTCCAATTCAGTACTATAAGCCGTTGATCTAGAAGAGGATACCTTGTCACAGCGCCCGGTCCCATGGACACAGTGGTTATTAATCACGGGCGGGATATCCCGCGCGTGATTGATAGCCACCATATTGTGGCTCCGCTAATCAGTACAGCGGTACTAGGGTCATACTGATGGAACTAGCGGGCCAACTTTTTGTCATGTGAGTGGTGATGTCATGTCTGTGGAGGCTGATGACGTTATAAAAGGACAAGGATGTGGAAAAGGAAAATCTTCCCAGCCAGGCAAGGTGTACTGCCTGGGGACCGAAGTCCATTTGAGAAGCGTTGAACTTGTATATAGTGTAGTACTTGTATATTTTTTTATTTGATTTTTTTTCATTTTTTTTTTTTTTTTTTGGTAACGTTTGTAGATTGCTTGAACCGCTACAATATCATACACTTACGGTCTTATTAATAACTTCGACCAAAGTAAAATATGGACGGGCCTAGCCCTTACAATCTCGTCGAAAATATTGAGGCAAAACAATCGTAGTTAAACTTCAACATTTAACAGTGAGTACGTACAATACATCTATTATCAAAAAGAGATAGCTAATATAATAAGTTCGTGAGAAAAAGGAACGCCTATGTTTATTTGTTGTTTTCGAACGGTGTATTGTCATTTGTTAATTGTTATTATTCAATACTCATTAAACAAAATTATATTGAGAGAGTAGCGTTAGCAAAACCGATTTGGTTTTGTATTAATACGATTTTTATTAAAACACTAGCTGTTGCCAGCGACTTCTTCCGCGCGGACTTCTTTTACTCCGCACTGCTCCTCCCCCGTAGGTAATAGCGTGATAATATGTAGCCTATATGTTGACGCGTAGGCGTATCATTTAACATTTGCAATTCGCCAGCGATCAGCGATGACTCTTAAACGTAATGAAAAAATCATCAAAAACGTCGCCAATTGCTTGCTGGTCACTAGATACACTTTTTGCAATGTCACAGCATCAAAACTAACAAGCGGCAACGACTACCACTAATGTACAAGGCTGTTATGTGTCTTGCAATAACTAAACAATCACGATAATTTCGCATTGCGAGTTACGTGATCACCCCATCGACCTGTTAGTAATATTCATGCAAAATTTGGAGTAAATCCATGCAGTACTTTTTGAGTTTACTCCGGACATACATACAGACAAACAGATAAAGAGACAAACAGACAAAAATTCTAAAAACTATATTTTTGGCTTCGATATCGATTGTAGATCAAGCCCCAAGTATTCTTTAAAAAAAATATTCAATGTACAGTTTTGACTTTCCTACGATTTTATTATATGTATAGATTATTTATTAATACAGATTTTGTTTTTTTGAATTATGTAAGTCATTGTATACTGTATTGTATATTGTATAGAGACGCATAATATTAAAATTGCTAAATTATCTATTCTACTAACATTTGATTTGTAACCATTTTTTGTGAATAGCAACATCACTAGGGAATGTGTAATATTATTATCAAACATTATATCTTTACAAACAATACATTATAACAATAGTTAAAAGGACAACAAAATAAATTTTATTCGACGGAATAAAAAAATATACATATTTAGTAATAAAACTAGTTTGCTGTCGGTACAACTGCTTCAAATTTAGACGTCGGCATTAGTCCGGCTTTGTGTCTTGTGAAACAAAGCAATTATCTTTGTTGCACTTATTACATGCGTATATATCTGTCTCGCAATGTTAGAGCAGTAGAAAAATGGCGATTTCCAAACAATGTTAAAATTATTTACATTTATGATCAAACAGAGTTATAAATATGTACTTACTTGTGAAATGTCACTCCTAAACTTTTATTTTGATTGCTTGAATTGTTTTTACACTTTGGGAATGCACATGAAGGCATATTTTTGCCAATATTTTGAACTGTATCGTCTGTATCTAGTAAATAACGCACTTCGCACATTCACAGAGGCCGAGTGACGACTAACACGAGGTGTGACGACTCGCTCACTTTAGAGTCTTCAAAATCGGTCCGCTTGGGCCCGTTCATTTATTTTACTTTGGTCGAAGGGCTAACAGCTGATATACAATTTGATTTTTGCCTTATACATGCTTAAAACAAGGGTTTTATGGTGTATAGACTCTGTGTAACTTTCTATGAACAATTCAATCCCTTATAGCAGATGTAGTAGTTAGTAATAAAATATTCCACACAGTGTATACAGGTACTATATCGTTTGCATAAGAAAAACACTACTAATAAAGATCTGTTTGACACAGAGATTGTATACATCTGTTATAAGGTCTGTTTGACACAAAAGAGTGTATACATCTGTGATTGAATTGTTCATAGAAAGTTACACAGGTTCTATACACCATAAAACCCTTGTTTAAAGCGTATATAAGGCAAAAACAAAATGGTGGCTCATTGTATATCAGCTGTTAGCCAAGAAGTGTGAATAACGGTTTTGTTTCTATTTTATTAGTTGTTATAACATTTTACGTATTAAAGGTATTCATTTTTAACAGAAAATATTTCTTTATATCATTAGAACCAAACAAGCAGATGGCTCTCCTGCTGGAAAGAGCAACCATCGTCTTTCGACCACCAAATATGTAAATGATACGTTGCTATCTACCGGCTACCATTATTCTAATTTATTAGAGACACTGTATATCAATGATTAGAGATAATTGATAGAACCATTTGATTTTCCTCGTCGTCGTCTCGCCTCGTTGAGGAAAACCAAATCGTCGGGTCACTGCTTGTCACTGTGTTGTTCCGGTTTAGTGGGTATGGTAGTCTGTAACCAATAATTATATGCATGTGGAATTACCATCCCACCACACTGATAACAATGCACCATTAATATACCAAATTCGCCGTATATAGCAGAAAGTTGTCTCCAACAGTGGAGCTATAGCTTTTTTCTTATTCCACGATAAAAAAATGTTAAAGTTTCTATAAGAGAATAAAAACAGGATGCCTTTTCTCTTAATTAAAATTCTGATACTTTTTTATTGTGTACTAGCTGCAGCGTGTAGCCCGCTGCATTATAAAAGTTTTTAGTGAATCCCGCGGGATCACCTAACTTTTCGGGATAAGAAATAGCTTATGTGTTATTCTGGTTCTTCAGCTATCTACATACCAAATTTCATCGTAATCGGTTCTGTAGTATTTGCGTGAAAGAGTAACAAACATCCATACATACGCACAAACTTTCACATTTATAATATTATATATATAAATATATATTTAATAGGAAGTGGGAGGTTCATTATAGTAAAATTTTATTTTATAGTTAAATTTGGAAAAACTATTTGAGTTACAAAAATTAAATTAAATATTTAATACTACGTGAAAAAAATAGTAAATTTTTAAAGTTATAAAGACATATTCAAGAGTTTTTGACCAAATGTGTTATTTATTTCATACGACACTGTCACGTTTAATGGTTTCCGAACAGACATTATACAATGTTGTATGTTTTTTAAAGTATAGTATTGTGCGTTTATTGTTTAACGAGTGATTAGAAAAGCGCGGGAAACATAAAATTTGGCGGGCATCATTTTTGGTTCTGCGATTTGTTAATTATTATTTAGCGAAATAGAGGATCGTTATTAGCTTTATTTGTGTAAATATTTAATTTTATGTAAATATCATTATATTTCTATCATTAGTTTAAAGTAGGTAAGTCTTCTTTTCACTTTTTAAAATGAACTAACCTCCTGATGATCCTGGACCTCCTCAGGTACCGCACTTTGTTACCATAGATGATAATAGTGTCGATACAGATACTTCGCTTTCATCAACTCAACCTACTAATAGAAAAAGATCTCACACATCTAATAAAATCTGCAAACACTGCATTAAACGGCGCAAAAAGCGCAACAATGAATTGAAATCTACTGACTGTCAGTGCTGTCACTCTGTTTTTGAAATCCCAGAAATAAATGCTTCAAACGCCTCATTTATTACTGGCGATAATAATATAAATGACAATGTTGCAATGAAGGATTTGTCAAACCCTCTAACAAATAGTTGCCCCAGTCTCCTCTCTGGTTTATCTCTGAGTACGCCCATGCGGCGCACCAGACACACACATTTGTTCCACCCTCAGTTTCACACTACGTCCTACGGCCAAAACGCTGTCCTCAGTCGATTAGCACGCACTTACAATGATAGGTTCGAAACCATAGATTTATTCATCGGCACTAAAAACACATTTAAATGTAATATCATACAGTGTATTTTATCAGAATCGAACTAATTACGTATGTTACTATGGGTAAATTAAATTAAGTCACTCACTTTAGTTTATGTTATTGTAGGTATAACAATGTTTCATATTTGGTATATTATTTTGTATATGTATATATGTGTATGAATGTGTATATGTATATATATATGTATATAAATATATATACTTAGTTATGTATATGTGTATGTATGTTTATACGGTATTTTTATTGTATATTACAATTTACTTCTATAATTATTAGAATAACTACGAACTTCATCAATAATAAACAAAAAAGAATTAATATCTGTAACATAGTATAATCATAAATAACTTCGGCTCATCTCCTTTGTTACGTTTTATCCTTTTATTAACCAATGCAGTTTTAAACTGGATAAATTTGTTTTTGCTCTCAATATATATTATGTAATAACTTAGTGGATAACTATTACTGGCTTTAATTTGTAAATCATTTAAATTTAATAGTTTATGTACTTAAATGCTGTTGTTATCCTGAATAAATAAAAATAAAAATAAAATAAATAAATAGTAAGGAACCCCAAAAACCTAAAGATTATATTAACTACCGCACACAGTATGAATGTACAGACCTTGCCCCTTACATTATTCATGTTCAAAGAGTTATCACATCTCCTACTGATAACATTACACTACATCCAGTTTCGTTCGGCAGATTCCTTAGAAATAATACTTTTAAAAATATAATTGATGGTAGCCTCAAGAAAATTGGATGCAACCGATTATCTCTATCATTTTCGGACCACAATGACGCAAACCATTTTATTAATGACCCTAATCTCTCAAATAAAAACTTCAAAGCTTTTATCCTATCGTTTAATATTTCACGAGTAGGCATGATTAGAGGTGTTCCCTCAGACTGGTCACCTGAGGAAATTGCTAATAATGTTAAGGTTCCCATTGGCTGTGAAAAAATAATAAAGGTTAGAAGAATAAATCGTAAAATAACTATTATTGATAACATTTCCTGGAAACCAACGGAGATAGTTGTCATAACTTTTGATGGACAGACTTTGCCAAAACGTGTCTAGGTTTGTTATAATGCCCTTCCAGTAGATTTATACATTTACCCCACTATACAATGCTATAAATGCTGTAGGTATGGTCATACTAAAATAACTTGCAGGTCCAACCCAAGATGCTATAAATGTGGAAAGGATCACTGTGGAGACTCATGTACCAGTGAAGCTGATTTCAATGTTAATTGTTGTTTATGTAAGGAATCTCACTTTGCTACTAGCAACTCATGCCTAGAACATTAACTTAAGACAAAAAAACATTAAAATGTTTATGGCTCAAAACTGTGTCTCTTATGCTGAGGCATCAAAAAATTATCCCCCGGTCTCCAAATCATATGTTGATTCCATTTCAACTCCTAATAAAACTGTTTTTCATCCACTTTTGAAAAAAAACTTAGACACGCAAGAGCAATTGCTCTTGCGTGTCTAAGTTTTTTTTCAATACTGTTCAATACTGTTTTTTGTATGATCTATGAAATTTCATAGATCATACAAAAAAACAGTATTTCAGAAACCTAAATCTCATACAAAAGTTAGTAAGAGTTATGACTATGATTTCCAAAACTCTTTGTTTTGTTGACAAAAATAATAACAATAATCAAGCCGGCCTCAATAGACATGATTCTATCTTTTATTAAATTTTTATCCCAGTCTGAAGTAATAACACCGTCCAACGCTGCTTTAATGACAGAAAGTTTAATAAATTATTCAAAATTTAACTGTGATCATGGACAATCAAGCCAAAATTCTTCAATGGAACCAACAAGACATGTTCATTAATTCACTTATTAAATAAACATGAGCCGTTTTTAGTGGCTTTTTCAGAAACTTGGTTAAGACCAAGTCGCACTTTCAAATTCTCTGGATACACTAGTATCCGAGAAGATAGATCTGATGGTTATGGAGGTGTAGCCATCATGATCAAAAAAGGATATAATTTTTCCATTGTTAACCTCCCTGTACATACTGTAAATATGTCTATATTAGCTGTTAATGTAAATAATATTTATATTTATATCGTATTAAAAGCACTTGTACTGTTTTACTTGACTTTATATTTATTAAAACCAACCGGTTTCGCGTTTTAACGCATCATCAGGGCAAAAGTTATTATTGTTTAGTACAATTGACAATAAACTAAACAATAATAACTTTTGCCCTGATGATGCGTTAAAACGCGAAACCGGTTGGTTTTAATAAATATAAAGTCAAGTAAAACAGTACAAGTGCTTTTAATACGATATAAATATAAGTTAACATGGAGTTTTACCAAGTGCCGACGATATTCAGTGTTCAAAGTAAATAATATTTGTTTTGTGTCACTTTATATTCCACATCCAAATTTAAACATTTTGACAGAAGTTAATAACATATTAGCCATACTACCTAAACCCTTTGTGTTAGGTGATTTTAATTCTCATTATCAAGCCTGGGGTTGTTCCTCCAGTAATTATTATGGTGAAGAACTTTTGAAAGTCATTGAAGAATTAAATTTATGTATTTTAAATAATGGTTCTCCCACTCGTCGCACAAAACTCTCCTAAGGCAAAAGCGCTATAGACCTGTCCATTTGCACTCCTAATTTAGCACCTTCTTTGACATGGTGCACACTCCCATTTACATTTGGAAGTGATCACTTCCCCATAATAATACATTTCCCTTCTGCATATCATAAAACTTCACACAAACTTGCATCATATTATAAATATAATTTGCATAACCCGGATTGGCACAAGTTTAATAATTTGATGGAGGTTGGTGTTAATGTTTTGCCTAACATTTCCTCATCTAATGATTCCTCTTGTGCAGAAGCCTTCACTCAATTAATTATAAAATCAGCTGAAAACACTTTTCCCATTAAAAAACCATTGACTAATAAAATAAATACGCCACCTTGGTGGGATAAGGAGTGCTCAGATGCTATTAAAGAAAGGAAAGCTGCTGAAAAATTTTATTGTCAGTATACAACTACAGAAAATTTTAATATTCTTACTGATATTATAAAAGCTACTCGTCGATTATTAAAAAAGAAAAAAGCTGAAGGTTGGAAGAAATTCTGCTCTTCCTTATCACCCCAATCAAAACCTTCAACTGTATGGTTAAACATAAGAAAATTTAGATCTGCATATGAAGTTTCCAATAATAATGAAATGTGTCCATTGTTAATAAATCAGCTGATAAATCATCTTGCTCCATCTACAGTACCAGAATGTATCCCTCCCCTTCCTTCTACTTCTTCTTCAGACAATTTTCCCCTTTTACGTTATTTGAGCTAAAAGGTATCCTTCAAAATGTTAAAGACTCTACTCCTGGGTGGGATAATATTAACTACTCCCTTTTAAATAACATGACTGATAAATCTCTATCATACTTATTAAAGGTAATGAACTCCCTTGTTTCTACAGGCAATATACCTCAAACATGGAAGTCTCATTTTGTTATCCCTATCCTTAAACCAGAGGAAAACCCGTCTATCCCTTTTTCATACAGACCCATTGTGCTTTCATCAGTTATGTTGAAAATTCTTGAGCATCTTGTTAAGCTTCGCTTAGAATGGTTCATTAAAAGTAGAAATGTATTAAGCCAAAATCAGTATGGTTTTAGGAGAGGAAAGAGCACCATAGATAATATTAGCTTACTTATAACTGATATTAGATTAGCTTTTACACATAACAAATCTGTTTTAGCAGCCTTTTTAGATATATCATTAGCATATGATAATGTAATTTTATCAATTCTGAAAAATAAGCTTGTGAAATTAAATATACCATTTTATTTACTTAATGTTATTATTAATATTTTATACAACAGAACTATTAGTTTAGCAAATGACTCTAATAATGAAAAAAGACAACAATATAAGGGCCTTCCACAAGGTTCTGTTTTAAGTCCAATACTTTACAACATATACTCATATGATATAGAAACTGTAGCAACTAGCAATGTAAATGTTCTGCAGTATGCTGATGATCTCCTTTTATACTCAACTAACAAATCTATACAGATGACTTGTGAGAATCTTTCTACATCTATTTTATCCCTACAGACTTGGCTTAATAATAATGGTCTTGATATTTCTGTTTATAAAAGTTCCATAGTTTTATTTTCTCGCACTAAATTTCCACCCCCTATAAATATTACTTACAAAAATAGTTCTATCCCTGTTAAATCGAAAACAAAATTCTAAGTTATAAATAATACTAGATAATAAACTCCAAGGACTAGATCACTATACTCACAGTGATCTAGTCCTTGGAGTTTATTATAGTGTATATACTATTTTATAGCAGCAAAGTGTGAACGTAATATCAATTTAATGAGACGTGTTTCTGGGGTTTGGTGGGATGCACACGCATCTAAATTAAAACTGATGTATAATGCATTAATAAGAAGTTTATTAGACTATGAAATGTTTTTACTAGAACCGTGTAGTTAGATTGGTCTAAAGAAAATTGACTCTGTTCAAAATAAAGCATTACGGATTGTTCTAGGAGCAATGAAATCCAGCCCTGTTTCCTGCTTTACAAGTAGAATGTGCTGAACCTTCATTACATTTACGACGTAAATATCTATCTGACAGGTTTTTCCTTCGCACTTTGGAATCACAAAATCACCCTCTGCTTACAAAGCTCTATAATCTTAGTGATTTAATGTCAGATAAGTATTAGAAATACAAAACAATCCCAGCTCTTGTATACAGCTATGTGAAATATCATTGCCTTAAACCTTTCACTTTTACATCCCCTATAAATGCCTTATATAAACACAATTATGAATCATTAACTCTACAGCCTATTGTAGTTAATTTAGGTATAGATAAACAATCTATGTAGTCCAATCAATATTTTAACAATATTATCAACGAATAATGGCAAGATTTTCATTTGATTTTTACAGATGCATCCAAAAATAATAGTAATGTTGAAATAGGTGAACCCATAGGTAGAAACCATAAACAATATTGTTCAAAAAATCAAATTTCCACCGGAAGCATCTGTATTTACAGGTGAATGTTATGGACTTTATAAAGCTGTAGAATACATACACATTATGAAATTACTATAATTCTGACAGATTCACTGAATGCTCTTCATTGTTTGCAAAAGTTTCCTATAAAATCCAAATTTATCTCTCCAATTATTCTAGACTTAAGAAATCTTTTATACAAATGTACATTTAAATATAACCTTATTATTTACTTTGCCTGGGTTCCAAGCCATTGTAATATCACTGGAAATGAGAGAGCTGATCGGTGTGCTGAAGAGGTAGTTCAGTGTGGTGATTTATACTCCTACATTAATTATTGCCATAACCTAGCTGCTCTCCCTAAACTCCATCTTAAGCAGTCATGGCAAAGTGTCTGGGATAGCGGTACATTGGTGAAAGGCAAAACCTATTCCCAGTACTACTAAAGCGCTTCTCTCAAAGCTGCCTTCCTATGGGCTTCCCGAGAAACTATGCAAGTGGATCACCAGTTTTTTGGCTGATCGGAGCATTAAGGTCGTAGTCGACGGTGCATGCTCCGATCTTAAACCTGTCAATGCTGGTGTTCCCCAAGGCTGCGTGCTATCACCGACTCTGTTTCTTCTGCATATCAATGATATGTTGCGAATTAGTAACATACATTGCTATGCGGACGACAGTACCGTTGATGCTACATACTCCGGCCGAAGCGGTATTTCTCGGGAACACGTCGAAGAGGGCCGGATCAAGCTCGTGTCTGAACTCGAGAATCAACTAACTGATGTCTCAGAATGGGGTCGTCAAAACCTTATTACATTTAACCCCAAAAAGACGCAGCTCTGTGCGTTCACCGCAAAAAAAACACCCTTTGTCGTATCACCTCGGTTCGAAAATACTCTCCTGACAGCCTCAGACAGTATTGGAATTCTGGGAGTCGACATATCGAACAACGTTCAGTTCCGCGGTCATTTGGAAGGGAAGGCTAAACTAGCCTCCAAAAAGCTTGGTGTACTCAGTAGAGCAAAGCAGTACTTCATGCCAGCCCATCGCCTCCAACTTTACAAGGCCCAAATTCGACCTCACATGGAGTACTGTTCTCACCTCTGGGCCGGAGCTCCTCAGTACCAGCTTCTTCCTCTTGATCGCATTCAACGTAGAGCGGTTCGAATCGTCGACGACCAGGCTATTTCTAATCGGCTTGACTCTTTGGCGTTACGCAGAGATGTAGGCTCGCTCTGCATCTTTTACCGTATTTATCATGGGGAGTGTTCCGACGAGTTGTTCGGACTAATGCCTGCCGCTAAATTCCACCATCGGACATCGCGTCAAAATTTAAAGTTCCATCCTCACCACCTCGATGTCTGGAAATCCACAACCGTGCGCTTTTGTCGACACCTTTTGCCTCGCATTACTCCTTTGTGGAATCTATTACCCTTGGGGGTGTTTCCGAATGGATACGACTTAGGGACCTTCAAGAAACGAGCTTATTCATTCTTAAAAGGCCGGCAACGCAGCTGCAATACCCCCGGTATTGCGGATGTCCATGGGCGGCGGTGATCACTTACCATCAGGTGCACCACCTGCTCGTTTGCCCCCTCTACTATAAAAAAAAAAAAAAAAAAAAGTTACAACCATTGATACTTTCTAAACTTTGGTTCTCTGTAGTGAAATTAAATAAGTTGTCAACATCTGTGATCACCAGAATGAGGCTCGCGTCACACTAATACTCCTGAACACCTCTTCAAGCTACACATCAAAGATAGTAATATTTGTGAGTGTGGCACTGATATTGGAGATCTCAATCATATATTTTTGCTTGTCCTAAATACAATCATTCATCATTATATAACAATTTATATTCTAATGACATTCCTTTACCTACATCAATTTTAACCCTGTTATTAAACCCTTGTATGTATTATATTCTTTCATCATTTATTCAAGAAAATAATATTAATATATAAGCGTAGTTAGATACATTTAGTATCTAATACCAAAGTAATATTAATTTACTTGTAAATATTATACAAATGACTAAGTACTATCTCTGTAAATATTATATAAATATCTTTAAGTATTATAATTGTAAATAATTTATATTTTATTACCTACGTTATTTTGATTTGTTCCTGATCCTCTATTTTCCTGTCAATCCAAATTTCAAATCCTAGTTTGTTATTTAAAAAATGTTTCCTTGGTTTACTTGATCATGGCAGTTGCTTAACGCCCATGCCAAAAAAAAACGAGTGATTAGTTAGGTACCCAAGCTTTATAAGTTGATTATTTTTATTGGTAGCGATGATGTGTAAAGCATGTATATCTCTTATACATACTCTATGCCCTGTGTAACTATTACCATGTTAAACGGGTGGATAACTTTTGTTTATTAGTAAGGCTGTTATACTTTCAGACTGTTTTTACCATTAAACACGCATCAAAATGCCTTCTTGTGTATTCAACCAGTGTTCTTGTGTAAACAACTCAAGGAAAAAAAATAAGACACACGGAATTACTTTCTATTCGTAAGTACCATGGAACATAGAACAAGGGGAAGAGAAGAGTGGGCGTGCCGCATGTGTCACTATTATGCGCTGTTACTCTAAATTGCCTTAGTGATACTTTCTCCATATCCATCCACCATATCTTTAGGAGATAGTCGTCGTGCGAAAATCTATTATACACTGAATTATGCTGTATTGTACCATCCTTGAATGCAGAAATGATAGTAGAATACAGATGATTAAAAATGGAGATATTTCATATCATCCGAAAGTACAATTTTCATTTTATTTTAATTAAATTCCTGATTTAATTTAATCTCTAATAATATAATAGAAAGTCAAGCTAAAATCAGCCGTACACCTTACATATAAAGTTCATTTTAGGTTGACCTAATTTTTCTAGAAAGATATGCGTAATGACAGTCATTACGTATATCGTTCTAGAAAGTTCTCTACTCAAATATGACCAACTGAAAACTACGGAAAAATCAATACTGCCATCTATTGTAGAATAGCGAAACTATTTAAGATTATAGTTTCACTATTGTACAAATAGATGAGTCTATTTTGAATAGACTACGAAAGGACGTAAATACTCTTTTTTTTGTAGCAAAATAAAATTTATTGTAACGCTGTTTGGTATATTTTTAAATGTTCTGTTTGTGTGTTTTGGGGATTATTGTTGTTTAAAATGAAAACGACCAATGAAACAATGTTTGCATTAGTAGTTTATATGCAATAATGCTTATTTTATGTGTGAGTATGGCGATTGCGGTCCTGATACAAATGTTTGTACTTGCCAATTCCGCTTGTTCTATGTTCCATGGTAAGTACGGCTTAAACAATATGCTTGAAAATAAGTTTAAATTATTGTTTGGGTCGCCATGTTTGACAGAGTGAGATAGTATAATACAAAAGTAAGTGAGAGAAACGTAGTCTGCTACACACGTCGCATCACTTTGCGCTCGGCAGACCAAGGCCGAGCCTAGGTTTAAGCCCCGTTTTCACTTTGATTAGTACGAGTGTGAGTGTTTAATGAAGGTGCTTAGTATTAAGCCAAAAATACGTGAAGATAGTCGTTGATCAGTGCGGGTGATAAGTAATCAGCATCTATTCACTTTTACTACACCGATTACGAATCACTCGCACTGATCCAGGGCTATCTTCACGTATTTTTGGCTTAATACTAAGCACCTGCATTAAACACTAACACTCGCACTAATCAAAGAGAAAACTGGGCTTTAGCGAGTGTGATGTTAGAGCGAAACGTAATTTCGATTTTAATATATCATAGAAAATAGCTTTAAAATTTCTATAATAAAATTACTCTCTTTTAATGCTGTTTTTGTAGCATGGTCTGTAACAAAGCGAAGTACGACCAGGATGTGCTTAAAATCTGAAAAAAAAAACAAACAATATTATTAGTCTACTGCTAGCTGACCCGCGCAGTTTTGCCCACAAATATCGTTCGTCGTAAAACTTTTATATTTTTTTGTGTGACTTGGTTGTTCGAATATAAAAATAGGTGACATTTCGCGTCGAATGACAACTTTATCATAATTTATGGTGATGGGCACAGTTTCACCCAAAATGGTGCTTTTTGACTCCCCCACGCCCGCCTGGTTTATTGAGGGGTTAGCGAACCTGACTACACAATCGATGAGGCTCGGGTTCGATTCCCGGCATGAACAAGCATTTGTGGGATGAGTATAAATGTCAGTATTTCTGAATTTGGATGTTTATAAAATATATTTCGGTATTTATAAATGTATTTATAGGTATTAATATCATTGACTGACATCACAAGCAAATAATACGCTTACTTTGGTGCCCTAAAAGTAGGTCAATTCGTGTAATTTGTCCAGTGAATATTTATTTAACTATAATAGATGTGTAAGTATTGTTAGGTTCGTTTTTAATAACAAACAGTTTTACGTACATGGATGTTTATTCTTTCACGACTTACAGCAGAATGACACGAGTAGGCTGGTATAAGGTACTTTATAATATCACAGTTTTACAATCATTAAAAGTAGGGTAGATTGAAAAATGTCAACATCAACCAGATCATTTCAGATGGCACCACTTCAGTTTATAATTTGATATAAAATTGTTTAATAGGATTCCACATGTTGCGGAAGTGGCGCCACTGTAGTGCAGTATTTTAATAACAATAAATTGTAATATATATTATGCGAGATAAACGAATATTAATATTATATTCAAGAACAATTTACAATATTATTCATATTATAAATAAATATACTCAACAGTATATAAACGGAAAAACGTACTGACCGAGGTAAAAGTAGTCATGGTGAGGTCTGCGAAACCTGAAGCAGTAATTTTACATGGTATTTGAGACCTGTCAAAATAATATAATATTTAGTTTATTCTTCGGTCTTTAAAAGAGGCCCGCACTAAGGGCCAGCAAAGTTGTTTTGGGCCTCTTCTGAAGACTTAACCATCTGCATTTTTTATATCATGAGATAAACTTTCCTGAAAGAGAAACCATCGCCTATAGGCACCAAAAAATGACAGTGATGCGTTGCTATCTATATAGCGGGATGACAATGCCACATGCATAAGTCTACCAGCTACGTTGCCCTCCAAATTGGACACGACAGTGGCAAGTATTGGATGATATTGCGGCAAGAATAGATAAAGCAATGGAATCAGACCCGCGTGAGACAATGTTGAATTCCACCATCTAGTAGCTACGATGGTAGTGACTCGCTTAGCCAATCGTTTGGTTTTTAAGAATTGCCTGGCAGAAGGCACAGAATACTTAGAGATTATCAGAAGTGAATGTTACATACAAGTATTATTCGAGCATAGCACACATAGATACCTCTCACGGACGCGATATCTCTGACTGGTGCGGTACAAACTGTACCGAACCATTCCGAGACATCGCGTCCGTGAAAGGTGTGTATGTGTGCGTTGCTCGAATATCACATGTATGTAGATTGACTACTGTTAGTCTCCAGTATACTGTGCAGAAGGGCAGTTAATCTATTTTTTAAAGCAAGCCCGAACCAACACGGGGGACAAAATATAAAATACTAGTTGCAGCGTGCAGCCCGCTGCATTATAAAAGTTTTTAACGAATCCCACGGGATCACCAAATTTTTCGGAGATAAAAAGTAAGCTATGTGCTACTCCAGGTCATCATCTACCTGTGTGCCAAATTTTATTCAAACCCGTTCAGTAGTTGATTTACTAACAAACATCCATCCAAACGTTCGCATTTATAGTATCAATATACATAATAGATAATTACGTACCTCATTAAAATAAAGAGAATAAATTTCTTTTGTGGTATGTCCGCCTCGTACCATTTGGAATTATAAACCGATTGGCTGAACTGCACACTCTGAAATTTAACATTTAATTAATGCATTTTTAATATCATTAGATATCAAACACGCAGATAGCTCTCATGATAGAAAGAGACAACCATCTATCTGTATTATCTGTATATTAGCGGTAAGAACTCGTTATTTGTTATCATGTATACAGATTTTACTTCGGCTCGAGTTAAGTGGTGTTCGTTTCTCCTAAAGATGCTTCGGTTGTGAAGTAAAACGTACGTTGAGTGCCTAAGCACTTTTGTGTTTGCTACTGTGGTGATGGACGAGGGTGGATAACTGTGCCGCTGGAGTTTTCTTTATTTTTCAGACATACAATGAATTACTTTGAATTCTTATACCACTTTCTTATTTTTTACTTTCAGTAGCATCACAAGGCACACGTGAAAGTTCTCGGATATTTACAAATGAAATAGGTAGTTTTCTTCATTGAATTATGGATTTCCGCAAAGTAACACCTGAATTTATAAAAAATCATATTTTGTATTTTTATATGTTTATAACGAACAAACTCAAAAACTAGACAAATCCTTAAAAATCTTTTTACGATTAGAAGGCTATACTATCCAGAAGTGACAAAGGGTACTTTGAAAATGCGTTACGCCGAATGTAAAAAATCGACATTATATAATATGCACGACATTTATCGCCGCCGTTGAAAATATTGCCACGGCATATTGTTTAGATTACTTGCTATATAAATGCGTTATTTGTTTAGCCGAATAGGGTTCAACCTATCCGGCTTCTTACAAAAAAAGTCATCAACCATTTGCCATCGTCAATTTGTATTGAACGTTTATACTTATAAAATGACGATCCCGTTTTTATAACGTCGAAACATACAAATTAACTGAGACATTATACATCACGTAATTATATATTCGTGTTTTCAATTTCCTCATTTATTCCTCATTTATTCGCCGCAGTAAAGGCTTCCATATGCACCACCTAGATACGTCATTAACATCCACTACTCGGTTTTCGCGTACATTTCTCGTACGCACAGTAAACTATGGAACAAGCTTCCTCGGTTCAGTTGCAGCTCGGTTTTCCCGGGATGCTGTGGTTATGAACTAAGTGATTTTAAAATGCGGGTAACAGACACTTCAGACGTCGGTTTCATATTGGGAGCAACCCTTTGTGTTGTAAATGTCCATGGGCAGTTGCCTTTACTCAGCATCGGGTAACCCACCCGCTCATATATCAGCTGATCCTATAAAAATCAATAAATAATAGTTTAAAAAAACTAAAAAACCCGCTTTTTATAGAAAACCGAACTAAAAAATAGAAAATAAATTTTAATAAATTTAAATTAAGAATAGTGTTAAAAATTTCAATAATTATAAATTAATAATAGTGTGAATAAAAAAATTATTTAAAAAAAAGCGTGGGGTGCATGGTGTCAATAGTTATAAATATTTTATTGACAGATATGAGTAGAGTGATTATCATTTCGGTAATATCTTAAAAAGCACCCCACGCTTTTTTTTAAATAAAATTATTATTTTTTATTCACACTATTATTAATTTATAATTATTGAAATTTTTAACACTATTCTTAATTTAAATTTATTAAAATTTATTTTCTATTTTTAGTTCGGTTTTCTATAAAAAGCGTGTTTTTTAGTTTTTTTAAACTATTATTTATTTTCTACTTTTTAGTTTTGTTTATTTATAATAGCTTGTTTTTTAATTTTAAACTATTGCACGACTCATGATGCGAAGCATCAGAGAGTGCTTTACGATCGAAAAATTTTTTTCATGCATACATATCTTCACGCCAGATCCCTAACGGGGTAGGTAGAGAGAACCGAGTGCCATACGTCACGATCCTTGCAGGCTTGTCTCGCTTCCTCCACATTCATCACTCTTTTCATACACACACGCCACGCCGAAGTGGATCAAATTTACTTGCGAGATTTGATTTCAGACATCGAGATAGGTACAATAAGTAAAAAAATGCTCATAAAACAAAAACTTCTGGGCCTACCTGAATCAAATTTTTATGGGACCAATTCGAAACTATTCCGCATCAAACAAAAAAAGAATCACGTAATTCGGTTCGGAAACCTCAGAGAAATCGGTGTACATACATAAAAGAAATATACCAGCCGAATTGAGAACCTCCTCCTTTTTTGAAGTTGGTTAAAAATGGAATAATTTTATCAAATTAGTGTATTGTCATCGGTCCTCGATAAATCTACAAAGTTTGAACGAAATCTGGCCGTTTAAAGTGGGTCAAAATCGCGCCCAAAGAAGTCGGTTACAAACAAACATACAAATATACAAACATACAGGTGAAGCTAATAAAAAGCGTGTAAAAAAGCGTGTAATAATAATAATAAAAAATAGATTCGTCTAATCTGTCAGTTAATTATTTAATCAATACTTACAGACGTCATCAACATGTCACCAAAAAAGCACATCAGAAAAATATGCGTTAAATTCATTGTTAGAAATATAAAAAATGTAATTGTGTTTCCAATGTGGTCGGTGAACTAGAACAAACATTGAATAAAATAATTATAATATTCTGCAATGTATACATGTTAATAAATCTTGCATAATAATAAGTATATCCACGCCACCAACCAATTAGTCTAATTTCGTGCTTAGCCTACTTTGCATTTTTACAAAGAAACACTTAATAAATAATAGTTTAAAAAAACTAAAAAACACGCTTTTTATAGAAAACCGAACTAAAAAAATAGAAAATAAATTTTAATAAATTTAAATTAAGAATAGTGTCAAAAATTTCAATAATTATAAATTAATAATAGTGTGAATAAAAAAAATAATTTTATTTTAAAAAAAAGCGTGGGGTGCATGGTGTCAATAGTTATAAATATTTTATTGACAGATATGAGTAGAGTGATTATCATTTCGGTAATATCTTAAAAAGCACCCCACGCTTTTTTTTAAAATAAAATTATTTTTTTTATTCACACTATTATTAATTTATAATTATTGAAATTTTTGACACTATTCTTAATTTAAATTTATTAAAATTTATTTTCTATTTTTTTAGTTCGGTTTTCTATAAAAAGCGTGTTTTTTAGTTTTTTTAAACTATTATTTATTTTCTACTTTTTAGTTTGGTTTATTTATAATAGCTTGTTTTTTTAATTTTAAGCTATTGCACGACTCATGATGCGAAACATCAGAGAGTGCTTTACGATCGATTTTTTTTTTCATATATACATATCTTCACGCCAGATCCCTTACGGGGTAGGCAGAGAGAACCGAGTGCCATACATCACGATCCTTGCAGGTTTGTCTCGGTTCCTCCACATTCATCACTCTTTTCATACACACACGCCGGTTGCAAAGACTCTTGGCCAAGGTTAGGTTACACAAACTTGGCCCAAGTTAGGGTGACTCTAGGCTTGGCCAAGGCTAGGTTATTCAGTCTTGGCCCAAGCCTGGGTAATCATTGGAATGGCCAAGGCTGATTGCCCGGTTATGGCCCGGGCATAGGACAATATAGGTTTGCCAAGATGGGCTTCCCAATAAATGTCCCAGGCATGGCCCCGTCGTTCGAATCTAAGGCTTCCTGTATGGGCTACTATTCTTTTATCAGAACTATTTTTTTAACCATTTTGGTTTTGTAGTTTATTAAAAACTAGCTGCAGTGTGCAGCCCGCTGCATTATAAGTTTTTGGTGAATCCCGCGGGATTATCTAATTTTTCCGGGATAAAAATAGCATATGTGCTATTCCAGGTCATCATCTACCATGTGTGCCAAATTTCGTTCAAATCCGTTCAGTAGTTTTTGCGTGTTTGAGTAACAAACATCCATCCAAACATCTATCCAAACATCCAAACTTTCGCATTTATAATATTAATATAGATTTACTACAGATTTACTATAGATAAATGAGTGTATTGTCATCGGTTCTCGATAAATCTACAAAGTTTGAACGAAATCTGGCCGTTTAAAGTGGGTCAAAATCGCGCCCAAAGAAGTCGGTTACAAACAAACATACAAACATACAGGTGAAGCTAATAAAAAGCGTGTAAAAATTCAGCTCAATCGGTAACCGGGAAGTGGATCAAATTTACTTGCGAGATTGATTTCAGACATCGAGATAGGTACAATAAATAAAAAATGCTCATAAAACAAAAACTACTGGGCCTACCTGAATCAAATTTTTATGGGACCAATTCGAAACTATTCCGCATCAAACAAAAAAAGAATCACGTAATTCGGTTCAGAAACCTCGGAGAAATCGGTGTACATACATAAAAAAAATATACCAGCTGAATTGAGAACCTCCTCCTTTTTTTGAAATCGGTTAAAAATGGAATAATTTTATCAAATTAGTGTATTGTCATCGGTCCTCGATAAATCTACAAAGTTTGAACGAAATCTGGCCGTTTAAAGTGGGTCAAAATCGCGCCCAAAGAAGTCGGTTACAAACAAACATACAAACATACAAACATACAGGTGAAGCTAATAAAAAGCGTGTAAAAATAAGACATTTTACAAATTTTTTTTTATAAGCAAGCAGATGGCTCGTCACCCATCTGTTTGCTTGCAATCCTATTTCACTATCATTTTTATTTGGTGCTAATTTATTACCAACTCAAATTTACCACTATACCACTCTTCACTTCAAGTTTATAAAGGATGTAACTGACAACATCAATGGCTGTAGTGAGTAGGTCACTTTCAGAATATCGAATATTAGACATGTGTTTATCCAAATAGCAAATTCTTATTCTGATCCATCTGAGTTATATGAATAGCATATTGTCCATATATGTATGCACATTGAAAAGCAGAGGGGACAGTACGCATCCTTGTCTTACTCCTTATTTTGCCATGAAATACATTCGAATAGGTGTTGTATAGTTTAACAAAAGAGATAGAGGCTGTTGAAATAAAGAGAAGAGAGTAATGAGTAAACTAACCAAAGCATATTACATATATACACATACACAAACATACGTATCTATATACGTATTTATCTTCACTCCAAATTCCTTACGGGGTAAAACTAGGGAGAATTTAGAGCCCAACATCACACAGCTTAATCGCCTTGCTTTCTGCACATACATAAATTTCTTATGCAAACACGTCGATTTCGGAGACTCTTTATACATTATTCAGGTAGAATTGGATCATAGTATGCTCGAACGTGGTATCTACAGGTATCTACAACTATCTACATTACATGATATATCTGTTTTGTTAATCGTTCATCTGACGTTCTTTCAACATGGATTATATAATTACTTTAGCACATGAAGTATTAGGTACCTATAAGTGGAGCTAGCACTCGTATTAATCAATTGAAATAAATATTTAAGTTACATCTCTGTCTATGAGGTCTCCCCATCTCTATTAATACAGCTGTGTTAGAAAGAGAGGGTTAGACCTCAGAAGATGAGAGCAGTATTTGAAATTTGGTTTCAAATAAGTATTAGAACTTAGAAGTGTTGCCTCCAGATATAATATAGCTTCATGCATTAGCATACATAGTTTAATCGATAATAATAAAAATCACAGATCACAGCAATATAAAAGTACTTACCGTCATATTGAAAAGAGATAAACAAATAAGGATTGAACTCGAAACGATATGAATGAGCACAGCTTTCGAAAATAACTCTTCCAATTGCTGTGCCAATCTGAAAATAATGGAAATCGTTTAGAAATTTGTAGTTGGTTATTTAATAACGTCTAAGGGACGGTCTATCGAAAATCGAAACCACGGATTTGAACAATAATTCTAAGACGAAAACCGAAATTTGTGTAGATTTTTAATTTTTTTCGCTATTTTTTTAACCTAACTCTATAAATTGGTTTTTTCTAATACTAGATAGTGTTTATTCTAAGAAATAGTCAAATTTAAGGAAATATACAAAACAAGCAATTTATTACGCGCCGCAAACCACGCAAAATAAACGGCCTTTGACTCGAGTTCCAGGTCGCGTCGAATCGGAGCAATGTACGCTTTACATTGCGTGGCGTAAAAACATGAAAAAATTACAAAACGTTTTTACAAAAGAAAACAAAATGCATATCATGACTAGAATGTAAAAATGGAATGTTTTCCTAATACACGTTATATAAAAAAATTGTGTCATCAAGCACCGAATTCGGCTCAACCGATTTTTATGTTTTTTTTTGTATATTGGGTAGTCATGAGATTAAATCGTAAAGTATATTTCATACCGAAGGTGATTAGAGTGTCCTAACCAAACAATTTTATCAATACAATCAGTATACACCCGAGCAAAACTTTTAAATAATTTACCTGATAACTTCTTGATGTCTTATGACCAGCTCAACCAAATCTTTGTGAGATTCATTAGACTCATATGTGACTTCATTTTCAAATCGATGACTCAACAAACGAAAGTGCATTTTTATGAAAGTACAAAACGCGTAGAAGGTTGAATCTACTCCAGTAGTGTTGATGCAGGACAAAACCGCTTAAAAAAAGTAAAATGATTAGAGTAGTTTAAAAAGATCATAAGTATACCAAAATAAAATTGTTTGGAATTCAAAAAACCTTTTTTAAAAGGTATTGTCGACTATTTACGACTATGACAACGACGTTGACGTTATCAAATCGGTTTAATACGGCGATGGAGATTACCATTCATTTCGCCAACCGGCAAACCGATAAACTGGAAAGTCTATAGACGTTTGGTTTACTCTGCTTACCCCGCAAGGAAACCGAGAGGGATGATTCTTTTTTTACAGGTCTTACGTATATATTTATTCATTTTCAGTTTAGTTAAATTTAATTATTTTTTTTAATTTTTGACGCTAATCCTAAAAATATAATTTTATATGATGAATGAGCGAGAAAACTGGCCGCCTGATGGGAAGCGGTCACCAATGCCCATTGACATCCACCACCATGCGCTGCCGACTCTAAATCTGAAGTGTCGAATAAAAAGCTGAGGCTTGGGAAATACCTCTGCAGTGTTTTTATTTCACCGGTAAGTATTATAACTCTGTATTTCTCTGTGTAAATTGCAAGCGACATTGACAATCTAAGTAATTGTCTTTAAAGGCGTATCCAGTTTAATCCGTGGTGATGACTGATGATGTCTCAAAAATGAATTAAAATGTTTTTAGTCCATAAAAATGCATAAGCCATAAACAAATTTAGGTGAAAAAAATGGCATGTACTTTTTTGCTTATACCTAAATAAGTGAAAATGGAAATCGGAAAAAATATTTTTAAAGAAAAGAAAATTTCCAATAAAAACTTCTCGGTAAAAATTTTGACTTTATACAAAGTAGGTATATATGACTATATACATACATGATAATAAATATGGTGCAAGTATACCAGAGTTGAAACTTTACATAACGAAAAATCAATTTTTTGTGAACGTAATAAATACTATGTTTTTTACAAAAACAAAATAAACAATGTTTAGGAAAAATATATGATTTCTTTAAGCATTTGTATTAGATGAGCACTATTTTATAAACCAAATTATTTAAATATTTTTGCTTTCGCTAATGATAACAGAGCTTCATAAATTTCCGTCAATTAATAAAGGTCTAATTTTTTTATTCTAACGAGACGTTATTATTTAAACTTCAAGAATACGCCTTACATCTATGGAATATGGAATATTGCTTTTTAATTAACACCTTCCTTTGAGGCAGTGCTCGCAAGCTGCAGTTCTTTGAAATTATTTTATTTTGGTAGGGTATACTTTCTATTTGGTCCCATATAAATTTGGTAAAGGTGTCTGATCCAGGGTTTTAGAGATATAAGAGATTCGAAATCGGGTATTGTAGTATCATTGCGTTTAAAATATTAGAAGCAATAAAAAATTTATAACTTTTGAACATGTGAATTAAACTATGAAGAACACTGATATAGGGTTTTTTTATATCAATGATGAAGAATATATAATTTTAAAGTTACGATTCAAATAAAATAAATAATCTTACTAAAAAACAGTCTTATTAAAAATTTTAATAATTATTAAAAAATACAGAAACAGTGCTTGTGTTAGTAGTACTTACCAAAAGTCTACTACTTTTTTTTCTAAAACATTAGGGAAAATTATAAGTTATCGTACTTACTTGAAACAGCTTCATGAATATACAACAGCGTAAATACAAAATTTGAGTTGACTTCAATATAATATTTAGCTTTATATGGCAAAATATAATCCGAACTTCCAGTATTAATAACATTTACTAACATAATAATAATTGGCGCTATATTAAAACAAATAGCAGCTGATAAAAATGTTATACTTAATAATGATCCAGTTAGAGTTATTAATTTTATAGATTCTTTTACAATGTCTTGCTTTTTTAGTAACCCTGAATTATTAGTTTCATTTGATATCAAAGGATGGATTTCTCTAAACTTTTCTATGATATCTTTTAAAAGGGCTTTGTTGTAAAACAAACAGGCTAGCTTAGCTTCAATTAAAAAACAAACACCTATGCAAGGAGCTGGTAAAGATAATTCAGTGAGATTGGTTCCATTTTGAAATCCTTCAACCATCCAAAAAACTTGTGCTAGCACATCTGTTTGTACCCAAGCTATATTAAAATAAAATAGCCAATTATTGATAAATATGGTAAAGTATTTATTGACCTTTAATTTTGATACATTAACTCCTGATAGTAAAAGTGACATGGTCCCCATTTTCAACGCGTTTTTAAAATCTGTTTTTGCCTCCATCTTGTAATCGACTACTTTACTCCTGGATGACTCAAACATAACTAATAATACATTTTGTACCAATTTATAAACCAAATCTAATAAAATATTCGTACTGCATCTACTAGTGTATGCAATCAATTATTTGTTGTATAGTTGCTGTAAATAAATAATTACAAAATTAATGGCGTCACAGTTTCTAATATATATGTATGTCGAAGTTAAAAGAAGAATGTTATTAATGAATGTCTTTCTTGAAAGCTAGTTTATTTACGTAATTCAACTTAATTATGTGGTGCAATATTACATAATATTAAAACATTTTTGAATAGTGATGCACAAGATATAAAATTTCAGGTTGATTCCATCATAAAATAAAGTTTGGTAAATCTGAATGTGCGTGCCTCATAACGTTAATCTTATGCATGTTTTTGTGCGTTAATCACATACATACCATTGATGTGAAAGTTTGGATGTTCTTATTACGCAATCATGCAAAAACAGCTGGGCCAATTTAAATGAAATTTGACACAGGTAGCTGATGACCTGGAATAGGACATAGGATAGATGTATGGTCGTGAATTTAAAATATTTTTTTTGTAATTATACGTAATTTTGGCAATAGATATACTGAGGTACTACTATAGTAACATACTTCTATGAATAAATATCGTTATAGTATTTCTGAATACTAGTAACAATATTAACTATATTTTATTAGTTTTCATTTTAATAACACAAATTTGTCTACTGTTTCAACTCTAGTGAGGCTCATATTATATGGATTCGCAAAGCTTTGTGAATTTAAAATACTTTCTTTTTTAATTATACTTAATTTTGGTGACAACAGAATATCTTAGTGAATATCTTTATTGTAAGTCTGAATACTAGTTACAAATGCAACTATGTCTTTTATTAGCAATAATTACGCCCGTATTCATAAACAACCCTTACCTAAGTAACGCAGTAACACTATGCGAAGAACGCTAATTTGCTATGCAATTCACATGACAAACCATCTGTTTCTTGACCCTATGCGCTCGCTAACTCTATGCAATCTCATAGAATCGTTTGTGAATGCGAGTGTTACAAAAAATACTTTTTTTTTGAATTACTACTTAATTTACTTAATTTTGTATTTTTGAATAAATAGTTACAGTCATAAATATTGATACTACTACTTTTTGGATTTGCAAATCTTCGTACCTAAATGTAATAAGTAATACTTTTTTCTGTTATTTTACGTAATTTGTTTCTTTCATACATAGAAGAGAGGATAAACAGACATGGGGCTCACCAGATGGTAAATGATCACAGTGGCCCACGGAACTATCCTACCAGAAATCTTGCAGTTGCGTAACCAGCTATGTAAGAATGAGTAAGCTCTTTTCTTTAAGGTCCTAGCCGTTTTCATACGAAAAAATCCATGCCGATAATGGGTTCCACAAAGCCACAGTTAATAAAAAAGTGTAGTTCAGTAATAGTCTGAATATTAGTTATAATAGTAACTATAATATAATTTGTGGTACAGGACAAACGTCAAAAAAATATTTTATTCTATACAGGCACTTTGAAAAATCGACACTTTTAAATAATTTTAGATGGGAACGCGGCCACACCATAGATATACTTGTACATCCGTATTTGTCTAGCATTAGATATTGATTATACGATATAGGTACTTCTAATGAAAATCGATCGTCTACTACTACAAATGTTGCTTTTGTTCTGACGTTTACATTGTGTTTTCGAGTGATTACTATTTGTTTTAAGTCAATACGTAAACATTTTCATACTGGAGTGTATACAATCGTTCAGTATTACTGACATTAAAATTACATATTGTTAAAATTAAATTACGTAGATTCATTTATTTTCCAGGAACGTGGTTCATGACGGTGTTATTTTCTTTATAGTTCGCTACGTATGTCATTAAATGTGACCTGGAAATCTGGTTAAATAAAATGATTGATTTTAAAATATATAAAATTTTTAGGATTCAATATCATGAAACATAAAAAATATCAGAAAACATCTGTCAAGAAAATGTCAATTAAAAATATATATATTTTTTAAATTTATTATCCAAAATGTGTAATATCTATACCTATTATCCATATTTTTGATTATAAAAACAATTTTGCATTAAAGCTTTTAAAGTTTATCCAACAACAGCTATAGATTCGACTATAAATAACGTTTTTATTGAGAAGTAGCTATTGCCCACGACTTCGTCCGCGCGGACTTCGTTTACTCCGCACAGCACCTCCCCTGTAGGTGATAGCGTGATAATAATATGTAGCCTATATGTTAATCTGACCTATTCGTAATATTCATGCAAAATTTGAAGTAAATCAATGCAATACTTTTTGAGATTACCCCGGACGTACATACATACAAACAGACAAACAGACAGACAGACAGCAAGACAAACAGACAAATAGACAAAAATTCTAAAAACTATATTTTTGGCGTCGATATCGATTGTAGATCACGCCCCAAGTATTTTTTTAAAAAATTATTCAATGTACAGTTTTGACTTTCCTACGATTTTATTATATGTATAGATATTTACTGTGAATTAACGTTAATTCCTAACTACTTATAAAAATAAAACCTAAAATATAAAAATAATTTTATAACAAATGTCAACAACGTGTGCTACTAAATTTAATACGAAAGAAAATACCTACATATATTTTGTAACAATTCAATGTTTTTCAATAAAATTTCTTTGTAGTTTGTACACATTTAAACATATTATGTAATTTTACATGTTTTAATACTATGTACAATGCACATGAAATTGTTTTTTTATTGACATATAATATGTGTCCGTTATTTATTTATATTTTATAGATTCAGACGTTACTTTGCAGAAATCCATTGTTCAGGCGAAGAAAATTAAAAAAAAAATGACAGCTTCCTGAATTGGAAGTCTCATGTTGATAAGTATGCAAAAATAATAATAAAGTGTATGCCCTCAGAAGAATAAGCAAGGTCGTATCTGTTGAAGACTAGACCAACTGTCGTTCTGCCAGGCAGGTCGTAAAAGGCGACCGATTGGCTATGCGAGTCATTACCATCGTGACTACTAGGTGGTAGAGTTCTGCATTGTCTCGCCCGGGTCTGGTACCACCGCCTTACCTATTCCTGCCACATTAGCGTCAGTGCTAGTCACTGTCGTGTTCCGGTTTGGAGGGTAAGTTAGCCGGTAAACTTATGCATGTGGCATTAGACTTCGCCACAAGATAGCAACGCACAGTTAACATCTTTGGTGTCTATAGGCGATGGTTGACTCTTTCTATCAGCAGACCCATCTGCTTGTTTGCTATCTTATGATGTAAAAAAAAGTATGTCTCATCTGTGTTAATAGTTTGCACTGATTTCCATAGAGCATTTGTTGCACAAAAAAGTGTATATGGGCTGTATCAGGAAACCGTTATATTTATAGCTGCAAACCTTTATTTATGACACTCAAAGTTCTATCTCTACCGTCATTATATATTAAGGAATTATGTTTTTGTTAAAAAACATATGTATTACTTTACCACCGTGGATCAATTGCGTAACCATAGTACGAGTAGCAGCAGAGGTTACAAACTTGTTTTGCTGAAATGCAGATTAACATTATGTCAAAATAATATATACTGTATAGTGTATGGCAATCAAAAATATGATAAGTTGCTCACAGCTCTAATCCAGTTAAACTATACACAATTTAAAAAACAACTTTACCATTGGTTTATGGAAAAACAATATTATTCAGTTCAAGAATACCTAAATTATACTTCTATTAAAATTAATAATTCTTAGCAAAAATACCTAAATGATTGTATATTTTTTATTATTGTAATGCCAATATATTTTTACGTTATATTTACTTATTATTGACTATGTTTTAAAAAAAAATAATTAAACTCTCTTCTTATTGTACTGTGTGCTGTTTGATCCAATTACTCCAGAATATTAAAAGGAAAAATTTGAATTTTTTGACAGTCAGGTTATGAAACAGCGTTCAGGTGAAAATCTTACCTTGCGTATGGCTGCTCATAATTCATGTTTTTATGAACATTCCTTTACGATTAGCGTGGAACAAGCTAACTACTAACATTAGACGTGCGAAATCATTAAATACTTTTAAAAATTTAGTCTAATAATACGTTATTTGAATTTAAGTCTTACAGAATAAATAATATATATTTTTTTTTCCTGTTTTGATTTTTGTGCATTTTGTTGTGCATCAATGTGTTTTTATGTTGTGATCTCGGATTTGTCTATATGTCTTTTTGCATAATTTGTATGTATAGATGTAAAATAGGTATATAGTCGTAAGATAATATAATAGTATATATATAGTTGTTGGCAGAGATCGCTCTTTTGGCGATAAGACCGCCTTTGTGTACTACGAGTATAGTAATTAATTATACTAAACATGTATTTTTAAATTCTAAGTTTGTGCACAATAAAGAGTTTCATTCATTCATTCATAGCAATTTAAAAATAAAATAGACGACCGATTGTAATGCTATAATTATATTTCATATTTTGTAATACCCATTTAGTTTTTCTATTCCTATAACTATTATTATTGACTTGTATCCTTGACATAATGTGTTATTATTTTCTTTGACATTATCTTTGACGAAGGTTATGCAATTTCTGATTTTTTATATGAATAATTACAATTAAATTAATTAAGATATAAAATTAAGATTATAACAAATTGTTGGATGTGATTATTTTGTAATATAAATTCTTAATCATGTACAATTCAGAGAATGAATTTTAAAAACACATTTTTAAAATTCACTTGCCATTTAAAATTCACAAATATTGCATGCCGTTCGGTAGAATGCGTGATACTTACTACGTACTTTTGAAAACTGCATCTTTCTGCTGTTACCGTGTTCTAAGCAATAAATTTTATTTCAATTTCAGAAAATAAACACGCTGACAAATTCCACTTTGCAAAACACCTAATAGAAACTGGACGCACTTTATCTATAAATCATTCGTTTGATGTAATTCATACCTGTGACAAGGGATTAAAATTAAATATATTAGATCAACTCGAAATCATTTAACATAATAACTATTCAATTGTACTTTTGAACGAACAAAGAAACGTTACAAAGTCGTCCTTATTACACAACTAGCTGTTGCCCGCGACTTCGTCCCCCGTAGGTGATAGCGTGATAATATGTAGTCTATATTATGTTGACCCGAACTGTTAGTAATATTCATGCAAAACTTGAAGTAAATCCATGCAGTACTTTTTGAGTTTACCCCGGACATACATTGACTTTCCTACGATTTTATTATATGTATATATGTCGCATATATATATATATATATATATATATATATATGCGACATATATATATATATATATATATATGTCGCATATATATATATATATATATATATATGTCGCAGTGGCATTGTCAGTACGGTTAGATTATAATTTACCTAAGTGATATTATTATAAAATCCCTAGGTAGATTAATCTAACGGCTATTGACAATTTCACTGCGACATACTATTTCGGCGGTCTCCTGAAGATGCTTCGGTTATGAAGTGAAAGGTGCATTGAATTCATATATTGTGTGCTTTTGCGCTTGGTGTTGTCGTGGTGTAAAGTGTGGTGGATCTACGGTGAGTTTGTTCCATTTCTTACATTGCTTTTATATGTTTTCCCTTTCAGTCATATCACAAACGTACACTTAAAAGTTCGCGGAAATTTGCAAAATAACTAGTTTTCTTCGTTTATTTTTTTTAAGTAAAAAAGTCAAAATACTAAAGTATTTTAGATTAAGGAAGTTATAGTAAAATTTCTTTGGTTGTAATGAATCTATTAAACTAGCTGGTTTTGGAACCATTACAAGTACGCGTCGGAAAAATACGGCGGTGGTATCATCACTCATCTTGCAAATCGAAAATGGTGAATTGTGGTGAACTGAAAAGCCTATAAACGGTCGATTTACTCTGTCTACTGCCGCAAGGAAACCAGCGCGATAATACTTTATAATACGCTGTCAATAGTTAAGTATAATCTGTTTTAACCTGTGGACGCCCAGTCGCTCATATATGACCGCTTCGTATTTATTAAGTTTCTGCCGGCGCTCAATGGGTAAAATATGACCGCACCTAATTTGAATTTTATTATATACTAGCGACCTGCCCGCGGTTTCACCCGCGCAGCTTTTGTTCCCGTGGAAATATCGGAAAGGTTTATACACTTAAACCTTCCTCAAGAATCAATCTATCTATTAAAAAAAACCGCATCAAAATCCGTTGCGTAGTTTTAAAGATTTAAGCATACATAGGGACATAAGGACATAGGGACAGACAGAGAAAGCGACTTTGTTTTATACTATGTAATGATGTTAAATGTTAAATATTTTTCTGAATAACTTTATTTTGAATCCTAGTGGACAGAAAATATATCTATCAATACGTAGTCCTTTATAGAATGATAAAATATGGTTTAATTATAGAGAAATCATATTATTTGTACAGCGTTGGCACGGGTCAATTAGTAACGAATGACACAGCTAAATATCGCGCGTGCGAAGTTGGGACTTTAAAGTCGAGGGGTTTTAAAAGTGACCGATTATACAGGGTTACTTTTAAAGGTCCAGCCAAATTTTAAAATTAGGAACTAAATATTAAATTGAAAGAGCGATTTAATTATTACTGTAAAAATACAACAAGACAATATAAAAATATTCGTTTAAAATATCCCAATAAATTCATGAATTGGATGCACCGAGTCTGGTGAATGAATTTTGTAAAACTGGCAGTGTCTCATTTTATATTTACCTATAATTACGATAGTAACTATTATGTAATCTATCGATTTAAATACATTTTTCTGTCACTTTTAATTTGGTTGAAGGCACTAAAATATTTTAGGTCGGATATTGCGTAATTGAAATTACTCGTACTTCCATGCGTTTTATTTTTTGTGTCGGATAAAAATGTAATTTTGAATTTTTTTAAATTATTTTTTACTACATAAATCGAATATCCTATCGATTTTCTCATTGGCTCACCAATTGGCTATGCAAGTCATTTACATCGTTGCTACTAGGTGGTAGACTTCAGCATTGTCTCGTATTGGTCCGGCACCACTGCCTCACATATTCCTGACACAGTCTTAGTGCATGACACTGTCATGTTCTGGTTTGAAGGTTATGCTCGGCGATAAACTTATGCATGTGGGATTAAGACTACGTCATATGGATAGCAACATTATTGTGCAAAATTAGGTGATTTCGGAGATCGGTGTTTTAGAAATAATGCGGTGAGCACCATCTTGCATGTTTCTCCTTCTTTCGCAAGAAATCCTTAACCTGCTGGTTGCCTGGTAGAGATCGCTTTAGGCCAGTGTTTTTTAACCTGTGGTCCGCGGACCCCTGGGGGTCCGCGACTATGTACAGGGGGTCCGCCGTCTTATCCATTAACATTTGAATTACTAAATAAATGCTAATGTTTTTTTGATTTTTGGGGGTCCTTGAAATTGTGCTTGGTTTCCTAGGGGTCCGCAGTCTGAAAAGGTATGAGAAACGCTGCTTTAGGCGATAAGACCGCCAAATTGTATAACATCTGATATTGCTTTTTCTTTTTGTATGTAGCCTTTTTGGTGTGTAATAAAAAATTATAATTGATTGATTGAATAATGTTCCATGACAACCAAATCTTTTATTAAACAAAAACATCCCTCTTTTTGCGTTAGGGCTTAAATTTATAAAACCAAACGTTTATAAAACGCCAGTATGAAAGTGTTTAATTAGTTTTAAAATGCTCTAATATTTGAAGGCAATTAAGGGTAGAACACACGTTAAGAATTTAGTACATATTTGGTATTTTGGAATCTATCCTGTTGGTTGAGTCGTTAGCGATCATGACTATGTAATCAATGGGGTTCGAGTTTTATAACTCAGATTCAAAAATACAAACATATAAGTTTCTATTTTTTGATTTGGGAGTTATAAATAAAATATTATTTATTTGTATTCTTTATTTTTTCATTACGTTTCATAAGATAGCAAACAAACAGGTGGATAACCTGATAAAAAAAATAACCATCGCCTGTAGATATCAAATATGTTAATGGTTCGTTGCTATCCTTGTAGTAGGGATGCTTTACCAAACGCGTAAGTTAATTGGCTACGTTTCCTTTTTTATCTATTACGTTTTCCGCACTCGGTTATTTGGGCCTTTGTACGTAATTGGCTAATTTGTTCCAGCCATCCTGACTCATTCCAGAAGCTTACAAAACAAGCTATAAGCGAAGCGTGTAAGGCTGAAAAATAAGGTTGGAATCCAACACGCATAAGGTTATCTTACCCTTAACCCGGAACATGATACAGAAAAGCATCGACACTGTTGCGGCAGCAATATGTAATATGGTGGTACCAAAACCTGGTCATGACGTTGCTGACCTCTACTACCAATACAAAAGTCATCATGTTGGTAACATGTATAATATAGCCTTTTCGTGCCTTTTACGAGATACCTATTAGTAAGGCATTTGATATCTTCTTTAAAAAGGAGCCCGAATTAACACGGGACTGATACAAGGAATTTGATTTTATGGATATCAACAAAAATCTCAAAAGCAGTAGTGAATGTTGAAAAGAAGAGAGATTCTAAGATACTCAAATTTTAAAAAACAATCTCAACAATAGTAGCAAATCTTGAAAAGTAGAGAGGTCCCAAGACACTTTATAAAGAAAGTCTCAAAAGCAGTAGCGAATCTTGGAAAAAAGAGAAATTCTAAGACAATAAAATTTAAAAAATCTCAAAACGGTAGTGAATTTTGAAAAGAAAATAGGTTCTAAGATACTTAAATATACAAGTAGCGAATCTTGGAAAAAGAGAGGTTCTAAGACAATAAAATTTAAAAAATCTCAAAGCGGTAGTGAATTTTGGAAAGAAGATAGGTTCTAAGATACTTAAATATACAAGTAGTGAAACTTGGAAAGAAGAGAGGTTCTAAGATATTAAAATTTAAAAAATCTCAAAGCGGTAGTGAATTTTGGAATAAGATACGTTCTAAGATACTTAAATATACAAGTAGTGAAACTTGGAAAGAAGAGAGGTTCTAAGATATTAAAATTAAGAAAAATCACAAAGTGGTAGTGAATTTTGAAAAAAAAGGGTTTTAGAACCTTTGACTTAAATATACAACTTTGACAAATTATAGAGTTTACGGCATTGCAGGAAAATGCATATGAGTGATTTCGCACGTGTTGGCATGGACCTCCTTTGAAGAATGGACCATCTGCCATTCTGTCAGGCTGTTAATAAATCGTGAAAAATTGGCTTTACGTGTCACTACCATCATGAATATTAGGTGGTAGAGTTCCTCGAATGTCTTGTCCGAATATTTGGTAACACAAACTTATCAATAGCGTCTATGCTTGTCATTCTCGTATTTCGGTTTAGAGGGTAAGGCGAAACTGATGATGATTATGAAAGAAAGCCGTTAAAACTTATACAAGTGGCATTAACACCTCGCCATACGGATGGTCACATTAATAGCAATGCACCATTGATGTAAAAAACCCAAGACACAATCAGTGTGTCAAAAACGTCCTCCAAAAATGAGCGCATAATTTTAAATTATGCACTCATTTCAAATAGACTGTGTCACTGTGACCGTGTCACTGTCAATTTTATTTATTTTCGTACATTGCTTTGTAAAAACACTATAAGTCTTGCACTTAAGGTTGGATATGCAAAGACATATATATTTCCCATATCTATAACTACTTGAAATAAATTAGGGACACTTTTGAGTGTTAGTTTTGTTCGGGACTGTGCATCTGGGGTTTTTTATATCAATGCAATGCACCATTAACATCTTTAGTGTCAGTAAGTGGTGGTTGTCACTTTACATTACGAGAGCCTTCTCTGATCTGCTTGTTTGCTATCTTATAATATAAAAAGAGTAATATATTATTTAGTTCCTTGTACTTAAAACTACTAAAAATGTTGAGTGTATTCATTGCATTAAATCCGCCCGTTGACTTTGCAATGTCAATTTACAATGCTACTTTCAAACTAACACAATCAGACATAGTAAATCACATCAATGTATAGACTTCAACCGCCTTACTACAAAAACATTCTTACCCAAGCAGCAATCAAGCATATTTAATACCCATAAAGCAGCTCATATAGAACTTAAAGTTCTATTGCAGCCGTACAATGGTGTAAAAAGATGCTTTTATCGGTATAAGAGACCTTTATGAGTTTTTATACAGCCTAATGCTGTACAAGGCCTTTCTTAGAGTTCCGCGTAAGCTTTAGGCGTTATATCTGAATATTAATACACTATTGTACAGCTTTAAGCAATTTGTAACTCATTAGGCTGATTTTAATCCTTAAAGCTGTACATTAGCTGTATTTTGTTTAGCACGGGAATTTATTACAGCTTTAAGTGTTATTATAGTATCACTCAACGCTTGTTTCTGTAAAATGGGACATGCAATCACCGTTCTACAGCTAATATTTATGGCGTAATTGTAGACTGTTATGCAGCCAATGGTGTTAAAAAATCTGCATATACAGCTATAGTACAGCTCAAGGCTGTATTACTGAGAAAATTGTTGTTTGCTGTTTTTATATCTGCATAATTGATATCATGTGGAAAAAATCAAGAGGAATATTGAAAAGGAATATTTAAATATTATAAATTACCAACGAAGTAATCATGATGAAGATAAAACTGAAAAATTACTAATTCAGGTAAACCTACAATCGTCATTTTTATTAATGTTCAAGGAAAAGGGTTCCGTAACAAAAACATTAAAAAGTGATTGTAGGTTATCTGATTTATTATTTTTTAGGCTTATCTTCTTCATTAAGGTTACTTGGTTGGTAATTTACAATAACTGATTTTTTTTAATGTCATAAGATAGCAAACAAGCAGATCGGTCTCCTGATGAAAAGAATCAACCATCGTCTACAGACAGCAAAAATGTTAATGGTGCGTTGCTCTCTTGTGGCAAGGTCTAATGCCCAATGCATAAGTTTACCGGCCACCTTACCCTCCAAACCGGAACATGACAGTGACTAGCACTGACGCTTTGCAGCAGGAATAGATAAGGCGGTGGTACCAGACCCGGTCAAGCCAATGCAGAGCTCTATCACTTAGTAACCACGATGGAAGTGACTTGCATAGCCCATCGGTTGTCTTTTACGACCTGCCTGGCACAAAGGCAATTGGTCTATTCTTCAAAGAATATATAAAAAAGAGTTAAAAAGAGAAATAAAAATCATTACACTGAGAAAATATGTATTTTTTTATTTTTAACTTGCTACTATACGGAGTTTTACAAAAGCGGTATAGTAAGTCGAAAGGGGGTGATTCAGAGGGTCATTTTGAACAACTTTTGTTTAACGATTTGTGAAAATTCCCGAAAAACAATTTTGTTTTTCCATTGTGAAAAGTCACATGACCAACAAAATTTCTATGGAGAATCAATATTTTTTTCGCGAATTTCCAAAAGTCGTTAAACAAAAGTTGTTAAGAATGACCCCCTGAGCCACCCCCTTTCGGCTTACTGTACCACTTTTGCAACACCCTGTATATATGTATACTTACAATCGTTTTAAAAATATTATATACTTAGATACTTTTACAGGCAAGAGAGTATGTGTTTCTCTTTGCAGAACTAATAATATAAAATCACAAGCACCAAATAACGTATTCTTCTTAAAAATATTTTTGTGATAGACCAATATTTAAAGGGCTTGATTTTTCGTTCTTGATCAACTTAGTTATATCAAGTTGTTTTCTTGGTCATTATAATTCACCTTTATCCTCCCACAAACTGGGTACGATACAAATACGGTTTTGGCTTCTCTCAATTGTTTTTATTATTTTATAAGGCATATTTCCCTGAAAAATAAAGTAAAACATGATTGAAATACATGTCCCATAAGTTATAGTTAACAATAAGTTGGTTTAGTTGTAAAGTCAAACGACCGACATCAATACAACACAATAGCGAAATCAAGTGACAAACATATGTTTTGTATTTAGGGTTCTTCAATTTTTGTACGCATCTCTAAACATAAGTTAAGTGATTAAAAGCCAATTACTGTACAATAGATTTATATAGGGACTTGGTACAACCTAAAGTGTATTTGGACGGTAATTAAAAGCCAATAGCCGTATAATAGAACAAAAAAGAGATTCAGTACAGCTATTTGCAGTATATCACCCTCCAAATACACTTTAGGCTGTATAACAAAACGCCGCCATTATTGTGTATTAAAAACAACATTAAAGAAATATATTGTTAAATAAAAGATATATTTAGCAATAGCTAAAGCTATATCTTGACAAGCAACTTATATTATGATCATTATGCCTTTATATACAATATTGTACCATAAATACTTGTATATTCTAACCTTAAACACAAACACTTACCGTATTTCGCAATGATTTTATTTGTGTTATCTTGATTATTTCGTTGGCGCGTGAATATTTTGAGGAAAAACATACACGACTTCACAGTCATTTAGAATTTGCACTTTGAATACACCTTTGAATACTGCTCCAAGTCCAAGAATTTATCGTTTATTAATATATTTTTAGTTATGGCGTCTGCAGATATAATGTTATACAATATCAAAAACAGATTAGTTACATTTTTATCATTTTCAAACACCTATTAAGAACATTTAGCTGCACAAGAGAGTATCTTAAGTATTATAGTTTCTTTATACACCGAATAACAGCCTTTGTACAGCCTATACCAGCTTGTACAGCTATTGTGCAGCCTATTTAACTCTTAGCTGTACAAGACAGTTAAAAGAGAGTATCCTTAGTGTTATAGTTTCTTTATACACCAAATAACAGCCATTGTACAGTTTATAACAGCTTGTATAGCTATTGTGCAGCCTACATAACGCAATAAGCTGTATAACTTGGGGCCCTTTTTGGTGTTATATCGGCTGTAGAAGCGCTTCTACAGCCTTTGTACGGCTTCGTATACAGCTTTAAGTTTAAAAATGAACCTAAATGCAGCCTATATACAGCTTAACGTGCTACTTGGGTAGTACCGGGTTTAAACCAAGACTAAGAAGTATAGGTTTGTTACGGTATTAAAGTTAGTTCCAGTACTAAAATTCATTCTTATTTCCTCGGACTAGCGCTAAGCCCGGTTTTATAATAACGTTTTATTTAGTACTAGAACTAAACCTGGTATTAAGTTCGATACTATATTTAGACCTCGTTTTGGAATAAGGCGGCAAGTGTCTAAAACTTAAAAGTAGTGAATAGGACTAGGTAAAATTACGCATGTGGCATTAAGACCCCGTCTCAAATATTGGTTTTCTCTTTCCCACAGTATAGCCATCTACTTGTTTGCTTTATCTTTAAAAAAAAAAGGAAAACTTTTAAGAAAAAAGGAAATAAGAAATTATTTAAAAATACTTTTACGGTTTTTCGTTAATTTTTTTATAGAAGAGGCAAACGAGCAGGAGGTGCACCTGATGGGTAAGTGATTATGGCCGCCCATAGACATCCGCAATACTAGAGGTCTTGCAGTTGCATTGTCGGCCTTTTAAGAATAAGTAAGCTCTTTTCTTGAAGGTCTGTCGTATCCGTTCGGAAACGCCCGTGCCGGTAATTGATTCCACAACAGAGTAGCACGAGGCAAAAAGTGTCGGGAGAATCGCACAGTTGTGAATTTTCAGACATCGAGATGGTGAGGATGGAACTTTAAATTTTGACGTGATGTCCTATGATGGAATTCAATATTCATGATAATATCTCTAAAAAATAAATTATTTTTAATATGGTTTGCGGCAGCCGACGTCATTTTATGAAAAGAGATTATTTTAAGGTCAATTATTTAAAAAATGTTCCAAAAAACGATATATATATATATATATATATATATATATATATATATATATATATATATATATATATATATATATATATATATATATATATATATATATATATATATATATATATATATATATATATATATATATATATATATATATATATATATATATCGTTTTTTGGAACATTTACCTCCCCCAAAACGGCTGGTCACCGCGGGGGCAGTAGACCATAACCCTCCAAACTACAAAAAATCGCCAAAACACGTAAAATATTACATAGCCACTTACAATGTCAGATCTCTAGCGAGCGAAACAAAAATTATAGAGCTGGAGTATGCCATTTCCCTTATAAAATGGGATATTTTAGGAATCTCTGAAGTAAAAAGAGAAGGATTTGCTATAGAAGACAGAGGAAGCTATATTTTATACTACTATGGTCAGACAAAGGGTGCAAAAGGGGTTGGATTCCTGGTAAAGAAACAAATGAATACAGAAGTAATAGATTTTATTCCTATATCAGAAAGAGTAGCAACTTTACAAGTAAAAATTTATAATACTGTGTACTCACTACTACAATCCTACGCACCTACAGAAACAGCTGACGACCTGGAAATTAAAAAATTTTACTCTGATCTAGAATTAGCTATGGAAAAATGTAATAAATACATTATCTTTATGGGAGATATGAATGCAAAAATAGGCCAACCTGAACACGGAGAACATTTAACAATGGGTAACAACGGATATGGGAAAATAAATAAACGAGGGCAAATGTTTGTAAACTTCTGCCACCAATATAAATTAAAAATAACTAACACTATATTCGCAAAATCGGCTAAACTAAGATGGACATGGCTTTCACCTAACGGAAAAATTAAAAATGAAATCGACTTTATAGCCACAAACTTAACCAAAAATGTAGAGAATATCGACGTACTGAATAAATTCCATCACTCTAGCGATCACAGATTGGTTAGAATGACACTTTCAATAGCAAATACTAAAAAATCAAGATCACAATATAAAAAATGTATCATAAAATCTCTAGACCTCAATAAATTTGAAGAGGTAATCTCAAAATTAATCAACCTTAGAGATGAAATAGTACAAACAATGTACGACAGATTAGAAAAAACTTTAAAAAATTGTTCTACGAACACAAACAACTTAAACACCAAAAGATAAATTCAATAATGACACATGAAATTATAGAGTTACAAAATCTAAGACAAGAACTGAAAAATAAAACAAAACAAGAAAAACTAAGGTTAAGTTTACTCTACCGAGAAATTAACAAGAAAATAAAATCAAATTTAACAGAATATAGAAGCCACATACTCTACAGTCAATTAAAAAATCGGGAAGCGTCAGGAAAACTTATAAGAAAATAAATAACACAAAACATTTAATGCCTCAATTATGTGATGATGCTGGAGTACTGGTAACAAATAGAAACGACATCATGGAAGTGGCTACAAATTTCTATAGCAAACTTTACAGCAAGGCATGTCAGGATATAGAGACACAATCACTTTGTTGGGTAGAGAACAGCGAACCGGTGCCATTTTTCTTAGAAAGTGAGGTGGAACAGTCAATTAAACAGCTAAAAACTGAAAAAAGTCCTGGACCAGATGGCGTGACAAATGAAATAATCTTAGCTGGAAAAAAATGTTTAGTACCTCTACTTAGTAAGCTTTTTAATTTAATATTAATTCAAAAGAAAATACCAACTCAGTGGAATTGTTCAGATATATCGCTTATATACAAAAAAGGAGATCCGAAATGTATATCTAATTATAGACCCATCAGCTTAATATCCTGTTTATATAAAGTCTTTTCATTGACTCTACTTCGAAGAATAATAAAAATTATTCATGAAAACCAGCCAGTCGAACAAGCCGGGTTCCGTAAAAACTACTCTACAATCGATCATATTCACACTTTGAAACAAGTTATAGAAAAATATATAGAGTACGACCAAAGCCTGTACATCGCCTTCATAGACTACTCAAAAGCATTCGACTCAATTTCACATACCGCTATATAACAGTCATTAATATAGCAGGGAATAAATGGTGACTATGTAGAGCTTATAAAAGAAATTCATAGTAATAGCAAAGCACGAGTAAAAATTGAAGTAGCAGGGCCAACATTTAATTTCAAAAGAGGGGTAAAACAGGGAGACCCCCTCTCTCCAACGCTTTTTATTGCAGTTTTGGAAAATATCTTCAGAAAATTAAACTGGAAAAATAAAGGACTTAAAACAGACGGAAAACATCTAACACACCTCAGATTTGCAGATGATATTGTGATAATGGCGGAAGACCCAGGGGAACTACAAATTATGGTAGAGTCATTAAACAAAGTAAGAACATAGGACTAGAAATAAATGAAGGAAAAACTAAAATTATGACAAATAAAAAACAAATACCTGTAAGTATCAACTCATCACCTCTACAATATGTAGAAGACTATACCTACCTTGGCCATGTCATATCGTTTAAGGACTGTAGTGAAAAAGAGATTACAAGATACAAGAATAAAATGTACATGGAATAAATACTGGGCTATGAAAGAAATTTTCAAGAGCTCTTTTCCACCCATCATAAAATCAAAAGCAATGAATACCTGCTTAATACCTTGTCTCATTTATGCATGCCAAACTTGCTCACTAACTAAACGACAACAAGAAAAAATAAAAATTTGCCAAAAAGGACTAGAACGTAGCTTCATGAACATAAAGTTGAGAGATAGAGTAAATACTATTCAAATTAGAAAAAAAACGAAATCCAAAGATGCAATTAAGCAGATACTAAAACTTAAATGGAAATGGGCTGGTCACATTCAAAGATTAGAACCACAAAGATGGGCTCAGATTGTAACAAACTGGACACCTCGTAACGCAAAAAGAAAACGAGGGCGGCCGTTCAAGCGATGGAAAGATGATATCGTGAAAATAGCAGGAAACCTATGGACCAGAATAGCCCAACAGCGAGACAAATGGAACAATTTGGAGGAGGCTTTTACCGCATTAGGCGGTCCTTACATAGAGTAAATATGTATATGTATATATATATATATATATATATATATATATATATATATATATATATATATATATATATATATATATATATATATATATATATGTGTGTATGTATGTATGTATGTGTATGTGTATATATATATATATATACATATATATACTACGCGATTTCACTTTTTCTAAGCAAAATGTATCGTGTCGAATTGAATCAGGGTGCTTAGAAAAAGTGAAATCGCGTAGTGAAACGAAACCTTAATGCGTCATCGTCTGTGATATAACGAAGTTTTTTTAAAACTTTGCGTCATTAATAAATCCCGAAAAAATCAACCGATTTTAATTCAATTTACAGTATTTGACGTAGTTTTTTGAGTAGAAGATCTGACTAGATTTTAAATAAATCGGTGTATTAACTTGAAAGTTATTTTAAAAATATGAAGTAAGTTTGCTATAAACAACGTAATTTTAAAAGTGTGTGTCCTTTCTTCCAATAAAAAATAGGTTTTACAAAAACGTTCTATAATCTAATATGGAATAAGTATATAATGGCAGACGAAGAAAACTTGCTTGCTTGCTTGGTAACACAAACTTACCTCTTCCTGCCGCAATAGCGTCTATGCTTGTCATTCTCGTGTTTCGGTTTAGAGGGTAAGGCGAAACTGATGATGATTATGAAAGAAATCCGTTAAAACTTATGCAAGTGGCATTAACACCTCTTCATACGGATAGCCACATTAATAGCAATGCACCATTGACATTGTTTGCTTGTTTGCTTGAAAGCTTGACTGTAGAAAATATAAGGCGTTACGACAGGCTTATATTAAGCGTTCTAATGTTATTTTGTGGTGACTTCAGGTAATATTGGCTAAAGCCCTACAAGGCACAAAGGTAAATGAAAAAGTCAAGGTGTCTTCAAATTCACACAAAAAAGTTCCTTTCTTGATAAAATTACTTCATCATCCAAAGTATTGCTGAATATAAGAAATACTGTAGTCAAATACAAATAATTACAGGTATGGCAATCGCGTATGAAGTCTCACTTGGCCGGTTTTATAAGTATTTTTATTGTTTACTTATGATTATGCTGTTATGGCATATTTCTACCATCGTACCTATACTTCAATTTGTAAAATCTTTTATCAGTCAACCTGTATATATAATTTTAAACTCATTTAAACACGTAAAAGCTTATTTGTTAAATGTCATGACCTAAGCGATCGAGGTATTTACTGTAATCGGTAAAAATAAGTTATTTGAGACCTAGCGGTAAAATAAGCTAGATTTTCTGCCAATGTTAGTTAAAGTTTGAATACAGTTAAATTTTTAAGGTAACGTCGTCTGTAGAGTTCTTATTTATTTAATTCTAATTTCTGTTTATTCTAAAGTATATAAACAATATTGACATTTTTTATGGTTTCAAAAAGAAATTGTCTGAACCTACTTTCTAAGTAGGTCATTTCAGTTCTTATCTTATAATTGCTGAATTATTTGTTTTTTTAATATACGTTAATTATTTTGCCTCCTTTATTTTTACTTTTTGTAAGTTGCAGTAACATGCCATAGTTTTTACGAGAATGTTGAACTCGTTTTATATTAATTATTCCCATAGAATAACAATGCAATAATAGAAGCGACCATAGAATAATAACGCATTATTCCTCTAAGTTTGAATGTTTTTGGTGTACTGTTGTGGATGTGTCAAAATTAATTTGATAGAGAAAGTACATAATTATTATTTTATTAATTTATAATTAAATTATATTAATTATTATAATTAAATACATTTATGTAATTAATTATTAAAGACAAGTTTATTTTCTAACACATTTATTTTAAACAGATTTTACACTAAAGCAAAATATTGTTTATGCTGCTTACATGTATATTAGAAGACATATATTTGAATGTGCGAGTTGTGTGATTGAAACTATTTTGTCAAACAAAGAGGATTAATTAAAAAACTTGTTCGTAAGAGTATATAATGTCTAATGTATGATCACGACTATGATAATCCCTTTATTAGTGTGAGTTTGGCGACAGTGATCTTAACACTAAGGCTGATACGCCGCATTTTCACTCGTTTTCTGGATTCCGTGAGTTTTAAGTACCCCCAACATTTTTATTTTGATATCATTGACTTCAACAATGCGAAGTATGACCACGATGAAGTTAAAACCTGGAAAAATATTATTCAAATCATTTATGATATGAATTATGTAAAATACGACATGGACGAATTTCGGGCTGTAAAAACCTCAACAATAAATGCTAAAGTTTGAATGAACTAAAATATTTCTACTGTACTTACTGCATAGTCAATATTTTTTGTATGGGATGGGAAACGCGCAAGTATCAAATCTGAGTAAAATCGTATTTTTTTTTTTAAATTTTATTTCATAAGATAGCAAACAAGCAGATTGCTACCCTGATGGATAAAGATAAATCACCACAAGAGGTGAACCACTGCCTAAAGACACCAAAGCTATTAATGGTGCGTTGCTTACCACATGTATTACAGATTACCTTACTCTCCAAACCGCAACACGATATTGATAAGCATTGATATTATTGCGACAGGAATAGGTAAAGCAGTGGTACCAAAACTCTGGCGAGAAGTTGAAGAACCACCTAGTAGTCACAATGGTAGCGACACGGTTAGTCAATCGTTCGATTTTATGAACTGCCTGGCAGTATGGTGGAAGGTCTATTCTTCAAAAATGGCCTGGATAGGACTATTGGATAAATTTTATCCAAATCATGTGTTCTTGATTCAGCTTGAAGAAGTAATAGTTACAAGTTTATAAAAACATATTATTTTTTTAACTTTATTCAATGCAACTTTTTCCAAGTTCACTCACACCGGCCTATAACTTGTGTTCAGAGTGCTAAGTGTGAGTTTTTCTTTTCGCATTCGACCATGAGCGCGTTTGGAGTTTACTAGGAATTTATATGTGATTTGTACAGCGCCAACTAGTGGTAAACGTGAGAAACCAGTTTACCACTAGGTGGCGCTGTACAAATCACATACAAATTCCTAGTAAACTCGAAACGCGCTCACGATCGAATGCGAAAAGAAAAACTCACACTTAGATATGGCGATAGATATTTTGAATAATAAGAGTTACTATAACCACTACAACTTTAGCCTCCACGGAACTTGTAATTTGTAAATTGGTAGGGGTCATAATGATCAATTTGTAATTCAATTATTGTAGGTACATCGTACCCAATAATTCTTTACTTTGTTACGTGCTTAGAACTTTTTTAATAAAAAGCATTTTTTATTTTCTTGGATATTTTTAGATAATGGCAATGGCAACAATCTATGCTTTGATAATAGCAATTGCCTGTCTCGTTACATTGGCTCAGCCTTAAAACTCATTCTCGACCTGCAATTTTCTATTTTCTGACCTTTCAATAATGTACTACTTCACAAATTTTCACCATTGTCATTCACTTTGTGACAAGATTGTCGGGTCATTGTTGATGCAAGCAAACTGGCGCGACACACGCGCTCTACTAGAGTATGTAGAGTAACGAAAGCGCGTAATACCTAATTGAAAAAATATTCAACATCACTACATAGTATAAAACAAAGTCGCTTTCTCTGTCTGTCCCTATGTATGCTTAAATCTTTAAAACTACGCAACGGATTTTGATGCAGTTTTTTTAATAGATAGATTGATTCTTGAGGAAGGTTTTATTATATAAACCTTTCCGATATTACCACGAGAACAGAAGCTACGCGGGTGAAACCGCGGGCAGGTCGCTAGTTTAAAACATAATTATATCTGGAATGAAGAAAAAACTTATTGATATAAAAAACCCAAGATGCACAATCAGTGCCTCAAAAATGTCCTCAAAAATGAGCGCACAATTTCAAATTGTGCGCTCATTTCAAATAGAATGGCTTCGAACACCTCACTGTCAATTTTATTGCTTTTTGTACATTGCTTTTTAAAATCAACTATAAATCTTGTGCTTAAGGTTGGAATTGCAAAAACATATATTTTTGCCATATCTATATCTACTTATTTGAAATTAGGGACAGTTTTGAGTGTCAGTTTTGTTCGAGACTCTGCATCTTGGGTTTTTTATATCAATGCATACCTAACAAAACTTATAAAGTATATTAGTATTTTATTTACAAGGTGAAAATCCATAACTGTGTAATTCACAAAGCAGTTTCTGTTCCGCTCTACCCTTATATGGAACTAGTTGTCGGCAGTCGAAATCTTCAAGAAAAGAGTTTATTCGTTCATCGCAACTGGAAGACGTCTGGTATTGCGGGTGTCCAGGGACGACGGCAAGGAAGTTATATTTTACCCGGAATATTCACACGTGCTTCAAAATCGTTCCGAAGAGTACCACAACATGGGTGGAGTGTGTCTCTTTCTACTAAATAAAGCGCCAATCGCCATATATAAGTGCGGCCATGCGTAGTTTGCAAATTACTACTAAGTAATTCTACTAATTTGAGAAACAGGTTTTGCATTGCATAAGTATTTACGTAATAATTAAAATTAGCACATTTTAGAACTTACTGTGTTAATTACAATACATTTTATGCTAATGTATTTATGGAAGTGTATGAATAAAAGGGATTTAACGATTACCGAATATATAAAAATCTACCATCAGATAGTTTTAGTTACACTGGCAATTGCAAGAAAGGGACAACATCCACTCTTGTCGTTGTCTTGATCAGAACGTTTTTCCCCTTTGTTAAGTAAGAAACTAATGTCAACTTTATAAGTAACGAAATAAAGTACATTTTTATTTTTCAAATATTGTTTCGTAGTAATTCCAGTTATCGTATATAAGTTCCTTGGACGGCGGTGATCATTAGGTGAGCCTCCTGATCGTTCTCTGCTATAAAAAAGTAACACACACATACACATAATATTAGTGCGACAAATTGTTTACATACAGAAGTGAAAGTGGTCATTCTAAGGTCCGCAAAGCCGGCAGCGGTAATTTTACACGGAGACTGGGCTCTGTAACAGAAATTATATAAACAAATACTTAACTAGCTTTTTTATGTGGTTTTAATTGCAGCCGTATTGAGGTAAGGCCATTAATAAGGCTTCTTTTTATGTCATAAGATAGCAAACAAGCAAATGGTTCTCCTGATGGAAAGAGTCAACCATCGCCTATATACACCAAAGATATTAATAGAGTGTTGTTATCTTGTGACGAGGTCTAATATCACATGCATAAGTTAACCGGCTACCTTACCCTGAAACCCGGAACACGACAGTGACAAGCACTGACGCTATTGCGGGAGGAATATATATGGCGGTGGTACCAGACCGGGGCGAGATAATGCAGAACTATACCACCTAGCTGCGACGGCAGTGACTCGATAGCCAATCGGTCGCCTTTTACGACCTGCCCGGCAGAACTGCCTATTTGGCCTATTTTTCAAAGCAGCCTGGACCAACACGGAGGGTGGCTAAATATTTTTAGATAAAGTTTCCTTTAAGGATTTTTTTTATATAATAAAAAAGCAAACAAGCAGACAGCTTTGTAGGTAGGCCGCAAATGTGTGACAGGCTGCAAATGTAATGCAACATGATTATTGGCATTCTAACCCTCCATACAAAGCAACCCTAAGTACAGACGCTACTAAGGCAGCAAGAGGTTTCTTACAGCAACAATTTTTTTTTTATGTGACGATTGATTCTATTGTCAGTGATACATGCCGTAATATATTATTGAGCTGCAATGCATATCGCTTGTTTATTGCGATGAACGTTGATGATGAAACGGTGACAGTTTTTATGTGCTCATTGAACATGAAAGTGCTTAGATCCAACGATCAGATTTCTTGCTGGTATCATAAAGCCAGGCGTTTCCCAGGCAGAGTAGGCCAAGTGAACCGAAAGTAAATAGACTTGAAAAACTGTAAAAACAACAAAAAAAATTTCGACACGTCAGATCCGAACTTACGACCTTCCCTAAAGCCGGGATGCTCTAACTAACTGAGCCAGTGTCGACTATTCCGAAGTAGCGAAATTCTTCTTTGCTATGTGATCGATTCTACTAACTATAGTTATCATTTAACTAGTTATACGTATGTATAGATATACATACGTATAACTAGTTAAATTATAACTATAGTTAGTTCTTCGTTACAGATGAAATTCACATTTATAATATTGATCAATACTTTCGTGTTTCTAATTATATTTGTGTTTTAGCACTTAGTAAATAGGCTTTTCTGCTCTCTAGTTTCAACGGTTTATTGGTCGGTAAGATAAGTGATGATTCCCTTACCGCATTTTATGATCCTAATATCTCGATTACCGCCTGTGTCTAGCGATAATCGAGGCCGACAGTTTCACGTGCTTATCCAAGGCACAGCGATAGTAACACACTACCTGATAGATGCCGAGCTGCAACTAAAATTTTGGATTTTCGAGAAAAATCTTAAATAAACTCTTAGTCTGATCTAGGGATCAAAATAGAAGCCCGACTTACGTAACAAAACGTCAATTGAGTTAAAGCGTTTAGGGCTCTTCCACATTTTCTTACACATTATGCCACGTCGTAGCACGACGTGATATATCATGTTTATGTGAGTAAGAAGTCAAAGCGCTTCGAATCTATTGACGTTTGGTAACGTGAATTAGGGGGTAGGGGCCTCATCATCTAAACTCATAAGCTAACCCCTAAATAGTTACACGATTTGTTGTCCGAAAAATTTTAATATATTTTTCTGCCCTGCTGGATCTCATGATCTGAGTGCTAAGTGTGAGTTTTTCTTTTCGCATTCGATAGTAAGCGCGTTTGGAGTTTACTAGGAATTTGTATGTGATTTGTACAGCGCTACCTAGTGGTAAACTGGTTTCTCACGTTTACCACTAGGTGGCGCTGTAGAAATCACATACAAATTCCTAGTAAACTCCAAACGCGCTCACGATCGAATGCGAAAAGAAAAACTCACACTTAGCACTCTGAATTGAATAGGCTCACAGAATCAGTGACTGCTAGACCACGGACATACCTCATTAAGATAAAAAGTACATATTTCCTTCCTGTCGTGTCCGCCTCGTACCAATTACTATTGTATACAGCTTGACTGAACTGGGAGCTCTGAAATAGCAATTTCATTAGAAAAAAAAGAGTAGGATATATTACTTATATTACTTTATATTATTAGATAGGAAACAAGCCGTGGCTCTCCTGATGGAAAGATAAACCATCGCCTATACACACTATAATATAACACTGTAGACACCAAAGATGTAAATAGTGCGTAAGGCTGCACAGTATACAGTAGTCAATCTACATACATGTGATATTCGAGCAACGCACACATAGACACTTCTCACGGACGCGATATCTCGGAATGGCTCGGGACAGTTTGTTCCGCACCAGTCCGAGATATTGCGTCCGTGAGAGTGTCTATGTGTGCTATGCTCGAATATTACTTGTATGTAACATTGACTTCTGTTAGCCTCTAAGTATTCTGTGGTTGGTGTCCGTGTGGCGGGATGATGCGACATGCATAAGTCTACTGGCTAACTTATCCTCCAAACCAAAACACGACAGTGGGATTGACGCTATTACAGATGGATTAGGTAATATCTATTTTTCATACCCCTAAGTGATAAGGGTTGTCTACCCGTAACATTTTTTTTTATTTTTTGGACAAAATTGTTTATTTTTATTTTTTCATGTTTCAGCATTGAAAAATACATACAACCCTAAAATTTTCGCCATTCTACCATTAGCCATTATTTTATTCATAATAAAAAAATATAATATATACCTATTCGTGATCAAAAAGTGGTAACCGCTATGAATATCATGCCACTTATGCATTTCATTCAACGAGCTCTGACGTAGGTGCAGTCATGGACTGCACTTTAGTAGAACACAATTGGCCTGGCGCATGCCTTGTCTAGTACGTTAGTACATAAATATTTTGAAAGTACGTCGTTTCTGTGATTATTACTAAACCAAATTAGGAATTCATGACTCTATATCAAGCCTCAATATAGAGACATTGTGGCCTTGGTTCGCTTAACAGACTAGCCAAGATACAGTTGATTGGTAAAACATTATATTGAAAGAAAAGAAAGTTAATGATCATAAGTTATAGTAATGAAAATATAATAAGATGAAAATAGTTCTTAACTACATAATAAAGCTCAATTAAATTATATTAGTATGAAATTAGTGTAGTAATATTCAAAAAGTATGGTCACCGCATATTGTACTAACAAGACTAACGGCCGACTTTCGAAACGCAAATTAATTTTAACAAGCAATTAATGTGTGTTAAACGTAATTTTTACTAGCAAATGATCTGTTAACACTTTGATTACCACATCACGCGACGTTGCGTGATGATACCTGTTACGCTATGGCCGATAACGCGACGTCGCGTGGTAGTACCGTACAGTCATGCATGGGCTATAGAACAGCGGCCACTGAGTATCGGCTTTTAGTATTTTTTTGGCCCCTAGAGTACGAAATGACTTTTTGAATAGTGGGCGTGGCCTGCGGATCGCCATCTTGATAAAACAAATTAAACATTTGTTTTTGTTCGGGCCATCTATGTAAGTCTCAACATATTGCCTTGGCAATGAACGTGTTAAACACAGATTAGTTGCTTGTTAAAATTAATTTGCGTAACGGAAACTGGCCGTAATTGTGAGTTCAATCAATTACTGTTTCTAAACAATGAACTTCTATGTGCCATGCGCGGGTGTCAATACTAAATATTTTTATTGGATAATTAGTTCAAAATTTAAGTACTTATTTTTAACAGATTTTATCAGAATCGAGACTAAACACTCTACTTTAGTATGTACACATATAGTCTTTTGCCAGTCAACTTGTATAAAAATTAGTTTTTCAATATTCTTAAAAACTTTATTTGCTGTTTCGATCTTATGAAGGGGATTAATTGCTTTATTGATGTTAATTACTTTATTTATTACTAGCTGTTGCCCACGACTTCGTCCGCGCGGACTTCCTTTACTCCGCACAGCTCCTTCCCGTAGGTGATAGCGTGATAATATGTAACCTATATGTTGATCCGACCTATTAGTAATATTCATGCAAAATTTGAAGTAAATCCATACAGTACTTTTTGAGTTTACCCCGGACAAATATACAGACAAACAGACAAACAGAAAAAAATTCTAAAAACTATATTTTTGGCTTTGATATCGATTGTAGATCACGCCACAATTATTCTTTTAAAAAAAATATTGAATGTACAGTTTTGACTTTCCTACGATTTTATTATATGTATAGATATCACTTACCGACGTTAATAACATGTCGCCAGAAAAGCACATCACAAAGATCTGTATAGTGCTCGTTAGCAGGAAAGTAAAGTATTCGATCGCGTGTCCGATGTTTTTGGTAAACTAAAAAATGGTATAGTTTTTACTTTATGTATACCAGAGTACTCTCTAGTATGTTTATGAAGGCTTATCTCAAAAGCATAAAATGGATACAAATAAAATGTTTTCTACTTGAAAATATAGATGGCGCCACATGCATGTCTCTGCTCGATAGATATTTCTCACCTGCACGATTTTATTTAAGTAAAGGGGCCTTTTTAGCTTTTTATATTGAACTAGCTGTTGCCTGCGACTTCGTCGACGCATACTTCGTTTACTTCGCACAGCTCCTCCCCCGTAGATGATAGCGTGATAATATGTAGCCTATATGTTGACCCGACTTGTTAGTAATATTCGTGCAAAATTTGAAGTAAATCCATGCAGCACTTTTTGAGCTTACCTCGGCCATACATACAGACAAAGAGACGAAAATTCTAAAAACTATATTTTTGGCTTCGATATCGATTGTAGATCACGCCCCAACTATTCTTTTAAAAAAATATTCAATATACAGTTTTGACTTTCCTACGATTTTATTATAAGTATGTATAGATAATTTATACACCAAAAATAAACCCAACAAATCTTTATATTAATATTTGAAAATTTTGGACCCCTTTTTAAGACAATTAGCCGAACGGTGGAGCATGACATTTGGCAAGTTAAAGTTGACACTATGTAGGAGTAAAGAAATTTTATATTTTTAAATAATATGCACTAGTAATACATTAAATCAATAAAAATAAACATTACACAGGCTACATTCATGTGTAATACATGATAATATACACACATTTATACTTTTTCTTTACGGCTAAAGACATATCGAAGCCAAAAATATAGTTTTTAGAATTTTTGTCTGTTTGTCTGTATTATTTGACTGTCTGTCTGTATTGATAACTGCAGTTATCAAACTTAAAAGAGATTGTTTAGTCTATGGTTGAATTTCGGCCAATAGCAATCGCTATAACTAGCGATTAGATATACTGAAACTTATATACAATTTATAAGATAACAATTTTTTCCGCGATGCATTAATGGAACAGCGCCATCTATATTATACTTTGAGAAACGAAACATGTTGCCCTAGTGGATCGTTCTAAGATAAGGATAGTAAGGATCGTTCTAAGATAGTAATATGTGGTGGTACCACATATTAAATCATGGGTCCGGGTAGACAGCCATGTCTATATTGTCTATATTGGCGCTAACATGTGCAGTTTGCTTGGCAACTTAGATAAGTGCCTCCAAAGATTCAAAATCAGTAAATTCCCGATAAAATAAATAAAAGGCGATTTGTGGTAAGCCGCCTGCTTTACATAGCTGATTCTATGCTTTTAGATGTAACTCCATCTGTGTCTGTGTCTTAACTGGTTTCATCTATGTAAATCTGTACGAATATGTTCTCATCTATAATAATTCAATTAAAATTAGCGCCTTTTTTGCACGTGTCTTTCATTTTGGCAAAACCCTACCAAGCTGTAGCAAGTATTATTTATAACTGAAATATTTTGGATCTTAATAATACCTAATCGTACTTTCTCCATTAAAATTCATTTTCCATTTCCTTGTCTCTTTAATTATGTAGAAAAACCCCGCCAAACAAAACTCTCTCTTGACAAAAAGCATAGCTTGTAAACGCCAAAGATGTTAATAGTGCGTTGCCATCCATGTGGCGGGTTAACCGGCTACCTTCCTCTCCAAACCGGAACACGACAGTGACAAGCCCTGACATTACTGAGGCAGGAATAGTAAAGGCCAACCAAACCGGCACGAGACGTTGCTCAATCTTCCACCTAATAACATGATAGTAGTGACACGTATTTTATATTCACCTTTCGCGAACTGCCTAGCAGAATTGTAGATGATTTATTATTCAAAAGGGGTCATTTGGAATTATAGACCATCTATTTAGACTACGTTACTTTGGGTATAATAATACATTATCCTTTTTCGATTCAAATTCACTTTCCATCTTTCATGCCTGTATAGTTCACCAAATAAAGCCAAGACGTAGTATGTGTTGGTTATGTTTTATTAAATACTATAAGTCTTAATAATACGAGTGCTTCTTATTATTTTTGATAAAAGTTAATTAACATTTTCGTATTTTACAGCTTAACATTTCATGTGCTTAATTAAGTCAATTAGCAAAATTCCTCAAAGCCGTAGTAGGTGTTGTGTAAAACTAAAATATAAATTAAATACGTAGTCTTATTAAAAAGCTTTCCTTACAGTATTCGAATTGATTTATTGGACTAAATATTTGTGTGTTAATACAAATACTGTCTTCGTATTTTTTCCAATAAAAGTAATTCACATTTTTGTATTTAATAGTTTAACATTCCATGTGTTAATGTTTTTTCCCAAAATTCTTCTAAGCTTGTTGTGTAAAACTAAAATATATTATAATATGTGTAATATATGTTGGTTTCATTGTATTAAATACTGTAAGTTTTAATAATACATCTTATTATTTTCGCTAAAAGTTGATTAACATTTTCGTATTTTACAGCTTAACATTTCATATGTTTAAGTCAATTTGCAAAATTCCTATTAAAAACTTTCCTTGCATCATTCGGATTAATTTTGTGAACTAAACATTCTTGTTTTTAATACAAATATCGTCTTGCGATATCCTTCAACTTGTTCAGTTTGGCGGAGTAAACAGAACGTCAATAGCTGATGTTTCAAATCTTTATAATTCACCATTCTTTTATCGATGTTAATCGCCATAATATAAATATCTAGAATAGGCTATTTCTTGTTTGGTGTAGAAACTAGGATCGACAGCTTTGTATACTCATTAGAGGTATCGGGGTGTTAGCACACCACCACTATAGGCTCTAAGCTTCTGATGCTGGGATATTATTAATAATGGGATATATTTAAGAGTAGCGCTGAAAGCACTTTCATGACATTTTTGATTCGAATCCGTGACCTTTTGCTTTGAGCCGAATACTCCAACTACTAGACTTTGGGGCAACTACAGTTTAAAATTTGTTTATAATAATAGTAAAATAGAATCAGTCAAAACACTTACCGCCAAATTAAACAGGCAAAGGGCTGTAAGAAGTGAACCCAACAACATATGAATTAAAGTTGATTTTGAAAACATTACGCCCATTCGGTTTCCCAAACTAAAAAAAAAAAAAACAAAATTTATATGGTATTAACTATTATTTTGTCTTGGGAAAATGATAAAAGACACTTGCAAGAAAATATTCTATTTCCGGATAAAAAGTAGCCTATATACTATTTCAATTTGATATTAAAGAATTTTTAGCCGATAAAATTAAATATTAATGGATAGAAATATAAGTTTGTTGAATTGTCCTTAAAAAATTTCAATGTACCTAGTAAAATTTTGTAAATAGTGAACATTTTGTAAATTATAAAAAATTTAATTGCACAAAATATGAAACTTGTAATTATAAAAAAATCTTTTGTAATATGAAATTGTACATTTATAACAAATACATAAAATAGAGAAAAAAGACCAGCCCGCTGAGTTTCTTCCGCCGGATCTTCTCAGTGTGTGGCCGCGTTCCGATCCGGTAGTAATTCTAAATATTCGATAGAATCTTTTAAATGTAATATTTTATAATGATAATTTTTTTAAATATTTGCACACCATATAATGGTAGAATATGTTGGTAACTTAATTTATTTTTAACAACTTGTAACACCCATATTCTTGCAAATAAATATTTTCTTTCTTTCTTTCTTTCTTTCTTTCAAGTCATCAACTACATGTGTGCCTTTCATCTAAATCGGTCCAGCTGTTTTTGCGTGATTGAGTAACGAACATCTATCCATCCATTCATACATACAAATATCTAAATTTTCGTATTTATAATATTAATATAGATAATCCATTACTCGATCTACGACTAGTCAGTGATTGACCCGCTCACTACACTTTGGTGACTAATGAGACCATTGAAATTTCCAAACCAAAAAACCATTGAAAAAAATGAAAATTACGTTATGTCTTAGATAAAGACCAACTATTAATATTAATGTAAATAAATATTTTTGTACTACAGTATATGTTGTTTATTTTTTCCGTATGTATGTGTTTATCAATTATATAAAAAATATAAAAAGAATAGGTCATCGATTTACTTTTTGAATTAAAAATCCTTGACTAAGAAGTAGTTTTATTTTTCTCGAAGTGTCATGTTACATCTGAATTATTTTGTAGCTTAAACCATTTAAATTAAACAATTCTCACTTCAGTGCTTTGTAGTGCTCAATACCTCTTAAAAATATACGCTTTACAGTATCTCATTCAATCGAAACAACTCATAAACCATTTTTTGTGAGCACGGTCCACCGGAACGGACTCAGAACATGTGCGCGTAACGGTCCGACTTTTATAGAAAAAAATGCCAAAATGCGGTGGTGATGTAAGCGGATGAAGAAGTATTCTGAAGCAAAATTTATATATTTTAATGTTTTTTTTTTTTATAAATTTATAAATTTAACATGCGATATCGCAACGTTATTAGGAGATTTTTTCCCGTCGTATCTTGAAATTCGTAACCTTTGAGGCATTTTTTGCCCCACACTTTTATTTTGTGGATTCTTCGAAAAAATTTATACCGTTTCTACATCTCACTTCACGTCAAAATTTTAAGTTGATTTTTATCATCTCGAGGTCTGGAAATCGATTCTTGTTAGGAGTTCAATTTTTAATGTACTTTTTGAACTAACTATGTCTCTGTGCATGCTTGTTTACTCATTTTAAGATCACTCAGGCGCTGTTACTTGGGGGATATGATTACTTTTTATCAAGTTAACTTTTTAGTCCGTAGTCCGTAGAATCGTAGATTCCGATCCGGTAGTGTTAAAAAATGTTGACGCGTCAAAATAACTTGTAAAAAGCTTTATTGAATAAAGTACTTCTGATTTCTGATTTCTGATTTCTGAGTCATTTGCTTACATCCTAGACCAAAGAGGCAGTTGATGGTATATATAGTTTTTACCTTATTATTTCCCGGTGCTTCTTTACCAGCTCTACTAGATCGTTGGTTGACATCCTTGATTTAAAACAGACTTTATTTTCAAAACTTTGACTAAGGAGGCGAAAATGCATCTGTATAAAAGTACAATACGTACTAAAGGTCGCTTCAAATCCAATAAGGTTAGCACCAGCAATAATCGCTGAAAGTAAATTAACAAAAATATATTAGTCAAACTATATAATGCTAAAAATATATTCACCTTTTTATTATATTCTTGAAAGGCCAAGAAAGACCTCTATTAGCTAAATATTCTTTTACCATTCAGTTAGCACATAAAAGGTTAGTGAAAATTAACACTTCATGAGATACTTCTATAAAATATTGTGTGACCACCTCAAAAATTAATGCCGCATAACAGCAATTGTTGTTGATTTCGTGTTTTAGATGGAATTTTTCGGCAACCGGTAAATTACGCATGCATGTATGCGTACAATTATGCATAAATTATACAAATGCAATATACGTAAGCGTAATTTATAGCCAAACCAGTCTACCGCTGGACTCATGAGCCCTTTATTAAAATATAAGAAAGAAACCTGTACTTACTAGAATACATTTGGTGAATATATACAATTATATAACCAAATGGAGTGTCGGTATCAAAAAAATATTTTGAGTCATATGGTAGAAGCATATTAGTTCGTCCAGTTGTATGCAAATTATATAACATTTGAACAATTTGAAACAAAGAGAATGATCCCGCAGCGAAGGTAAATGCTGCTATTAATATTATTCCAATTATACGTGTCAATCTTATAGACTCATTGACAATATTTCCAACTACTTTATCATTTGTATATTTCACAGGATGTAATTCTTTGAATTTGGCATATAATACTTTTAAATCGTCTGTTTTAAAATACAAACATGTTATTTTGAGTATATTTAAATAACATAGTATTATATGAGGTGCCAATAATAACAATTCCACAGTACTGGTCCCATTTTTAAAGCCATCTACTATCTGAATAATAAATACAACCAAGTCACTTTGCAACCAGATAACGTTGAATAAAAATAACCATCTTCTTATAAATATATTAATATATTTATTGACTTTCAAATCAGATATTGTTACTCCAGACATTACAAGCGATACAGTGCCTATTTTAAATGCATGATCAAAATCTTTTTTAAGTTTCATGTTATCGTCATTTTCACACCTACGTGGTGTCATAGCTCGATGAGTACTAAAGTAGTTACTCAATTTACAAGTTAAAAAACCGTGCAAGTCGGGCTCATGCACGAAGGGTTCTGTACCATTATGTATAAATATTCTAAAAGTGTATATACAACTTAATATTTTGTGAATGTTCAAGCGTCTACCAGCTGTCATTATTAAGGTCGGGAAAAAAATTGCAAAAAATCATGTTTGTCGTATATGGACTTCACTTGAATATTTACTTTTTTAGTATTTATTGTTATAACGGCAACAGAAAACATTTGTGAAAATTTCAAGAGTTTTAGTAAAAAAGTTCCGATTGTACCCTTTCGGTGCAGAACCCTAAAAAATAAACATTCAATTTGAAATTAGAATAGAATTATAGATTAAGTGGTTACTTTTTGAAGTTTTATTACCATTTACTTAGTTGAATATCAATTTTCTTATTCATAAAAGAAAGACAAAGTGCTTATAAATTTTAATTTAGGACTTTTCGATTACAAGTAGTGTTACTTCTACATTTTATAAAAAGTTTAGAATTATTTATATGAGAATATTGGACTAAGAATTCATAGGGTTAATATACTTTTTTAAATTCATTTAGCAAAGATGTAAAGTGTTTTTACGAAATATTCAATATATCTGTTGACGATTCTTTCTTCATTACCTAGAAATAAAAAAAAGTGGCGGTATTCGGAAGCAACGTAGTTATGAACGTTTGCGCTGATATTTTAAAAGAAAATACCATAATTTCCTCTTTTAAAATATGGATTTCCGCAAAGTAATGCCTGAAATCCAAATTATATCGCAAATAATACCATTAGGTATTATTTGCGATATTATTTGAGTTTCCACTTCTATTCGAGTGTTATATGAATCGGATTAAACAAAGCATAAATATTTAATAGAATCAGGCGTCACTTTGTGGAAATCCATATTTTTAAAAGAAGAAATTATGGTATTTAATTTGCAAAATTTCCGCGAAACCGTATATGGAACTACTGTGATGCAACTGAAATGTAGTAGTGTAAGGAATGGGGCAAACTTAACCAAGAGGTGAACATTTGAGAACACCACAGCGGCACAATAGTCCACTCACTTCCACTACACTTTCTTACACGTCAGAAGCAAAGGAAAATTATTTACTCAACGCACGTTTCACTTCGCAACCGAAAGCATCTTCAGGAGAGTCGCATAGCACTTCACTCTAAGAAGGGTCAAGCAATAATAATTAATATATTAATTGCAGCATTAATAATTAATGTAACGAAGTGAAATTAAATACCATAATTTCTTCTTTTAAAAGTATAAATATGCTTACACACTACTTACCTAACTAAGACACATGTGCCACAGCAACGTCGCCATCCGTTAATATTAAGCTTTTTTTTTTTTAATTTTGCTGAGTTATGGCTCCGCTAAACTTCTAGCGATTCCGCCAATGTCAAGGTTGATGTATGCACGTTTATTATCAAAAAAAACGATTTTAGTGTTTTCATATATTCCTGTCAAACATAGAGAGCCACTGGAAGACAAAACACAGCAATATTAGTATAATGTTAAAATTAACATACACATTGGTGTTAAAATGTTAGTTAGGAGGAATATTTTACAAATATTCACAATATAGGGATAACAAACAAACTGGACAAACAATGTTATGCTAGACAAAAGTACATATTGCTAACTACAATCTAAGTTTGTTAATTTTGATAAATCTGGCAAGAACTGATACTCGGGGGGAGTGGACTTGAGATAATAAGTAATTTAGGTTGATGGGTCGAGGGAAGTTTTTTGGCAGAATGTCATAAAGTGGCACTGTAATTTTAGGGCAGAAAAAGAATATGTGCTCAAGAGAGCCTTCCTCCAATCCACATTCACAGAGGGAACGATCTTTTATATGAAGTTTAGCAAGAAATACAGGAGTTACAACATGCCCTAAACGGAGGCGAATAATTGTGGAGGTAATACTCTTGTCAATACTATTGAATTTAAAGAACCATGGTTTGTTGGGGATGTCGGGTTGTAAGGAAGCATAATGTTTCCCTTTTTCTTGGCTAGAAATTTGCCACTTATCCATCCAGATCTTATCCAATGCAGGTTTTGCTAACGCTTGTAAGTCACGAGAGTGTATAACATAGTGGTCATCCAGGCCTATTATGGTAGCCTGTTTAGCCCAACCGTCTACCACTTCATTGTCTGTAATTCCTGAATGGCTGGGGATCCAAGCCAAAACAACTTCAATCCCTGCATTATGACATTTATGTAGTAGTTCTCTTATTTGAAGAGTCAAACTGAAATTAGATTTAGCATGAAAGGGATGTTTTATTATATCTTGCAAGCAGCTGTAAGAGTCTGTGAATATGAGGCTTTTATTGAGCCTATGAGAATAAACTAGTGAGACTGCTTCCCAAAGAGCAACTGCTTCTCCCGTGAAAATAGAAGACTGAGGCGGTAGTTTCTGAGATAGAACAACATTATGTTTGGGAATCCAAACTGCTGCCCCTACAGGTTGGTTTATCATTAACTTTGATGCATCCGTATAGATATACAACCAGTTTTCCCAGTGTGTAGCTAGTGTTCCGTAAAACTTTCTATTAGCTTCTAGGGATTTTTTCTTGACACCGAAGTCAAGAATTACCTGAGGCTGGTATGTGAGAGATTCGTAGGTAACTTCATATAATGGGTTTTTTGTATGTTTGTTCACAGGAATTTGGAGAGAGTTTATGTTATTATAGCTATTAATAAGGAGGGGAGATTTTTTATGGATCCAATATCTTGAGGAGGGAATGGATTCTGACAGAGGTTGTAATGTGAGTAGCAAAGGATGAGCGGGAAATTGGGTTACTTTAGATAAAAAACGGTCGGCCAAATACTGTCTACGTAATTGTAGAGGTGGGTCTAGGCATTCAACCTGGAGTGCATTAACAGGCGAAGATTTCATCGCACCAGTGATGATTCTAAGAGCTTTATATTGAATTTTATCTAATTTGTTTAGGGCTGTTTTGCTAGCTGGTTCTAATAGAAATGTACCGTAGTCAAAATGGCTTCTAATAATAGCATTATAAAGTAGCTTCTGGCTGTAAGGGTGGGCCCCCCACCATACACCAGCTACAGCACGTAGAACATTAATCCCTTTTTCACATTTGTTGCAAATATAATTTAAATAATCAGATCCAGACATTCTGTTATCCAATATAACACCCAGGAATTTTACCTTATTGTCAAAGGGAATATTTTGGTTGTTGACTGTGAGATTTATTTGAGGGATAGTTCTTTTGCGTGAAAATGTAACTGCTTTGCATTTTTCGACTGATAGCGACAGGCCATGATCCTTAAGGTATGAGTCCAGATAAAATAATGCTGAGTTTAGCTTAGAGGAGATTTCAGAAATGGATGTAGAATTTGCATAAATGGCTATGTCATCGGCATATTGTAAAATTTTGCAAAAGTTATTGACAGATTTATCTAAGTCCCAAGAGTAGAGGTTATAGAGCAATGGACTTAAAACCGAACCTTGGGGAAGGCCAGTCCACACTTGTCTAGGCGGTAGGGATTTTCCTTGGACTCTAACGGTGATTGTGCGGGACATAAAGAGATTGCAGATAACGTGGACCAATCTCACCGGAATGCTAAGCTGTAGCATTTTCTGCCTTAGCAAGGGAAGTTGGACACTATCATATGCAGAGCTGATGTCAAGAAATACTCCTACTAAGTGTTCATTCTTAGAGAATGCAAGACGAGTTGCTGTTGTGAATATGCTTAGGCTGTCCATAGTTCCCAAACCTCGTCTAAATCCGAACTGAGTATTAGACAGAATACCATTGCTCTCTAACCACCACTCCAGCCTGTTTTTAATTAAATGTTCCATTATTTTTGAAAGAACAGAAGACAAAGCTATTGGCCTGTATGAAGAGCACTCACTGGGGTTTTTGCCTGGTTTTAAAATAGGTACAATAATTTGTGTTTTCCAAGTGTCTGGAAAGATTCCTGAGTTAAATATTTCATTAAGAATGTTTAAAAAATAATTTTTTGTAGATGTAGAGGAGTTTATTATAAAGGAGTATGTTATCCCATCTATGCCTGGGGAAGTATCTTTTAAACCGTCAAGGGCACAGGTTAATTCAGCATAAGAAAATGTCTGATCCAGATTATTTGAACTAGGAAGAGGTGGTAAATTTGTAGGTAGACAGTCTATATTGGGAGCATAAGGAGGGGATAATTTATCAATAAACTCAGATAACCACGGTTCATTTATATTACAGTTAGGATTATTATCATTGAACGAGTTTCTAAACATTTTAATTTTTTCCCACACTAGTGAGGAGGAAGAGCGTGGGGATAATGTTTTGCAGAAAGACCGCCATCCTTCTGCCTTTTTTTTTGACAGCAATTTCTTACAACGGGCCGATATCTCTTTATATTGCAGATAATCCTGCATGTTGAGGCTTTGAGCATACACCTTTTCTGCTGTTTTTCGTTCATTAACTGCAGCAGTACACTCAGAATCCCACCATGGAGGAGAGGAAATTCTATTTTTAGCAGAGTTTTTTAATGGGATAGCCTCATTAGCTGAATCAATAAGAGCTGAAGTAAATTTTGAATAAGAAAGAAGAAAATTAGAAGGGGTGACCGGGGGAAGCAAACTAACCTTCCAATTCAGAATATCAGAATACTTACCCCAATCAGCTGCTGCTAATCTATATTTTAAAAGAGGTGCTGGGGGAGAACGGGGAGATCTAATTGATTGTGATGAGGATAAAATTGGGAAATGATCACTGCCATAGGTGTATTTAAGTACTTTCCAGGAAAAGGTTGAAACGAGACTGGGAGAAGACAATGTTAGGTCAACCGCACTATTGTTTTGTAAGGGTGATACCTGTCGGGTGGGAGTGCCATTATTAAGTATACATAGGTTTAGTTTGTCTAATATATCTATAAAACAGTCAGCCAGAGTGTCGCAATAGCTAGAACCCCAAAGAGTGTGATGAATGTTAAAGTCACCCAGTATTACACAAGGGCCAGTAAGGATATGTGTGAGTACAGTTTCAAGCTCATTGATTATGTTTACACTAGGGTGGGGGATGTACACTGACACATATATAATATTAAAAACTTTAACTGCTACAATATGCAATCCTGAGGAGTGGACAGGTATTGGTAGTTGTGAGAAAGAGGTAAGTAAGTTAATGAGAAGAGCACTACCAGCCCTGCCATCATCCCTGTCATCCCTGAGACATGTGTAGCCTGGGATCCTGAACCTAGAACCCGGCTTAAGCCATGTCTCAGAGATGGCAAAGACAAGAGGGCTATAGGTATTAATTAAATGAATAATTTCAGATTTTTTGCGTATAATACTCCTACAATTCCATTGTAGGAGGTTCTGGGCCATTATAGCTGCCAGAGAAAAAACTTTCCAGTGTTTGTAGCGCTTGCTGAACCAGTTGAAGGATTTGGGGAGGATATATATCACTGCTAGAGGTAACTGTATTTTTGAGAAAGCGTGTAAGAAGAACCATGCTATTATCCTGGGTGGAACTTGGAGTAGTTGTATGTTGGAGAGCGCATCCATTAGGTTGAGATGATTGTGGAATACCTATGATATCATGATGAGTCTGAACATTATATGCTGGAGCAGAGTGGATTCTAGGCCGTAAGGTGTTGTATGTAGTTTTTATATAAGAAGACCGACTTTGGGGTAAGACGGGTGTGGTTGATGAGGCTTTAGGGGGTGCAATGTTTTTCGCTAAGTCTACATAAGGCAAGCGTGTTTTAGGAAAACGAACTGCTGCTTCAGTATAGCTAATAAAATCTTCAGACATAACTTGTTTTATTTTTTTTTGTCTACCATATTCTGGGCATTTACTGTATGTTGCCATATGTCTACCTGTACAGAGCAAACAGGTGGCATTTTCTTCTGCTATCTGACATTGGTCTCCCCTATGGGGTTGTGAGCAACGGTAGCATCGTGGGCTGGAGCGGCACTGCTTGGCCACATGTCCAAAACGACAGCAATTCCTGCATTGGATTACTGGGAGTTCATATAATGAGACTGGTAGAGATGTGTAGTAGCAAAAAACTCTTTCTGGAAGAATTTGGCCAATAAATGTAAGTACTACTGTGGTGGAAGGGACCCATTGACTTTTACCTTCTTTTTGTACACGCCTGTTAAGGCGTCTAGCTTTGATGACTGACACCGATTGAATGGGGCATTTTAGGTTTTGGACAAATTCTTCCAAGGTCCAATCACATGGCACCTGTTTTACAACTCCCATGCGAGTGATATGGAATTTGGGGATTGTAGCAATGAAAGAGTGTTTTCCTAGTACTTCTGATTTTTTAAAATTATTAGCATCAGTACCTGTTTGGAATTCAACTGCCATCTTATTTCGGCCAATGGACTTAATACCGCCTTCAGCTATGCCAGTTATTTTATTTTTATGCAAAAATTGTGCGAATTTTAAGATCTTTAGTGATTCCCCAATATTTTCCACATCAGATTTGGAAACATGTACAATATAGGGGCCCTTGTCTCCCTCCCTATATTCCATGTCAGTAGTATCGTATTCGGGTATCACATAAGTGTCTTGCAACGCTGGCGGGGGGGATGATTTTTTGGGAGGAACTATTTCCTCGACGCTATTGTCAGTTAATGTACGTTTTGTAGCTTGTTTCTCATGAGAGTGTATATCTACTGATGTAGATATTGAACTAGTAGAGGAGGCATCCAGCGGCGTCATTGTAAGACCGCCGCCGCCATCAGGCGGGTCTCCCGCGTCCTCCTCCATAACAAAAAACACTTACCGACAACACCAAACACTTAATATTATATACTATCACCACAAATATATACTAACACAACACAAATAGATAGATAAACAGATTAAGTTCCGTAGCTCAGTATGAAAATTTCCGATTCTAACTCGCGCACGTGCGTCAAACAACACAGAGACGGGCAGAATCCTTCTATTAAGCTTTTAATGGCTTAAAAATATAGTCCGTAATACTTTTGAATAATGAAGTATGACGTTTTAAAGAATTTTAAAACTTATTTATTTCTAATGTAATATAAATTAATCAATAATTTACTTATATTTATATCGTATTAAAAGCACTTGTACTGTTTTACTTGACTTTTTAATTATTAAAACCAACCGGTTTCGCGTTTTAACGCATCATCAGGGCAAAAGTTATTATTGTTTAGTACAATTGACAATTTGACAATTAACAATATATACTGAAGGTAGTATGAACATTTTAAATTTAAAATTATATTTCACAATATCGGTGTTACCCACACATCATAATTACCCTTTTAAGCAGGGAGAATTGTGTACAGTAATTTGTTAATTCAATAGTATGTCGATATCAATAGTGCCATGTAATAGTATAATTGGATTGATTAATATGTAAAAATGTCATATAGATTCTAATGTCAAATTAAAATAATTAAATGTCGTGATACATTTCCCATATAAGATTAATATAAAATAATTATTCGAATTCTAGTATTAAATTATCATTATTGAATGTCAATTATACGTAATTATTAATTCAAATTATATAAAGAATAAAATAATAATAATAATAAAACCAAAAACATAATAATAAAAAATAAAAATAAAAGCAGTAACTTATACATTAATCATTAAAAATATTCAGTAAAGGAGATACGTTTAGTTCTCTGCGGTCATTTAGTAGTTGGGTCTGATGTTTAAGTCTATTTATTTCCAATGCCTCTAAAGCATCTAGTTTCTTCCCTTTATCACATATGTGTATAGTTTTTATGTCCCTTGTAACATCAAAGTTATGGCCTTCAGTAATAAGGTGTTGTGCGAATGCAGAATTTCCTTTTTTCAATCGCCAGCCCCTGTCATGTTCCTTAATTCTGGCTGCAAAAGATCTGCCTGTTTGTCCTATGTAGGTGGCATCACAGTCACTGCATTTTAATTGGTAAACTCCACTTTTGTCCATTTGTGGGATTTTTTGTTTATTATTAAACAGTAATTTTTTAAGAGAGTTTTGTGTGTAGAAAGCTGGCTTATAGTCTTTAATTAATCTTGCGCAGGTATGTGAAATTCTGCCTAAAAATGGTATCCTCATAAACTTTTCCTCTTTTTTGTTATTGCATTTGCTGTGGCCTATGCATCGGGGCATTCGTTGTTTTTCGCGAATTTTTAGTAATGCACACTCTATTGGTCGTGAATCGATCATTATGGCTTTCAGCTGTGGTTTGAGCCGCGCTTTTCAATCTAATAGCATTGTAAGGATGTACTTATGTACGTCATCGTCGTTGTCTTTTTTCCAAATGCAATATTGTGTAATAAATTCGAGAAGTCTCATTACGACTGTATGAGGCGGTAAACCGATCATGACTTTTGACTGTGCGAGTACGCAAACCCCGCGACTCTTGATTTATAGTTTCGAGCGGGTCCTCCGTACGCTTACGGACCGTGTTTACCATCCGTGCTGCCGAAAGCATTACTGTAAAACGACACTAACATGTGGTCAATATATTTTATCCTACAAAATTTAATTTCTTATTTTAGTCTCTCAGGAGCTGATTTTTGAAAAAAGTAACCTATACTTTTATGTATATTTAACTATATCCATGCAACATTTTATCAAAATCGGTTCAGACGTTAAGTTCTGCAACGTCTCTACCAGGTTTGATACCACTGCCTCATCTATTCTTGCTGAATCTGTGCTTGTCGCTGGCGTGTTCCGGTTTGGAGGGTAAGGTAGCTAGCTGGTAAATTGATGCATATCGCATTCTATTTCTTCCATAGAGATAGTAACGCTCACTACAAACATCTACTACAAATAGGTATCTGAAGACAATGGTAGATAATCTTATTCAATGATGGGAGCCAGTTGGTTAATTCTTATGATATTAGAAACTATGGAGCATGATCACTTAACTTTGGTTGGTACGTGGGAGATTTCATTTATGCCGTATATAATATGCCGTATATAACACTACAATCGTATCGGTACAGTGACGCTACCAACGAGATAGATAATTTTGTAGCAGTATATGCTGTTGGTCCTATTTAACTCGGCTACATACGTTTAGCAATTGTCAAATCACAAACATGACTTTAGCGATATCCAGATATTGCCAGTGCTTGCCTCTTGGGCTTAGCAATGGCTTCAGCTCAGCGATGAATAAGATACACAAATAGATAACTAGATGTATGGGTTGCAATGGCTCTTTCTCGACTCTATCTTCAGATCCTTGTTATTATAAATAATAGAAAGTATTTGTAACAACAACTTCAGAGCCTCACCATGTAACAATGAGCCCAAAATTGTCTATCTTATAAAAATCTGTCTGTGAATTTCAGTGGCACTTTTCCGACTCCATCTTTAAAGACCCTTTTCATTATAAAGAAAAGAAATTAGGCTAGCGAGTGTTAGCTACTAAAGTAGTCTATAGTCGATTAAACTAGGCTTAAATCTCGTTCTGACAAGGCTAGTACTTTAGTCGAGTAGCCAGTCATTTAGTTACAAAGCATGTCGGAACACGCAGATTCATTAAGTTCTATTTGTCTCGGGCGATTTTTTATGAGCTGTTTAACACGAAGGTAGTCCGGACTAATATAATACGACACTTCGATGAGATATAGTATTTTATTTTATTTTAACCTGAACGGAAATCTTGCGCCTTAAATTTTTATCCTAAATGACAACAGAAAGGAAGTTTAAAGACAGAAACTTTTATAAGCAAGTAAAATATAACTTTCTTAAAACTGGAATCTTGATAAACTGGAACATATCTGCTAAAAATATACTTCGACTTATTTTCAGTCTATCAATACAAACATTATAATGTCTACTCTAAATTCGCAAAGTGTATTCAAAATGACTGCGAACCAAAACATAATAAAGAATTTCATTGTTTTAATGTTCTTGAAATACGAGAAAATTCTGAGGAGTGAGACTAATAAGTTTAGATGCTTTGTTGTCTATTTATTTACATTTGTTTACAAAACCTGACTCCCAAATCATTAACGACCAAGACTATGGCTGTACTAATTTTGAAATTAAAACAAATCACTATTGTGAGAGTCTTAGTAATTTTAGATACTTAGATTTGATTTAGGCGTATGTGAGAAAATGTAACGATTGGATAATTTAAGTCAGCTTATTATGAAACTGATCTAGAGAAATAGCATTATTGTATGACAAAATTTGTTTTTGTTGTATGATAAAATGTTGTATGCCAAAAATTTTTGAGCCAATAAAATACCTCGTTGTTAATACAATTAATAAATAAAAGTGGCCCTAGTAATGATTCCTGGAGAACTTCTGCTATGTAGAGTATGTTAAAACCTCTTAGCATCTCTTTTAACATATGACACAAATCATCCATTTTATATAGATGATTTGTATCATATAGTCTAATTTACACGGTTAAAGTTCACACAATAAAATGTCATGACTCATGACCTATTTATCCCATATGCATGCAATATGCATTAATGATATTTACTACAATCGGTAAAAATTACATCAACTAGACTTAGTGATAAAATCAGCTGGACTTTTCTTTAAATGTTTGTTATAGTTCGATTATGGATTATGGTACAGAAAATTGTAAAATTTGAAAAATTTATAATACATTTTTTGAGTGTTTACAAACTTTATTAAAATTTTGATAGAAAGTCGTTTGTAAAGTTAGCAAACTCTAAATAATTGTTTAAGTGTTCTTAATAGCACGTGCAAGCTAATACATTACTTGAATTATTTACTGAATAAAAAATACAATTAGAAGTTTGACATCGGTGTATAGTAGCAATGTCACCTTATACTCAGGTTAAAGGAGGTTTACCACACATTATGTACATAAATATTTATTAAATACGGCTATTTAAAGTGTCAGCACGCCCGGTTCTCTTGTGAGGTAGGCAGAGTAAACCGAACGTCTATAGATTTTCCATTTCCACATGATTCACCGGTTTATAATTATCGACTATTTCTAGCGATCATCAGGCTCGACGGCTTTAAGTGCTCATCCGAGGCATGGGAATGACAAAACACGCTTCTGAAATTTCGGGTTTTCGAGAAAAATAAAAAAACTCAAGCTTTTGCCCAACCCGGGATCATACCCGGGACCTCGAGATCTGAACCGAATAGCATAGATCACGAGGCAGCCTTTTTAAATACAAAAAAAATATATATTTGAAATATAAGGAAGCAAAATATATTTCATGTTTAGCTTATACATTGATAGATATATAGGATAAGGCAATTTGTTCTGTAAGGTATAATGGAATTAATAAAAAGTGGTTGTGTGTTGCGCAATGTATGGCATTCCTTTAACTTGTATGAATTTGGCGACAGTGGTTTCGACTTATTAAATTTCAACACGTCACATTTCCGCATCATTTCCACTAGTTTTGTGTTCCGTGATATTCAACTACTCCTAACATTTTTATTTTTCCGTCATAGACTTCAGTAACGCGAAGTAAGAGTAAGATGAAGTTAAAATCTGCAACAATATTATTAAAATAAGTATAATATACATTTTATAAGAGATTACATGCTATGATTTTGAACCCCAAAGACTTTGAAGGCGGATTCTACATTAAATAGGTAATTTTTTGGGACAAGAAGCCCGTCTATAAATTTGGTTATTGACAATCAATATTTTTCAAATTTTTTTTCTAAATCCATTTCAGCGTAATAAGTAAAAAGTGCAAAGTTACTGAAATAACATCATTTATTTAGCTTTATCCAATACGATTTTTTCATGTTTAGAGTAGTTGTGTCGGATGTGAGAATGGATGGTAAGACTTACCAGCCACGAAACAAGTTTCTTCGTAATTAAATTATTGTAGGTACATTATACATTGACTTTGTTGCGTACTTAGAACTTTTTTATTATGTCATAAAATTGCAAATAAGCAGAGAGTTCTCCTAATGGAATGACCCTCGCCTATAGACACTAACGATGTTAATGGTACGTTGCTATCCGCGTGGCAGGAAGATCAAGCCTCATGTATATATTTACTTACCTCGCTCTACAAACTGAAGTGCGACACTGACTAGCACTGATGCTTAATAGATTCAAATAGGCGTTACCTTGCGAAAATCCATATTTTAAAGAAGAAATTGTGGTATTTAATTTGCAAAATTTCCTTGTAACCTTATATGAAATTGCTATTGATGTAAAAGAAATGAAAGGTAGTAATGGGGCAAACTTATCAAAGCCTGAAAGTTAGAGGAGATCACATCGACACAATAGTCCACCCACTTCAGCCATACTTTTTTCACATCAGTAGCAAAGACACTAACACACAAATTATGTACTCAATGCACGTTCCACTTCGCAACCGAAGCATCTTCAGGAGAGTCGAATAGTAATATTTACTCTATGAAGGGTGAAGCATTAATGCTTACTGCGCTACTTACTTAATGCGTACTGAGTACATAATTTGTGTGTTACTGCTTTTGCTACTGACGTGGAAAAAAGTAATAATAATAATAATTCTTTATTGTACACCAAAAAGGACACATACAAAAGAGAACAAATAATAATATAAGAAGTTATACAATTTGGCGGTCTTATCGCCTAAAGCTCTTTCTACCAGAAAACTAGCAGGTATAGGATTTCTTGCAAAAGAAACAGAAACATGCAGATTGGTGCACAAACTACACGATGATACATAAATTACAGTTACCATAATATAAACATAAACATAGATACATAAATAACACATTATATATATTTAATTGACTGTATAATTTACGGATATAATAAGGTCTGTGTGCAGAGTTTATAGTGTGGAAAAGTATTCTCGGACTATCAACACACATAAAGGTCTATTTACTTTTAACCGACTAATTTATGGTCTGGCTACTAGTCCAGGCATATTTCAACGAAAAATTGAGCAAATATTTGCCAATTTACCCACCGTGAGGGTGTATTTAGATGACGTAATTCTGACAGGTAGGGATGACGACGAACACATGAAAGTGTTACATCAGGTATTTCGGCGGTTACAGAAATATGGTTTGAAAATAAAAAAAGAAAAATGTGAATTTTTCAAGGACTCTGTCACATATTTAGGGTTTGTTATTTCTAAACATGGCATACAAACATGTGACAGCAAAGTTGAAGCCATTAAGAGTATACCAGTACCTAAAAATGTAACCGAAGTACGTTCCTTTTTAGGAATGATAATGTATTATGCAAAATTTGTCAAAAATATTAGTACTATACTATCACCGCTGTATGAATTGCTAAAAAAGGATACAACATTTTTCTGGTCAAATAAATGTCAAGAAGCATTTGTGAAAGTTAAAGATTTGCTAGGATCTCAGGAAATTTTAGCACATTACTCGCCAGAGCTACCACTTATATTAACAACGGATGCCAGCAGTGTGGGGATTGGTGCAGTCATAACACACAAAACACCTTCTGGTTTGGAACGACCTATAGCATATGCATCTAGAGTTCTTAATGCAGCGGAGAAAGGATACTCACAGATAGAGAGGGAGGCTTTATCTATAATTTATGGTGTCAAAAAATTCCATCAGTATCTATATGGAAGACCGTTTACATTACGTACAGATCACAAGCCTCTCGTCTCCATATTTGATGATAAAGCGGGAATACCGATTATGGCGGCCGGTAGGTTGCAGAGATGGGCAGTCATACTGTCGGGGTATACATATGACATAGAGTACGTGCCTAGATAGGAACGGGGCTGACGCTTTATCCCGACTGCCAAGTGATAGGGAGCCAAAGGAAAAATCAGAAAACACTTATTTAAATTTAGTTCAGAATTTTTTACCTAAAACAAGTGAAATGATAAAGATGGCGTCACAAAAAGAAGAAATTTTATGCAAAGTGATGATGTACATCACGTCAGGCTGGCCAGCCCTTCACTGCCAGTAATTGTTAAATAGAGAAATTCGGGTTTTAGGAAGGTTTTTATAATAATTAACTACGTTCGTGGTTTTAGCTGACAAGTGTAATTCGCAACTGACTAATGACGGTCGACAATGATGTTGATCCCGCAACTACCCTCTACATACATATATTACAGAGTTAATGTTGTTAGATCTAGTTCACGCATCAAATTATGACTTCCAATTATAAAAGCCTGTGACTCCGCAGGAATAATACTAATTTCAAAACACTTAAACCACTTGCAGATTTTAGCAAGATCATTGTCGGTTATACAAATTGCGCTATCGAGATCATGAAGTGTAGTTTGAGTGTGAATTTTCATATCATCTGCATACATATGATAAAAAGAAGAAAGGGTATTGACGATGGCATTAATAAACAGGAAAAAAAGCAGAGGAAAAAGTACAGCACCCTGCGGGGCACCAGCAGTAATATCCATTAAAGTCAAGAAACAGTCACGAATCTGCACGCGTTGCTTGCGTCCTAAGAGATAGCTCTAAAAACAGTTAAGTGCAACAAGAAATATGTTGGTAGAACGTAACAAACTTATTTATTTATTTATTTATTTAATACTTTATTGTACACTTATTGAAGAATACACACTTAAAAGGATGACAAAATTGCACAAAAGGTAAGCTTATCTCTACTGGCGGAGATTTCTTCCAGCTAACCCGAAATGTGGAGTATGGATTAATAAATGGGAAGGCATAGTGCACAACAAATAAAATAATAAATAGATGTGTTTGCACACATACACATACACTAAACATATTTATACATGGAACACATACATAATATTAAAAGAAATCACACAATACAACTTAGCAGTAAAACTATTAAAATCAAGAAAGTGTCAGATAATACTCTTTTAGACGTTTTTTAAAAACTGGCAGTGAAGGGCTAGAGCGTATACATGGAGGAAGCGAATTCCATAGCTTAGCTGCATGCACCGTAAAAGACCGTGAATAGGTCTGTGAGTGAGATACAGGAAATTTAAGAATGGTACTAAGGTTGGAACGACATGGAGAATCGGATGAATGTAAAAAAGCAAAACGATCACGAAGATAGTAAGGCGCAGCTGAATTGTATAGAATATTAAAAAGAAGACAAATAATATGAGTATTCCTGCGAAGACGGATAGGTAACCACTTGAGTTGGGCTCTGAAAGCTGAAATATGATCAAATTTTCGAAGACCGAAGATAAACCGGATACATGAATTTTGGAGCCTCTCAAGTTTATTCAAAAGCACTTCAGTAGCATCGAGGAAACATGTATCTGCGAAATCTAGTATAGGAAGGATAATGGCCTGACTAGTGAAATTTTAGTTTTTATAGGTAGGAAATTTTTAACAAATTTAGTGAGATTTCAAAATTTATGTTATTTAAAACATTGCTGAAATCAAGTAACGTGAGAACCGTGAGTTGTTTTTTATCCATATATATCCGAATGCCGTCAGTAATTTTATTTAAAGCAGTATTTGTACTATGGCCTCGTTGAAAACTGGATTGTAAAGAATTAAAAAGATACTTATTAACTAAGAATATATTCAGCTGATCATGTACTAACTTCTCAAGCAATTTAGATAAAAAGGAAGAATAGAGATGGGACGATAATTTGAAGGAATTAAGGGATTCATCTTTTTTGGAAGAGGAATGATATTTTCCCTATAAGTCAATTTCATATAATTGAGTAAAGAAAGTGTGGTTGAAGTGGGTGGACTATTTTGCCATTGTGTTCTCCTCTAATATTCAGGCCTTGAATAAGTTTACCCCATTCCTTACACTGCCTTTCGTTTAATTTGCATTACAGCAGTTCCATAATTTAAGGTTTCTGATGCTAATGCGGCAAGAATGGGAAAGGCGGTGGTAACATACCAAACACAGACATAGCGGAACTTTACCACCTGGTTATGTATCAAACAAGCGGTAACAATATCTACCGTTCTGTGAATACTTTTTATTTTAATTTAGTTTTGGAGTACCCTAAACCTATTAAACTGCGAAGGAAAATAAAAAATAATAATAACTTTTTTAAATCATTAAATGGCGAAAAACAGATGGCTCTCCCGGTGGAAAGAGATGCCATCGGCTACAGACATCATAGATGTTAGTGATGCGTTGCTATCCGTGTGGCTATGTCATATGTATAAATATACCGGCTACCGTATCCTTAAAACCAGAACACGACAATAAATTGATAAGGCGGTGGTACCATATACCCGGGTGAGACGTCGCAGAGCTCTACCACCTAATACTTACGATTGTAGGAGCACGTATAGCTAATCGTTTGTCTCTTTTGTCAATCGTTTGTCGCCTTTTCGCCTGTGTTGGTTCAGGCTCCTTAGCAGAATAGATCAATTGCCGATAGCAACGAACTTTCTTTACGTCAGGAAAGCCATCTGCCCGTTTGTTATGATAATAAAAATTATATCATCATCCGATATTACTAAAATATTAAACAAAGCATTACTCATAATAGTGATAATAATGGTTTAAGAGTTGAAAATCCACAACATTCTGACTTACGAGGCACGTTTTGCCCCGCACTACTCTTATGTAGAATCAATTGTTGACAGTGGAAACCTTCAAGAGAAGAGCTTATTAATTATTCATAGAAGGCTGGTAACATAACTGCAAGACTTTTAATAGTTTAGTTGTCCATGGACGGTGTCATCACTTACCATTAGGTAAGCCTCCTGTCCGCTTTTCCCCCTCTTCTATAATAAAAGAAACACATACACACACGCTTAATATTAGTCGGATATACAGCTATTAACGTACCGAAGAGAAAGTGGTCATCCTGAGGTCTGCAAAGCCAGCAGCAGAAATTTTACACGGCTCTTGAGATCTGTTATACAAATAATTAAAAATATTAATTGACTAACTCTTAAATGTGACTTTACATTGCTTAGAATTTAGATATTACATCCTCACCACTTTGTGCAATTATATCTTAAAGTAATACAAATAAACTTGATTTCTATTTTACGTATTTATTTTTAGTTTAAGCAGTTTTGCTATTTATAACATCAAAATGGTTGTTTTGTTCTATTTATTTATTTTCATTCCACAACGAAAATTATTCCCAAAAAAATCGTTTTTTATTGTAGACACAGTAGGGTACAGCAAACATTTTTAGAAGATAGAAAGATATACAAAACTTCTATATATTAGTATAGATATATTTGTTGTTGATGTTGTGCACAAATTTATTTACTGTTTTCTTCATGCGGGTTAGTTGGAAGAAATCTCAATATGAGATAAGCTCGCCGTTTGTTTTAATACATATCATTTTAATGTTTACAATAACTGATTTTGTGTACAATATAGTGATAAATAATAACAATACGTGCATACACAATATATCTCACGTATGTTTACACCAGATCCCTTACGTGGTATGCAGAGAGAACCGAGTGCCATATATCACGATCATTGCATCCTTGTCTCGCTTCTTAACATTCGCTCTCTCTCAACTCTCTTCATACAAACAAGCCGGTCGCGAAGACTTGATACTACATTCGGACAGCACTCGATCGATCAGAATCAAACTCGATCGAAAAAATCACATACAAATTCCTGGTAAACTCGAAACGCGCTCACGATCGAATGCGAATAGAAAAACTCACACTTAGCACTCAGATCCGGATTTTACCAAATTAAGAATAGCTATAGCCTATTTCTAGCGATAACCAGGAACTTTACATGCTCATCTGTAGCACAGGTGTGGTAACAAATCACCCACCAGACTCCGAGCTGTTACTGAGATTTTGGGTTTTCGAGGAAAATGTCGAAACAACTTCAATAACATTTTTGTCTGACCAGGGGATCGAATCTGGGGCTTCATCATCTCAGCCGAATAGGTTTACCCCTGGTAATGGTAATAAAACTTGCTGTAGAAAAAGTTTAAATATTTTTTTCGCACCTAGATCTCACTATCTGAATTGAACAGGCTGCGACTAGCTGTGGTCTAGTCGCAGCCTGTTCAATTCAGATAGTGAGATCTAGGTACGAAAAAAAATATTATTAGTCTCATCCATACTACGCCAGTGCCAATTTGTTGGTCCGAGCTCTTTGAACAATAGACCAACTGCCGTTCTGCTAGGCTGGTCTTAAAAGTCGACCGATAGGTTATACGTGTCATTGCTATCGTGACTGCTAAGTGGTAGAGTTCCCGATCGCGTCGCCAGGGTATTCGGTACCTCCGCTCTACCTATTCCTGACACAATAGCGTTAATACTTGTCATTATCGTGTTCCGGTTTGGAGGAAAACTTAGCGAGATCCATTAATAATTCTAGAAAAAAAATATATTTTTTTTTAAAATTTAATAAAATATAAAATAATAATTCTACCTATACACACAATATCAAGATAGAATATATTGATAATTTTTAATAAAATGTAACATCCATATTCTTGCAAACTTTCATTTCATTTCATTTTATCTCATTTCATCTAATGTCATCTCATGTTATTTCATTTAATTTCATCTTATCTCATTTCATATCACGTCAACTCATTTCATCTCTTTTCAATTCATTTCATCTCATCTCATGTCATCTTATCTCATTTCATTTCATAATTTATTCATGTGACATGGCCATCCCGCCCCACGGATAGTAACGCACCATTAATATCTTTGTTATCAATAGGCGATAGTTTCTCTTTCCACCAGCAGCACCAGGAGAGCCATCTGCATATTTACTTATAACACAAAAACAATGCGAAAGTCTGTCTGTGTTACGTGGCGAATATTATCACTCACTGGTGTTACGCTTTCATGGCTTAACCGTTTTACCGATTTTTATGAAATTTGGCATGAAGATAGTTGTAGGGCCTTGGCTACACAAAGGCTGATTTTTTTGTTACAAATCAGTCTTTAAGAGGCTAAAATGGGGAATGAAATTTTGTACGGAAAACTATTTGAATGGCATGTTGATCCAGAATATCGTCCATATAGCAGGCGCTCTGGTTAAGCAGCGCGGGTAGATAAGTGAGAATTAAACAATTTATACCTCATTAAAATAAAAAGTACATATTTCCTTCCTGTCACGTCCGCGTCGTACCAATTACTGTTGTAAACAGCTTGGCTGAACTCGGAGCTCTGAAATAAAAATTTCATCTATCTATACATATAATAAAATCGTAGGAAAGTCAAAACTGTAAGTACATTGAATATGTTTTTAAAAGTATACTTGGGGCGTGATCTACAGTCGATATCGAAACCAAAAATATAGTTTTTAGAATTTTTGTCTGTTTGTCTGTTTGTCTGTTTATCTGTTTATCTGTTTGTATGTTTGTCTGTATGACTGTATATATATCCGGGGTAAACTCAAAAAGTACTGCATGGATTTACTTCAATTTTTGTATGAATATTACTAATAGGTCGGGTCAACATATAGGCTACATATTTTCAAGCTATCACCTACGGGGGAGGAGCAGTGCGGAGTAAACGAACTCCGCGCCGACGAAGTCGCTGGCAACAGCTAGTTACAAATAAACTGATAAGGTGTGTGTCGAGCCACGCGCACGCGCAATGTAGGGTTCCGAAGTTACCCATCATAATAATAAAGACTAACAAGAGGACTTTTATTTTTTCATATTATTTTTGACTTTTAGTCCAGAAAAACACATTAGTGTTGAATCATCATCTATTACATTGATTCTTATATATAATATCCTCCATTTACATGCGATTGTTTTCAATTCTCGTTTTAAGTCGTTTTCGATATTTTTAACATAATCAAATTTTCTTATCCATTGCATTATATTACATTCAACATAACGACTTATTATTTCGACAAGTATCAAATATAGAACCCTTCTCGTGGACTGTCCAATATAGAATGGCAGAAATTAATATATTACCCCCGCCAACTGTTAGCTTAAGGCGGGATTCTAATCACGCCACCAACAGGTGACAATTGGCGCGATTTAGTTTAAATTTTAACGGCCTTACCGTTAAAATTTAAACATCCGTTATTATTAAAATATTAGTTAATATATTTACATCATAAAATATATGCATTTACACACAGTTATTAAAAATATCCTAACACTTTGAACAATTAACCTCTATAACGTCAATGACGGATGTATCTGCACCACAGGGTCACCGCCTATAAAAACTTCTGCAAATACGTTTTGCAAGTTTGTCGACAATTACTCAAAAACATGGAAAGCCTTCTAAGCTGTGATAGTTTTATTTTAACTTCATTATATTAACTATTATAGACTGGGATATTTCACACCCCAATAGGTTTGGGGGTGTAAAAAAATCCCATCCCATCCCGTTTAGCTGGCAGAGGGGGTTTATCTCTAATAAAAATTAGCACTTTAAAGCTTAGTATTTTATATACGAGTTCCTTAATGGCAAAATCGTTTTCACAAACCTACAATTCTTTTAAGAAACCTATAAGTAAAAAATTAACATCCCCCTGTATATGTAGGTATACTTACTCTAAAAAAAATATTTTCAAAGATTTTATGCTACTTACCGCTTTGTTGCCGTGACTAATATGTATATTCATGCCAAATTACAGCTTTCTAGTACTAAGAATCTCTGAGGTAGACTGCGGACGGGCGGACGGACGGACGGACGGGTGAACATAGCGAAACTAAAGTTTCCTAGTTTTCTTCGGAACAAGAATTGGTAGGGCAGTGGCCCTACCTATTCCTGTTGCAATAGCGTCAAATACAATGATTGCTGGTTTAATCCATACTAATATTATAAATGCGAAAGTAACTCTTTCTGTCTGTCTGTCTGTCTGTTATGCTTTCACGACTCAACCGCTGAACCGATTTGGATAAAATTTGGTACAAATATAGTTTGAGACCCAAGAAAGGACATAGGATAGTTTTTATCCCGGAAATCCCACGGGAGCGGGAAGGGAACTATGCGGGTTTTTATTTTAAATTTTTTTTCACGCGAACAAAGTCGCGGGCACAGCTAGTATATATATATATATATATATATATATATATATATATATATATATATATATATATATATATATATATATATATATATATATATATATATATATACATGTATTTATTATTATATCACTTACCGATGTTAATAATGTATCACCGAAAAAGCACATCGCAAATATCTGTACAGTGCTCAACATCAAGAAAGTAAAGAATTTGATCGCAAACATGACGTTATCGGTAATCTGTAAAATTACGAGTATTCATTACGGGGACCGACATACGGGGACCGACAAAAATGTCCATAATAACCAGAATAAGAAAAAAAAAATTAATTTTATTGCTTTTTGGAAATTAGACAAATAACCCAATTACACAATAATAACAGTATGGCGATTTATTATTTGTCTAATTTTTGTTATTGCAAAGGTTCTTTTCCTATATTTTATTGAAACATTGTTGGTATGACTTAAGTAAAATGTACCATTTGAAGATGTTTTGATAAGTAAAGCGTAACAATTTAAGTGTGGCACAACAGAGTAACAACTTTTTGCAATAATGTTACTAGATCACCCTTAACATATTTACTCTTGCTGCTATTCTAAATTTTCTATACAAGGTAAATTAAAAAACTAAACGTCAAAATTTGTTTTTCTATTCACTGTTGAATGGATTGGTCTGGCATATTATTAGGGAAAGGCAAAAAAAGTATATGTATTTAAAAATTGTAAAGTTACAGATCGCCAGCTCGATCGATTATTATTTGTCTTATATCCAAAAAGTGATAAAGTCCATTGTTATTTTTATTCTGGATCTGGATACCCATTTTAGCAGGCCCCGCTTCGACTATTGTTAAAACATGTATCTGGATAGAAGGCTGTACACCAGATGGTTTACAGTCGTCTATCCAGACGATAAACTAGATAGGTTTGATTCAAATATTGTCGATAATCACAGGTGCACTTTTTTCATTTGCCTGGAATCCATACTAATATTATAAATGCGAAAGTCTGTCTGTCTGTCTGTCTATTACGCTTCCACGGCTAAACCGCTTGACCGATTTTCATGAAATTTGGCATGTATATAGTTGAAGATCCGGGGTCAAACATAGGCTAATTTTTTTTTCAAAATTCAGTCCCTGGAGGGCTGAAATAGGGGATGAAATTTTTATTAAAAGCTATTTGGACGACTTATTAATATACTTGCGGGCGAAGCTGCGCAGGTTAGTTAGTTATATAATAATAATATCGCTGAACGAATCACAATTCGATCTAACCCCTAAGTATGCAAATTTTTTGCTTGTGTTATGGGTGTTAGTCAATAGTACTAATACATAGCAACAGATCATAACAGAATTACGTATGTAAATACTGATACATACATAATAAGCACCCAAACCCAGAAATAAAATTGTTTATATTTGGTTTTTGAAGGTATTATAAATGAATACCTTCAATAACTCAAAACCTGCAAATTTATAAAGCCCACCACCTGCTAGACGCAGATAATTCTGTGCTTTTGGATGATCTATCAGTGCCAGTGTCTAACTTTGTCTCAGTTACAAAAAAATGTAAGAATATTGTTAGGTATATTTATTTATTATATGAATAATATTGTAAATAATGCTTGAATGTAATATTAATATTCGTTTATCTCGCATAATAGATATTAGAATTTGTTGTTATCAAAATGCTGCACTACAGTGGCGCCACTTCCGAACCATCGTGGCATCGTTTATATCAAATTATAAACTTGGAAGTGGTGTCATCTAAACTTATAAGTTGACACTTTTCAATCTACCCTACTTTTAATTATTGTAAAACTGTGTGATAATATAAAATACTTTGTACCGGCCTACTTGGGTCATTCTGTTCTAAGTCGTGAAAGAATAAACATCTATGTACGTCAAACTGTCTATTATTAAAAACGAACCTTACAATATGTTCCCATCTGTTAAAATTAATTTTAAATTGGCTTCCATATTTTCTTTCTTATCTTTGATGACATCTGTGTTACTCACACAACAGAATTACCCTTTTAAGCAGGCAGAATTTCGTATAGTAAGTTATTTAATATTTTTTTGTTAACAGGGAGTTTTATCAAGTGCAGGCAATATTCAGTGTTCAAAGATACATATTACCATTTTCCTGTGTTTGTAATTCATCTAAAAAGACTGCCTACCCGTAATATGCGTTATTATTGCGAATCTTAGGCCTTCTTTTTTCAATAAAAGATGACTAACATTTTTGTGTTTTGCAGTTTAACATTTCGTGTACCTATTTAAGACATTTATCAAAATCACTCCAAGTAGGTGTTGTGTGAAACTAAAATACTTAAAGTCTTATTAATAAGTATTAAATTGTCCGTAATTATTAATAAATATTAAATTGTCCGTATTAAATTTTATATTTCTACTAGCTGACCCAAAAAACATTGTTTTGTCATACTAATACTTGTATTGAATATTTTGGCGAGGTGCTTGAGAGGGGACGGGGGCTAATTGAGATAAAAATTAGAAAGAGATCTACAAAATTTAAATTGGTTCCGTAGTTTAGGAATCCTAAGCAAATGGACAACTTGATACATAATTTATTACATATATAAGATAAGATGTATTAATATTGTTGGCTAAGACCCATGTCACAAGCAAATAATTCGCTTACTTTGGGATTAGATTCATTCGTGTGATTTGTCCATCGTTATGCCTAGTGATATTATTTAAATATTTAATTCGAATTGATTCAGAGAACTGAATATATGTGTATTAAATACTATTAATAATTTGTCAAGCCTCCTTTTTTAGAGTTAAGCGAAAGTTTCAATTCACCATAATTTACTAGTTTTGTCAGTTGTGAAAAAGCCTTTCGCTTGTTTTGTGTGATAACCAAAACTTACAGGTTTACTGCTCATCCAAGATACGGGTTGTTAATACACCACTACTAGAATCTCAGCTACTGCTGTTCGATTTTGAAAGAAGCTCTGAAAAACCATCCAAACTCTTTTGTTCGAGCCGGAAATTTCATGTTTTAAGTCGAATATTCTTACCACTAGACTAGGTGACTAAACAAATTTTATAATACACAATTATAAAATTTGTTTTGATAATTAAACTAAAATAGAATCAGTCAAAATACTTACCGCTAAATTAAACAAGCAAAAAGCTATAAGAAATGAACCAAACAACATATGTATCAAAGTTGATTTTGAAAATAATTCACCCATTTTCTTTCCCAAACTAAAAACAAAAACATTATTTATAGTACTAAACATTTTATGATAGTTTATTTTGCTCTGGGGAAGCGAGAGACACTTACTTAGATATTTAGGAAACATTTTTTGTGATAATATATCAAATGGCGAAGTACCACTAGTATGACTTAACCAGCAAACCCGGCAAATGTTGGTTGTTCTGCCATATAAAATATTTGTGTGTGTAACTGTTAATGTGTGTGTAATTGTTAATGTGTGTGTAATGTAAATGTTAATGGAAGATGTGGGTAGGATTTTACGAATTTGGCGTTATATCTGTTGTTTGGTGCCAAAAAAAATCTGTAAATTGGTTGACCCTACTGGCCATCCCTGAAACTTTCCGTTAAATTGAGGTAATTTAAGTTCAAAAGAACAAAAATATATTTCTGCCCCCCCCCCCCCCCCTTCTCGATAGATCCGAACACTGCTTATAAATCCGTACCACTGGATTTCTATATCGAATCAAAATTCAAGAGTTATTCTTCACAATCTCACCTATTCACTCAGGATATCTGCAATGTTACGGCTCTCGATGAACTTTTTGATCTTTGTGTGCATGTTTGCTAACTCTAATAAAAGCAAATAACGTAACCGCAAAATCTCTCGAGCGCTTTCCTCAGGCCAATGCGATCACTCTCCATTAAGTAAAATTTGTGGTCATTTGCTTTGTAGTCAATTGTAAAACCATGCATTAAGTGTAAGTGTTAGGGAAGAGTGAATGGCAATTACCTTGATTTTTCAACCTAAACCATGTGACTAAATACCTAAATACTATAACTGTAAAAACCGTGTATTGAGTATAAGATTGTTTTGGAAGAGCAGATAACAGTTACCTTTTTTTCTTAAACTTAAATTATGTAATTAAATACTTTTACAAACACTAAAACTACAAAACCATGTAAGTGTGTTAAGGAAGAGTGGCTCCTTCTGGCACAAGTGTTCATTACACTCAAAAAAAAGGAGTCAACCCTTGGCTAATTAACTGTCATATATGGTTGATGAGGTAATAAAAGAATATTATTATTATTTGCTCCTTTTTCATAATAAAAACTCAATCTACCTACTAGACCAACAAAGCAGTTGTATAATTTTTACCTCACTAGCTGCCGATGCTTCAGCACCAGCTCTACTAATTTGTCGGTTGACATCCTTGGTTTGAAACAGAGTTCATTTTCAAAGCTATGATTTAGCAGACGAAAGTGCATCTGTATGAAGGTACAATATGCACAAAAAATCGCTTCACTTCCAATAAGGTTAACACCAGCAACCATCGCTAAAAGAAAATAAAAAAATTACCAAAACCATACAAAGTTTTAAATAAATTCGCTTTTTAAATTAAATTATTGTAAAACCAATAGCTAAGATATCACGTTCTGTAACTAGAAAATCTATACATATAATAAAATCGTAAGAAAGTCAAAACTGTACATTAATTATTTTTTTTAAATACTTGGGGCGTGAACTATAATCGATATCGAAGCCAAAAATATAGTTTTTAGAATTTTTGTCTGTTTATCTGTATGTCTGTTTGTCTGTATGTATGTCCGGGGTAAACTCAAAAAGTACTGCATGGATTTACTTCAAATTTTGCATGAATATTACTAACAGGTCGGGTCAACATAAAGGCTACATATTATCACGCTATCACCTACAGGAAGGAGGAGTGCGGAGTAAACGAAGTCCACGCGGACGAAGTCGTAGGCAACAGCTAGTAAAAAATAAAATTGTACTTGTATCAGTCAGGCAGCTCATTAAAGCTAAGCGTAGACTAACTCATCGTAACTACAACGTGAATACTTCTGTAATGTCACATCCATATTTTATGTCACCACTTATTTATTTATTTAAAAATGTATGCACAATTGAATATATAGGCGGGCTTAATGATACACAGCATTCTCTATCAGTTAACCGAAATTGATTGGAAGACTTCACATTTGAAGGGGTGCATGAAAAGATTAATTATAAAATAGGCCAACGGCTATTACTAAATGAACAACCGCTGACGTTAATTTAATCAAAAATAAAATATATTCATACTACACATATTATTAAATAACAGTAGGTACATATTAAATACAAAATAAAATATCATTCATAATTATACGCATATATGTGTCGCCGTGAAATTGTCAATACCGTTAGATTATAATCTACTTAGGGAGCAATTCCGTTACATTATAATCTAGCTAAGTGATATTATAATTTAACTGCTAACCTAACCTAACCAAATTAGGTGGATTATAACCTAACGATATTGACGATTTCACGGCGACATATACACAATTAATTACTTACAATAATTAAATAATTAATAAACATAAATACTAGGCTATAATAATTGCAATTGTGCATAAATTATATAAATGGAACATACGTTTATCGACAATAATTTTTCGACAAACAGCCTCACCCTGGGCTCACGAGGCATAAATTTTATTACATTGTAAGAAAAAACACTTACCAGAATAAACTTGGTGAATATAAACAAGTATGTAAATAAACACGACGTTAGTGTCAAAAAAATATTTGGACTGGAATGGCAGTGGAAAATCGGTCTGTCCACTTGTAAGAACATTGTACAGTATTTGAAATATAGGAACCAAACAGTAAGCTACAGCACAAACCAAAAATGATGCTATTAAGATTTTTCCAATTATACGTATCAATCTGACAGACTCATTAACGATATTTCCAGCTATATCATCTGTTATTACAGGATGCAATTCTTTAAAATTGTCATATAAATATTTTAAATCATCCGTATTGAAATACAAAAGTGCTATTTTAAATATATTTATATTAGACAATGTTACATTAGGTAGCAATAGTGATAACTCCATGGTATCAGTTCCTTTTTTTAACCCGTCAACTATGTGAAAAATAAATGCAATCAAGTCACTTTGTAACCACACAACATTGAAAAAAAATAGCCATCTTCTAATAAATATATTAATATATTTATTGCCTTTAAAATCAGATATTGATACTCCACATGTCATAAGCGCTAAAATGCCTATTTCTAATGCATGATCAAAATCTTCTTTATTTGTCATAATTTATTGTTTTAACTTCTACGTGGTTTAACAGATCGATGAGTACTGGAAGATATTCAATTTATAAATTAGAGGAGAAACATTTAATTTAAACTACAAATAGAATAATAAATTGCCACGTCACTTTTTGAAGTTATACTACCTTTTAATTAGATGAATGTCAATTTTCTTATGCATAAAACAATGACAAGTTAATTATAAATTTTAATTAGCGACTTTTCGATTTCAAGTAGTGTACCTAACTTATATATTTTATAAAAATGTTTTAATATATTTAATTGAGAATATTTAATTAAGTATTTAACGCGTTTAACAACGATGTGTAATCTAAATTTAGCACCACTTTGAGCTGAGTGGTCATAAGCAGAAGTAACGCACATCCACTTTGATACAACTTCGTGGTCTTTTCTGGTTCTCTCCACTTGGCATTGTACCAAAAACTTTTAAGGTATCTTTACGCCCTAGAGGTATGCAGAAGTAAAACGATTAGCTGAAGATACTTAGTCCCATAATATGATAGGTGGCACTTGTCCAATCGCTACTTATTCAATCCCGGGCAACGTTGTTTTTATCAGAAAAACTAAAAAAAAAAAACACATTTTTCATCTGTCCGATCTGGGAATCGAACCTGGCACCCATTCATGCAAATATGTTTAAGAAATAAAAGTTTTAAACTTTTTATCCCTTAGACATATTTATTTGCATGAAATTCGTACGAATTGAGTATGGCAAAAATAATGACATAGGTATGTATTTGAGCATTTTTCAAAATTCAGCCCCTTAGAGGGTAAATTTGAACATGAAAGTTTTATATAAAGGTACGGCAAAACCCTTTGTTCTAGAAGCTTGAAATTTCGTACACGTATTTCTCTTATGATGTAGACATAGAGGGTAAAATAAGACATGAAAGTTATATATAAACGTATAGGCCAAACCCTTAGGGCTAGAAACGTGAAATTTCGGACACGTATTCCTGTTATGATGTAAATATCCACTAATGAACAATTTTTCAAAACTCAACCTCCAAGGGGGTGAAATAATTTTTTTTTTATAGAAAAAGGGGAAAAACGGACAAAAGGCTCACATGATGGTAAATGATCACCGTCGCCCATGGACAACTACACTATTAGAAGACTTGCAGTTGCGTTACCGGCCTTTTAAGAAAGAGTAGGCCGGTAATTGGTTCCACAAAGGAGTAGTGCGGGGAAAAAAAGTTCCTTGAGTTGTTGATTTCTAGACATCGAGATGGTGAGGTTGAAATTTTGAATTTTGTCGCGATGTCCTATGTTGAAATTCTGCGGCAGGAATTAATCTAAGCAATTCTTCGGAACAATCCCCATAATAGATCGGATAGAAGTTGCAGAGCGTAGCCACATCTCTGGGTAATTCCAAGAAATCAAGTCGATCAATATCGAAGTAGTAGTAAATAGTCCTGTCGTCTAATAGATAATCGAGAAAATAGTCCTGTCGTCGACATGTATGAAACTTTTTATTTCTTGGATGTGTCTGCATAAAATTTCATATGCATTGAGTACATTAACAATAAAGAGTTCGGTGTTTCAGCGTTTTTCAAAATTCAATGCATAAGAGGGTAAAAACAGAATGAAAATTTTATATAAATATGCACAGGAGGGACCCTTAGGGATAGATACTTGAAATATCGTACAAGTATTCCTCTTACAACGTAAGCATCCACTAAGAAATGATTTTTCAAAATTCAACTTATAAAAAAAGTATTCTCCTTGAAATAGAAGAAAAAATATTTGTATAAAACTTTCTATTCCTTGGACATATTTGCATGACATTTCATATGAATTGTGTTATGTATTTCAGCGTTTTTCAAATTCAACGCCTAAGAGGGTAAAATAAGGAATAAAAATTTTATATAAACGCACAGGCCAAACTCTTAGGTCAAGAAACTTAAAATTTCACACACGTATTCCTTCTATGACGTACACATCCACTTAGAAAGGACTGTTCAAAATTTAACCCTCAAATAAATTCACCGATTTTGACCAAATTTACGGTTTTTACGCAGTTTTTTAGAAAGAAAAGTAGATTAGTTTTTTAAATCCATTGGATTGAAGTTTTTTAAATCCATTGATTGGATCCATTAGATATCAGACTGAAATTCATTTTAAAATTATTAAATAGGTAAGTTTGCTGGAAACAACAAATGATGAATATTTGAAAAGCTGTAATTTTTAAAAACTTGATTCGAATTTAATTTTTGAAACAACATTTGACGTAGTTATTAAGTACTAAAATATTGAAGAAAGTCGGAAAATAATTGGTTGAAAAATTACTAGGCTATGAGCGAAAAACATTTTATTTTTTTATTTTTTGCCAATTCATATGAAATTTCATGCAAATATGTCCAAAACATAAAAAGTTTCATACAAAATTCTTTTACTCTATTTCACCCCCTTGGAAGTTGAATTACTTACCCTCTAAGGGACAGGAGTGTGAAAAATGTCACGATATATAACTCATTATTTTTGCCATACTCAATTAATATGGAATTTCATGCAAATATGTCCAAGGAATAAAAATTTTCGTACAAATTTTGTAGACGATTATTGGAGTTGAGTTTTGAAAAATCATTCCTTAGTGGATGCCTATGTCATAAGAGAAATACGTTTGCGTAATTTCGCGTTTCCTTACCCTAAAGGTTTGGCCTGTGAGTTTTTATAAAATTTCATCCCATTTTATACTCTAGGAGGTTGAATTTTGGAAAATGCGGAAATAAGTAACATTATTTTTAACATACTTAGAACACACGCGATTTTGGTTTTGTACATCCCTTGCGTGTATTTTGGAGTGATGAATTTTAGCTAAACTAATTTTCTACATTTTTAATCAATTAAATAAAATATACCGCTAGGAACAATCATACAAAAATATTGAGACTTTAATTTGATTGAATTCTATCATCATATTTAAGTGTTAGCATTATGTAAAACTTTAATTACTTTTTCCCTAAAACAGCAATCAATTTATATGTTATAATTTTCATTATAAGTATCAAATATAAATTATACCTATATTTTTATTAAAGAATAGTTTAATACTAATTAATTTTTTGTTCTTTTAAGTACCTATAAAGTGTCTTTGCAAAATCTTAGCTCAGAATTCTGTTAATCTAACTTGAAATTCTGAAATTAGCAGCTGTTGTACTGAAGACACCCAATGACAAGACAAATACATAACCTTACCTCAATTCGAACTTTATTTAGCTACTATTCCCCAAGTTAAAAAAATATTTATTAAATGCGAATAAGTTAAGGAGTTGATATAGAATCTTAAGGAATACAATAAAGCTTAAGGTAATGACTAAAAAAACGATGTATGAAGTTTTGCCCGTGTTCTTTTATGCAAGTATGTCCAAGGAATAGAAAGTCTTATAAAGTTTCAAAGAAATTTCATCCCCTAATATGCCCCCTTGAGGGTTGAATTTTGAACAGGCCTTCCTAAATGGATGCGTACATCATAGGAGGAATACGTGTGCGAAATATTACGTTTCTTGACCTAAAAGTTTGGCCTGTGCGTGTATATAAAATTTTCACTCCTTATTTTACCCTCATAAACACATAACTCATTATTGTTGCAATTTATATGAAAAGTCATGCAAATATCGCTGCCCTAGTTCTGTAGTGAGACATCTTAAAAATTCAAAAATTATGTAAGTATGGATTCGTGTGAAAAATTTCCAGTTTTATCTGGTTAATTAATGAGATATCTTGAAAATTCAAACTAAGTACCTAATTTAAATGACTCATTAGAACATTTTAATGTAGTACCTATTTGTCGTACTGATTTCTTATCCAAATCTTTTTCTTCTGAAGCTGAGGCTTCGGAATATTCTTCCTATTGACATTAGGAATAGTCCCTCCAAATTTTCTTTTATATATATATATATATATATATATTTGTTTGTTGTAATATTGTATTATCGTATTGTTTTGTTTAATTTTAAATTATTTTAATATTAAAGTAAAATAAGTTTCTCCGTGCACCCCATTCTAAACACTGTTTATATTTGCTTAAGGTTGAAGGTAGAAAGCGTCATGTAGCATTAAGTCCACCTCTGTACATGTTTGTGCATAAATTTTTAAATAAATAAATAAATTTAAGTAAACATTTTAATTTATTTTGTTACCTAGCAATATTCAACATTCAGCATTGAACTGAGAATAACTCAAAACACACTTCCCTAAAAATGTCTTACTATTGAACTAGGGCAGCGATATGTCCAAGGAATAGAAAGTTTAATACAAATATTTTTTCTTCTAGATATTTATCCCCCTTGGAATTTGAATTTTGAAAAATCGTTCCTTAGAGGATGCTTACGTCGTAAGAAGAATACTTGTACGAAAATGTAAAAAAGCGTACAGAATTTTTAAGCTATTGCGTAGCTTCTATCGCGGGCCTTGAGCGTGGAGACCGAATCCAGAAATTCCGTAACGAAAAAACCTAACACCCCCTACTCCGACCCGCCTTAAGGTGGCATTGGTTGTAATGGAAAACTACCGTAATCAGCTGTTTGTGAGAAAGTATATAGGTGTATAGGTGTTTATCATCTACGTACTCGTATTATTTGTGTACAAAGTGTTTTAAATATGAATAAACAAAGAAAAAAAATACTGCATAAATAAAATAAATATATAATTGTAATTGCATAAATTGATAAAAAATGCTATGCATTAGCTTTACCGCGGCAGTCTCCGAGTGCCACACGTCTTTTTTTAATACAGTTACGTTAGTTGGTTACATAGATGTGTTCATGTAACATAGAACAAGCGGAATTGGCAAGTACAAACATTTGTATCAGGACCGCGATCGCCATACTCACACATAAAATAAGCATTATTGCATATAAATTACTAATGCAAACATTGTTTCATTGGTCGTTTTCATTTTAAACAACAATAATCCGAATAATTCGATTCCGAATCCGAAATAACATTACAGATGACACATTTCGCGTGTTTTCTAGTAGTAAATGTGTTTTTCGTCGACTTTTCTCAACATTTTTTGTACTTCATATTTTCTAACTATGATTGTCAAAAATTAGATTCGTACTTTTTTTTCTTCTTTGATTTTGAGATTTTGATTCTCCGTCTTCCATTACGTCAATCAGACGATATTACACCACGACGATATTATACCAGTACCACACTACACTAGGTACTTTTATTAAGAAAATCGATTTAAAATCAACCTATCAATTAAATATTTAAAAAAATTAATAAAAAAAACACTGGTGCTTGTGCAATTATTACGAAGCAATTAGCTATTGTTTTGATCTAATGTTCGTCGCGGTCAAGGTCCCCTTCCCATGGTCCTACCCTGATCCCCGTCTCGCCACTGCTCCCTTTCTATTCCTTCTCGCTCAGCCCGGCCGACCACCGCACTCACTCAGCCACGCACCCTGCGCCATGAGGTGTGATGGTCGGCTGTCGCTTTGCTGTCACCACCCACTGCCCGATCTGACCCGGAAACATTGATGTTAAGCCCATAGCCTGGAAATGCACTATTCAAATCCGACCCAGGTCAAACCTGGAGGAATGGCAACCCTACGAATGTGGCGTGGCCGTTACACCACCGGCTGGTGTGCCTCTCACACGCACATAAGGGCATAAAATGACAAATATTGATTCGCCATAAAAGTTCGGGGCCTTTTACGTCAATGAATGCTCAGGACACGTCATGGCTTTTCGTCATTACCACAACGCGTTGAGATCGAATGGCATGTCAGTCGCGACACGAATTTCGCTATTTGGTATATCTGTGATTGCCATAATGAGCCAAAAAAAATACGCCATGTGGATGTTTGATGATCTTTGAGTGCAACATAATATATTAAAACCTCTTGGCATCTTTTTTAACATATGGCACAAACACACATCTATATATATATATATATATATATATATATATATATATATATATATATATATATATATATATATATATATATATATATATATATATATATATATTAAATATTTCACATTATACGTAGCGAAGCACCTACCGGGCCGTTAGTTTTATATGGATGATTTGTGTAATATAGCCTAATTTACGCGGTTAAAGTTCACACCATCGACATCGCTCACACAATAAAACGTTATGACTCATGACCTGATTATCTTATATGCATGCAATATGCATTAATTGAGATATTTACTAAAATCGGTAAAAATTACATCAAGTAGAGACCTAGTGATAGAATAAGTTCACACAATAAAACGTTATGACTCATGACCTATTTATCTCATACGCATGCAATATGCATTAATTGGAATATTTACTACAATAGGTAAAAATCATATCAATTAGAGACCTAGTGATAAAATCAGTTGAAATTTTCTTTAAATATTAGTTATATTTCGAATATGAAGTATATGGTACGGGAAAATTGTAAAAGTAGAAATAGTGAAAACACATTATTGAGTGTTTAAATCCTTTATTGAAATTTTAATACAAAATCGTTTGTAGTGTTTAATTAATAGCACGTGCAAGCTAAGATATTACTTGTATTATCTACTGAACAAAAAATAAAAGTAGAAGTTTGACATCGGTGTATAGTAGCAAAGTCATCCTAAAATCAGGTTAAAGGAGAAATTCAAATCGTGCCGCAAATATTGACTTTATATAAAACAAAATTACATACATATTTGAGCTACTTAGAATATCCCTATTTAAATATTTTTTTGCAATAAAATAATTAATAAGTGTCAATAGATATTTACAATTAAATAGCATACAATATTATGTACATAATTCATTGTTAAATACGAATATTTATTTAAAAATAAGTGTCAGCATGCCTTGTTCCCTTGCGAGGTACGCAGAGTAAACCGAAAGTGTATCCTTTCCAGTTCTACTTGATTCACTGGTTTACGATTACCGACTATTTCTAGTGATAATTAGGTCCGACGGCTTTACGCGCTCATCCGAGGCAAGGGAGTGATAATACACCACCCGCAAGACACCGAGCTAATTTTGAATTTTCGAGAAAAATTAAAAAAAAACTCAAAATTTTTGCTCGACCCAGGGATCGAACCCGGGACGTTATGATCTGAGCCAAATAGGCTAGACGAGGCAGCCTGTTTTAAATACAATAAATTTAGCTAAAATATATTTCATGCTGCAGCTAAATATATTTCAGACTTATACTTTGACAGATATATAGATTAAGGCTATTTGTTCTGTAAGATAAGATAGATTTACTCGTAGTTAAAAAGTGTGTGTTGAGCAATGTATGGCATTCCTTTAATTTGTATGAATTGCGCGACAGTGGTTTCGACTTAAATTTCAACACGTCACATTTCCGCATCATTTCCACATTTCCACCAGTTCTGTATTCCGTGGTATTCAGCTCCTAACATTTTTTATTTTGCTGTCATAGACTTCAGTAACGCGAAGTAAGAGTAAGCTGAAGTTAAAATCTGCAACAATATTATTAAAATAAGTATGATCTATATACATATAATAAAATCGTAGGAAAGTCAATGGATGTCCGGTGTTAACTCAAAAAGTACTACATGGATATATTTCAAATTTTGTATGAATATTACTAATAGATCGGGTCAACATATCCTCCCTTGTAGGTGATATCACCTACGGAGGAGGAGCTGTGCGGAGTAAACGAAGTCCGCGCAAACCAAGTCGCAGGCAACAGATAGTAAAAGTTAAATAAGAGTTTACATGTAATGATTTTGAACTCCAAAGACTTTGAAGACGAGTTCTTCAGTAAATAAACTTAAAGAATTCTGCTAAATATAGCAGTACTAAAACTGCTAGTTACTGCGTACTAGCAGCAGTGGTAGTACGCAATAGCGTGCTTAAATTTTTTTAAATCTTACGGGACAATAGGTAAATTTTTGGGACAAGAAGCCCATCTATTAAGTCCAGATATTGACTATCGATATACCTACTAATTTTTTTCTAAATCCGTTAAAACATAATTTAGTACAAAGTACTATGTTATTGAAAAAATATCATTTAGCTTTTTCCAATACCATTTTTTTTAAGTTTAGAATAGGTAATATTGTCGGATATGACACAACACATGGCAAGACCTACTAGCCACGAAACATGTGACTGTGAGGTAATTTACTCCTCGATCCTAGCCTACTGTCACGAACGATGTTGCTGCCCGTGCGGCAGGAAGGTCAAGACTCAAGCCTCAAGCATATTTACCTACGTCGCTCTACAAACTGGAAACTAATTCTTAAAAGGCTGGTAACGGAACTGTAAGAATTCTAATAGTGTAGTTGTCCATTGACGGCGTCATCACTTATTCCTTGTCAATAGGTAAGCCTCCTGTCCGTTTACCCCCTTTTCCAAACGCTTAATATTAGTGGAATAAACAGCTGTTTACTTACTGAAGAGAACGTGGTCATCCTGAGGTCTGCAAAGCCAGCGGCAGAAATTTTACACGGTTCTTGAGATCTGTTATAGAAATAATTAAAATTATTAATTGACTAACTCTTAAACGTGACTTTACATTGATAAGAGTTTAGATATTACATCGCCAGCACTTTGTGAAATTATATCTTAAAGTATTACAAATTAACTTGATTTCTAGTTTACGTATTTATTTGTAGTTTACACAGTTTTGCTATTTACATCAACACGGTTATTTTATTCTATTTATTTATTTGCTTTCCACAACATAAGTTAGTCCCAAAACAATCGTTATTCATTGTGGACAAAGCAGGGCACAACAAACATTTTTAGGAGATAGAAAGATATAGAAAGAAAACTTTTGTGTATTAGTATACATACTGTTGATGTTGTGCACAAGTTTATTTACTGTTTTCTTTATACAAGTTAACTGGAAGAAATCTTAGTATGAGATAAGCTCACTGTTGTTTTAATACATATCATTTTAATGTTTACAGTAACTGCTTTTGTGTAAAATAAAGTGATTTTTAAACTTCCCGCTACGTAGTACCCAATGTACGTAGATAGGAAGTTACTGAATTTTCCCCGATTTTGGAAAATCGAGTTTTCACCGGATCTGCACGTTTTGAGGTCCTAGGAATCTTTTCCGACTATTTTCGCGATGACGTCGTATGTCTGTATGTGTGTATGTACATTTCATCTCATAACTTTTGAACGGCTGGACCGATTGAAACCCGGTTGATGGCATTCGATAATATTCAAGCTAATACACCGATGGACTTAAAAATCTTACCAGCTTTTCTCGTTTAAAAACTGCGTCAAATACCGTTATTTGGATCAAAATCAGTCAATTTGTTAAGGATTTATTAATGATGAAAATATTTGAAAAAAAGTGATTTTTGACATTGCTACAACATTTTTTAACCTATCGATTATTTAGCTAAAGCAATATTTCAGATCTCATAAATTGAGTTGAATGTCATTCGAAAGATCAAATTCAATCAGCGTTTCCAAAATATACAACTTTTCAAAAATCAATATACTGCCATTTTAATAAAATAGATGTTTGAACTGAAAAAATCTATGTTTATAGTTTTTATTCTTTTGAGCTTAATTTAGCGGGAAGTTCCTGTAGGGTCAACCGCCTCCACATTTTTTTACAGAAGAGTAGGAAAACGAGCAGGAGGTGCACCTGAGGCCCTCAAGTCGTGTCCATTTGGAAACACCCATGCCGGTAATTTATTCCACAACAGAGTAGTACGAGCCAAAAAGTGCCGAGAGAAACGCACAGTTGTAGATTTCCAGGCATCGAAATGGTGAGGATGGAATTTAAAATTTTGACGCGATGTCCGATGATGGAATTCGGCGGCAGGAATTAATCCAAATAACTCGTCGGAACACTCTACGTGAAAAATACGATAGAAGACCCAGAGTGAATCAACTTCTCTGCGCAATGCCAAAGAGTCAAGCCGTTTTGAAATAGCTTGGTCGTCAACGATCCGAACCACTCTACGCTGAATGCGATCAAGAGGAAGTAGCTAGTACTGAGAAGCTCCGGCCCAGAGATGAGAACAATTTCTGGGCCGGGCAGTACATGTGAGGCCGAATTTGAGCCTTATAAAGTTGAAGTTGGGCCGACAATAAGTACTTTCTCGCTCTGCTGAGCACTCCGAGCGTTTTGGAGGCTAGTTTAGCCTTACCTTCCAAATGACTGCGAAACTGAACGTAATTCGAGATGTCGACTCTCAGAATCCCGACACTAGCTGAGGCTGTCAGGAGAGTATCCCCAAATCGAGATTACATGACAAATAGTGTTATTTTAGCGGCGAACACGCAAAACTGTGTCTTCTTGGGGTTAAAAGTGACCAAGTTTTGACGACCCCATTCCGAGACATCGGTTAGTCGGTTTTCAACTTCGGACATAAACTTGTTTCAGCACTCTTCGACGTGTTCCCAAGAAATATCGCTACGGCCGGAGTATACTGCATCACCAGTACTGTCATTTGTATAGCAATGTATGTTGCGAATTCACATCATGTCATTGATATGCAGAAGGAACAGAGTCGGTGATAGCACGCAGCTTTGTGGAACACCAGTATTGAAAGATTTAAGGTCAGACCACGCACCGTTGACTGCTCCGATCAGCCAAGAAGCTGGGAAGACCAAGAACATAGGAAGGCAGCTTCGGGGGAAGCACTTTGTGCCATACCCGATCAAAGGCATTTGCTATGTCCAAACTAACTGTCAATGCCTCCTCCTTGGACTCAACTGCTTCCACCCACCGATGTGTTAGGTATGCTAGAAGTACACAAGCTGAGCGGCCGCGACAGAATCTGTATTGAAGGTGCTCTTCTAAATACTTGAGGAGCTGAGAGTTGATGATTGTCTCCATAATTTTGGGGAACAAGGTTATGGCTATAGGCCGATAGTTAGGCGGATTAGAGCTATCTCTTTTTTACGGATGGGATGGGATGCACTAGAGCTGTCCTCCATGAAAAAAGTGATAAATAATAATAAAACATGCATACATATATCTCACGTATCTTCACACCAGCTCCCCTACGGGGTATGGAGAAAGGACCGAGTGCCATATATCACGATCCTTGCATACGTGTCTCGCTTCCTCAACATTCATTACTTTCTTCATACCAACACGCCGATTGCGACGACTCTTCACACCACCTTTGCGCAACAGCGTTAATGCTTGTGATTGTTGTGTTCCGGTTTGGAGGGTAAGGTAGCCAGATGCAGTAATAATTCTAAGGAAATCGATTCAAAAGTTTTATATTTAATAAAATATAAAATTGTAATTCTTAAATATTTGCATATAATATTAAAGTAGAATATAATGGTATTTTTTAATTATTTTTTTTTAAAACTTGTAACATCTTTGGTAATACAACAATTCTTGCAAATAAATATTTTTAATTCATTTCATTTAATCTCATTTCATTCCATTTCATCTCACGTTATCTAATTTCATCTCATTTCTTCTAATTTCATTTCATAAATTATGCATGTGGCGTTGCCAACTCGCCTCATGGATAGTAACGCACCATTAATATTTTTGTTATCTATAGGCGATGGTTTCTCTTTCCACCAGGAGAGCTATCTGCGTGTTTGCTTATAATATATAAAATATACGAAAGTTTATGTCTTACGTGGCGAAATATCATACGCTGGTGTTACACTTTCATGTCTTAGCCGCTTTACCGATTTTAATGAAATTTGGCATGAAGATAGTTGGCCAACCGAAGCTTGACTTTTTGGTTAAAAATTAGTCCCTAAGAGGATAAAATTGGGGATGACAATTTGTACGGAAAGCATGATATGTTAATTTAACATATTGTCCATATAGCAAGCGTTCTAGCAAGGCTGCGCGGGTCGATTAGTGAGAATTAAACAACTTATACCTCATTAAGATAAAAAGTACATATTTCCTTCCTGTCACGTCCGCGTCGTACCAATTACTGTTGTAAACAGCTTGGCTGAACTGGGAGCTCTGAAATAAAAATTTCATTACAAGTAAATTGATAAAGGTGCTGTCGAGCCACGTGCACGCGCAATGTAGAGTTCCTAAGTTGCCCATCATAAGAATAGGGACTAACAAGAGGGCTTTAATTGTTTCGAATGATGGATGTATCTGCATCACGGGGTCACTGCTTATAAAATATTCTCCATTACGTTTTGTAAGTTTGTCGACTATTGCTCCAAAACTTGGAAAGCCTAAGCTGTGATAGTTTTCCTTTTTACTTTATTACTAGCTGTTGCCTACGACTTCGTCCGCACGGACTTCGTTTACTTCGCACAGCTCTTCCCCCGTAGGTGATAGCGTAATAATATGTAGCCTATATGTTGACTCGACCTATTAGTAATATTCATGCAAAATTTGAAATAAATCCATGCAGTACTTTTTGAGTTTACCCCGGACATACATACAGACAAACAGACAAACAGGAAAAAATTCTAAAAACTATATTTTAGGCTTTGATATCGATTGTAAATCACGCCCCAACTATTCTTTTAAAAAATATTCAATGTACAGTTTTGACTTTCGTACGATTTTATTATATGTTATTTTATTATATATTTACTACTACTGTGATTTTTTCACACTCCCTTACCAACCGTTTAGCTGGCAGAGGGAGGGAGGGGGAGGAGAGGGGAGGGGAGACATTTGACTCTAACAAAAATTAGGATTTTAAAGCTTAGTATTCCAAAACGTGCTTATTGTAAAATCGTTTTCACAAACCTACAATTCTTTTAAAAAACGTATCCAACGATATTCCACGCCATGGGAAAAAATTAACACCCACTGTACATGTAAATATACCCTAAAAAAATTTTTAAGATTTTATGCTACTTACCACTTTGTTGCCGTGACTTATATTATGTGGGTATTGTCTCTGTCGTGCTCTGCTTTGGAGGGTAAGGTAGCCGGTAAACATATGCACGTGACATTAGATCTCGCCACAAGATAGCAACGCACCATTAACACCTTTGGTGTCTATAGGCGATGGTTGACTTTCCACCAGGAGACCTATCTGCTTATTTGCTATCTTATGATATGTAAAAAAATTAAAAAAATATATTAAATCATCTTTCCGTGTTAGTACTTAATCCGGGACACCTTTGGAGAATAGACAATCTGCTAATCAGGTCATAAAAAGCGAACAATTCGCTATTCGTGTCACAACCATTGTAAGTACTAGGCGGTAGATTTCTGCACCGTCCCACCCGGGTTTTTGTTACCTATTCCTGTTGCAACAGTGTCAAAGACAGCAATTGCTAGTATTCTTAAAACCTAAGTTAATCTTTCGTTCTTATAGAGGCGATTTTATATATATTTATTTATTATTATAACACTTACCGATGTTAATAATGCATCGCCGAAAAAGCACATCACAAATACCTGTACAATGCTCAACATTAGGAAAGTAAAGAATTTGATCGCGAACATGACGTTATCGGAAATCTGTAAATTTACATATTTTTGTCTTAAGTAGATCATTCTTTCCGATAGTGGATGTGATAATACCCCCTTGTGTGTGTGTGTGTAGCGAATATTAACAAACTTGTAAAAAGTCATGGATTTATCCTTAACATTACATTAGAGAAAATGGTTGTTGGTTAATTTTGAATAGGTAAAAGATACTCATAAATGTCTCAATACTGTATTGTCGTGTTATTATTGCTCAATATTGATTATTGTAAAATTTTGAATAAAAGATACTCTTAATAATGTTACGAGCTTTGAGTTCGTATTGTGCAATAAAATACCACTTATATTAAAACCATGTAAAAAAAAGTATCTACAACACAAATATACAAAACACCATAATGCAATACCTAAACACACTAATAAACACCAATAACACTCACTATATTAACACCCAAATTATAAATATAAAATACATAAATATTCACGGGACAAATTACACTTACTGATCTAACCCCAAAGTAAGCAAATTATTTGCTTGTGATATGGGTGTTAGTCAATGATACTAATACATAGAAATACATATATAAATACTAGAATATGTTAATAAACACCTGAACCCGGAAATACAAACATTTATGCTCATCACACAAATGCTTGTACCCGTCGGGGATCGAACCCGAGCCCCGTCGATTGCGTAGTTAGGGTCGCTAACCACTCGACCAACGGGGTGATAATAAAGTCAATTGTTGTTCTTATTCTGGATCTGGATATCCTTTTTGGCAGGTCCCGCCTCTAATATTATTAAGAACATATCTGGATGGAGCTGTCCATTAAAATGTTAATATTTTACAAAGTTTAAAGACAGAAGACGAGGGTTAACTGAGATAAAAACAATCCCATCTTTTGAGTTTGACCAAAGAGTAGAGATCTACAAAAAGTTTATTTAAATTGGTTCCGTAGTTTAGGAATCTATAGTAGACAAACAACGTGACACGTAACTTATATATATATATATATTAAGATATATTGGGATTATTGACCAACAACGTCATAAGCAAATTATTTGCTTACTTCGTGATTAGATTCGTTCTTGTGATTTGTCCAGCTTTATGCCCAGTGATATAATTTGAAATATTTAATTCGAATTGATTCAGGGAACTGAATATTTTTTTTATAGTAGAGGAGGCAAACGAGCAAGTGGTGCACCTGATGGTAAGTGATCACCGCCGCCCATGGACATCCGCAATGCCGGGGGTATTGCAGCTGCGTTGCCGGCCTATAAGCTCGTTTCTTGAAGGTTCCTAAGTCGTATCCATTCGAAAACATTCCCGAGGGTAATTGATTCCACAAAGGAGTAGTGCGAGGCAAAAAGTGTCAACAAAAGCGCACGGTTGTGGATTTCCAAACATCGAGGTGGTGAGGATGGAACTTTAAATTTTGACACGATGTCCGATGGTGGAATTTAGCGGCAGAAATTAGTCCGAACAACTTGTCGGAACACTCCCCATGATAAATACGGTAAAAGATGCAGAGCGAACCTACATCTCTGCGTAACGCTAAAGAGTCAAGCCGATTAGAAATAGCCTGGTCGTCGACGATTCGAACCGCTCTACGTTGAATGCGATCAAGAGGAAGAAGCTGGTACTGAGGAGCTCCGGTCCAGAGGTGAGAACAGTACTCCAAGTGAGGTCGAATTTGGGCCTTGTAAAGTTGGAGGCGATGGGCTGGCATGAAGTACTTCTTTGCTCTACTGAGTACACCAAGCTTTTTGGAGACTATTTTAGCCTTCCCTTCCAAATGACCGCGGAACTGAACGTTGTTCGATATGTCGACTTCCAGAATTCCAATACTGGCTGAGGCTGTCAGGAGAGTGTTTTCAAACCGAGGTGATAAGACAAAGGGTGTTTTTTTTGCGGTGAACGCACAAAGCTGCGTCTTTTTGGGGTTAAATGTAATAAGGTTTTGACGACCCCATTCTGAGACATCAGTTAGTTGATTCTCCAGTTCAAACACGAGCTTGTTCCGGCCCTCTTCGATGTGTTCCTGAGAAATACCGCTATGGCCGGAGTATGTAGCATCACCAGTACTGTCGTCCGCATAGCAATGTATGTTACTAATTCGCAACATATCATTGATTTGCAGAATAAACAGTGTCGGCGATAGCACGCAGCCTTGGGGAACACCAGCATTGACAGGTTTAAGGTCGGAACATGCACCGTCGACTACGACCTGAATGCCCCGATCAGCCAAAAAACTGGTGACCCACTTGCTTAATTTCTCGGGAAGCCCATAAGAAGGCATCTTTGAGAGAAGCGCTTTATGCCATACCCGATCGAAGGCCTTCGCTATGTCTAAACTAACTGCCAATGCCTCCCCCTTGGACTCAACTGCCTCCGCCCAACTATGTGTCAGGTATACTAGATCACCACCTGAGCGGCCACGACGGAAACCGTACTGACGGTCACTAATCAGCTGGTGCTCTTCTAAATACTTCAGGAGCTGACAGCTTATAAGTGTCTCCATGACTTTGAAGAATAAGGAGGTTATGGCTATTGGCCGATAGTTTGACGGATTAGAACGATCTCCTTTTTTAGGAATGGTATGCACTAAAGCTGTTTTCCATGAATTCGGTACCACGTTTATATTTACCACGGTATTTGCGTTAGTTAGTTGCTTATTAATAAGTTGTCAAGCTTCTTTTGGTAGAGTGAAGCGAAAGTTCCAAGTTACCAAAATTTACTAGTTTTGTCAGTTGGCGAGATGTGTAATGATCCGCATAACCGCATTACAACTATCGAAAAAGGTTTTTGTTTGTTACGTGTGTAACCAGAACGTTTTTCCCCGTGTTAGTCCCGGGCTCCCCGTATTGGACCCGGGCTCCTTTGAAGAATAGGCCAACTGCCGTTCTGCCAGGCAGGTCGTAAAACGCGACCGATTGGCTATACGAGTCACTAACATCGTGGCTACTAGGTGGTAGAGTTCTGCATTTTCTCGGCCGGGTCTGGTACCACCGCCTTGCCTATTCCCGCAATAGTGTCAGTGCTTGTCACTGTCGTGTTCCGGTTTGGAGGGTAAGGTAGCCGGTAAACTTATGCATGTGGCATGAGACCTCGCCACAAGATAGCATCGCACCATTAACACCTTTGGTGTCTATAGGCGATGGTTGACTCTTTCCATCAGGAGACCCATCTGCTTTTGCTGTCTTATACTATAAAAAAAATACAGCTTTACTGCTCATCCAAGATACGGAATTGTTAGTAGACCACCACTAGAATCTTAACTGCTGCTGTTCGATTTTAAAAGCAGTTCAGAAAAAACTTCCAAACTTCTTTTGTACAACTCGGCTAACGACACGGAAATTTCATGTTTTGAGCCAAACATGCTTATCATTAGACTACGTGCACTGTTAAAAATTTCTGTAGTAATTTTACAAAAAAAATGTTGGAAGTTTTTACGCACTACAATAAAGTAATAATATAATTCCGTTTTGTAAATTTATTGCACAATTAATTTCAACACAATATCAAAATAATAAAAAACTTTTGTTGAAATTTACTAAACGATTATCGGAAATTTACTTAGCAAAATTACAATACAAATAGTGTAATTTTACCAAACAAATTGTGTTGAAAATGGTTTGTAATTTCACAATGATGTTTTGTAAATTTACTACACAATTAATTTCAACCCAATAGCGAAAAATTACAAAACTTTTGTTGAAAGTTACTAAACGATTATTGGAAATTCACTTAGCAAAATTACAATACAAATAGTGTAATTTTACCAAACAAATTGTGTTGAAAATGGTTTGTAATTTCACAAAGATCACCAATCGACTGAACTATAAGTGTGAAACAAGCAAATGATCAATGATGCTGAAAGCCACCCGTGTTCTTAAAACGTACATAAATAAAATATTACGGTTTAAAGAACTGAAGTATTTCCAATATATCTAATTACGTGTTTACAATAATAAAAAAATCCGTAAAGCGGTTAGCCCTGCGGGCATTTCCCAAAACTTCATTAATTTATAAAAAGAAAACTTTTAAAATTTCCATTTTCTGGAAAAATGCAATAGAGATACTATTCGTCCGACAGATAGCGAAAAAAGAAAAAGTAAACTGTTTTTTTAACGACATATATTGAAAAAAAAAGTGCCTATCTCATCCGGTATAATGAAAATTGTTGTTAAGTACAGTACATTTAACAATTTGAAATCTTTTCAGTTTTCAAACCATATTTTTTTTTGTTCTTATAAACAAAAAAAAATATGGTCATTTAAAAAACTAGATTTACTTGACTAACGCATGTCTAATTACAATACGTATTGTCATTTTCAAATTTGTGTTACAAAAATAACAAAATTTTTTGTAAATTCTGCATGATTTCATACAGATTTGTGTTTTAAATTTTTTTGTAAATTCATAAAAAAGTATTGTAAATCAAATTACAAAGAGTAAATTGTAAATTTTAAATCATTTTACTCAGAATGAATCAACAGTTTTAGAAAATTACAATACGTGTTAAAAAAATAAAAACTTTTAGTAGAATTACAATACGTATAGTCATTTTCAAATTTGTGTTACAAAAATAACAAATTTTTTTGTAAATTGTGGATGATTTCATACTAATTTGTGTTTCAAATTTTTTTGTAATTTCACAAAAAAAGTATTGTAAATCAAATTACAAACAATTTTGGTAAATTCACAACATTCCATTCGAAATTTACCAACAACTAGGATAAATTACAATACGTATAGGGTTATTACAAAAAGGTTTCAAAATTACAACTCATTATTGTGAGTTCCTTCACATGTCTTGAAATTTTACTCGAACTGTTTTATATTTTGTATTAGTATACGTTAATTTGGAATTTTACTCATATTTGTTTCGTAAAATAATTGTAAATTTACAAAAAATTTTAACAGTGTGGCATTTATAATTATAAAATTCGTTTTGATAAAGTAAAATACAACCAGTAAAAACACTTACCGCCAAATTAAATAGACAAAATGCTATAAGAAATGAACCCAACACCATATGTATTAGAGTTGATTTTGAAAACAATTCACCCATTTTCTTTCCCAAACTAAAAACAAAAAACATTATTTATGGTAGTATTATTAACCATTTTATCTTAGTTTACTTTAGACACTTAGATATTTAGGAATTTTTTTTTTTAATAATATATCAGATTGCGGAGTACCACTAGTAGATATGATTTAACCAGCAGACCCGGCAAACGTTGTTTGTTCTGCCATATAAATTATTTATATTGAATATTTTGTATGAAATATTTTGGTGGGGTGAAGGTGGATGCAGAAAGTTGAAAATTTGGCGTTATATATGTATTGTTTTACTTGTAACTCCCATATTCTGGCAAATAAATGATTTCTTTCTTTCTTTAGTGTCAAATAAAATATTTGTAAATCGGTTGACCCTGCAGGCCATCCCTGAAACTTCTCGCTAAATTGGGGTAATTTAAGAAAAGAACACAAAGAACAAAACATATAACTAAGCATAGATTTTTGAGTTCAAAGAGTTCAAAAATCTAAAATTTGTAAAAATGACAGTATTTTAATTTTTTAAAAGCTGTATATTTTCAAAATGAAGATCGACTTTGATCTCTTGAATGGAAAATTTTGAGCTCTAAAATATTTTATTAGCTGCAAATTAATAGGTTGAAAATGTCGAAGACATAAATATCTCCCTTACGGGTAGGCAGAGAGAAACTAGTGACGTACATCATGATCCTTGCAGACTTGTCTCGCTTCTGCACATTCATTACTCTCTCTTTACACAAACACGCCAATTGCGAAGACTCTTGACAACACCTAAGATTAATCTGATCATGGTATGGCAGAAGAGTACTCGATTAATCTGATCATGGTATGTCAGTCTTTGTCATCCCAGTACCTTCATCCTTCCACATTCCGATTGTATATTTGCCCCACGCTACTTCTCGGTAGATCCGAACACTGAATATAAATCCCTACCATTGAATTACTTCATCAAGTCAAAATTTAAGATTTGTTCTTCATCATCTTGAGCTCAAGACATCTGCAAAATTACGGCTCTGGATGTACTTTTTGACCTCTTTGTGCGTGTTTGCTAAGTCATTATTAAAAAGTAATAAAGTTGTATAATTTTTACCTCATTAGTTTCCGATGCTTCAGTACAAGCTCTACCAGCTCGTCGATTGACATTCTTGGTTTAAAACAGAGTTCATTTTCAAAGCTATGATTTAGCAGACGAAAGTGCATCTGTATGAAGGTACAATATGCACAAAAAGTCGCTTCACATCCAATAATGTTAGCACCAGTAATAACCGCTAAAAGTAAATAAAAAATATTCCAAAACAATATAGAGCTTTAAATAAATTTACTTTTAAATCAAATTATTGAAATACCAACAGCTAAGATATCACAACTGTAATGAGAATATAAAATTTTGAACCAAATGTGCTTGTGTCAGTCGAACATTACAGTTAAGCGTAGACTAACTCACCGTACCTACTACGTGTATACTTCTGTAGTGCCACACCCATATTTTATATAACCACTTATTTGTTTATTAAAAAATGTATGCACAATATGTATTCAACATAAGCGGACTTAATGCTAAACGGCATTCTCTACCAATTAACCAAAATTGATTGGAAGACTCCACATTTGAACGGTTGCATGAAAAAATTAAATGAATACGTCAACGGTTATCATAAAAAAATGAACAACCGCTGACGTTATTTTAATCAAAAATAAAATATATTCATACTATACATATTAATAAATAAATAATAAATAACAATACAATATAGATAATCTATATTACATATAATAAAATCGTAGGAAAGTCAAAATCGTACATTGAATATTTTTTTAAAAGAATACTTGGGGCGTGATCTACAATCATTATCGAAGCTAAAAATATAGTTTTTAGAATTTTTGTCTGTTTGTCTGTATGTATGTCCGGGGTAGACTCAAAAAGTACTGCTTGGATTTACTTCAAATTTTTCATGAATACTAATAGGTCGGGTCAACATATAGGCTACATATTATCACGCTGCTGTGCGGCGGGTTGCGGGGAGTTGCTGTGCGGAGTAAACGAAGGCCGCGCGGACAAAGTCGTGGGCAAAAGCTAGTACAAAATAAAATAACATACATAAGTATACGTATTACGTATGTATACATAATAGGTACATTACTTAGGCGGTGTCCATAAATTACGTGAGGTATTTTTTAAATTTTCTATCCCTCCCCCCCATGGTGAGATGTCGTGAGATTTCATTCAACCCCTCCCCTATCCCTTAATCTCACGTGAGATTATTCAAAATGCGGGTTTCTTAAATATGTAAACGCGTTAGATTGTTATTGTAAAAAGAAAAAAAAAATTGCTTCGCTTTTATTTACGACTAGTTAAGAATAGTAATCAATATTGCTGAGAGTAATAAGTGTATTAAAAATTTAACAATGGAATAAATACTTAATTCGTAACTACTGCGATTAAAAAAAGAATATCTACTCTAATTCAGTTCATGGAGAATCATGTGCGGTTCAAGTATCAATTCGAAGTATGAATCGAATTTAATACGAAGTATGTATCAAGTATGACGTCGAAGTATGAATTAAATTATTTTCATTCGAACGATCTAGTGAATGATCTTAATCGTATTACGCATGTAAAATCTGTATAATGGACCAAAATAGTATAATTTTTTTTGACTCAATCAGAAAAAAATTTGCGTGATATTTGCCGAGACCCCCCTGTCTCCAACGTTAGATTAGATGAGATTTGACTCGAGCCCCTCTCCCCCATAAACATCTCCCGTAATTTTTGGATGCTCCCTTATAATAATTAAATAAACATAAATACAAGTCAATAAATATATACATAAAATAATGTCTGATATCTATTCCAATAGAAACCTTTTGACTGAGTGCTTAAAAGAGAATTTTGGGGGACTATTCTTAATATCTTTTGGGAGAGCATTCCATAGCCTCACAGCTTGGGATACAAATGACTGAAAGATGAAATCGGTACGTCAGAAAGGAACTTGAAGAGTAGGAATTTTGTTGGAGCGGAGACTGTGAGAATTGTTGTGCTCTGAAATTTGAATTTGGACTTCACTAATTTAAGTCGCAATAACAACAGTAAAGTGAGAATCACTTTTGCGTTTTGGGTGGGAGGATTCGATAGCTGGTAAAATTTGCATTGTGTGCATATACTCGTATGCGTGCAATTGTGCATTAATTATTTAAATGGAACATACGTGAGCATGATTTATAGACAAAAACCCTCACCCTGGGCTCACGAGGCATACATTTTATTACAGTACTAGCTGTTGCCCGCGACTTCGTCTACTCCGCACAGCTCCTCCTCCGTAGGTGATAGCGTGATAATATGTAGCCTATATGTTGACCCGACCTGTTAGTAATTTTCATGCAAAATTTGAAGTAAATCCATGCAGTATTTTTGAGTTTACCCCGGACATACATTGACTTTCCTACGATTTTATTATATGTATAGATAAGAAAAACCACTTACAAGAATAAATTTGGTGAATATAAACAAGTATGTAAATAAACACGACGTTAGTGTCGAAAAAATATTTGGACTGGAATGGCAGTGGCAAATCGGTCTGTCCACTTGTAAGAACATTGTACAGTATTTGAAATATAGGAACCAAACAGTAAGTCCCAGCACAAATCAAGAATGATGCTATTAATATTTTTCCAATTATTCGTATTAATCTGACAGATTCATTAACAATATTTCCAGCTATATCATCTGTTATCACAGGATGCATTTCTTTAAAATTGTCATATAACTCTTTTAAAACATCCGTATTGAAATACAAAAATGCTATTTTAAGTGTATTTAAATTACATATTGTTATATTAGGTAGCAATAGTGATAACTCCATGGTGTCGGTTCCTTTTTTCAACCCGTCAACTATCTGAGAAATAAATGGAATCAAGTCACTTTGTAACCACACAGCATTGAAAAAAAATAGCCATCTTCTAATAAATATATTAATATATTTATTGCCTTTAAAATCAGATATTGATACTCCACATGTCATAAGCGCTAAAATTCCTATTTCTAATGCATGATCAAAATCTTCTTTATTTGTCATAATTTATTGTTTTAACTTCTACGTGTTTTAACAGATCGATGAGTACTGGAAGATATTCAATTTATAAATTAGAGGAGAAACATTTAATTTAAACTACAAATAGAATAATAAATTGCCACGTCACTTTTTGAAGTTATACTACCTTTTAATTAGATGAATGTCAATTTTCTTATGCATAAAACAATGACAAGTTAATTATAAATTTTAATTAGCGACTTTTCAATTTCAAGTAGTGTACCTAACATATATTTTATAAAAATGTTTTAATATATTTAATTGAGAATATTTAATTAAGTATTTAACTCGTTTAACAACCATGTGTAATCTAAATTTAGCACCACTTTGAGCTGAGTGGTCATAAGCAGAAGTAACGCACATCCACTTTGATACAACTTCGTGGTCTTTTCTGGTTCTCTCCACTTGGCATTGTACCAAAAACTTTTAAGGTATCTTTACGCCCTAGAGGTATGCAGAAGTAAAACGATTAGCTGAAGATACTTAGTCCCATAATGTGATAGGTGGCACTTGTCCAATCGCTACTTATTCAATCCCGGGCAACGTTGTTTTTATCAGAAAAACTGAAAAAAAACACATTTTTCATCTGTCCGATCTGGGAATCGAACCTGGCACCCATTCATGCAAATATGTTTAAGAAATAAAAGTTTTAAACTTTTTATCCCTTAGACATATTTATTTGCATGAAATTCGTACGAATTGAGTATGGCAAAAATAATGACATAGGTATGTATTTGAGCATTTTTCAAAATTCAGCCCCTTAGAGGGTAAATTTGAACATGAAAGTTTTATATAAACGTACGGCAAAACCCTTTGTTCTAGAAGCTTGAAATTTCGTACACGTATTTCTCTTATGATGTAGACATAGAGGGTAAAATAAGACATGAAAGTTATATATAAACGTATAGGCCAAACCCTTAGGGCTAGAAACGTGAAATTTCGGACACGTATTCCTGTTATGATGTAAACATCCACTAATGAACAATTTTTCAAAACTCAACCTCCAAGGGGGTGAAATAAAAATATTTTTTTTTTATAGAAAAAGGGGAAAAACGGATAAAAGGCTTACCTGATGGTAAATGATCACCGTCGCCGATGGACAACTACTTGAGTTGCAGTTGCGTTGCCGGCATTTTAAGAAAGAGTAGGCCGGTAATTGGTTCCACAAAGGAGTAGTTCGGGGAAAAAAAGTTCCTTGAGTTGTTGATTTCTAGACATCGAGATGGTGAGGTTGAAATTTTGAATTTTGTCGCGATGTCCAATGTTGAAATTCCGCGGCAGGAATTAATCTAAGCAATTCCTCGGAACAATCCCCATAATAGATCGGATAGAAGTTGCAGAGCGAAGCCACATCTCTAGGTAATTCCAAGAAATTAAGTCGATCAATATCGAAGTAGTAGTAAATAGTCCTGTCGTCTAATAGATAATCGAGAAAATAGTCCTGTCGTCGACATGTATGAAACTTTTTATTTCTTGGATGTGTCTGCATAAAATTTCATATGCATTGAGTACATTAACAATAAAGAGTTCGCTATTGTTTTGATCTAATGTTGGTCGCGGTCAAGGTCCCCTTCCCATGGTCCTACCCTGATCCCCGTCTCGCCACTGCTCCCTTTCTATTCCTTCTCGCTCAGCCCGGCCGACCACCGCACTCACTCAGCCACGCACCCTGCGCCATGAGGCGTGATGGTCGGCTGTCGCTTTGCTGTCACCACCCACTGCCCGATCTGACCCGGAAACATTGATGTTAAACCCATAGCCCGGAAATGCACTATTCAAATCCGACCCAGGTCAAACCTGGAGGAATGGCAACCCTACGAATGTGGCGTGGCCGTTACACCACCGGCTGGTGTGCCTCTCACACGCACATAAGGGCATAAAATGACAAATATTGATTCGCCATAAAAGTTCGGGGCCCTTTTACATCAATAAATGCTCAGGACACTTCATGGCTTTTCGTCATTACCACAACGCGTTGAGATCGAATGGCATATCAGTCACGACACGAATTTCGCTATTTGGTCTTTCTGTGATTGCCATAATGAGCCGTGCGCGTTTTCACTAGAGCATTAACACACGCCATGTGGATGTTTTACTGTGATCACAACGCGTTGTGAGCTATTTTGTCGCTCACTGAGCGTTTCCGATCTTTGAGTGCAACATAATATATTAAAACCTCTTGGCATCTTTTTTAACATATGGCAAAAATCATCTATCTATATCTATATATATACATATTTATATGTATATATATACATTTTTTGTGCATATGATGTTCGATTTTTTTTTTAATATTTCACATTATACGTAGCGAAGCACCTACCGGGCCGTTAGTTTTATATAGATGATTTGTGTAATATAGCCTAATTTACGCGGTTAAAGTTCACACCATCGACATCGCTCACACAATAAAACGTCATGACTCATGACCTGATTATCTTATATGCATGCAATATGCATTAATTGAGATATTTACTAAAATCGGTAAAAATTACATCAAGTAGAGACCTAGTGATAGAATAAGTTCACACAATAAAACGTTATGACTCATGACCTATTTATCTCATACGCATGCAATATGCATTAATTGGAATATTTACTACAATAGGTAAAAATCATATCAATTAGAGACCTAGTGATAAAATCAGTTGAAATTTTCTTTAAATATTAGTTATATTTCGAATATGAAGTATATGGTACGGGAAAATTGTAAAAGTAGAAATAGTGAAAACACATTATTGAGTATTTAAATCCTTTATTGAAATTTTAATACAAAATCGTTTGTATTGTTTAATTAATAGCACGTGCAAGCTAAGATATTACTTGTATTATCTACTGAACAAAAAATAAAAGTAGAAGTTTGACATCGGTGTAAAGTAGCAAAGTCATCTTAAAATCAGGTTAAAGTAGAAATTCAAATCGTGCTGCAAATATTGACTTTATATAAAAAAAATTACATACATATTTGAGCTACTTAGAATATCCCTATGTATATATTTTTTTGCAATAAAATAATTAATAAGTGTCAATAGATATTTACAATTAAATAGCATACAATATTATGTATACAATCCATTGTTAAATACGAATATTTATTTAAAAATAAGTGTCAGCATGCCTTGTTCCCTTGCGAGGTACGCAGAGTAAACCGAAAGTGTATCCTTTCCAGTTCTACTTGATTCACTGGTTTACGATTACCGACTATTTCTAGTGATAATTAGGTCCGACGGCTTTACGCGCTCATCCGAGGCAAGGGAGTGATAATACACCACCCGCAAGACACCGAGCTAATTTTGAATTTTCGAGAAAAATTAAAAAAAAACTCAAAATTTTTGCTCGACCCAGGGATCGAACCCGGGACGTTATGATCTGAGCCAAATAGGCTAGACGAGGCAGCCTGTTTTAAATACAATAAATTTAGCTAAAATATATTTCATACTGCAGCTAAATATATTTCAGACTTATACTTTGACAGATATATAGATTAAGGCTATTTGTTCTGTAAGATAAGATAGATTTACTCGTAGTTAAAAAGTGTGTGTTGCGCAATGTATGGCATTCCTTTAATTTGTATGAATTGCGCGACAGTGGTTTCGACTTAAATTTCAACACGTCACATTTCCGCATCATTTCCACATTTCCACCAGTTCTGTATTCCGTGGTATTCAGCACCTAACATTTTTTATTTTGCTGTCATAGACTTCAGTAACGCGAAGTAAGAGTAAGCTGAAGTTAAAATCTGCAACAATATTATTAAAATAAGTATGATCTATATACATATAATAAAATCGTAGGAAAGTCAATGGATGTCCGGTGTAAACTCAAAAAGTACTACATGGATATATTTCAAATTTTGCATGAATATTACTAATAGGTCGGGTCAACATATCCTCCCTTGTAGGTGATATCACCTACGGAGGAGGAGCTGTGCGGAGTAAACGAAGTCCGCGCAAACCAAGTCGCAGGCAACAGATAGTATAAGTTAAATAAGAGTTTACATGTAATGATTTTGAACTCCAAAGACTTTGAAGACGAGTTCTTCAGTAAATAAACTTAAAGAATTCTGCTAAATATAGCAGTACTAAAACTGCTAGTTACTGCGTACTAGCAGCAGTGGTAGTACGCAATAGCGTGCTTAATTTTTTTTAAATCTTACGGGACAATAGGTAAATTTTTGGGACAAGAAGCCCATCTATTAAGTCCAGATATTGACTATCGATATACCTACTAATTTTTTTCTAAATCCGTTAAAGCATAATTTAGTAAAAAGTAATATGTTATTGAAAAAATATCATTTATTTAGCTTTTTCCAATACAATTTTTTTAAAGTTTAGAATAGGTAATTGTGTCGGATGTGACACAACACATGGCAAGACCTACTAGCCACGAAACTTGTGACTGTGAGGTAATTTACTCCTCGATCCTAGCCTACTGTCACGAACGATGTTGCTGCCCGTGCGGCAGGAAGGTCAAGACTTAAGCCTCAAGCATATTTACCTACGTCGCTCTACAAACTGGAAACTAATTCTTAAAAAGCTGGTAACGGAACTGTAAGAATTCTAATAGTGTAGTTGTCCATTGACGGCGTCATCACTTATTCCTTGTCAATAGGTAAGCATCCTCTCTGTTTACCCCCTTTTCTTTAAAAAAAGAAACATATATACACAAACGCTTAATATTAGTGGAATAAACAGCTGTTTACTTACTGAAGAGAACGTGGTCATCCTGAGGTCTGCAAAGCCAGCGGCAGAAATTTTACACGGTTCTTGAGATCTGTTATAGAAATAATTAAAATTATTAATTGACTAACTCTTAAACGTGACTTTACATTGATAAGAGTTTAGATATTACATCGCCAGCACTTTGTGAAATTATATCTTAAAGTATTACAAATTAACTTGATTTCTAGTTTACGTATTTATTTGTAGTTTACACAGTTTTGCTATTTACATCAACACGGTTATTTTATTATATTTATTTATTTGCTTTCCACAACATAAGTTAGTCCCAAAACAATCGTTATTCATTGTGGACACAGCAGTGCACAACAAACATTTTTAGGAGATAGAAAGACATAGAAAGAAAACTTTTGTGTATTAGTATACATACTGTTGATGTTGTGCACAAGTTTATTTACTGTTTTCTTTATACAAGTTGACTGGAAGAAATCTTAGTATGAGGTAAGCTCATTGTTGTTTTAATACATATCATTTTAATGTTTACAGTAACTGCTTTTGCGTAAAATAAAGTGATTTTTAAACTTCCCGCTACGTAGTACCCAATGTACGTAGATAGGAAGTTACTGAATTTTCCCCGATTTTGGAAAATCGAGTTTTCACCGGATCTCCACGTTTTGAGGTCCTAGGAATCTTTTCCGACTATTTTCGCGATGACGTTGTATGTCTGTATGTGCGTATGTACACATCTCATAACTTTTGAACGGCTGGACCGATCGAAACGCGGTTGATGGCATTCGATAATATTCAGGCTAATAGACCGATGGACTTAAAAATCTTACCAGCTTTTCTCGTTTAAAAACTGCGTCAAATACCGTTAATTGGATCAAAATCAGTCAATTTGTTAAGGATTTATTAATGATGAAAATATTTGAAAAAAGTGATTTTTGACATTGCTACAAAATTTTTTAACCTATCGATTATTTAGCTAAAGCAATATTTCAGATCTCATAAATTGAGTTGAATGTCATTCGAAAGATCAAATTCAATCAGCGTTTCCAAAATATACAACTTTTCAAAAATCAATATACTGCCATTTTAATAAAATAGATGTTTGAACTGAAAAAATCTATGTTTATAGTTTTAATTCTTTTGAGCTTAATTTAGCGGGAAGTTCCTGTTGGGTCAACCGCCTCCACATTTTTTTTACAGAAGAGTAGGCAAACGAACAGGAGGTGCACTTGAGGCCCTCAAGTCGTGTCCATTTGGAAACACCCCTGCGTGAAAAATACGATAGAAGACCCAGAGTGAATCAACTTCTCTGCGCAATGCCAAAGAGTCAAGCCGTTTTGAAATAGCTTGGTCGTCAATGATCCGAACCACTCTACGCTGAATGCGATCAAGAGGAAGTAGCTAGTACTGAGAAGCTCCGACCCAGAGATGAGAACAATCTCTGGGCCGGGCAGTACATGTGAGGCCGAATTTGAGCCTTATAAAGTTGAAGTTGGGCCGACAATAAGTACTTTCTCGCTCTGCTGAGCACACCGAGCGTTTTGGAGGCTAGTTTAGCCTTACCTTCCAAATGACCGCAAAACTGAACGTAATTCGAGATGTCGACTCCCAGAATCCCGACACTAGCTGAGGCTGTCAGGAGAGTATCCCCAAATCGAGATGACATGACAAATAGTGTTATTTTAGCGGCGAACACGCAAAACTGTGTCTTCTTGGGGTTAAAAGTGATCAAGTTTTGACGACCCCATTCCGAGACATCGGTTAGTCGGTTCTTAACTTCGGACATAAACTTGTTTCAGCACTCTTCGACGTGTTCCCAAGAAATATCGCTACGGCCGGAGTATGTAGCATCACCAGTACTGTCATTTGTATAGCAATGTATGTTGCGAATTCACATCATGTCATTGATATGCAGAAGGAACAGTGTCGGTGATAGCACGCAGCTTTGTGGAACACCAGCATTGAAAGATTTAAGGTCAGACCACGCACCGTTGACTGCTCCGATCAGCCAAGAAACTGGGAAGACCAAGAACATAGGAAGGCAGCTTCGGGGGAAGCACTTTGTGCCATACCCGATCAAAGGCATTTGCTATGTCCAAACTAACTGTCAATGCCTCCTCCTTGGACTCACCTGCTTCCACCCACCGATGTGTTAGGTATACTAGAAGTACACCAGCTGAGCGGCCGCGACAGAATCTGTATTGAAGGTGCTCTTCTAAATACTTGAGGAGCTGAGAGTTGATGATTGTCTCCATAATTTTGGGGAACAAGGTTATGGCTATAGGCCGATAGTTAGACGGATTAGAGCTATCTCTTTTTTACGGATGGGATGGGATGCACTAGAGCTGTCTTCCATGAAAAAAGTAATAAATAATAATAAAACATGCATACATATATCTCACGTATCTTCACACCAGCTCCCCTACGGGGTATGGAGAAAGGACCGAGTGCCATATATCACGATCCTTGCATACTTGTCTCGCTTCCTCAACATTCATTACTTTCTTCATACCAACACGCCGATTGCGACGACTCTTCACACCACCTTCGCGCAACAGCGTTAATGCTTGTCATTGTTGTGTTCCGGTTTGGAGGGTAAGGTAGCCAGATGCAGTAATAATTCTAAGGAAATCGATTCAAAAGTTTTATATTTAATAAAATATAAAATTGTAATTCTTAAATATTTGCATATAATATCAAAGTAGAATATATTGGTATTTTTTAATTATTTTTTTTAAACTTGTAACATCTTTTGTAATACAACAATTCTTGCAAATAAATATTTTTAATTCATTTCATTTAATCTCATTTCATTCCATTTCATCTCACGTTATCTAATTTCATCTCATTTCTTCTAATTTCATTTCATAAATTATGCATGTGGCGTTGCCAACTCGCCTCACGGATAGTAACGCACCATTAATATTTTTGTTATCTATAGGCGATGGTTTCTCTTTCCACCAGGAGAGCTATCTGCGTGTTTGCTTATAATATATAAAATATACGAAAGTTTATTTCTTACGTGGCGAAATATCATACGCTGGTGTTACACTTTCATGTCTTAACTGCTTTACCGATTTTAATGAAATTTGGCATGAAGATAGTTGGCCAACCGAAGCTTGACTTTTTGTTTAAAAATTAGTCCCTAAGAGGATAAAATTGGGGATGACATTTTGTACGGAAAGCATGATATGTTAATTCAGCATATTGTCCATATAGCAAGCGTTCTAGCGAAGCTGCGCGGGTCGATTAGTGAGAATTAAACAACTTATACCTCATTAAGATAAAAAGTACATATTTCCTTCCTGTCACGTCCGCGTCGTACCAATTACTGTTGTAAACAGCTTGGCTGAACTGGGAGCTCTGAAATAAAAATTTCATTACAAGTAAATTGATAAAGTGTTGTCGAGCCACGTGCACGCGCAATGTAGAGTTCCTAAGTTGCCCATCATAAGAATAGGGACTAACAAGAGGGCTTTAATTGTTTCGAATGATGGATGTATCTGCATCACGGGGTCACTGCTTATAAAATATTCTCCATTACGTTTTGTAAGTTTGTCGACTATTGCTCCAAAACTTGGAAGGCCTAAAAATTTGGAAAGCCTAAGCTGTGATAGTTTTCCTTTTTACTTTATTACTAGCTGTTGCCTACGACTTCGTCCGCACGGACTTCGTTTACTTCGCACAGCTCCTCCCCCGTAGGTGACTGCGTAATAATATGTAGCCTATATGTTGACTCGACCTATTAGGAATATTCATGCAAAATTTGAAGTAAATCCATGCAGTACTTTTTGAGTTTACCCCGGACATACATACAGACAAACAGACAAACAGGAAAAAATTCTAAAAACTATATTTTTGGCTTTGATATCGATTGTAAATCACGCCCCAACTATTCTTTTAAAAAATATTCAATGTTCAGTTTTGACTTTCGTACGATTTTATTATATGTATATATTTACTACTACTGTGATTTTTTCACACTCCCTTACCAACCGTTTAGCTGGCAGAGGGAGGGAGGGGGAGGAGAGGGGAGGGGAGACATTTGACTCTAACAAAAATTAGGATTTTAAAGCTTAGTATTCCAAAACGTGCTTATTGCAAAATCGTTTTCACATACCTACAATTCTTTTAAAAAACGTATCCAACGATATTCCACACCATGGGAAAAAATTAACACGCAATGTACATGTAAATATACCCTAAAAAATTTTTTAAGATTTTATGCTACTTACCACTTTGTTGCCGTGACTTATATTATGTGGGTATTGTCACTGTCGTGCTCTGGTTTGGAGGGTAAGGTAGCCGGTAAACATATGCACGTGACATTAGATCTCGCCACAAGATAGCAACGCACCATTAACACCTTTGGTGTCTATAGGCGATGGTTGACTTTCCACCAGGAGACCTATCTGCTTATTTGCTATCTTATGATATGTAAAAAAATTAAAAAAATATATTAAATCATCTTTCCGTGTTGGTACTTAATCCGAGACACCTTTGGAGAATAGACAATCTGCTAATCAGGTCATAAAAAGCGAACAATTCGCAATTCGTGTCACAACCATTGTAAGTACTAGGCGGTAGATTTCTGCACCGTCCCACCCGGGTTTTTGTTACCTATTCCTGTTGCAACAGTGTCAAAGACAGCAATTGCTAGTATTCTTAAAACCTAAGTTAATCTTTCGTTCTTATAGAGGCGATTTTATATATATTTATTTATTATTATAACACTTACCGATGTTAATAATGCATCGCCGAAAAAGCACATCACAAATACCTGTACAATGCTCAACATTAGGAAAGTAAAGAATTTGATCGCGAACATGACGTTATCGGAAATCTGTAAATTTACATATTTTTGTCTTAAGTAGATCATTCTTTCCGATAGTGGCTGATAATGTGATAATACCCCCTTGTGTGTGTGTGTGTGTGTGTGTGTGTAGCGAATATTAACAAACTTGTAAAAAGTCATGGATTTATCCTTAACATTACATTAGACAAAATGGTCGTTGGTTAATTTTGAATAGGTAAAAGATACTCATAAATGTCTCAATATTGTAATGTCGTGTTATTATTGCTCAATATTGATTATTGTAAAATTTTGAATAAAAGATACTCTTAATAATGTTACGAGCTTTGAGTTCGTATTGTGCAATAAAATACCACTTATATTAAAACCATGTGAAAAAAAGTATCTACAACACAAATATACAAAACACCATAATGCAATACCTAAACACACTAATAAACACCAATAACACTCACTATATTAACACCCAAATTATAAATATAAAATACATAAATATTCACGGGACAAATTACACTAACTGATTTAACCCCAAAGTAAGCAAATTATTTGCTTGTGATATGGGTGTTAGTCAATGATACTAATACATAGAAATACATATATAAATACTAGAATATGTTTAATAAACACCTGAACCCGGAAATACAAACATTTATGCTCATCACACAAATGCTTGTACCCGTCGGGGATCGAACCCGAGCCCCGTCGATTGCGTAGTTAGGGTCGCTAACCACTCGACCAACGGGGTGATAATAAAGTCAATTGTTGTTCTTATTCTGGATCTGGATATCCTTTTTGGCAGGTCCCGCCTCTAATATTATTAAGAACATATCTGGATGGAGCAGTCCATTAAAATGAGAGAGTGGAGGCAAACGAGCAAGTGGTGCACCTGATGGTAAGTGATCACCGCCGCCCATGGACATCCGCAATACCGGGGGTATTGCAGCTGCGTTGCCGGCCTATAAGCTCGTTTCTTGAAGGTTCCTAATTCGTATCCATTCGAAAACATCCCCGAGGGTAATTGATTCCACAAAGGAGTAGTGCGAGGCAAAAAGTGTCGACAAAAGCGCACGGTCGTGGATTTCCAAACATCGAGGTGGTGAGGATGGAACTTTAAATTTTGACACGATGTCCGATGGTGGAATTTAGCGGCAGAAATTAGTCCGAACAACTTGTCGGAACACTCCCCATGATAAATACGGTAAAAGATGCAAAGCGAACCTACATCTCTGCGTAACGCCAAAGAGTCAAGCCGATTAGAAATAGCCTGGTCGTCGACGATTCGAACCGCTCTACGTTGAATGCGATCAAGAGGAAGAAGCTGGTACTGAGGAGCTCAGGTCCAGACGTGAGAACAGTACTCCAAGTGAGGTCGAATTTGGGCCTTGTAAAGTTGGAGGCGATGGGCTGGCATGAAGTACTTCTTTGCTCTACTGAGTACACCAAGCTTTATGGAGACTATTTTAGCCTTCCCTTCCAAATGACCGCGGAACTGAACGTTGTTCGATATGTCGACTTCCAGAATTCCAATACTGGCTGAGGCTGTCAGGAGAGTGTTTTCAAATCGAGGTGATAAGACAAAGGGTGTTTTTTTTGCGGTGAACGCACAAAGCTGCGTCTTTTTGGGGTTAAATGTAATAAGGTTTTGATGACCCCATTCTGAGACATCAGTTAGTTGATTCTCCAGTTCAAACACGAGTTTGTTCCGGCCCTCTTCGATGTGTTCCTGAGAAATACCGCTATGGCCGGAATATGTAGCATCACCAGTACTGTCGTCCGCATAGCAATGTATGTTACTAATTCGCAACATATCATTGATTTGCAGAATAAACAGTGTCGGCGATAGCACGCAGCCTTGGGGAACACCAGCATTGACAGGTTTAAGGTCGGAACATGCACCGTCGACTACGACCTGAATGCCCCGATCAGCCAAAAAACTGGTGACCCACTTGCTTAATTTCTCGGGAAGCCCATAGGAAGGCATCTTTGAGAGAAGCGCTTTATGCCATACCCGATCGAAGGCCTTCGCTATGTCTAAACTAACTGCCAATGCCTCCCCCTTGGACTCAACTGCCTCCGCCCAACTATGTGTCAGGTATACTAGATCACCAGCTGAGCGGCCACGACGGAAACCGTACTGACGGTCACTAATCAGCTGGTGCTCTTCTAAATACTTCAGGAGCTGACAGCTTATAAATGTCTCCATGACTTTGAAGAATAAGGAGGTTATGGCTATTGGCCGATAGTTTGACGGATTAGAACGATCTCCTTTTTTAGGAATGGTATGCACTAAAGCTGTTTTCCATGAATTCAGTACCACGTTTATATTTACCACGGTATTTGCGTTAGTTAGTTGCTTATTAATAAGTTGTCAAGCTTCCTTTGGTAGAGTGAAGCGAAAGTTCCAAGTTACCAAAATTTACTAGTTTTGTCAGTTGGCGAGATGTGTAATGATCCGCATAACCGCATTACAACTATCGAAAAAGGTTTTTGTTTGTTACGTGTGTAACCAGAACGTTTTTCCCCGTGTTAGTCCCGGGCTCCCCGTATTGGACCCGGGCTCCTTTGAAGAATAGGCCAACTGCCGTTCTGCCAGGCAGATCGTAAAAGGCGACCGATTGGCTATACGAGTCACTAACATCGTGGCTACTAGGTGGTAGAGTTCTGCATTTTCTCGGCCGGGTCTGGTACCACCGCCTTGCCTATTCCCGCAATAGCGTCAGTGCTTGTCACTGTCGTGTTCCGGTTTGGAGGGTAAGGTAAGGTAAGCCGGTAAAATAATGCATGTGGCATGAGACCTCGCCACAAGATAGCAACGCACCATTAACACCTTTGGTGTCTATAGGCGATGGTTGACTCTTTCCATCAGGAGACCCATCTGCTTTTGCTGTCTTATACTATAAAAAAAGTACAGCTTTACTGCTCAGCCAAGATACGGAATTGTTAGTAGACCACCACTAGAATCTTAACTGCTGCTGTTCGATTTTAAAAGCAGTTCAGAAAAAACTTCCATACTTCTTTTGTACAACTCGGCTAACGACACGGAAATTTCATGTTTTGAGCCAAACATGCTTATCATTAGACAACGTGCACTGTTAAAAATTTCTGTAGTAATTTCGCCGTGTTGGTCCCGGCCTCCTTTGAAGAATAGGCCAACTGCCGTTCTACCAGGCAGGTCGTAAAAGGCGACCGATTGGCTATCGAGTCACTAATATCGTGGCTACTAGGTGGTAGAGTTCTGCATTGTCTCGCCCGGGTCTGGTACCACCGCCTTACCTATTCCTGCCGCAATAACGTCAATGCTTGTCGCTGTCGTGTTCCGGTTTGGTGGGTAAGGTAGCCGGTAAACTTATGCATGTGGCATTAGACCTCGCCACAAGATAGCAACGCACCATTAACATCTTTGGTGTCTATAGGCGATGGTTGACTCTTTCCATCAGGAGACCCATCTGCTTGTTTGCTATCTTATGATATATAAAAAAAAAAAAAAAAAAATGTTGGAAGTTTTTACGCACTACAATAAAGTAATAATATAATTCCGTTTTGTAAATTTATTGCACAATTAATTTCAACACAATATCAAAATAATAAAAAACTTTTGTTGAAATTTACTAAACGATTATCGGAAATTTACTTAGCAAAATTACAATACAAATAGTGTAATTTTACCAAACAAATTGTGTTGAAAATAGTTTGTAATTTCACAATGATGTTTTGTAAATTTACTACACAATTAATTTCAACCCAATAGCGAAAAATTACAAAACTTTTGTTGAAAGTTACTAAACGATTATTGGAAATTCACTTAGCAAAATTACAATACAAATAGTGTAATTTTACCAAACAAATTGTGTTGAAAATGGTTTGTAATTTCACAATGATCACCAACCGACTGAACTATAAGTGTGAAACAAGCAAATGATCAATGATGCTGAAAGCCACCCGTGTTCTTAAAACGTACATAAATAAAATATTACGGTTTAAAGAACTGAAGTATTTATTGGATATCTAATTACGTGTTTACAATAATAAAAAAATCCGTAAAGCGGTTAGCCCTGCGGGCATTTCCCAAAACTTCATTAATTTATAAAAAGAAAACTTTTAAAATTTCCATTTTCTGGAAAAATGCAATAGAGATACTATTCGTCCGACAGATAGCGAAAAAAGAAAAAGTAAACTGTTTTTTTAACGACATATATTGAAAAAAAAAGTGCCTATCTCATCCGGTATAATGAAAATTGTTGTTAAGTACAGTACATTTAACAATTTGAAATCTTTTCAGTTTTCAAACCATATTTTTTTTTGTTCTTATAAACAAAAAAAATTATGGTCAGTTAAAAAACTAGATTTACTTGACTAACGCATGTCTAATTACAATATGTATTGTCATTTTCAAATTTGTGTTACAAAAATAACAAAATTTTTTGTAAATTCTGCATGATTTCATACAGATTTGTGTTTTAAATTTTTTTGTAAATTCATAAAAAAGTATTGTAAATCAAATTACAAAGAGTAAATTGTAAATTTTAAATCATTTTACTCAGAATGAATCAACAGTTTTAGAAAATTACAATACGTGTTAAAAAAATAAAAACTTTTAGTAGAATTACAATACGTATAGTCATTTTCAAATTTGTGTTACAAAAATAACAAATTTTTTTGTAAATTGTGGATGATTTCATACTAATTTGTGTTTCAAAATTTTTTGTAATTTCACAAAAAAAGTATTGTAAATCAAATTACAAACTATTTTGGTAAATTCACAACATTCCATTCGAAATTTACCAACAACTAGGATAAATTACAATACGTATAGAGTTATTACAAAAAGGTTTCAAAATTACAACTCATTATTGTGAGTTCCTTCACATGTCTTGAAATTTTACTCGAACTGTTTTATATTTTGTATTAGTATACGTTAATTTGGAATTTTACTCATATTTGTTTCGTAAAACAATTGTAAATTTACAAAAAATTTTAACAGTGTGGCATTTATAATTATAAAATTCGTTTTGATAAAGTAAAATACAACCAGTAAAAACACTTACCGCCAAATTAAATAGACAAAATGCTATAAGAAATGAACCCAACACCATATGTATTAGAGTTGATTTTGAAAACAATTTATCCATTTTCTTTCCCAAACTAAAAACAAAAAACATTATTTATGGTAGTATTATTAACCATTTTATCTTAGTTTACTTTAGACACTTAGATATTTAGGAATTTTTTTTAATAATATATCAGATTGCGGAGTACCACTAGTAGATATGATTTAACCAGCAGACCCGGCAAACGTTGTTTGTTCTGCCATATAAATTATTTATATTGAATATTTTGTATGAAATATTTTGGTGGGGTGAAGGTGGATGCAGAAAGTTGAAAATTTGGCGTTATATATGTATTGTTTTACTTGTAACTCCCATATTCTGGCAAATAAATGATTTCTTTCTTTCTTTAGTGTCAAATAAAATATTTGTAAATCGGTTGACCCTGCAGGCCATCCCTGAAACTTCTCGCTAAATTGGGGTAATTTAAGAAAAGAACACAAAGAACAAAACATATAACTAAGCATAGATTTTTGAGTTCAAAGAGTTCAAAAATCTAAAATTTGTAAAAATGACAGTATTTTAATTTTTTAAAAGCTGTATATTTTCAAAATGAAGATCGACTTTGATCTCTTGAATGGAAAATTTTGAGCTCTAAAATATTTTATTAGCTGCAAATTAATAGGTTGAAAATGTCGAAGACATAAATATCTCCCTTACGGGTAGGCAGAGAGAAACTAGTGACGTACATCATGATCCTTGCAGACTTGTCTCGCTTCTGCACATTCATTACTCTCTCTTTACACAAACACGCCAATTGCGAAGACTCTTGACAACACCTAAGATTAATCTGATCATGGTATGGCAGAAGAGTACTCGATTAATCTGATCATGGTATGTCAGTCTTTGTCATCCCAGTACCTTCATCCTTCCACATTCCGATTGTATATTTGCCCCACGCTACTTCTCGGTAGATCCGAACACTGAATATAAATCCCTACCATTGGATTACTTCATCGAGTCAAAATTTAAGATTTGTTCTTCATCATCTTGAGCTCAAGACATCTGCAAAATTACGGCTCTGGATGTACTTTTTGACCTCTTTGTGCGTGTTTGCTAAGTCATTATTAAAAAGTAATAAAGTTGTATAATTTTTACCTCATTAGTTTCCGATGCTTCAGTACAAGCTCTACCAGCTCGTCGATTGACATTCTTGGTTTAAAACAGAGTTCATTTTCAAAGCTATGATTTAGCAGACGAAAGTGCATCTGTATGAAGGTACAATATGCACAAAAAGTCGCTTCACATCCAATAATGTTAGCACCAGCAATAACCGCTAAAAGTAAATAAAAAATATTCCAAAACAATATAGAGCTTTAAATAAATTTACTTTTAAATCAAATTATTGAAATACCAACAGCTAAGATATCACAACTGTAATCAGAATATAAAATTTTGAACCAAATGTGCTTGTGTCAGTCGAACAGCTCATTACAGTTAAGCGTAGACTAACTCACCGTACCTACTACGTGTATACTTCTGTAATGCCACACCCATATTTTATATAACCACTTATTTGTTTATTAAAAAATGTATGCACAATATGTATTCAACATAAGCGGACTTAATGCTACACGGCATTCTCTACCAATTAACCAAAATTGATTGGAAGACTCCATATTTGAACGGTTGCATAAAAAATTAAATGAATACGTCAACGGTTATCATAAAAAAATGAACAACCGCTGACGTTATTTTAATCAAAAATAAAATATATTCATACTATACATATTAATAAATAAATAATAAATAACAATACAATATAGATAATCTATATTACATATAATAAAATCGTAGGAAAGTCAAAATCGTACATTGAATATTTACATTAAAAGAATCGTACATTAAAAGAATACTTGGGGCGTGATCTACAATCATTATCGAAGCCAAAAATATAGTTTTTAGAATTTTTGTCTGTTTGTCTGTATGTATGTCCGGGGTAAACTCAAAAAATACTGCTTGGATTTACTTCAAATTTTTCATGAATACTAATAGGTCGGGTCAACATATAGGCTACATATTATCACGCTGCTGTGCGGCGGGTTGCGGGGAGTTGCTGTGCGGAGTAAACGAAGGCCGCGCGGACGAAGTCGTGGGCAACAGCTAGTACAAAATAAAATAACATACATAAGTATACGTATTACGTATGTATACATAATAGGTACATTACTTAGGCGGTGTCCATAAATTACGTGAGGTATTTTTTAAATTTTCTATCCCTCCCCCCCATGGTGAGATGGCGTGAGATTTCATTCAACCCCTCACCTATCCCTTAATTTCACGTGAGATTATTCAAAATGCGGGTTTCTTAAATATGTAAACGCGTTAGATTGTTATTGTAAAAAGAAAAAAAAAATTGCTCCGCTTTTATTTACGACTAGTTAAGAATAGTAATCAATATTGCTGAGAGTAATAAGTGTAATAAAAATTTAACAATGGAATAAATATTTAATTCGTAACTACTGAGATTAAAAAAGAGTATCTACTCTAATTCAGTTCATGGAGAATCATGTGCGGTTCAAGTATCAATTCGAAGTATGAATCGAATTTAATACCAAGTATGTTTCAAGTATAACGTCGAAGTATGAATGAAATTATTTCTTTCGAACGATCTAGTGAATGATCTTAATCGTATTACGCATGTAAAATCTGTATAATGGACCAAAATAGTATAATTTTTTTTGACTCAATCAGAAAAAAATTTGCGTGATATTTGCCGAGACCCCCTGTCTCCAACGTTAGATTAGATGAGATTTGACTCGAGCCCCTCTCCCCCATAAACATCTCCCGTAATTTTTGGATGCTCCCTTATAATAATTAAATAAACATAAATACAAGTCAATAAATATATACATAAAATAATGTCTGATATCTATTCCAATAGAAACCTTTTGACTGAGTGCTTAAAAGAGAATTTTGGGGGACTATTCTTAATATCTTTTGGGAGAGCATTCCATAGCCTCACAGCTTGGGATACAAATGACTGAAAGATGAAATCGGTACGTCAGAAAGAAACTTGAAGAGTAGGAATTTTGTTGGAGCGGAGACTGCGAGAATTGTTGTGCTCTGAAATTTGAATTTGGACTGCACTAATTTAAGCCGCAATAACAACAGTAAAGTGAGAATCACTTTTGCGTTTTGGGTGGGAGGAATCGATAGCTGGTAAAATTTGCATTGTGTGCATATACTCGTATGCGTGCAATTGTGCATTAATTATTTAAATGGAACATACGTGAGCATGATTTATAGACAAAAACCCTCACCCTGGGCTCACGAGGCATACATTTTATTACAGTACTAGCTGTTGCCCGCGACTTCGTCTACTCCGCACAGCTCCTCCTCCGTAGGTGATAGCGTGATAATATGTAGCCTATATGTTGACCCGACCTGTTAGTAATTTTCATGCAAAATTTGAAGTAAATCCATGCAGTATTTTTGAGTTTACCCCGGACATACATTGACTTTCCTACGATTTTATTATATGTATAGATAAGAAAAACCACTTACTAGAATAAATTTGGTGAATATAAACAAGTATGTAAACAAACACGACGTTAGTGTCAAAAAAATATTTGGAGTCAAATGGCAGTGGCAAATCGGTCTGTCCACTCGTAAGAACATTGTACAGTATTTGAAATATAGGAACCAAACAGTAAGTCCCAGCACAACTCAAGAATGATGCTATTAATATTTTTCCAATTATTCGTATTAATCTGACAGATTCATTAACAATATTTCCAGCTATATCATCTGTTATCACAGGATGCATTCCTTTAAAATTGTCATATAACTCTTTTAAAACATCCGTATTGAAATACAAAAATGCTATTTTAAGTGTATTTAAATTACATATTGTTATATTAGGTAGCAATAGTGATAACTCCATGGTATCGGTTCCTTTTTTCAACCCGTCAACTATCTGAGAAATAAATGCAATCATGTCACTTTGTAACCACACAGCATTGAAAAAAAATAGCCATCTTCTAATAAATGTATTAATATATTTATTGCCTTTAAAATCAGATATTGATACTCCACATGTCATAAGTGCTAAAGTGCCTATTTCTAATGCATGATCAAAATCTTTTTTATTTGTCATAATTAATTATTTTCAGTCCTACGTGGTCTAACAGGTCGATAAGTACTGGAAGGTATTCAATTTAGAAATTAAAGAAGAAACCTTTTATTTGAATCACAAATAGAATAATAAATTGACTCGTTACTTTTTGAAGTTTTACTACCTTTTAATTAGATGAATGTCAATTTTCTTATTCATAAAAGAAAGACAAGGTAATTATAAATTTTAATTAGCGACTTTTCGATTGTAAGTAGTGTAGCTTATATCTTCTTTATATAAAACAAAGTCGTTGTAGTTACACCATTTATAACTCAAGAACAGATGGACCAATTTTTTTTGTATTTCTGAGTGATAAGTGTGAGTTTTTCTTTTCGCATTCGATCGTGAGCGCGTTTGGAGTTTACTAGGAATTTGTACGTGATTTGTACAGCGCCACCTAGTGGTAAACTGGTTTCTCACGTTTAAAAAAACTCCAAACGCGCTCACGATCGAATGCGAAAAAAAAAACTCACACTTAGCACTTTGAATTTCTCTTCGTCGGGAATAGGATCATAAATATTAAATTATGATAATTGTCAAGAAAAATAATTATCAAATTTTTCAAATTTATATTTTATTTATATTTATTATCCTAATGAATTATAAAATGAATAAAATGAAGATAATAAGTTTTCATTACCTAATTTTAAACTTCTTAATCTGCTCAATAATTGACTGTTAGGCGGAATTTTCTTCCGCCTAACAGTCAATAAAGCGGCAAGTATTTTATGAAAATGTTTGGAGATATTTATATGAGAATATTTAACTAAGTATTTACCGTGTTTAACAATAAAGCGCAATTTAAGTTTAGCATCTCTTTGAATCGTCATAAACAGAAGTAAGGGGCCATCCATAAATTTCGTTACACGTTAAGGGGGTGGGAGGGGGTTGACGAAGTGTGACATTCTGTGACAAGTGGTGGGGAGGGGTTCCCAGTTTCGTGACATCACATTTTTTAAATATAATATTTTATATTTAAGTATATGTAAACTCAATTTAAAAAGCCACCTGTATAGATAAAGAATATTCGAATGAAATTATAATGTCTATATAATATTTTAAATAATTGTGACGTCACACTAGGGAGGGTCTCACAAATGTGAGCAGCTGTGACAAGGACGGGGGAGAGGGCGAAAAGTCATGAAATTCATGTGACGTAATTTATAAATGGCCCCTAACGTAAACTTCGTGGTCTTATCTGGATCTTATATCCACTTGGCGTTGCACCAAAAACTTCGAAGTATCTTCACGCCCGTATCCCCAAAGAGGTAGGCAGAGGTACAAGTGCACCCACGATTAGCTGAAGATACTTAGCCCAATAATGTGATAGGTGGCAACTATCCAATCCTGGGCAATGTTATTTTTATATATATCAAAATTGAAAAAATACATTTTGAACTGCGTGACCTGAGAATCGAACCCGGGACCTCGTGTGGTCAACCGTCACCAGACCTCTAGACCACAGAGGCGATCAGGTTTCAAATACTTGGAAGTATATTTATATAATGTCGTCTATAGGCCATGGTTGATTCTTTCCATCAGGAGACCCATCTGCTTGTTTGCTATATTATGATATAAAAAAAAGCGAAAATCTTCGATAGAGAATAAAAATACCTCATTTCAAGCTTCATCTATAAGTGTACGTGCCTCCTGATAAATTATGAAATTGGATTAGTTGTAGGTATGTCAGATAAAATCATCAAAGTCGCTTTTGATGACATTTGTATTGTCACATCTAGTTCCCTTGCGGAGTAGGCAGTGTAGAGCGAATGTCTATAAACTTTTCGATTCACCACAATTCACCGGTTTATCGGTTGACGTGGTAAGATACAGCATTTTACCAACTTGATGATAATTGTAGACTATTTCTAGTAATCCCTGGAAACGACGGCTTTATCTGGTCATCCGAGGTACGGGAGTGGTAAGACCCAGAGCTGCTACTGAGGCTTTAAATTTACGGCGTTCGCCTCTATTTTAAACTCGTCAATGCTGACGTTCCTCAAGGCCGTGTACTATGACGACCCCGTTAGAGTGGTTAGTCAACCTGACTACGCAGCAATGGGGCTCGTCTTCGGTTCCCAATAAGGACAAATATTTGTGTGATATTTTTTAGATTCAGGCGATATTTTGCGGAAATCCATTACTCAGACGAAGAAAACTAGTTATTTTGCAAATTTCCGCGAACTTTTAAGTGTACTCAACGCACGTTATTACGTAAATTGTATGCTTTTGTGTTTGGTGCTATCGTGGTATAAAATGTGGTGGACAAGGGTGGATAACTGTGCTGCTGGGGTCTTCATTATTTTCAGACCTACGGTTAGTTTTTTCCATTTCTCACACCGCTTTTATATGTTTTCCTTTTCAGTGACATCGCAAAGGTACACTTAAAAGTACGCGGAAATTTGCAAAATAACTAGTTTTCTTCGTCTGATTTGTGGGATAAGCATTTTTGAAATAACAGTGTATGTTAAAATCATGGCGGGAACCACAGAAATCATATTTAGGTGGGAATAAATAAACATTTGTTTCCACCATTAATCAAAAAACGCCTTAAAGAATGATATATAGCCTTTAATCAAGAGACTAAATTAATTAATTAAGAGACTAAATCTGTGAGGCCTTTAATTTATTTATTTTAACTTTAATGTATGTATATAAATTTTCGTACAAAAGGTCAACTTATACAGACTGACTGGTGAGTTACCTTCAATATTTAAGGACGTGATAGTTGGCGACCATATATGATGAGAAAAAAAAACAGGCAAAACGGCTATTTTTCACAAATTATCCTTTTGGCGGCTCCTAAATATTTAATAAACTGCCCAATATAATGAAGGAAATCAAAGAATTGCAGTTATTTAAGAAACATTTATTTAATTTATTATGTGAAAAAATGTTATGACAGCACCAATGACTATTTGAATGATAAAACTATATGATGAAACAAATATTATTATAATACGAATTTATAGAACACAATTTTTATTTCATTTTGACTTTTTTTTCAACAAATATTTTCGTAATTTCTTGACATTTTTTTGTTTAATTTACTATTTATTAATTTGAAATTTTTTAATTGTCTACTTTATTTAAAAGAAACTTATTTATAAAAATGTATGAAATGAGTTTAATTAAAAATTAAGTAAAAATATCTTGTTAAATAGTTTAGTTACACTACAAATTTGTAGCCATAAGTTTAGAAAATTAGGTACAAGATAATTTCTAATCTTATTTTATGCAATTAAAGTATTTGTATTTGTAACAATTGATAAAAAGTGGTTTATTTATTATATATTGTCCAATGTATGGCAATTGTCAATCCTTTTATTTGTGTGCGTTTGACGACAGCGGCCTCAACACAATTGAATGATACAGCATGCATTTTTCACTAATTTTCTGTGTTACGTGATTTTCAAGCATCTTATTTTGATATCATAGTCTTCAGCAACGCGAAGTATGACCACGATGAAGTTAAAATCTGCAGCAATAAATATGATATTAATTGTATAAGAGATTGAGTACGCGGAATAATTTTGAACTCTGAAGACATTGAAGTCAAAACAAAAATTAAAAATCTTGAATATCTAAACAAATAAAAACCAACTACAAGAATTGTATGTGTGGTTAAAATCAAAACTCGAACCATGCTTTATTCAAATAAACCTTTGTAGGTACTTTTGACGAGTCGACATATTTAGAACTAGCTGCAGCGTGCAGCCCGCTGCTTTATAAAAGTTTTTGACAAATCCGGGATAAAAAGTAGCCTATGTGCTATTCCAGGTCACCATCTACCTGTGTGCCAAATTTCATTCAAATCCATTCCGTAGTTTTTGCGTGATTGCGTGATTGAATAACAAACATCCATCCAAACATCCAAATATTATTATTATTAATTAATTAATATTAATTAATTTATTTATTAATTAATTAATATTAATATTTATAATATTAATATAGATTACTACCGGATCGGAACACACAGAAAATCCGGTGGAAGAATCTCAGCGGAAATGTTTTTTTTTAATTTTCTATACTTAAATTGTATTTTGTTTTAATAATGGTACTTCGGTACATATATATATATATATATATATATATATATATATATATATATATATATATATATATATATATATATATATATATATATATATATATATATATATATATATATATATATATATATATATATACATATACATATACACACCAAAGTACATATACAGTGTGCAAAGAAAACCCTGTCCGATCCGAAAGATGCATATAGGTTGGTTAAAGGCATTACTGAAAAAAATATTAAAATGACTATCTCTGAAAATAAAAAAGATATCGTTTTTAATATTCGTATTTTTACATATATTTCCCCAGAGTTAAGTAAATATTTTAAAAATTACATCACCTTGTCGCTGGTTAGCGATCCTGACTACGCAATCGACGGGGCTCGGGTTCGATCCTCGACAGGGACAAGCAGTTGTGTGATGAACATAAATGTTTGTTTTTCCGGGCTTGCGTGTTTATTATGTATGTAAAAGTATTTATATATGTATTTCTATGTACTAGTATACTAGTATCGTTGACTAACACCCATAACACAAGCAAATAATTTGCTTACTTTGGGGTTAGATCAAGTGTAACTTGTCCCGTGAATATTCATTATATTCCCTTTTTATTATTTCATTATTGGTTACAAATAACCGTTTAATATCGTGCCCTTCAATATATACAATCAACTTGTATATTTTACCAAATAACTAAATCTGTGAGGCCTTTAATTTATTTATTTTAACTTTAATGTATGTATGTACATTTTCGTACAAAAGGTCTACTTATACAGACTGACTGGTGAGTTCAATACCTTCAATATTTAAGGACGTGATAGTTGGCGACCATATATGATGAGAAAAAAAACATTAAAATAAATATTAAAATACTTCTTAGTAAACTTAGTAAACAGTACACCGAGAATCCTATATTTATCTGCAACATACTTGGACACCACGCGGACGCAGCGTGCAATCAACACAGAATAGCTGAGGGTGGCGGCGGCGTGTCCATGATGTTGACTAGCGCGTACCGCGGCGTGCTTAGAGACTATAACATCCATATCTCACTTATTTGGGCGAGCGAAGCGAGCTCTACACTAGGGCACTTTCTATGCACTTTTGTGGTATCTTTTACTAAAAAAGTATCGCACTTTGAGGCTTGAGCTTTGACGTGGTAGTTTAAATTCAAGTGTAGATATGATCTACCATTAAAATGCCATTTTAAAAAACACTAAAAAAAATAGAACACACATGTTGCATTAAAATTTTATTACTACTACTATTATAAAAGTAACGAGTTAAAATGCTAAAATTGAACGAGTTAAAATGTTAAAATGCTATCAAGTTAAAATTCTGCTTCGGCGTGGTAGATTTAGTTCCTTTAAATCATTTTCATTCACTCCATTTTAATACAATATTAATCTACTAATACACTTGTACTTTTTAACTTCCCGCTACGTATGTAGATATGGAAGTTACTGATTTTGCTCCGATTTTCAAAGATTTTCGATTAGCCGAAGGTACGTCTTAGTCCCACAACGTGACAGGTGACCAGCCTATCACCAATCGGACACTTTTCCATTACGGGGCAACGTTTTATTTATTAAAAAATTGAAAAAAAAACACATTTTTGATTTGTCTGACTAGGGAATCGAATCCCGAGGGTTTCACTGAGAAAAAAAATCAAAAAATTTATTCGCTGAGTTTCAATCGCAAAGTTTTCTGATGCAAAAAAAGCAAAAAAATGATCACTAATCAGATAATATTTCTTACAACTAACCTATGCCAGCGACATAGAATGTTAAAAGATAACAGGTAAACATGTCTCATCTCGAACTGAGACTAGGTTTGAGAGGAGACGCGACCGCGAGAACGTCCGATTCACCCCGATGAAGGACCTCATATTGCTCCTAAACTTATCGGAGCCTACACTGATTAAACCTCAGTGTAGCTGTTTTTAATTATTTAATTAATATGTCTCACAAAAAATTTAATTTACCTACTTGAGGGGAGGTACCCATAATGCGGACAACCCTACATTGGTATTGCTATAATATTTATTGAGGGTAGGATGTACATTTGCCTTCAAATCTGTTATTTGTGACATTTAGATTTCGTTGTTAGTTAATAATTATTGTAAATACCCTGAGGATGCTTGTGTAAGCGAAACCGGCCGGAAATTAAATATAATTATCTTATTGTGAAATAGTATAAGTGTTATCAGCTAGCAAATACTGTGTTAAAATGGAGTTTCACCAAGTGCCGACGATAAAAAGTGTAGAAAAAAATTAATAATTATAAGAGAAATTTCTTCCAGTCAACTCATTAAGCAAGAAGTTAATCATTTGAACGCGTTCAGGCTGAGACAGAATTATTAGATCAAGGAGGGAGGATTTACCGAATAAAGCGAATTTAACGGCTAGCGACCAATATATAATATAATAATATATTCCCATACACAATATATCTGCATCACATACAAACAATATTAGTTGAACAAACTGTTTACATACCGAAGTGAATGTGGTCATCCTGAGTTCCGCGAAGCCAGCAGCAGTAATTTTGCAGGGCGTCTGAGCTCTGTTATAAAAACAATTCAAACAATTAATTTACAAGTTCTTGTGTGCGGATTTATCCCCTTGTATTAGTAATTATATTACAGTTTTCTCGGGGTAAAAACACGAAGGATCAACACCGGCCCTATAACAGAGCTTAAAGAGCAGTATTGACCTGAGGTGACGAGAGACGCTAAAACTAAATCCACTTGGAGCGAATTTTAAAGTGTTGGTGGCACCTCTTGAACGAGTGTTAGGCTTCGAGCGGGCAAGGGCGGTGGATTACACTTGCGTTGTTTGTAAATGGTGAAAGTATCGACCAAAACACGCTTTGCGATCATCTTCCTACTAGGACTGACGCTGCCAAAGGTGTTGGTGCTATGTTGCCATCCGTACGTTAATTTCTATGCATGCTGATGGCTATTTTACCCTCCAAATTAGAACATGACAGTGTTCTAAACAGGATGTTATTATTTTTTAAATTGTGTTGGTTGGTTTGGGAATTACCATTTATCGCATCAATTAACAAAACAAAAAGTTCGTAATCCTCGTCGCCACATTATCAACCGACTTCCCAAAAGGAGAAGGTTATCATTTCGCTGTATTTTTATGTTAATTACTTCAGAAGTCGGTTATTTATGAATCGATCATGAAAATTATTTTTTGTTTGGGTGGACATACTTCCTGTCTAATCTATTTTAATTTGGTGAAAATATGATACAGGGTACTGAAAATTTAAGAAAGGAGAAGTCGATTACTGCAGTTTTACTACGTTCAAAAAATTATATTGAGCAGTAATGCATCACTTACTTAATGTGATGAACGACATTCGTGAAATATGTGTACGTGTTAACACTCTGCAGCCGGCATTTTCTTTCAAAAAATCCTTAATAACTATTTTCACTAAAGATGTATATAGAATCTGGGATCTCGTGCTATTAACTGAAAATGCTATTTATTTTATTTCATAGAATGACAAAAAAACAGATGGTTCTCCTGATGGAAAAATATAACCGTCCCTTATAAATACCAAAAATGTTAATGATGCGTTGCTATGTATGTAGTGGGATTGGAATGCCACATTCATAATCATAAGTTTACCAGCTACTAATCCCTTCAGCACGAACACGACAGCGACAAGCAATGATGCTATTGCGGCAAGGATACGTAAGGCGATGATACCAGATCTGGACAAGACGCAGCAAACTTTACCACCTAGTAAGTATTCATGATGTTAGTGACGCGTATAAGCCTTTTCTCGCCTTTTATGAGATGCCGAGAAGTAAACGAATTGATCTATTCTTAAAAAAGAGGCCCAGAGTAACTAAGATCAGCCACGGACAGATTAAAGTACAAGAAATAAATATACCTCATTAAGACAAACAGGATAAATTTCTTTCCTCGTACGTCCGTCTCATACCAATTGGTATTATAAACAGCTTGTCTAAACTCTGTGCTCTGAAATAACGATTTTATTAGCAAAAAGGATATTATCCTTTCTTATCTTACCTTATTAAAATATGTTAAGAAAAGTCTAAACTTTTCTTCTTATTTACATATATATACAACAAACAGAACCGAGTGCTATACGTTATGATCCTTGCAGATTTCTCTTGCTCCACAATCAATACTCTCTTTATATAAACACGACGATTGCTCAGACTCTTGACACCAACTTCGGACAGTAGATACCCGATCAGTCTGATCATGGTATGTCAGTCTTGGTATTTACCAGTACCTACATTCTTCCACATTCGCGATGTATATCTGTTTTGTTAACCTTTCATCTACCATTCTTTATACAAGTCCAAAACAACGGAGCAAGACCTTTCTCATTTTTACATCGATACTTTCTTTCATCTTCGAAATACCTAGATATAAAAAGAAAGCTAAAGGCGGACAAATTGGAAAATTATCATTATACGGGCAGAAAACTTTTGGACAAGTGAAGCAAAAGATACATAGTTCTGGAGAATACGTGAGGAGGCTTATGCTAGGATTAAGACAATTAATAAACCGATGTCCAAAGAGATTAATGTACAACGTACTAGAGAATCTATGCTGAGTAAAATTCATGTTCTATTTCGTTAACAATATAAAGCAATGATTGCAGCAGCGTTGCTAAAATAATCATAAATCGTCCAACCAATGTCATAATAAAGCAGCGCTGCAGCATATAATATCTAACATGTCGCCTTATTAATGACTAAATAACACAAAGTGACAAAAAACGAACTTGAATCCTCATGATGGTTAATAACATATATAGAATGCTGATTATTATCGATGATACTTACCGATTTTATTGGCATATCGCTAAAAATACATCACGAAAATTTATATAATGCTCAGTTACCGATGTCACTTGCCAAAGTTATTAACATAACATATCGCTAAAAACACACATCAGAGAAAAACTTCGCGATGTGTTAATGATTTGCATCATGCTTACTATTGCCGATAACACTAGGATATGTATGTATAATGCTGATTATTACTGACAATACTCACAGAAGTTTATCAAATCGCCAAAATACACATCACAATAATTTGTACAATGCTGATTATTACCGATAATATTTACGAATTTTAGTAACATGTCACTAAAAAAACACATAATTAGGATATATGTAATGCTCATGATTATCGATGATACTTACCGATGTTATTAACATGTCATCTAAAAACACATAATAAGGATATTTATAATACTGATTATTACCGATAATACTTACATGTGTTATTAACAAGTCACCGAAAAAACATCAAAAAGATTTATATAATACTCATTATTAATAATGACACTTACCGATGTTATTAACATTTCGCCAAAAAAACACATCACGAAGATTTGTATAATACTCATTGTTACGAAAGTAAAGTATTTGATGGCATGTCCAATATTTTGGGTAAACTAAAAGATGATATAACTTTTACTTTAGGAACCACAGAACACAAAAAAGATATAAAGGCTACATATCTCCTGGTCGGATGTCAATATTGCGTGTTGTCAGCTTGTCTGTTTATCCTTTATCATACTAAACCAAAGTGTTTATCCTTTATCCTAACAAACCAAATTAAGGTCGTTGAAACGGCGAATCTAGTGAAAAACTGGCTGCTTTATGAAGATGACTTTATACTTTTGAGTTCCAATTCGTTTAAGGTAATTACAAGTGTAGTTTTGAAAGAGAAATGTAACAATAAAAAGGCGAGAATGTAACAATTAAAGGCGAAGAAAACAAAAATACTTGTATTTGAAGAGTAATATTATGTATGTGTTAGAAAGAATGTAAGAGTTGTAATTGATGAAGTCGCAGGAAAGTTACAGTGTTGATATATATTCGTAGAAAAGAATGTTTGTAAGGAAAAGGGAGCGAACAGAGCATTAGGAAAATTATTTAAAAGTATAATTGTAAATCAGGATGCATCTAGAGCTTTGTACGATATAGTGCTTTACCCAACGCTATAATGTTGAAGCAAGAGTTGGAAAACTCAGAAATGGCATAACAATAAAATTAGCGCAATCGAGATCAGATCACTTCTAATATAATATTGTGTAATCATTCATTTATCATTTCATGTACCCCTTTGGCAATAGAAAGTATCAATATGAAAATGAGGAAGAACTTGGCCCCATAGTTCGGATATATAAAAAGAGTAACAGTTAGAAGGTAAAAAAAAACAGTTGTACATTGCAAATGTAAAAGCCATGAAGACTTGACTGACCAGGCGTTTGTTATCCATAGGTAATTTTAGAAGTTCCAGTCCAGAGATTTCTGACGCTGTCTTTGGTATGCTTATAGCCCGCAAGTTTGATTAAAGAGGGTCACGCGTGGAGGAACCAAAGGTCAGATCTCAAAGAATAAACTTGTTTCGAGATTTCAACACCATTAAGGATCTAATGTGAAGATGTATACAAAGATAAATACAATGTATACATTTAGTTATATGACCTACACAAACAGCGAAATTGTTACACCAGCGAAACAACAAAAAAAATACAATGATAAATAAATATCGCAGGACAAATTACATGTATTGATCTAACTTGAAAGTAAGTAAATTATTTGCTTGTGTGTTAGTCGATGATACGTATACATAAATAATATTGTACAACCAAACCCATAAATACACACATTTATGCTCATAAGCGGCACGGGTTTAATTTCCAAAAATATTTGAGCATATTTTCGGAAAAGAAACTTGAGCCCCTTCGATTCGTAGTAAGCTTCATTAGCGACTTGACCAACGGGGCGATCAATATAATGTGAATGTTTGGAGGTGTGTATAAATGTAAGATTTTAAACCTACTTGTGTCCTGAGTAGGTTGAATTAAAGTCAATTTAAATTAGTTTTAGTAGTTTGATGTGTGATATACATTCATTGTTATTTAAAGTTGAAGTTGTATTTACATTGGGTCTTAGTAATAGATCGTCTTTTTAAATCAAAATAATTATCGTTTAAATAATTAGCTTTAAGTGCTCATTGTAAGCCATGGGGTGGTAGAATACCATATCTAGCTCCCGAGATGTTACTGAGATTTTGATTTGAAAATTAACATTGAAAAAACCCAATGATACATTTGGTCAACCGAGGATCGAACTCGTTACCATATTTTCTGAGCTGAATAGTCATACTTCTAGCCTACCAAGCAGTTACAACTATAAAATTCGCTATAATAATAATGATATGGTAAATTCAGTTAAAACACTTACCGCTAAATTAAATAGGCATAAGGCTATCAGTACTGAACCCAACACCATATGAAACAGAGTCGATTTTGAAAACATAACACCCATTTGATTTCCCAAACTAAAAAAGAACATTATTTATAACGATTTCCTGATAGTTTTCATTTTTCCACAGGAAGTGACTTAAAAGGCCATATAAAAAATTTTTGACTAAAGGGTCGGAAATAGCGCAAACACAATATCATTTTATTTGGGGAACGAATAGTCATTTAGAATAGAATAAATAACTTAATATAAAACTATACAGCATTATATGTTTTCACATATTAATAACTTGAGATTTAAACTTGCTAGTTAAAAATTAATTTTGAGTATAATATTTAGATAAGTGGAAGAAAAAAAGTTAATCAAATAATACTGAAATTATTTTTTAAAATTCCAGAAAATAGTTGCAAAGCCTTCAACCCAATTTTTAGAAAGGATATTGTAAATATATATTAGGCTAAGTATTAAAGAGTTCGAATTCTGGATAGTTAACTAAGTTAATAACATATTATGAATCATTTCTATCATTTAAAACATTACATGCAAAATCTAGGGACATCGGTTGTCTTCAAGATAGATCTATTTATGTAGATTTTAGAAACGAGATATGCCGAATCAATCAAACTTAACAAATTTTCCATTAAAAGTATTTTAAAACCAATTTCACGTTTGACATTGACATTTATATAATGAGAATTCGCCTTTAAAAACAATCACATGAATACTAATAGACACGCCATTGGGAAGGAAACGTATCGCTACGCATATGAGCAAACGCTCCTATTACTGTCATAAACTTCATATTACATTTGTAGGTTATATTATATTCTGGAAAATATAAATAAACCACGTTGTACTGTTTTATCATACCGAATGAGATGACAAGGTTTAGAAATTGCCTACCCTTGAAATGATTTCATTTAATTGGTAAGTAATATAACTCTGTATTTCTGTATGTAATTGCAAGCTACACTGACAAAGTAATAAATTGTCTTGAAAGGCGTATCCATTTAGTCCGTGACTTTAAAGAACATTTTTGTTTTTACTAAAACAAAACAATATGTTCTCAATTCGAGAAAAAACACCCCAATAACATTTTTTCAAATCCTGCAATTAAAGCCGGGGTTTCGTAATATATGCCAAATTTTACAGTATTGTACATAGGCAGTTTACATAAAGATCTTTTTCTAGCGACGACTTTAAAACCAAATCATTATGTTACTTTTTACCCCAGATACTTACCTCATATTCGACTGTCTTAGCCTTTGATGTTTGAACATCGCTAGAAAATAATTGAATCTATTGACTGCACAGACAAACGGGATACGTTTAAAACGCATAATTTTTTTTCCTAATTTACTTTGTCATAATGAATATAGCATAATATGTAGTGTCATTATATAATTTAAGCATAATCTTTTTTTTGCGAAATGTGTTTTAAGCATAACAATCTATTGTACTACATTTAATTCAACTATTGATGATACGCATAATAGTCTTTAGACATTTTTTATTTTTCCTGTTATCTTACCATAAAAACACATGGCATAAGCCCCCCGCCACAAAGAAACAAAGCTATCCAATGCTACAGTTGAAGTAGGTTAGTTAGGTTCTCTTTAGATCCCACACTGAGAAATAGGAGCCCCGCGTAGCGGGGCTCCATCGACTTGGTCCAACCCCACTTGTTACGGGAATAGTATGCTGTTACAATACAGTCTGCTATTTGGTCTTGCTATTTATGCAATGCTGCTATAGTCTGCTATCCACCTATTTCTTGCATTTTAATTAGGACTTTTAAGTGTATGCCGTTGATCATTATGTTTATGTATTGTTATGCTTTCCTTAATGTGTGCCTTTAAACATTATGCTATGTTATCTTTATGCTACATAGGGTTATGCCAGTAAAAATTATGCGAAAACAGTTATGCGTTTAGTTGTTATGGTAAATTATCATTAGTTGTAAAAACGTGATGCCTACTTAAAATAGTACAAAAATTGTTATGCTACTAAATATAGACCCCAGACAAACATCAGTTTTTTTATCATAAGATCGCAAACAAGCAGGTGACTTTCCTGATGGAACAGAAACCATCGCCTATAGATACAAAAATGTTAATGGTGCGTTGCTACCCGTGTGACAGGATGGTAATGCATTAGTTTACCGGCTACCTTACCCTCCAAATCGGAACACGACAGGGATAAATATTAACACTATTGTGGTAGGAATATTTTTTATACCATAAGATAGCAAACAAGCATATGGCTCTCCTGATGGAAAGGAAGCCATCACCAATATCTATTGGCGATGGCTTCTCTTTCCATCAGGAGAGCCATATGATATCTATCAAAGATGTTAATCGTGCGTTGCTATCCGTATGGCGAGATTGCAATGCCACATGCATAAGTCTACCGGTTACCTTACCCTCCAAACCAAAGACAATGACAAGCATTGATGATATTGCGGCAGGGATAGGTAAGGCGGTGGTACCAAATTCCTGGGTTGTTGCGGAAATCTACCACCTAGTAGTCACGATGGTAGTTACCTGTTTAGCCAATCTGTTAAGTTTTTCGACCTGCCTAGCAGAACAGTAGTTTGTCTATTCTTCAACGGAATCAGATAAAATTCCATTACTGTTAAACACAATTAAAAATGCATTTGTACTTAAATTTACAAGTTTGCAATTGTTAGACGCTATCAATTGTGTCTAACAATTGCAAAACTTATTCTGATAGACTTGACCATGGACAATGAGATCATTTGCCATCAAAAGAGCATCCTGTTTAAAAATAAGCTGAATTTGGGCGGTTTACTTTTTTAAGTCTTCTAATTACCTTATTAGTTCTCGATGCCTCAGTACCATCTCTACTAATTTATCGTTTGATATTGTTGGTTTAAAGCAGATTTCATTTTCGAAGCTTTGACAAAGGAGACGAAAGTGCATCTGTATAAAGGTACAATACGCACAAAAGTTCGCTTCAGATCCAACAAAATTGACACCAGCAATAACCGCTAAAAGTAAATAAACAAATGTTAACGTATTAATCAATCTTCATATGTTAAAAATTTTGTTCCCGTACGTTTTTGTCCATAAAACTGTGACTGCGACAACTACTGGGTTCTTTTTAGAGACAAAAGTCGAAATGTATCGTTTTCTGTACTCTAGAATCTACAACAGTACCTTATAATCCAAACTGGCCTGTCTCAGATGCTTACGGGACACGGGTGCTTTCGTATCCGCATTCGGGACTAGAAACTTAAGCAATTGGCAGACTGTGCTTGTGAAGAGGCTGAGGAGTACAGAGACCATATATTGTGGAACTATAAGCTGTACGCAGTTGAGAGGGCGCGAATGCTTGATGGTATTATTAGGCCAATTCATTTCTAGGATCTTGTGTCCTCGAAGGTGAACTTTGCGAGTTTGCGAGAGTTTTTTAAGTCGTGGTATCGAAAAAGAGTGGAGTGGGACTGACAGCTGATGCGAATCTTTTATTGCATTGTCAGCCCCAGTAGAGGGAGAGTGACTATAAGGTCATGTAGGAAGAACTAGTAGAGAGCTAAGAGAACATGCACGAGAGTGAGAATGCTAAAATGTTCCCCGTGCATCTCCCGCGATTCGGCTACGACGCGATCCGTACGACGAGAGGTCGGTAGGGCAATGGATTGGTGGAGGATCTTGTCCCGAATTCAAACACACAAAACATCCAGAAAGAATCCAGAAAACAGATATTTTAATAAAATAAAAAAATACTTACCAGAATAAATTTGGTGAATATACACAATTACATAAATAAACATGGTATCAATCTCAAAAAAATATTTAGAGTTAAATGGTAGAAGCATATCGGTTCGTCCAATTGTAAGAAAATTGTGCAGCATTTGAAATAATGGTAACACTACAAAAGAACCACCACATAACCCAAATGCTATTACTAATATTACTCCAGTTATGCGTATCAATTTCACAGATTCATTGATTATATTTCCAGCTGGTTTAACATTTATATCTTCTACAGGGTGCAATTCTTTAAATCGATCATGTAACGCTTTTAAATCATCTCTATTAAAATATAAAGGTGTTATTTTAAGGGTGTTTAGGTAACATAGAGTTATATTAGGTGCCATTAATGATAATTCCATAGTACTGATCCCTTTGTTAAACCCGTCAACTATCCAAGCAATAAATGCGATCACGTCACTTTGTAACCATGCAACGTTGAAGTAAAATAGCCATCTTTTAACGAATATATTGACATATTTATTAACTTTTAAATCAGATATTGTTACTCCAGATATCATAAGCGCTATGGTGCCTATTTGAAATGCGTGATCAAAATCTTTTTTATTTTTCATAATTTATCGTTTTACACCTTCGTAGTTTCACAGCTAAATAAGTACTGGAAGGTATACTATTTATAAATTAAAGAAGAAAAATTCAATATGAATAACACGAAGAATAATAAACTGCTTATTCACTAAAGTTTTACTACCATAAAATTATTGAATATCAATTTTCTTAAAGAAAGACAAGGTGTTTATAAATTTTAATTTGGGACATTTAAATTACAAGTTTAGAAACACACTTTTTGTATACTTTATAAGTTAAAGAAGAAACATTCGATTCTTATTTCAAATAGAGTAAAAACTTGTTTATTTCCAACTAGCTGTTGCCAGCGACTTCGTCCGCGCGGACTTCGTTTACTCCGCACAGCTCCTCCCCCGTAGGTGATAGCGTGATAATATGTCGCCTATATGTTGACCCGACCTGTTAGTAATATTCTTACAAAATTTGAAGTAAATCCATGCAGTACTTTTTGAGTTTACCCCGGACATACATACAGACAAACAGACAAAAATTCTAAAAACTATATTTTTGGCTTCGATATCGATTGTAGATCACGCCCCAAGTATTTATTTAAAAAAATATTCAATGTACAGTTTTGACTTTCCTACGACTTTATTATATGTATAGATCATCTATACATATAATAAAGTCATAGATTTCGAACTTCGTTGTAATTGCTTAAATATGAACTTTATAATTCATAAAGGAAAAACAAGATATATAATATTATAATGAGTTACTTTTTAGTCTGTAATTCATACATTGGGTGGAAAAATATTAAAAAATATTTATATAAGTATGTATAATTTACCGTATTGTTTTTGTGTACCTAACCATAATTTTTTAAGGAACACTATTTGTGTTCCACTGAAGTCCAACGACTGTAACTACGTTTAAGCTCGTTGGATGAAACGCATAAGCGCCATGAAATTCACCGCGGTTACGACCTTTTGGACCTTTACGATTACCTATATTATACTCTATTATACGCTACAGCGCTGTTTAATTTTAACTTTAGTTGGACGATTTATTATTATTTCAGCTCTGCAGGGATTGGTAACAAAATAGGACATGACTTCTATTTATCATAGCTTCCTAGCACGTAGTAGTAAATTAAACTCTCTGTTACAACACTAGCGTAATGGTTACTCGAACTTATAAGTTTTAAAAAACTTAAAAACAATAAAGAAAAATTTCAATATGTTAAGTTTTGAACCTACGACCTTCCCTCAAGACAGGACGCTCTAACCAACTGTGCTAGTGTCTAATTAACTAATTAAAATTGGCGAAATTCTTTGCTATGTGATCGATTCCGTCGATTGTACTAACTACATAACAACTAGTTTACTGATTTCATCATTACAGCTGATGAAATCCACATTCATAATATTGATCAATACTTTCGTGTTTCAAATTATATGTTTTTTAGCACTCATCCCGTGTTTGGGAAAACTTGAAAAACTTACAAACAAAAAAGAAATATTTCGACACGTTAAGATTTGAACTGACAACACGTTAAGATTTAAATGTTGTAGGTTCAAATCTAAACATGTCGAAATTTCTCTTTGTTGTTTTTAAGTTTTTCCAAGCACGGGGTGAGTACTAAAACGCTCATAAGATTTGTCCCTACCCAAAAATCGTTCAACTAAACTTAAAATTCTCACTTCAATATGTTCAACGATGTCACGACGTGACGCCGGGCAACATAACGGTGAATCTGTTATCAAATTCTTTTATCGTCCATTTTATGTTTTCACATTATTTTCTTTGAAATGTTCTCATTAAAAACTTGGAAGTTACTGGAAATTAAAACGTGTTTAAAGTCGTGGCTACATTATCGTGATACGCCGAAGATTCGCGTCTTGATTTAGGTCCGTTACGAAGAATAATTTGTTCACCTTTTACGAGATGCCAGTTGATATAAACATCTCGTAAAAGGTGAGAAAAAGCATAAAGTACCTAGTCTCGATGTTAATACGTATCATTAACATCGAGCCTACTACTAGGTGGTAGAGTTCTCAACTGCTAAACCCATTTCTGCCACAATAGCTACGGTGTTTATCGCTGTCTTGTTCAGATTTAGAAGGTAATGTAACTGGCAAACTTATACCTTTTGCACTCTATCCCTACCACACATATAGCAACACAACATTAACATTTTTGTTTTCTATATGCAATGGTTTTCTCTTTCTTCAGCTTCTTTGTTATCCCATGACGGAAAAAAATAAAAAATAAAGCATATGGCCAAACAATTCGCTGAATTGCGAATCATTCAAGCTAATGCGAAGGATTTCAGCCTACAACCGGGTTTCTACCACAAAAATTAGAAATTATAGAATATTATTACTTTTGCATTGCTTGAAGGCTGAAGTGAGAGAGAACGAGTTTCTTACACACACATTTTAGAATGAACTATTTATTGACTGCCGAGAATAATATGTAAAGACGTACTCCGCAGTACCATGAACACAAGTTTTTCACGACAACGCTTCTCGAATGTTTACGCAACGATGTGTCGTCGGAATACAGACTTCCACTCACAGCGCCCGATCCGTTCTACCGATACGATCTGACCATACAGTAAGTACTTTGTAATATACCTAAATAGAGGCTTATTTCAAGGCACAAAATGGGTACAAATAAAATGTTTCCTTCTTACAAGTATAGATGGCAGCACATGTATGATTATGACCCCCCCCCCCCTGATCCGATTGATTTTTCAGCTATATGTGGTGTTAATCAGTTACATTCCTGTAAACCACTTTTCAAGTCTCTTAAAGTAAGTACCCTTACCATGTTTGTATATTTTAGAGGTATGCGTATTTGTAAAAAAGCACCAAAAGTTATTTAAAACAAATGCTGAAGTCACTGGTAACTCATATTTTAGGAATAGTAAAAAATTATATGTGCCTAATCAAAAATTAAATATTTTTACAAAAAATGTGTATTGTATGTATATTATTATATACAATCATATTCCTGATAGTCTTAAATCATTACCTATAAATAAATTTCGCAAAAAGTTGTTTGATTTGCTGTTAGATAAAACTTATTATGATATTAAAGAATTTTTAGGCGATAAAATTAAATATTAATGGATCCTTAAAAAATTTCAATGTACCTAGTAACATTTTGTAAATTATAAAAAATTTAATTGCACAAAATATGCAACTTGTATTTATAAAAAATTCTTTTGTAATATGAAATTGTACATTTATAACAAGTACATAAAATAGAGAAAAAAGACCAGCCCGCTGAGTTTCTTCCGCTGGATCTACTCAGTGTGTGGCCGCGTTCAGATCCGGTAGTAATTCTAAATATTCGATAGAATCTTTTAAATGTAATATTTTATAATGATATTTTTTTAAATATTTGCACACCATATAATGGTAGAATATGTTGGTAATTTAATTTATTTTTAACAACTTGTAACACCCATATTCTTGCAAATAAATATTTTCTTTCTTTCCCTGATCCGAGGCCCGTACACGTTTTTATTTTACTTGTGCTGCGGCCGCACTTGCGTCTATCGTCACAAAGCCTTGCGCAATGACACGATACATGGGGATGTGACCGGCTATTATGGCTATCGTCGCAAACATTTGGACTGCATGTGCCTTATCGCGCAGCTGGCAGTACGTCAAAGGGTTTTAGCGCGCTAATATATCGCTCTGAGTGGTCCAAATACCGTTGTTCATTTCAGCCGTTGTTTTCGATTAGTTTGGACGTGTGCATATTGTATATAAAATAAAACAGAACGATGAAATGGTACTGGAATTCCTCCATAATTATAAAGCTGAGCCCATCACACGATATTCAAAAAATTTTAATCACAAAAAAAACATTTTAGTAATTAATTGTTTACACACATGTAAAAATGAAAAAGTCGTCGTCCATAGTTATACATTTGAAATGATTTCAGTCATCTTGGATAAATAGTTCATGCAAAAATATCATTGCCGCTAATATGACCACGAATTTTATATAGATATTTTTTTAGTGTGAAACCTTACAAACCTTCGGTGGATATTATTTCGGCCCTGTTTATCGAAATTTGATACACTACGCTAAAATAAACCTGCTAATACGTAGGTCACACTATAAGTTTTGCGTAACTTAAAGAAACAACATGTTATAACCAAAATATTATGTTTATTGCTTCTCAAAATAATCTCCTTTACATTTTAAACATTTTTTCATGCGAAAGAACCATTTTTTAAAACAGGAGGACCACAGATATGAAGGCATGTTTTCGACGTGTTGATTGAACGCTATCACTGCCACTTCGGAGTTGGTAAAAGTATCTGTTTTTCCCCCAAAATCAAAGATTTGATTTTGGGGGAAAAACAGAAATCACAGGGCGCTAGGTCCGGGCTATGCGCAGAATGAGTGACGAGATGTACTTTTTCGGAAGCTAAAAATGAATTTGTTTTGTTGGCCGTGTATAAAGAAGCGTTATCATGGTGTAGGAGAATGCGTCTTTTGGTTCGTCTCTCGCGAACTTTTTCTAACACCCTGGGTAAACAAATGGTAGAATACCACTCGGCATTAATACTCTTTTGATCTTCAAGTGGAATTGTACAGATGGGATCCGTAGCTGAGAAAAAAACACGATCATTTTTTACCAACGTTTCTCGCCTGTCACACTTTTGTTGGCCTGTTCTCATTTCCAAACACCCATTCACAAGATTGCTGTTTTTTTCGGGTTAAAAACAATAAATCCACATTTTGTCTCCTGTGATAATGTCATAAACAGCATTAGAATGTCCGTGGTCGTACTTCAGTAGCATCTGTGAGCACCATTCCACGCGAGCCCTTCACGAAATTCGTCATGTAAAGAAACTCAACCTCTCTCAAATTGAGCAAACCATCGCCTCACAGCTCACGGTGTTCAAACAAGGTGCTTCTCTCCCAAAAGCATTTTGAAGATGAGCGGCACAGTCTTGCGGAGAAAGAGAACTTTTAAAATCAGAAAAAAATCATCGCTCTAAAATCTTTTCGACTTAATTCCATTTTCGTTGCATACGTAGAACTTTGATGTATGATAAAAAAACAATTGACAAATCATTTCCCGCCAATTGTTTTTTTTTTCATTACTAAGAATGTTGCAACGTTATAAAAATATAACATTCGAAATTCGAATAGTTCCGATTTGCTAGGAGTGCAAAACTTTTAGTGTGCCCCAGGCTGCTAAAGCTTATTCTTTTATTGAAAGTCTAAGTTCTTAACCTTACTTTTACAAGTAAACAATTATCACCGTGATGCATTAATGAAACAGCGCCATCTATATTATCATCTGCTAATATATCGCAATGCGTTGTAATGATAGCACGCTGTTCATCGGCGGGGTTATCACGTAACTCGCAATGCGAAATTATCGTAATCGTTTAATTATTGCAAGACACATAACAGCCTTGTATATTAATGGCAGTCCTTGCCGCTTGATTAGTTTTGGTGTTGTGACATCGCAAAAAGTGCATGTAGTGACCAGCAAGCAATCAGTGACATTTTTGATGAGTTTTTCGTTACGTTTAAAAGTCATCGCTGATCGCTGGCGGATTGCAAACGTTAGATGATATGCCTGCATATATCTGTCTTTAGAGACATAAATCGCGGGCAAAATCAATAGTTATGTATCACAGCGCGGATTGGAGCCAGTATAACGATCCTTGCGATGCGATCTTCTGTTGCGATGCGATGTTCTGACGGAACAGATCGGACCCTGTGAGTAAAAGCTTTTACAAACAGGACTATAATAACTTGAAATTGTAAACGTAAAAATGTTTATGTTTTTTATGAATGTTTACTCTTCTTTAATTAGTTGGGCGAATATTTTAATGAAGAACATGTAAAAGTAAATTTACGGTCATATTTAAAGGAACCATCGCGTCCGTTTGAACTTTTTATTGTATACTATATATATGGATGTATAGTACATTTAGCTGCATCATAAAAGTTTTTAGCGAATCCCGCGGGATCACTTAATTTTTCCGAAATAAAAAGTAGCCTATGTCCTATTTCAGGTCATCATCTACCTGTGTGCCCAATTTCATTCAAATCTGTTGAAGTTTTTGTGTGCATCCATCCATCCGTCAATACACCCAAACCTCCAAACTTTCGCATATAGATAATATATTGTAGCGGCTCAAAACAATCACAAACGCTACAAGGAAAAATAATAAAAAATGGACAAAAATCAATAACAAATGGAAAAAATGAAATTCAAAATAAAAATCCTGAATCGCGATATTACAATTATTTATCTTGTAACACTATATACAAATTTCAACGCTTCTCAAATGGACTCCGGTCCCCAGGCAGTACACCTTGCCTGGCTGGGAAGATCCTCCTTTCCCCCTCACTTGTCATTGTGTGATGTCATCGACCTCCACAGTTATGACGTCACCTGACAAGCAGCTGGCCCGCTGGTTCCATCACTATATCCCCTCAGCGGTACCGACCAGCGGTCCCACAGTGGTCATCCCGACGTGATCATCACCACTAACAGCTATCAACATGCCACAGTGGCAAAACAACACGCATCAGCCTTCTGACCATTAGCGTCTAATATACTCCCTTCTGCTTCCAACAGCATCAGCCAGCTTCACAAGCTACGCCTCAACTACGCTTTCCGGAATCCACTGCGAACTGCCTACGTTCACTGGATCTCCAAGCAGCAACTCTGTCCCGCTCGTTCCGACTCATTGCGAACCACAGCGGAGGCGCACTCGTCCCGACTCACCGAGGACCGCGCTTATTCGGCTCGTCTCGACTCACCGCAGACTCGAGCACTCAAGGCACATACGCTTCACTGGCACAACCAGATCGACCTCCGGTCTTGGGGGAGAGTATTGTAGCAGCTCAAAACAATCACAAACGCTACAAGAAAAAATAATAAAAAATGGACAAAAATCAATAACAAATGGAAAAAATGAAATTCAAAATAAAAATCCTGAATCGCGATATTACAATTATTTACCTTGTAACACTATATACAAGTTTCAACACTTCATATTTTCTACTGCAAACAAGAACCAGTGTTTCATTTACTCCAAAAGTACATTCGAGCCAGCTGCCGTGGAACCTTCGCCGAGCCTCCAGCCACTTCGCCTGCAAACTGGTGAGACCTTCTGAAGATTACTTACAGGAGTCTATTGCTAGCGGCCGTGCCGTCCTGCCGCTACGATCACTAGTAGCACCTTCCGGCCATCACGCACACCTCCGCTACAGTGGTGACGGCCACACTGCCGCTACAATATGTTTGGATGTTGCATATAGATAATATGTATAAAAAACAGATGGTATCTGATAATTTATATTAATAATATTATAAATGCGATGCGAGGTTTGGATGGATGTTTGTTACTCAATCAAGCAAAAACTACTGAACGGATTTAAATAAAATATGACATACAGTTAGATGATGACCTTGAATAGCACATAGGTTCGTTTTCATCTCGGGAAAAATAGGTGATCCCGCGGGATTCACCAAAAACTTTTATAATTCAGCGGACTGTACGCTGCAGCTAGTAAGAAGTATTTTTAATAATATATCTTATCTGATTAATTTTTTTAATATATATATTTTTTTTCATAAGAAGTCACGCGCGATAGAAGAGACGTTTAACCAATCGATTTTTTATATAATATCATAAGATAGCAAACAAGCAGATGGGTCTTCTGATGGAAAGAGTCAACCATCGCCTATAGACACCAAAGATGTTAATGGTGCGTTGCTATCTTGTGGCGAAGTCTAATGCCACATGCATAAGTTTACCGACTACCTTACCCTCCAAACCGGAACACGACAGCGACAAGCACTGACGTTTTGCTCTACCACCTAGTAGCCACGATGGTAGTGACTCGATAGCCAATCGGTCGCCTTTTACGACCTGCCTGGCAGAACAGCAGTTGGCCTGTTCTGCAAAGGAGGCCGGGACCAACACGGCGAAATTTATAATATATCAGATTGCTTTCCTGATAGAAAAGACCACCATCGCTTACAGACACCAAACATGTTAACGGGGCGCAACCACCCGTTGTGGTAGTGCCTCATGCATAAGTTTACCTGCTACCTTACCCGTTGAACCGAGAAAGGACAGTGACAAACATGTGAAGCGGTAGTAGGTGGACGTCTTGGAACTCTGCCACCTGATAGACACGATGATGGTGACACGTGTAGCCTTTTTAGGACCTGCTAGCAGAACGGCAGTTGGTCTATTCTTCAAAGATATAAAAAAAGAAATAAAAAAAAAAACCAACATGGAAGAGCCCGGACCAACCAAAATGTGTAAGTATACTTAGTAGGTATATATATATTATTCAGCTTACTTCTAATATATACATATTATAAAATACGTATTGTCTTATATCCGTCTTATCCCCAGTACACACTAATAAGTATTGTCCATACAATATCTGGCGCGCTGCTGTTTAATACATTCCCTCACAGCGTGGCCATTTTTCATTCTCCTCATTACAGCAACCCTTTACGATTCCACCCTAGTACTGATAGCAGCAAAATAAAACTATACGAATTTGATTTAATATATTTGCATTTTAAAAATTAGTATATTTATTGAATTAACTAGCTTTTGCCCGCGGCTTCGCTCGCGTTAAATTCATTTTAGGGAAGTGGTGGGTTAGAGACAAAAAAAAGCCTATGTCACTTTATTTATTTATTTATTTAATACTTTATTGTACACAATTAAAAGAGAAGTAGTACATAAAGACTTATTAAAAACAGACTGTACAATGGGCGAGCTTATCCCTAATAAAAGAGATTTCTTCCAGCTGACCCGAATAAGAGTAAACACAATAATTATTGAAATGTTAAAATAGTGTACAATAATCATAAAACTAGATACATATGAATATAACAGTCTTGATACATTAAATTTATCCACATAATATTTAAAAGTGAACAACAATCGATGGAAATGAAAGAAAAAAAAAATAAATAAATAAATAAAAAATACTATGTAGACCCAGCAAGAAAATGTTCTCTTAGACTCTTTTTGAAAATTGGAAGAGATTGACTCATACGAATCTTGGGCGGTAGTGAGTTCCATAACCTGACAGCTTGAACATGGAAAGAATTTGATAAAAATTTTGAACTGTGTGGGGGACATTTTAAAAGGGCAGTAACACTTAACCTACAAGGTGATCCAGGTGGATGCAAGAAAGAAAACCCATCACGCAGATAGCTTGGTGCATTAGGATTAAACAGAATATTAAAAAGAAGACAAAGAATATGAGTGTTCCTACGCAGCCGTATTGGAAGCCATTTAAGTTGAGCTCTAAAGTTAGAGACATGGTCATACTTCCGTAAACCAAAAATAAATCTGATACAGAGACAGAGAGAGAGAGATCACTTTCCATCCCTTCAACTATATCCACTTAAAAAAATCACGTCTATTCGTCGCTCCGTTTTGCCGTGAAAGACGGACAAACAAACACACTTTCGCATTTGTAATAATAGTATGGATTTACTTTTATGAAATTGCTATTGCCACGTGGCTTTCACTAACTGAAAAGGAATAAGTATTTTGTTAAATATAATTAGGCCTATAATTATAGGTTAATAGGTACTCACCACACACCACACAAACACTAATAGACACGGTGTTGGGCGAAAAATGCGTAGCCGCTCATATGAGCAAATGTATGTAAATGTCAAACGCTTGTAGATATATTATATCGATAAAAAAAAATAGAAACATTCCATAAAATGCTATTTTATCGTATCGAATCAAAAGGTAAGGCTTAAAAATTTTCCATACCATACATCATTTAATCATTGTATTTTTTATCGTCATCAGTTTTTTGTATAACCTTTTCAAGTGACAGGCAAAGGTAGCCCAGAAAATCAGCTGTAGAGTTGGTAATTTTTGTCACCCTATATGTTTGCTGAGTGGCTTACCATTTTACCATCATGTTGCTATAAATAAACATTAATTAATTTTTATGTTATTTGTTTTTTTTTCTTCATGTAATTATCTATGTCTTTTAAAAAGTGTTGCATGTGTATATATTTTTTTCTTTTTCTTTGTTTACTTTATTTGTGGCTTTCCTTATTTGTACGCTTGTTCTTGTTTTTATTGTATATGTATAGTATGTATGGTAAATAAAACTATTCCTATTCTCAAAAGTGAAGAGAGTCTCTTCAGGAGTGATATTATTTCATCGGTAAATATTATAACTCTGTATTTCAAGGGATTGATGCAAGCTATGTTAACAATCTAAGAAATCGCTCTGAAAGGCGTATCGAGTTTAATCTGTGGTACTCACTAAAAATGTGACTTTTTATAGATGAACAAACAATGTTATGAGCAAGTATTTAATTTTGAAGTTGATCACCTCTGTGGTCTAGTGGTCCGGTGTTGGTGTTGTTACATACTGGAACACGACAGTGACAAACACTGACGTTATTGCGACAAGAATAGATAAGGCGGTGGCACTAAATACACGAGAGAGACGTTACGGAACTCTACCATTTAGTAGTCACGACGATGGTGACACGTATGTCTAATCGGTAGCCTTATACGACCTGCGAGGCAAAACGGCAGTTGTTCTATACTTCAAAGGAGCCCGCACTAACACAAGATAGCCCTGACCAACACGGGAGAAGTTTGACTAATGAAAATAAATTATATCTCGTTTATTCTAATTGCGTCGCGTCGTGTCGAATAAACGAGATATGAGTTCTTTCCCCCGTGTTGGTCCCAGGCTCCTTTAAAGAATAGACCAACTACCGTTCTGCCAGGCAGGTCGTAAAAGGCGACCGATTGGCTATACGAGTCATTACTATCGTGGGTACTAAGTGGTAGAGTTCCGTAACGTCTCTCTCGGGTATTTTGGTACCACCGCCTTATCTATTCCTGTCGCAATAACGTCAATGTTTGGCACTGTCGTGTTCCAGTTTGGAGGGTCTGTATTGTCTCGCCCGGGTCTGGTACCATCGCCTTACATATTCGTGCCGCAATAGCAGCAGTGCTTGTCACTGTCGTGTTCCGGTTTGGAGGGTAAGGTAGTCGGTAAACTTATGCACGTGGCATTAGACCTCGCCACAAGAAAGCAACGCACCATTAACACCTTTGGTGTCTATAGGCGATGCTTCACTCTTTCCATCAGGAGACCCATATGCTTGTTTGCTATCTTATGATATTATATAAAAAATCTATTGGTTAAACGTCTCTTCTATCACGCGTGACATATAAAACGCTCTTTATCCTAAGGGGCAGGTCTCTAGCCATACAACCAATAAACAACAGGGTAGCCTAAAATTAAAACAACAAAATATTTTTTTACCAACGGTACATCTTGCTCCCCGCCGTAGGGGCCCGCAGGCATTTTTCATCCCGACTTGATTAAATCCTCCCGGCGTTAATATACGGAACCTGCATATTGCAACCATTGGCAATGTGGTGCTGGCACTTGCAAATAGTTAAGAATTGAAGAATATTTTTATATCGTAGGTTAGCAAACTGTCAAGTGATTCTCGTGATGGAATGAGAAAATTATCGTATATAGACCAAAGATGAAAAATATTTTTCATATCGTAGGCTAGCAAACTGTCAAATGATTCTCCTGATGGAATGAAATAATTATCGCCTATAGACCAAAGATGACAAATATTTTTCATATCGTTGGCCAGCAAAGTATCAAATGATTCTCCTGATGGAATGAGATAATTATCATCTATAGACCAAAGATGAAACATATTTTTCATATCGTAGGCTAGCAAACTATCAAATGATTCTCCTGATGGAATGAGATAATTATCGTCTATAGACCAAAGATGAAAAATATTTTTCATATCGTAGGCTAGCAAACTGTCAAGTGATCTCCTGATGGAATGAGATAATTATCGTCTATAGACCAAAGATGGAAAATATATTTTTCAGGGTACCTCTCCTACGTACCCCGTATTTTTTTTTTACGTACCCCGTTGTGTGGGGTATTGTTGGATATATAGGTTTATGACAAAAAGTTTTCGATTAAGGCACTCGTTTGTAAAATATTAAGCTTTTAAGTGCTAATTTTAGTTAGAGTCAACTATTTAGCCTGCATTGGGGAGTGGGGGGGGCCCCACTCCCCAATGCAGGCTAAATAGTTGGTTTTAAGGGAGAGAAAAAATCATGGTAGTAATAAATATAATGAAGTGAAAAGGAAAAAGAACTATCACGGCTTAAAAGGCTTAACAAGTTTTTGAGTAGTAGTCCAACAACTTATAAAATGTACTTGGGGAATTTTGTAATTTTGTTAATACACTTGTACTGTTTCACAAATCACTTTAAAATTTAATTAATATTACCAACCGGTTTCGCCTTTTACGGCATCTTCAGGGCTACGAGACTTTTATAAATATACTAGCTGTTGCCCACGACTTCGTCCGCGCGGACTTCGTTTACTCCGCACAGCTCCTCCCCCTAAGGTGATAGCGTGATAATATGTAGCCTATATGTTGACCCGACCTGTTAGTAATATTCATGCAAAATTTGAAGTAAATCCATGCAGTACTTTTTGAGTTTACCCCGGACATACATACAGACAAACAGACATACAGACAAACAGACAAAAATTCTAAAAACTATATTTTTGGCTTCTATATCGATTGTAGATCACGTATTCTTCTTCTTCCCAAGTATTCTTTTAAAAAAATATTCAATGTACAGTTTTGACTTTCCTACGATTTTATTATATGTAAAGATGTAAAAGGCGGTTGGTGATATTAATTAAATTTCAAAGTGATTTGTGAAACAATACAAGTGTATTAACAAAATTACAAATGGAGTTTCACCAAGTGCCGACGATAAAAAGTGTGAATTACTTGAGGAAGATTTTATAGACGGTGAATCTGTGGTTCGGATATATATTTGTCATTAACGTTGAATAGCTTAAATGTTCATAGTATGAAACTATAAAAGCCCACTTTTTAGCACAACTTCGGAACCCTACATTGCGCGTGGCCCGACAAGGACTTTACCATTTTTTTAATTCTTGTTATTTGGTTGTCTGGAAGAAATCGCTTGTTAGTGATAACGCCGCATTTGTATCAGATTGTTAACTTTAAATTGTATTACTAAAAATATTTTTGTTGTACAATAAACCCACCCATACTATCGTATATTTATTTATTGCTAGCGACGTACCCGCGGTTTCACCCGCGTAGCTTCTGTTCCCGTGTGATTATCGGAAAGATTTATATACTAAAGCCTTCCTCAAGAATCAATCTATCTATTAAAAAACCGCGTCAAAATCCGTTGCGTAGTTTTAAAGATTTAAGCGTACATAGGGACATAGGGACAGACAGAGAAAGCGACTTGTTTTATACTATGTTATGACAAGCAAAAAAGCAATTCGTGTAATTTGTCTACTGATATTTTTTTTATATATCATAAGCAAACAAGCAGACGGCTCTTCTGATGGAAAGAGATAACACATATAGACACCAAATATATTAATAGTGCATAGCTATCCGTGTGGCAAAATGGCAATGTCACATGCATAAGTCCCAGCTAACTTATCCTTCAAACCGCAACACAATGACAAACATTGACCGTATTGTGGTAGCTCTACCACCATGTATCTAAAGATGCAATATCTTCGTATGGGCATCCTGCAGAGTAACTTCAAGGTTGCCATGTCATTACACGCTAAGCAGCAGAATAGGTACCAAATTTCAAATTAATCAGGCCTGCACAATTTAAGCTTAATTTATTTCATCAATTTAAAAAAAATACCTTAAAACGTGTCTGAAATTAACTGAAAATATTTATTTGCAAGAATATAGGTGTCATAAATTATTAAAATTTATTAAATTACCAACATATTCTACCATGATATGGCGTGCAAACATTTAAATTTCGGTCAATTTCCTTAGAATAACTGCTGGATGGAACGCGGTCACACACTGATAAGATCCGGCGAAAGAAACTCAACGGGCTTTTTCTTTCTATTTAATGTATTACTGTCTCGTGGTCAAGGGGTAGCCTATTCGGCTCTGACCAGGAGGTCTTGGGTTCGATCCCCAGTCGGGCAAAGTGTTATTGACGTTTTTTCGAGGTTTTCTTGTAAATCTAATCCTCAGTAGCAGCTCGGAGTCTGGTAGAGTGGTGTATTGCTACTCCCGTGCCTCGGAAGAGCAAGTTAAACTGTCGTTCCCGGTTATCACTAGAAAAAGTCGATAATCGTTAACATGTCGGTAAATGCGGCGATGAAGATCACCACTTATCCCGCCAACTGACAAACCGGTGAATCGCGGTGAACTAGAAAGTCCATAGACGTTCGGTTTACTCTTCCTATCCCGCAAAGGAACCGGGCGTGATGATACTTTTTTTTAATGTATTACAATTATTTTATGTATTACAATATTTACAAGAATTATTTCACAGCCAAAAGTTATTTTTACAATTTACTCTAGTTTTATAAGTTTTATTATAAAACCATCTTCTAAATAAAAAACGGCATCCAAATCGGTTCATCCATTTAAGAGCTATAGTGCCGCATAATAGACACGCACATGAAGTTATCAAACTTGTAACATTTCTTTTTTGTGTCGTGGGTTAAAAATAAGGTTACATGTTACGTCCACAGACCCCGTAAAACAGAACGAAAGCCCAAATGGTCTTGTCGGCTCATAAGATTTCGCTATAAAAATATTTTAAGAATCGCATTCATATCTTCAGTTACCTGCCGTAATCATAAAACATAACCTATATCTCATTTTATATGCCATAAATACCATAAAATATGTAACAGTGTCTGTACGTAGGACAAACGGATACGGCTAAAAATACGCAATTTTTTGTGTTCTTTGTAGTGGTCTTAGTGGCATTTGGCTCCTGTAAAATTTTTATAACATAGGATAGCAAACAATTAGATGGTTATTTTTAATGGGTAGAGACAATCGTGTTGATTCAGCTTTTAATATTTAAACCATGTGCCTTTCTTCTCGGCAACTAGTGAAAATAAAACGAAAATTTACAAATTTTTATTTTTTATATCATAAGATAGCAAACAAGCAGATATTCCTCCTAATGGAAAGAGATAACTATCGCTTATAGATACCAGAGATGTTAATGGTGCGTTGTTATCTGTGTGGCGGAGTGCATAAACACAAACAAACAAACCTCACTTCCAAATAAAATTAGTATACCTATATCTATAAATGTCGATGTTTTCGATCCAAATAGAAAGATTTCTAACAGAGAGAAGAATTTTTAATCGATCACAAACAAAGTATTCTACCTTCAAGTATGTGATTTTGTTGGAATTGGATAATATTTGAAAATAATTTAACTAAATTATAAAGGAAAAAACTTTTTAAGATTACAAGGACATGTGTCAAATTTTGTAAGTGTATGTATATAAGTTTACATATATTGTAACTTAGGGAACAATCCAAGTTTCCTCAAAATCGATTCAGTGGTTTTTGAGACGTGGGTACCCATCTACATATTTCTGGAGATGACATGTATAACAATATAAGGTATAGATAAATGATAGTTTATAAGTCGATAAATATTTTTTAAATTGTTTATACAACGATTGTTATATTAATAATGATTAAATAGATTATAATATACGTAGGTCACACTATAAGTTTTGAGTAACTTAAAAAAACATGTTATAACCAAAACATTATGTTTATTGCTTCTTAAAATAACCTCCCTTACATTTTAAACATTTTTTCATGCGATCGAACTATTTTTTAAAACAGGAGGACCACAGATCTGAAGGCATGGTTTCTACGTGCTGATTGAACGCTATCACTTCCTCTTCGGACTTGGTAAAAAGAAAACCTCTCATCAAAACTTTGATTTTGGAGAAAATACAGAAATCACAGGTTGCTAGGTCGGGGCTATGCGCAGGATGAGTGACGTGATGTATTTTTTCGGAAGCTAAAAATTACTTTGTTTTGTTGGCCGTGTGTGAAGAAGCGTTATCGTGGTGTAGGAGAATGCGGCTTTTGGGTCGTCTTTCGCAAACTTTTTCTAACATCCTGGGTAAACAAATGGTAGAATACCACTTGGTATTAACACTCTTTTGATCTTCAAGTGGAATTATACAGATGGCACCCGTAGCTGAGAAAAAAACCGCGATCATTTATTACCAACGTTTCTAGCCTGTCTCACTTTTGTTGGCCTGTTCTCATTTTCAAACACCCATTCACAAGATTGCTGTTTTTCGGGTTCAAAACAATAAATCCACGTTTCGTCTCCTGTGTTTATGACATATAAACAGCATTAGAATGTCTTTGGTCGTACTTCAGTAGCATCTGTTAGCACCATTCCACGCGAGCCCTCTTCTGCTCCGCTGTGAGTTCATGAGGGATCAAACGACAACAAAGTTTCCGAACTTTCAATTCTTCGTGTAAAATTTTCTGAATTCGGCTCATACCAATCCCCAATAGTCCTCGAATTGTCTCATATGTAATCCGAGGGTTTTCTTCAATTAACTGCTTAACAGTAGCCACATTATTTTCGTTGACGGCAGTTCAAGGCCGCCCTTCACGAAATTCGTCTCGTTAAGAAACTCGATCTCTCTCAAATTCAGCAAACAATCGCCTCACCGTGCTCAAGCAAGGTGCTTCTCTCCCAAAAGCATTTTGAAGACGAGCGGCACAGTCTTGCTGAGAAAGAGAACTTTTAAAATCATAAATAATCATCGTTCTAAAATCTTTTCGCCTTAATTCCATTTTCGCTGCGTACGTAGAACTTTGATGTGTGATAAAAAAATTGACAAATCATTTCCCGCCAATTGTTTTTTTTTTTTATTACTAAGAAGGTTGCAACGTTTTAAAAATATAACATTCGAAATTCAAATAATTCGATTAGCTAGAAGTGCAAAACTTTTTGTGTGCCCCATGTATTAGACCCATGAGTAATTGTTAATAGTAGGATGTGAACATGACTTCTATGCCTTTTTTCAACCGAGGTTGTCAGTTTGACCTGTATGTATGTATGTAATATTTTTGGAATTGGATAATATTTGCGAAAGATGATCAATTTAGGCGTATAAGCATGTGTACTTAATTTAGTTAGTGCGTGTATTTTTTGTGTTTATACGTTTGTAAGTTTAAATGTATGTCCACGAATTTCTCTGGAACCAAAAGCCATATCGAGGTAATTCCTGCCGCAATAGCGTCAGTGCTTGTCACTGTCGTGTTCCGGTTTAGAGCGTAAGGTAGCCGGTAAACTTATGCATGTGGCATCAGATCTCGCTACAAGATAGCAACGTATTATTTGCGCACGATGAGAATAGGATGCGACCCTTGGATGTGAAATGCGAAGCCAGCCGTAGCGTCTGAAAACTCGCGTCAAATAGCTACTGAGGAACTGCCATTTTCGATTTACTTTGATAAGGTTCCATCCCATTCTAATCGCGCGCGGATTACCATTAACATCTTTGGTGTCTATAAGTGGTGGTTAACTCCTCCCATCAGGAGACCCATCGGCTTATTTACTATCTAGATTTAGATCTAAAAGATTTTTTATATATGTATATAATATATAAAAAATCTTTTTGATTTAAATCTGGTTTATTCCAACTTAGGGAACAATCTAAATTTCATTAAAATTAGTTTAGTAGTATGAACTTTTATACTAACGCGTTCTACTATCATTTTTAGAAATATATAAACGGGTCAATCACGCGTACATATATATCAGTCTGCTCGTGACCACGGTCAATGTAACTTGGCTGAAACGTCGAGCTTTACAAGTAAGTTCTATATATGTACGCGTGATTGACCCGTTTATATATTTCTAAAAATGAAAGTAGAACGCGTTAGTTTAAAAGTACTAAAAAACTACTAAACTAATTTTAATGTAAAAAAGTAGTTTTTAAGATATGGGTACCTGTATAATAGTTGTCAGATATTTGAAGTCAGTTTAAGTTTTAAATTACTTTTACTTTTATTTAATACTAGCAGTTACTCACGACTTATTTCGCGTGACCAAAGTCATTACTTCCCTTTGCTTATCGATTAAAAATTACTCCTACGTAATGTAGCTTAGTAAATGTGAAAGAATTTTTAAAATTGGTCGGGTAGTTTTTGAGTTAAATTGTAACAAACAAACAAAAAATCAAATCTTTCCTCTTTATACATATGTATGTAATATCAGATACGAGATTAGATTTATTTATTAGTCTTTGGTATATTAAGTCTAGATTTGACAGTCATTATATCACTTAGGCTTAAATCCATATGAGGCCATTTCTATACAGTAGTAGTATATCCAGTCCGCGTGCAGCGGTAAGCAGTGAACTCATAAAATTATTTATGTACTTACCTGTGCGTTTAACGGGCGTTTTTAAAACGTATTTTTACGGCTATGGCGTTAAAAGCCAACTTCAGGTGGTTATGAGCGGAATTGGATGGGTTATCGGATTTCTGGACTTTTATAGGTGACTAAGTGTATACTGTAGGTATACACAACTGCGATTTAAGTTACACGCCTTGTGACGATGGCTATGATTGAAATTTTTTTTTTTTTTAATAGGATACCCAATAAACAAAAGGATCTCCCAATGAAAAGAAACGAGCGTTATATAGACATTGCGGCAGTCTACAAATGCTACAAAAAAGAACTAAAATTTAATTAGTAAAATCCTAAAAAAGTATCTTCACGCCTGTATCCCCGAAATTGTAGGCAGAGGAACAACATGTGCACCCACAATTAGTCGAAGATACTTACGGCCGGTTTCCGAAACATAAATTAATTTTAACAAGCAATTAATCTGTGTTTAACCGATCATTTGCTTCTAAAATTTAGTTAAACACAGATTAATTGCTTGTTAAAATTAATTTTCATCTCGGAAACTGGCCATTAGTCTCAGAAAATGTGGTAGGTGGCAAGTCTACCGCAAACTGAGCACTTATCCAATCCCGGGCAAAGTCGTTTTATCAGAAAACTGAAAAAAAACACATTTTTGAATTGTCCGACTCGGGGATCGAACCCGGGGCCTAATGTGGTCAAAATCGACACCATACGACTATATCACCGTTCTCTCAGGCAAGCCATAAAAGGCGACTTGTCATTATTATCGTGACTACTAGGTGGTAGAGTTTCCCAACAACTCGCCCGGGTATATGGTACCACCGCCTATTCCTGCCGAAATAGCGTTAGTGCTTATCATTGTCGTGTTCCGAATTGGAGGGTAGGGTAGCCGGTAGACATATGCATGTGGTATTGACATACCACCACACCGTTAGCAACGCACCATCATCATCTTTGATTTCTATGACGACGGTTTATTTTTCAATCAGGAGAGCCATCTGCTTGTTTGTTATCTAATGATATGAAAAAAAAACAGGCAGTACACCTTGCCTGACTGGGAAGATCTTCATTTTTTCCATCTATGTGTAATGTCATCGACAATAATTATTGTAGTGAAGTTTTTTATATATCATAAGATAGCAAACAAGCAGATGGGTATCCGGATGGAAAGAGTCAACCGTCGCTAATAGACACCAAAGTGTAATATATGTAACAGATAATATATATTTATGTGCAGAGGGCAGACCCACGAGTTACCTGACGTTCTACTTTTAACAGTCCCTGTCTCTGCGATTAAAGGTGCTATAGAACGGACCTTGTTAAATTACTGAGGCTTTTCTTTTAATATGCTGGAGTTAACGTAAATATTAAACACAAAGATGTTAATGTGCGTTTTTATCTTCTGGTGAGGTCTAATGCCACATGCATAAGTTTACCGCTACCTTACCCTCCAAAGCGGAACACGACAGTAACAAGCACTAACGCTATTGCGGCTGTAATAGATAATGCGGTGGTAGCAGACCCGAGCGAGACAATGCAGAACACTACCACCTAGTAGCCACGATGATAGTGACTCGCACAGTCAATTGGTCGCCTTTTCGAACAGCCTGGTAGCACGACAGTTAGCTTATTCGTCAAAGGAGCCCGGATCAACACGGGGAAAACACGTCACCTAGATTAACGTTAATTTTGCAGTGATTGGCAGGTGGCACGCTGGTTCTACCGCTACGATACTTCACTGGTATAAGCGGCGCTACAACACCAATATGTTAGTGGTGCGTTGCTAAACACGTGACGGGGAAGTCTTGCATGCATGCTACATTCATAAGTTAACTGGCTACCTAACTCTCTAAACCAAAATACGACAGTGATGACCATTGAAGCAATTGTGACTGGAATAAGTAAGACGATGATAAGCCAGAATGAGTCAATTCCGCACCGTCTCGTAGGATTTTGCACCACCACCGCGTTACCTTTTCCTGTCATAATGGTTTCAAAGCTTGTCACTGTAATGTACCGGATTAAATGGTAAGCCGGATATCTTAAGCAATCATAATGTGCGTATTATCCACGGATTAAATGGATATGCCCACGGGCGTACCGAGGGGGGTGGGGGGTAGGGGCAGCTGTCCCCCCCCCCCCCCGGAATTTATTTACCTCTCTACTGTTGTAGATAAAAAGTATTAAAGGATAAAAATATAGTCTTAAAATGTAACGGTTGCCCCCCCTGGCCCAGAACCTGGGTTCGCCCATGGATATGCCTTTCAAGGCAATTATTTAGGTTGTCAGCATAGCTGCATTCACACACAGAAATATAGAATTATACTAATACTTACCGATGAAATAAAATCACTTCAGGGATAATTTGTAAACCTTGTCATCTCATTTGGTACGATAAAATAGTATAACATTATTTATTTCAAATTTTTAACAATATAATAAAAAATAAAGTATATTCACGCCTGTATCCCCGAAAAGGTAGGCAGAGGTACAACAAGTGCCCCCACGATTAGCCGAAGATACTTGGTCCCATAAATGTGATAGGTGGCAAGCCTATCGCCGAACCGGGAACTTTCCAATCCCGGGCAACTTTGTGTTTATTAGAAAACTAAAAAACACTTTTTTTTAAGTGCCCGACCCGGAGAATCGAACCTGGGACCTCATGTGGTCAACGCCAACGCTGGACCACTAGACCACAGAGGCGATATACAACATCGTACATTTGTAGATATATTATACAACAATATAATATATCTACAAATATATGACACTTTTGACAGTCATAGGAGCGTTTGCTCATATGCGCAGCGACACGTTTAATTCCCAATGCCGTATTTATTAATATTTATTATGTGGTCTGTGGTATTATCTTTGCGAACAATTGCGTGATGAGCATAGATGTTTGTATTTCTGACTTTGGGTGTTTATTATATACTAGCTGTTGCCCGCGACTTCGTCCGCGCGGACTTAGTTTACTCCGCACAGCACCTCCCACGTAGGTGATAGCGTGATAATATGTAGCCTATACGTTGACCCGACCTGTTAGTAATATTCATGCAAAATTTGAAGTAAATCCATGCAGTACTTTTTGAGTTTACCCCGGACATACATTGACTTTCCTACGATTTTATTATATGTACTAGCTGTTGCCCACGACTTCGTCCGCGCGGACTTCGTTTACTCCGCACAGCTCCTCCCCCGTAGGTGATAGCGTGATAATATGTAGCCTATATGTTGGCCCGACCTGTTAGTAATATTCATGCAAAATTTGAAGTAAATCCATGCAATACTTTTTGAGTTTACCCCGGACATACGTACAGACAAACAGATAAACAGACAAAAATTCTAAAAACTATATTTTTGGCTTTGATATCGATTGTAGATCACGCCCCATGTATTCTTTTACAAAAATATTCAATGTACAGTTTTGACTTTCCTGCGATTTTATTATATGTATAGATAAGATATAAGATATTACAGCGTTTACATTTGTATTTCTATGGATTAGTATCGTTAACTAACACCACAAAATGCAAATAATTTGCTTGCTTTGGCGTTCGATCGATTTATGTAATTTGTCCAACGATATTTATTTATTTAACTACTTAAAGATATTCTACAGATTATTGCTCGTATATTAACAGAGTGCTAAGTGTGAGTTTTTCTTTTCGCATTTGATTGAATGTGATTGAATTTGTATGTGATTTGTACAGCGCCACCTAGTGGTAAACTGGTTTCTCACGTTTACCACTAGGTGGCGCTGTACAAATCACATACAAATTCCTAGTAAACTCGAAACGCGCTCACGATCGAATGCGAAAAGAAAAACTCACACTTAGCACTCAGACTAGCTGTGGCTGCGACTTCGTCTGCATGGAAAAATTTCTAACATAAAAGTAGCTTAAGTTACTCCTTATCCTCACACATTTCCCGTTCCCATGAGATTTCCGGGATAGAAACTTTGCTATGTCCTTCCTCGGGTCTCAAACTATCTTTGTACCAAATTTCATTCAAATCAGTTCAGTGGTTTAGGTATAAAGAAGAGACAGACAGACACAGACAGTTATAAAAAAATATACAACATAATATTCAATGAAATTATAGAGATTATTCCTAAAGAGCAATACATGTATAAATAGGTACTGAAATATATTTAAAAAGCGCCTCAACCTAGAAATACAAATGTCCATTCTTAACACACAAACTTTTTCACTATCGGCAATCGAACCCACGTACCACCGATTCCACAGTCAAAGTCGCTAAACATTCTACCAATGGGGCTGTTATCGTGTCTTATATATTGCATAGTATTGGCACGTATTGGCTTCTGGTTTTCAAGCGACCACTAGACGGCGATATTCAAAGGATTTTGCTGTAGACTTCGTGTTATCTGTATTGCTTATATTTCGAGATAGCTTTATTTAGCAGCCTAGATTCAAGATACCGGGAAATGAGTCGGCAGCTTTTAATGTTATTGATTGTAATAAGTATAGACTATTTCTATTACAAACGTATATATTTATTTCTTTATAAATTGTCTGGCCTATTAGTCGAGTAGTTAAAAATTATGACTTTGTGTTTGATGGGGCTCGAGTTCAACTCCGGAAAGGATAAGCATTGTGTAATGAACATAAAAACATTGCTGCTTGGTATTTATAAAATATATATAAAAACATATAAAACATTGCTGCTTGGTATTTATAAAATATATATCAGTATTTATTTGCATGTTTAGGTAACCCTTATAATTTCGTCATGTCAGTCTGTCCGTCCGTTTATCTGTATGTCCGTTCATATGTCACAATCATTTTACTTTGATATTATGTTTACTGTATAGTTAAAATTGAGTACATAGATGTATTTTATGAACTGTTACAAAATAATATATATTTTAATGGTAGACTGTGGAGAGGCTGCTATCCGTGCAGATTGCCAAATTGTTTGTTGCGACCGTCCCGTTAGTCGAGTGGTTAGCAACTCTGACTACGCAATCGATGGGGCTCGGGTTCAACCCCGACGGGGACAAGCGTGATGAGCATAAATGTTTGTATTTCCGGGTTTGAGTGTTTATTAAATATATTCTTCGACCGCCCCGTTGGTCGAGTGGTTAGTGACCCTGACTACGCAATCAACGGGGCTCGGGTTCGATCCCCGACGGGGACAAGCATTTGTGTGATGAGCATAAATGTTTGTATTTCCGGGTTTGGGTGTTTATTATATATGTAAAAGTATTTATATATGTATTTCTATGTATTAGTATCGTTGACTAACGCCCATAACACAAGCAAATAATTTGCTTAGTTTGGGGTTAGATCAATAAGTGTAATTTGTCCCGTGAATATTATTATTATTATTATTATTATTCTAGTATTTATATATGTATTTCTATATATAGTATCGTTGACTAACACCCCATAACACAAGCAAATAATTTGCTTACTTTGGGGTTAGATCAGCAAGTGTAATTTGTCTCGTGAATATTTATTATTATATTATTTAAATGTACATATTTGCGGCTGGCATATTATTCTTGCTAGATTACATAATATAAGGTAAGTCGCAAATATAGGCAGGTACACACTTCGCAATAACATCTTATCACACCTTTGGCCGCACCTGCATGTATCGTCCCGTAGATATTAGCGCATCAAAACGCTTTGACGTACCGCCGACCGCGCGTTAAGACCACGGGCTCTTCGCTTCATACAATCCTAGTTTGTATAGAAAAATAATTATATGCTGTAGTTTCATCTTTTGCCAATAGATGGCACTTCATTCAACTGTAAATTTATTTGAGCTGTTATTTTTACTTTAAAATAAATTATATGTTACTTTAACTTTAAAATAATATTTTGCCACTAAAATTAAATAAAATAAAATAAACATCTCACATATTATTTAATAATAGAAAGGCAACAGTCGATTAACCACAATACAGTTATACGTTTCATTCTACGCTTTGAAGATAATAATCTCCTAAAAGCAATATCAAAAATAATATTTATGTATAAAGTTTCTAACTTAAAATGTATCTATTTAACAAATAAGTTAATAATACTACAAGTGTATGAAAAAATAATTAAAATTTACAAAATAAATTAAAATTTATTGTTATTCCGAAAACAACGATATGCTAGGAACGGAACGACTAATGTTATTGCCGATTTGTTATGGCCAATTTGTTATTTTTGTGTCTGTGAAGAATGCGTTTTGGATTGTTTCAAATAAATAGTGATTTTATTTTGCAACCTGACTACGTTTTATGGAGTGCTATCTACTCGGTTAAACTGTGTTTTATCCTGGATCTTAAAAAAGCTTTTTTTTTCCTATATACCATAGCTACCCTTATTGGACTCCGATTTTCTATGACTTCAGAAAAAAAGTGCTGTGTTCATTTAACCTTCATGCAATAATAAAGATAATTACAAAATAAAGTTTGACGAATTTACTACTTGTTTTATTTTACAAAATTTTAATTTAAAATAAAGAAACATACAAGAGGGCTGTATGTACTATATATCGTGAGTATAGTTCTGTCTTTTCCCACGAGATAGCGCCTTTATACGAGATCAGCTGAGGTCTCTATAGCCTATTTTAAAGTACTTTGTGGTTAAGACACACGCAGCACGAATGTTAGCCGCTAATAGCCGGTCACATCTGAGTGCTAAGTGTGAGTTTTTTTTCGCATTCGATCATGAGCGCGTTTCGAGTTTACTAGGAATTTGCATGTGATTTCTACAGCGCCACCTAGTGGTAAACTGGTTTCTCACGTTTACCACTAGGTGGCGCTGTACAAATCATATACAAATTCCTAGTAAACTCCAAACGCGCTCACGATCGAAATCGATAGAAAAACTCACACTTAGCACTCTGAATGTATCACGTCATTGCGGGAAGCTTTGACGATAGACGCAATTGCGGCCATAGTAACACGAATAGCAGCATCTCAAGTAGTATTGTTCAAATAAATTATTTTATGATAGCACGTTATACTGTAAACTATATTTTTCTAGTGCGCTACGTTATCGACTATACAGCCTGTTAGTCAAAAGTCAAAATATTTATTCAAATTATCCTTTACAGGCATTTTTGACGAGTCAACATTTTTTGAGTTACTACCGGATCGGAAACGCGGCCACAAACTGAGAAGATCCGGCAGAAGAAACTCAGCGGGCTTGTCTTTTTTTCTGCATATATTATATTAGGTAAGTCGACCCAAACCTTGAAGGTGGTAATAAGGTATTTGATTTTCATTCCAAAAAAATATAGCCTATTTACGTAACTACCTGTTTAATTATCTTTCGATATGCACATTATTTGCATTTGAAGTATGTAGTGCTTATAAATTATGAATTTATTGGATAATTAGGTTAATTTAAGGGTATATTTTTTTAATTCATTTGTACTGAGAACCAGATACCTTATTTACCCCCTTCAAGGTTTAGGTCGACTTACCTAACAGGCTGTATAACGTGTAACTGGATCACTGATCGTGCGAGCCGGCCGAAAAAGCGCATGACTCATCCAACGTCATACAGCGAGCGATAACAGCGCTATAAACTATGTTATAACGTCTAGCGTCTACGGTCTAATACGTTACAGTCGAGCCACACTGTTGGTAACAAGCCCTCCCCACCGGCGGTTTACAACAGTGTAAACATTGTTTGCAACAAAAATTCATCTGAAATCCACAAGCCGCCCACCAAGGTCACCCGTGTTGGAAGCTTGTTTCCAACAGTATGGCTCGGATATTAGGTACTCGTTAGATCGCGTAGTTCGTAACTTCGTAAGTTAGGTATAATGTTATAACTACGGCCTATGCTAGCCGCTAGGTATATAGCGTGACGTTATAGCGCCGAATGCGAATCTAAATAGAGTACGCTATCCGTTGAGTATACATAGCGTGCTATAATTTAACGCTATGTGTTATATTTACCACCATTAATCTCAAGGCGATGGTTATTTCTTTCCATCAAAAGAGCGATCCGCTTTTCGCTATCTTAAAATGTGATTTTGGTGAGACTTCTAATTACCCGTATTTTTTTTTTAAACCATAAGATAGCAAACAAGCAGATGGGTCTCCTGATGGAAAGAGTCAACTATCGCCTATAGACACCAAAGGTGTTAATGGTGCGTTGCTACCTTGTGGCGAGGTCTAAAGCCACATGCATAAGTTTACCGGCTACCTTACTCTCCAAACCGGAACACGTCAGCGACAAGCACTGACGCTATTGCGGCAGGAATAGTTAAGGCGGTGGTATCAGACCCGGGCGAGACAATGCAGAACTCTACCACCTAGTAGCCACGATGGCAGTGACTAGATAGCCAATCGGTCGCCTTTTACGACCTGCCTGGCAGAACGGCAGTTGGCCTATTCTTCAAAAACACGGCGTAAAGTAGGTAGCTTATAAGCGTATAGCCGAATCTGACAATTATGTTCCAAAGTAGACGTACTACTTGAACGGCAGGTTACGCACTATATTAGAGTTTATTATGGTTCCGTATCATTACTTTAAAAATACATACACATACATACATACATATCTTCACGACAGATCCCTTACGCGGTAGGCAGAGAGAACCGAGTGCCATACATCACGATCCTTGCAGGCTTGTCTCGCTTCCTCCACATTCATCACTCTCTTCATACACACACACGCCGGTTGCGAAGACTCTTGACACCACCTTCGGACAGTACTCGATCAATCTGATCGTGGTATGTCAGTCTGGGTCTTCCCCGGTACCTACATCCTTCCACATTCGCGTTGTATATCTGTTTTGTTAACCTTTCATCTACCATTCTTTCTACATGTCCGAACCAACGGAGCATGCCCTTTCTCATCTTTACACCGACACTTTCTTTCAAACCTAACCTCTCTCTCACTTCGACATTACGAACCCGGTCCGCGAGTGTCACACCACATATTTTTCTTAGCGACCTCATCTCGACCGCGTTGATTCTACTTTCATGCCCTTTCTAAAATACCCAACTCTCACTTCCATACAATAGCGTTGGGATAAGCACATGATTATGCAGGGCTATACGGGTACCCCGACTTAAAATTGTGCTATTGAGTAATCTCCCTAACGCTCCATTCACTCTGTTCCCTGCACACACTCTTCTTTCAACATCAGCGGTGTACCTTTCATCCCTGCTAAAAACACATCCAAGATATACAAACTCATCCACTTGTTCCAGCTCTACATCATCGACCACAACTCTTACATCCGTTCTGGTTGTTTCTCATATTTATAGGTCTCATACCAGGCGCAGATCCAATGGGGGAGGGGGACAAGGGGCGATTGCCCCCTCCACCCTAGCAGGCACGAATCAAGGGGGAGAATGGGTGCAATTCCATACTCATATTATAAATGTGAAAGACTGTCTATTAAGCTTTTACAGTTAAACCGCTGAACCGATTTCAATGAAATTTAGATAGAAGAAGGCATAGAGATACTTAAAGATCTGAGTCTAACATTGGAAATTTCTTTTGAAAAAACCAATCCCTAAGGGCACGAAATAGAGGAACCCCTAAGGGAATGAAATACAGAAAGAAACTTCGTATGAAAAACTATGTAAATTGGCGACATGTTAATCCACTCGCGAGCAAATCTGCGCATGTCAGCTGTAAGTATTGTATACACACAAAAATATCTTTCTAATATTATCAGGTAAAAATTAAAGTCCAAATATCTTCCACATTATTTATATACATTACAATACATTGGTTAATGTGCTTAAAAATAATTAACATTTACCTAGAATTTACATTTCAATCCGATTTATACAAAAACACAAACCACACAAACATTAAAACAATAACCTGGTACCAAAGAAAAAACTAAGACAGAGTACACACGATACGGTATCACCTATTTTTAAACAAATATGGCTTTTTTACTTCAAAAAAAAAACTTGAGAGGTGTCAAGGGACACCCGGATGGAACGAAGTTCCTTTCGATTAATTAGTGAAGGAATTGTAATAAAATTTTTTTTTTTTAAGTTATAATATTTTTTTATTATTAACAAATATAATGTAATATAAACTTAAACAGTAGGCTCAATTTTCATAATTATAATAGAAATGATAATATCTGGCTTGCTTTCTATAAGAGAGAAAGAGAGAGAGAGAGAGAGAGAAAGAGAGAGTGAGAGAGAGAAACATGCGCACGCCGCACAGCTTACAATACCTTACTATAGTAATAGCAAAAATTGTCGTGACAACTTTTCGTAAGAATTTTTTCCGTCTAGCCCCTTTTCACAACGCGCGATAAGGAACTTCGTTCCATGTTTACATTGGGCGTGTTCCAGACGAATGTCTAAGCTCAGCCGTTTAACAAACTTACTAAGGCATTTCAGACATCTCAAAATTTTACTCTGAGCATCTGAACTCAACCGGTTTCATCCTGGACACGCTTTCTATCTTTTTAATTGCCATTCGTCATAATTCATGCATAATATATCTAATTAGTCTATGTTTATAACCAATTCGCTTAAATCATACGAATTACAAGTCGGAACATCAAAATAGTACACATAATAGTAATAACATAGTATTTTATTTTAATAATTTTCATAATTGATAAGACAAAACATGCATGTAATAAATCATAAGGCGAGGCATCGCGACAAACGGTAAAAACTGATTTGTTTAATCACATTTTTTTTGTATTGATTGTTAAATAACAATTTTACAAAAATTACACGATATACCTGAAGATATTATCTAAAGAACGTGCTAACTTGTTACATGATAGAATGTACTTTACTCGATCATATAAAATTCTGAAAACAGGCTAAAAAAATCTTTAAAACAAATAATTTGTTATCATATTTCTAATCTTCCACATGACTTTTATATGGTGATATTTAGTTGTAAATACAAAAAACAATGTGCTAAATTTTGGTTTTCAGGTGATATCCTATATTTATTTATCCGAAAATTAACACGTTTCTCAGCGGTTTCAGAACATACCGCGCCACCCATTTCCTATAGAATTGACGCGCGTCGAAATACGTCGCCTTAAACTATTATCTATGATAGTACTATTATCTATGAGAAAGAAATAAACGATGACATTTAATAGTAAGAAAAAAATGGCGGCATTGGACTATGACTCACTATCTATAATGTCCAGGAAAAGTCATTGTTAGGCCATCTGCAAGCCCGAGTTTAGACATTAGTTTTGAACTCGCCCATCGATGAATATTATCTTATTTATCATTAGAATCGAATGACTGCATTTCATTCATATCGATAAATAACAAAATTGGTGAGCGATAATCACACTGAATTCTGAATCAAATTTACAAAAAAATTTAATATGATTGTAATTTGAAATATTCCACAATTATTTAAACAAGCAATATCCTTTCTCCGAACTGTAATTCATTTATATAATATATTTATAATGCATTCATATTTATAGCAAGCTAATTACCCTAAAGGAGAGCATATAAAAATACTTTCAGTCGTATTTGCATATGGGCTTACAGTTAATTTTTTTCTATAAATATGCTAGGACGGCGCGTATTGTGCGCTCTTGCTTTTTACATTAATATAAATTTTAACAATATGCATATCTAAAGCTCTCTATGCAATTATACAGTGAGTAAATACAACGATTATGGTTGAAACAAATAATATTGTTACGTACTCGGGTTCGCAATTGTAGGAAAACACCACTTATATTAAATCCGTGTATTTACACAACACAACACAACGTAATACTAAAATACCCTTTACACAATAGTCACTTGCTGTACTATCACTGAACTTAGAACACTACACAATAGAACACTTCTCGCTTCGCACTTGGTCACTTGATGTATCGTTCTCGATCGCTTGATAAAAACTGCCTTGTGTTTGTCAACATCTCTGTATTTATAGGCAGGGGAAAGTCCTAGCTGGATCCAGAAAAATCTAAATATATCGGGAAACAATGAATCATTTCTTATCGTAAACATGTTATGAGTCATAAATCCTAGTACACGCTACTTTCAACCTTATGCCATATCCCACAAAGTCCATTATGGCATAGCCCAGGTCAACTATTTGTTTGTCAATAGGAGTAGCTATCTCTTTCTTTTATTTCTAGATAGTTACCGCGCGCGCGCTCAAATTCTTCACGCTTCTAGATTATTCGTAACAATATGTTGTTTAAAGTTATTACCAATAGAGATAAGGGACGGACACTGCCCCCTACTTGGAAACCCGTGTTGATGAAAACGCAACGCGGAATTTGAACGACAATGTGGAAGATGATAGTAGTTATTGAGTATATTTTGTGGACACATTAATTCCAATAGTGGTATAAACGCGCCGACCACACTGGGTAAATCATCGTCAACGGCGCTCCTCACACACCTGAGCCCGGAACCAACACGGAAAGTTTCAGATTCTTCTAATGCGCCTGACACATGAAAATTATTTCATTATCTTGTGAAAAACTAAGAAAAGTTATATATAAACATTTCCCGACTCCTCAAATTCTAGACATCGTTTTTCAAAGACATCATATATAATGAATTACAATTGATTCTTGCACTACTACCATTAATTTCGTGCAAATCGCATAAAAAATATGCCAAAAACTATCCCGCTCACCCAGTTATCGCTATTAAGTATAAATAAAACTTAAGACTAAAATAAATACTTATCCAAAGCTTGGAACACAACATTGCGGGTCACATTAAACCGCATCATAATTAGGTTTATTCAAATATAATACATGTGATTTTTCGATAGGAATTCAACCTGGTAGGTACTTTTTTGTGCTACAAATAATAAATAAGTAGATATGAGTATATTACATCCTTAACTTAGTGTTATACTTAAATTTAACATGCTTTAGGCAAATAAATCATTTCTGTTCTGGCCAATCCAGTTATAATTGATATCTTAAACACATATGGATTTAAGTAAACCCGAAAGTTTTCTTGTTTTACATTATAATCAATTAAAATACATTTTTAATTGATTATAGATAGATATATATATTGTTGTTCGTTAGTATTGCTGTTCATTATACATATATATTGCTGTTCGTTAGTCTCGCTAAAACTCGAGAACGGCTGAACCGATTTGGATAATTTTGGTTTTGAATTAATTGTTGAAGTCCATGGAAGGTTTAAACGTTGAGAAAATATTAAAAAATAAAGAGTAGTTAAAAAGGCAGAACAACGTTTGATGGGTCAGCTAATTTTTAAATAATAACTAATTACATAAATGACATTACTCGATAATGACATAATAGTTTTCTAAAAGTGGCAATCCACATTAAATACTCAAATTACTATTTTAACCAATTTTTGTGCCCTGAATTATAATTGAAAATGCTGTTTTTTGGCGATTTTTATTAATATTTGACACAGAACAGAGTTACGTCGGTTATAGCTCAGCCGCGTTTGCGTCTATTGTCACAAAGCTTAGTGCAACGGCACGTCTCATTGGCCAAAGCTTTGTGATGATTGCATTATATACAATGCTAATTATTCGTATAATAAATATCTTAACCAATTCTCTAATATATACAAATTAATAATTCGGCAGTGGGCCGCTGGTCTACATGTAGGTATATATACAAACCAATTTTCATATAAATATACACTTATTGTAATATACTAAAAAGTATGTAATGTGTAGGGTTACCTAACTCAGTTTTTTTATTAGACACACTTTTAAAAATAATAGAATTTTATATTTAATGTGATGTTATACATTAAATTAATGGTAACCTTACTATCTTGTATATAAAGATCAACTTTGCTATGCTACACAATCGGAGGCGTCAAGTAAAATCCTGAAAATTTTTAAGCTTTTTATTCGTATGGCAACCCTTTTCACATTGCAGTTTTTTCCTATACTTAACTATAAATTAATTTGTAGTTCAAACAATATTCTTATTAATAAAAATGGAATTTTTGCCACAATTCTTAGATTATAGCGAAATAAATAATATATTAAAACCATGATACATACCTAATATATGTAAACATAATAATATGTAAATAATAACATCCACAATTAGTCAACGGTGGTACGTCCCATAAAGTGAACCTTGGATCGCATCAATATCGGGCCATATCAACTAATCCATTCTAATATTATAAATGCGAAAGTAACTCTGTGTGTCTGTCTGTCTCTTCTTCACGCCTAAACCACTGAACCGATTTGGATGAAATTTTGAAACAAAGATAGTCATCTAGAAAAGTGAAGAATTGAAACGCTGGAAAAATCTAGAAATAAAAGAATGAGAGGTTGCCTCTGTTAATAAACAATAAACGACGTCACCCAAGCAGCTACGCCATTATGGCGTGTACTTACTTGGACTTGTTTACAAATAGAATTGTTTATTGTTTACGCAATAAATTCGTATTTTTCGGGGACCAGGTAGAACTTTACCCTGGGTATAAATAGAGATGTGTTGACAAAAATGACGACAAAAATTGTTTGAGACCCTAGAAAGGACATAGGATAGTTTTTATCCCGGAAATCCCACGGGGCCGGGAACTTTGTGGGTAAAACCCCGGGGCTTTTAGAAATTGTTCCACGCGAACGAAGTCGCGGGCACAGCTGTTGTGACAGCGTGTAAGGGACGGTGTACCGAAAAATTAAGCAAACGTGCCACTTGCAAATTCTAGACATGATGGCGATTCCTTTTCTATGGAAAATGCAAAATTTCGTTTTATTGTTTTCTTATTTTTACAACACGCAATGTAAAGAGCACAGTTTCCGACTCGTCGCTCACGCGGAACTCTGGAACCAGTCGTTTATTTTACGCGGTATGTGGCACATAATAATACATCGTGTATTTTGAGTATTTCCTTAAATGTTACTGTTTTTAGAAAAAAAACACTATTCTACAGTACCGGAATAAATCAAATCATACAAATTTATGGTAAAAAATGTCGACAAAAAAGCCGAAAATATCTCACACAAATTTACAACAATTTTCATCTCATCATTCATGGTCCAAATCCATGGATTCGATTTTCGGCAGACCGGGGCATTCTTGCCCGCTATATACGAATATATAACATGTATTTTTTGTTTGGGAGAGGGATATTATTATCTTTGGTCCCATGATACAGGAAATTATAAGTAGGTTGTCACAACTTTACTGTGTTTCAATTATTTCATATATACTTTTTAATAGTTATCATTTTTTTTATCATTGAAACATATTCATTTAAAATAAAAAAATTACATTTTAACTAAAGTTTATAATTTCAGATTGAAGGTACGTACGTACGTACGTACGATACGTACGTACGTACGTATCGAATTATTCATAGTTGGCACTCGCTAAAAAGTACGATCAAGCCCGTATCGGTCAGTGTAGGCAGAGTACGCCGAATGTTAATACATATCCGGTTCACCACGATTTACCACTTCGTGGGTATGCGAAATGGAACACTTCCCATAGCCCAATCTATATTATACGTACTTAATAATGAGGCAATGAGGCAGTGCAATTATAATTGTGCTATTCAATATTGATTTGTCTATTCGAGTAAATTTTGAGTAATTTATCTCTGAGGTTTTAAATATTTATCGGGGCATGTACATTAGAATAATATCGAAATATTTGTCAAGGTCGAGCAAACGTCACTTTCTTGATCGAGATATGTCGTGTTATTTATCTTAAGCTTGCTGCAACGCCATCTTTCTTTAAAGCTGTTTCAAAAACACCTATTTTACATAGAGATAGTGCCCGCTATATCTACCCTTTATAATTTTACGAAATCGCATCGTACGATCATACTATTAATAAAAACATTTTATTTTTGAAGTTAAGCATCTTTTCGCGCATCACATATCCATAAAAATGTACTAGAGTGCGCACAGCGACACGAAATCTGCAGCCTAAAATTAGACGACATTTAAGTGTAAAATGTCCTTTTAGTTAAGTGTAAATTATCGATTATTCTATATACACAACACATGTTCCATATAAATAAAAATAAATTATTTTATTACAACTAAAGGAGTATAATTTCTAACTTGTACACATAAGTACACACACTTTTTATAGGTGAAATATTTTCATGCATATAGCAACACAACGTATAAGAAATTCAATTGAACAACCCCGTAACACGTACCAAGGTGCGTTAAAAAACTCAGCTGCTCAGCTAAATAGGAGTAGCTGGATATTTGAATGAGAAAAATAAAGTATTATAATTAAAAACACAGTAAGTAACAAAATCCTTATCCGACAGAAATTCAATATTTGGTAGCTTGGACGTGACGTCGTGATATCCACTTGTAAACATTTGCAAAATTTTAGGGAAATTGAACGATAAACACGAGCATTTTAAAATCTATACAAATATTAAGAATGCGAAAGTTTGGATGTTTGGGTGGATGGATGTTTCTAACTCGATCACGCCAAAACGACCGAACGGATTTAGATAAAATTTAGCACACACGTAGATGATAACCTAGAATAGGCCATAGGTTACATTTATCAAGGAAAAATGAGTTGTTCCCGCGGGATTCACCAAAAATGTATAATGCAGCGGACTGCACGCTGCAGCTAGTAATATTATAAAATTTTTATAAATAGAATTAATTCATTATTTTTTTCTCTTCTTGGACCTACCTCTATGCCAATTTTAAGTCGGACAGGGTTTTTGTTAATCACTGTAAGTTTATTTATTTGATTTGAACATGAAAATAACAAAGGTAACAAAAAAATGGGAGGTGTTTTTTAAACACCCTGCCAGAACGGAGTTCCTTTCGCTATATCTGAGTCTGTGACTTAAATAGGTGTCAAGATGGACGTGGACGTATCTAACGGCCGGTTTCCGAAACGCAACTTAATTTTAACAAGCAATTAATCTCTCTTTAATATATTTTTAGAAGGAAATAATCTATGAAACACAGATTAATTGATTGTAAAAATTAATTTTCGTTTCGGAAACAGGCCCTAAGTCATTTTCATACAAACGTCGATACGTGACCAGGGTGCAAGACCCGCGTTCACAGTTAATACAAACACACAGCGTAATAGTTATTATTTATTATTAATTTATATTAATAAAAAAAGGTAAGTATTTAAACGTTAAAATTATAAAATATATCCTCAAAATTTACTGCAAACTGAATGGAAAAAAAATTCTAGAAGATCGGGAAGTGCCTCAAAAATCATTGCAAAATGATCAATTTGAGGTATCGTTTATTTTTGTTCAAGCCATCAGCTCGCAAACGACAATGTGCAATAAGTAACTCCGTGCCAAAACTATTAATTATTAAACTGAATTCATAAGTAAAATTAATCACACCAAAACTGGAAAACAACCTTAAGATTTAACATATTATATGACGTAGGCAAATCGTATATGTTCTACTCTCACTCATGTCAACAATTAGCATAATTTTTATTATATTTATACTAGAGATGCCACGAATATTCTGTTACCAGTCGGTACCTATTCGACTACTTTCTTTGGTATTCGGTCGAATATTGCGAATATATCGAAATCTGAATATGGTGTATAAATTGAAAAAATAGGTATGTAAATATTGACTATATTTGACAATTATTAAGGATTACTCTTCAGACACCGTTCAACAACACTTTAGTAATAGAATACAGTAAGATAATATTTAGTTAATCTGTTATTAACAAATAATACGTTTCGTAACACGATCAACTCGCTAATGAAGCAGACACACAGTCGAATATTCGGTATTCGGCCAAAGTCCGGATAAACTGAATTCGGATCAGCATTCGTGGCATCTCTAATTTAGATCTTGAAGAATTGAAGACAAAGGACGCGTTAAATACACACATTTGCCCTTAATATTTCATTATGTTATACAGTCTCACACCATTTACATGAGTTTACTTAACCATCTCCTAAATATGTTTATCCGGCTAACTATTAACTTCAGGTTCAATTAAAAGTACCTCATCAGCTTCTAAAATTAGAGGTAAGTGTACCTTTGATCATGGTCGTGCGTCGTTTGAAGACTCCACATCACTGGAACTACTTGAAACTGACTTCATTGGCTTGTACTCAGTTATTACTACTGTGACGCCACTGACCGTCACCTGCATAACCAAACTTATTTTACAATACGTCTTAAATTAGTTTACTGTTCACTAAACGAGTCACCTAAGAAATTTACCTACACCTTACCAACAAATGAACGTGCACTTGTATGTATGGATTCTATACTTTCCATGGTGGGTACTTGGTAAAGGAGATTTATGAGATCGGCCTAAAGTTCTACAAGAATATAACGCCAGCCGAAATTATCAAATTAATTTAATGTACAATATTATAATATTAGAATTCAACGGTCACTTTTTAATGGCAAGTAAATTCTAAAAAAAGGAAATTTTTTTTCTGTCCTATTTATTTTATTACTGTGTTAACTTCTCTTTACTATAGTCATCAATTTGCGTTTTAGCCTTTTCTTATCTATGTGTAATCTTATCCTTGCAATGTATGAATAATTAGAATTTCAATGTAATTTATATATTTGTGTTTGTCTTTATGCTTGTGCACGATGCCTTCCACTTTCCTTTCCCAGCTTCAATTTCTGGGTTAGCTGGAAGAAATCTCTGTCGTTAGGGATAAGCTCACCTTTTGTGCATTATTTTAAGTATCGTTTAATTTTTTTTGTCATTATATAAGTGTACAATAAAGTATTAAATAAATAAATAAATAAAGGATTATATTTGGGAGTTATGCAAGGAACTTATATACTATAACTGGAATTATTACATAGCAATATTTGAAAAATAAAAATTTACTTTATTTCGTTAATCATAAAGTTGTCATTTGTTTCTTACTTAACAGAGGGGAAAAACGTTCTGAGCAAGATGACGACAAGAGTGGATGTTGTCCCTTTCTTGCAAATGCCAGTGTAAATAAAACTATCTGATGGTAGATTTTTATATATTCGGTAATCGTTAAATCCCTTTTTATTCATACACGTCGATAAATACATAAACATAAAATGTATTGTAATTAACACAGTGCTCGCCTTATAACTTTTATGTGGTAACTCTTCATGATGAGATACAAAAACGTATTATATTTGTGTTGACGATATATTGTATATATTAATTGTGAATTTAAGTAATATTAATATTCGTAGATTTTTCGTGAATTTTAGCATTATAAAAAGTGTATGTCATACAATTTACATTTCAGAAGAACATAATAATATATTACAATACAATAAGCATCTATCAACATGCGTCGCGTTCTAGGCCAACTTTACTTAGACCCTTGTCATTCTCATTTCCATTACTGTAAGACACAATTGATAATGCACTTGTACCTACATAAGGAATTTCAACCAACGGAAAGCAACGTAACATAACAAATTAGCAAGCACCGTAGAAGGTCCAACCCTCCGCGGCGGGAATCGACACACTTGTCCCTGCCCTAATTGTTTTTTTTGTTTGCTCGGCAGTCTGTCGGAAGTTCTCGTGTACCATATACGTCCTAGGGAATTTATTATTGTAATTAATTACAATAATATATTTTTTATCAAGAGGAACTGGGTTTTATATCTAATTTATTCCTATGGTTGTCTCTTTCAATCAGGAGAACCTTCTGATTGTTTTATGATAAAACATTATTGTCTGATGCCCCCCCCCCCCTTCTCTTGCCATCATGTCATTCTATGTTGGAAGTACCTAGCGGTAAATTTGCGCTTACGTTCCTACAAATATCAATGCATTATTATTATTCTATCTTTATACGAGGGTGTACTGAAAAGTACTCGGCCTAATACAGATCCATTCAATTCTAAAAATCAAATCTACCCACATTATTTTGTTCAGTTTTGATTAGTTAATTGTGTGAAGTTCGAAACGTGTGCAATAAATTGTTGTGGTTTTATAAATTTTTTAACAAAGCAATCGGACATTTTTTTTGCAAATAGAGCAAATCGATCAGCGTGTCGTCATTAAGTACCTCCATAAGAAGGAGATATCACTGAAAGCCATCCATGACGATATGGTCAGTACATTAGGGGATTCTGCTAAGTCTTATTCATCCGTCAAAGAATGGATAGCAGAATTGAAGCGTGGCAGAGAGTGTGAAAAATGAACACCGATCTGGAAGGCCTTCGACGTCCACTACTGACGAAAATATTAAAAAAGTACTTAATTTAATTATGGGAAACCGCAGATTAAAAATTAGAGAGATAGCCGAGATTATAGGCATCTCTTAAGAGAGAACTCAAAATATCATAGTCAACGAATTGGGTATCCACAAAGTGTCTGCGAGGTGGGTTTCGCGACTGCTTTCAGTTGAACAAAAAAGGACGCGCTTGACTATTTCACGTGAATGTTTGGAGTTATTTGAACTTTGAAATCGATGCAGATGATTTTTTGAACCTGTTCCCTTACTTAAAAAACCACTTGGGAGGTCAAAGATTTTCGACAAACGACGAAGTCAAAACAGCACTAGACGCATATTTGGACTCTAAGGAAGAATCGTTTTTTTCAACGGTCTAAATGCTTTGAATTAGAGATGGCAAAAGTGCATCAAACTTGATGGTGATTATTTAAGAAAATAAAAATATAACTGATTTTGTATGAGTTTTTTTCTTGGTTAGGCCGAATAATTTTCAATCCACCCTCGTACAAGTTGACTGGTAAGACTGTACAGTACTCGATGTTATTCGATATGTAAAAAATAGGTACTTAATATTTAACCTAACTATTCAATAAAAATGTTTAGTACGAACACTTTAGAACTATTCAATAAAAATGTTTAGTACGAACACTTTAGAACAGATACTGATGTTCATTGTTTACAAACAGGGATTTGCCGAACACTCGTCAGCGGCCCGCTGTCGCGTGTTTTGAATATTTCTACTCTAATTTCCTTGAGATTTACTATCTAGTTAAGCAATATTGTCTCTTTATTATATTTTTATTGATAAAAGTAAAAATATAATTTTGGTAACCAGTAAAATTTATGTATTGATAGATATCAAAGTTAATTATTCACAAACAGCGAACTGATGAACACGGGACTCGGTACCACAATCGCTCGCGCGGTGACCATACTTTTTGAATAAGTACACTAGTTTTGTTAGGGTTTACTATGGTTATATATGATCATTAACTACCATGTCCTTCAATATCTGGTCTTTTATTAGCCAACTTATATAATTGACAGTTGTTTTACATGAAGCAGTTGAAAATATAATATCAGATCCTTATATAGCTGAAATAAAATAAAAAATCTCTTACCTCTCTAGTCTGTGCAGAACTTCTGTCAACATTGGTGAGACGGGGTGGGCGACGTTTCTTTTTATGTGAATTTTCTAATCTGGGACGTTTCTGTGAGCTTGTGGGGGCTGTGCCCGCTGCTTGGGCAGCTACCAGCGCGGGATTTATGCGGGGTTTCCTAGTTGATGTACCTTGGGAATATCATCATTATTTCACAGGTGATTATGGTCTATAATAAAAAAAGTTACTAGACTAATAATGTAATCACCTCTGTGGTCTAGTGGTCCAGCGTTGGCGTTGACCACATGAGGTCTCGGGTTCGATTCCCGGGTCGGGCACTTAAAAAGCGTTTTTTCAGTTTTCTGATATACACAAAGTTGCCCGGGATTGGAAAGTGCCCGGTTGGCGATAGGCTTGCCACCTATCACATTTGTGGGACCAAGTATCTTCGGCTAATCGGGGGTGCACTTGTTGTACCTCTGCCTACCCCCTTCGGGGATACGGGCGTGAAGATACTTTTTATAATGTAAATTGATCTAACCCCAAAGTAAACAAATCGTTTGCTTGTGGTATGAGTGTTAGACAACGACACTAGTAAGTAGTGACTAGGCATGGAAATTATTGTTAACTTAGATTAACTGTTATGTTGTTAAATCTAATATAATATTTATAATATAATATTTAACTGTTATTTGTGTACGCTATATTATATCAGTAGCCTACATATAAGTAGCATAAGCAGTAAAAACGCGGAGCTATCAAGCTAGCGACCAAAAAAAACGTTCTCTCGCATTGTTACTGATATTATTAATTGGTAGTTTTAGTGATACATAAAAACAACTTTTAACAATATTTGATAATATAAATAACAGTTTTTAATTGTTAACAAAAATAAGTGAGAAAAATATGTTAATAGTTAAATGATCCATTCCTAGTAGTGACTGACTGAAACTGGGCTTTTATCTAAAACCGAAAATAAAACTTAAATTTCTGTTCCAGTTTCGGCCGAAAACGAAACTTTTTAATACTCGTGAAAATGTACACAATTTTCTGGAATTTAAAAGTTTACAGATATTTAGAAGCACTTGGGAAACATACCTCGCATAATCTATGTATCTTTTTTCATGAGAGTTACTACATACCTAAGGTAGGAAACGTGAACACCAAGTATAGCTAGCTGAACACAAGGTTTTGGCTGATATCTGCCCGAAACCTAAACATATTCCATAACTTTTTTTTGTAGCCGAAACTTGAGCGAAAATGAAACCCTTGTATACCTTGGTATACGGATACTACTAGTAATATATATCTTCAGCAAACCGGAAACATACTCTAAATGGGGCCGAAGTCAACACATGAACTTTAAAATGTTGAAATAGGCAACAATTTGGTTCGTAAAACTCTGAAATAGTTAATGGGCATTTGGTAGCACTGAATGCTTAAATTATGATTGTATGTTAGCTTAAAATTATTTTTTATATCATTAGGTAGCAAATAAGCAGGTTTTTTATGGAATAGGGGGCAAACGGGCGAGAGGCTCACCTGATGGTAAGTGATCACCGCAGCCCATGAACAGCTGCAACACCGGAGGTACTGCAGGTGCGTTGCCGGCCTTTAAGGAATGTGTACGCTCTTTTCTTGAAGGCCTCTAAGTCGTATCGGTTCGAAAACATCCGCTGGTAATTGATTCCACAGAGTAGTCGTGCGAGGCAAAAAATGCTTTGAAAATCGCACTGTAGTGGACTTGCAGAAATCCAAATGGTGAGGGTGGAATTTAGAATTTTGGCGTGATGCCCGATAGTGGAAAACAGCGGGTGGTATTAAGCCGAACAACTCCTCGGAACACTCCCCGTGGTAATAGCGATAGAAGATGCAGAGAGAACCAACATCTCTTCGCAACGCCAAAAGATCAAGCCAATCGCGAAGCCCGGTCATCGGCAATACGAGATGTTTTACGTTGTATGCGGTCAAGAGGAAGGAGCTGGTACTGCGAAGCCCCTGCCCAAAGATAAGAACAGAACTCCATATGAGGCCTGACTTGCGACTTGTAGAGTCGCAAACGGTCGGCTGGTGTGAAGTACTGTTTCGCCCTGTTCAGAACACCAATTTTCTTGGATGCCAGCTTTACTTTACCTTCCAAATGACCACGAAACTGATAGTCGATATCAATAATTCCAATGCTGGCTGAGGCAATCAAAGGAGTATTCTCAAAACGAGGGGATACGGCAAAAGATAAACTACTTGACGGTAAACGCACAAATTTGTGTCTTTCTTGGGTTGTATTGGACTAAATTTAGTCGACCCCATTCTGAGACTTCGTTCAACAAATCCTCGACTTTAGACAAGTTTTTTCCGGCACTCGTCAACATATTCCCGCACGTATTCCCAAGGAAAGGCGAACTAATTTCTTGCCAATTGTGTTAATATGCTCCGGCTTTGCCTTTGCAATGACCTTTTTGAAGGACCTAGACGCAAAATTGTACTTCTTTCTGAGTAAACTGGTTTTTTCATCACAAGTCGCTAATGCACTGACCCAATCTTGGTAGCACTCTTGCTTATGACGTAAAGCCAATTTGCATTGGCGACCAAACCAGGGCTGGGACTTGCCACCGATTGGCACCACAGAGGACGGAATAAAAAGTTCCATACCCTGCAGCACCACATCAGCGACAGAGTCAGCAACAGCACTTGGATCATCCGGCGAGAAGCATATCTGCTCCCATGGGTAGGAAGCAAAGAAGGACCGCATCCCATCCCAATCCGCTGATCTGTAGTGCCACACGCGTCTGTAGCCTACAAAGCGAGGCCTTACATGACGCATATTTGGCACAATGGTACGGACCGAACAGTGGTCTGACGAACCAAGCGGGTCTTCGACGAATACCTGGTAGTCGTCTGGATGAGTGGTCAGCAGTAGGTCCAACAGTGTAGGTCTTTGGTCTTCCACATCTAGGATTCGTGTAGGGGAAGATACCAGCTGTGACAGTCCATATGCCAAAGCAAAGTCGTGAACAGATCTCCCCGCATGATCGGTGGTGCGTGACCCAGCCAGACGCATGGTTGGCGTTAAAATCACCAAGAATCACGATCTCTGCGGATTGGATCTGCAGCAGCACTGAATCTGTAGCCGCTTGAAAGTGCTCAATTAGTCGGACAGTTTCGGTGTTACCACTACGAGTCCTATAAAGACTGGCATAAATGTGGGGATGGTCATTGGTGTCTATGCGTAACCATAGAATGGAAAGGTCCTTGCTCTCAAGACTGCTGAGGTGACGGAAACAGATATCTTCTCTGACGTAGGCGCAAACTCCAGCTCGTGGTATGAAGGAATGCTCCAATTTGTACCCCAGATAAGAGAAATAAGAGGTATCAGTCGGAGAAGATATCTGTGTCTCAGTAAGGAAGAGCTATGCCGGCTTTGCCGTCTCAAGATGGTAGTGGACGGAATTTAGGTTAGAGTGAATTCCCCTGATATTGCAGAACTCCACGGTAAGCGTGGAATAGGTTGTTTTAATGTTAATGCTCCGTTTGCTTCAAGCAGATTTGGGATCGAGAGCATTTTCGAGCACTTTTTACGAACTGCTTGAAGAATGGCAGATTGCCTATTCTTCGATGGGAACCCAGACCAATATAGGAAGAAAAAAGAACAGAGCATACAGGACGTAAGACATATTATATTATTGACTATTCACTACTTTAATGTTGGATAATGTCCATTAAAGTTATGTACCTACTCAGTCTCAATAGTTTTGAGGATATTTATTATCTGACATTTAAATACTATTAACTTAAAAGTCAAACAGTTGATATCTATAAATAGAATTTGAAGGTAATAACATTGAAGTAACCTTACCTAACAAGGTTACTTCAATGTTATATTTTACTTAATTTGTACTTAAAATATAAAATGTTGCATTTTTACAATAATATTAACAAAATATGGATCATCTGTACTTGTGGTTGCATTTCTTTGAAACAGTTTTAGTGGTTTTCTTTTTAGGCAGGTAAGAGATTTTTTCCTACTGCCAGGGGATTAGTAAGGACATGATTATATGCAACATAAATATAGGTATATGAATACAAATATGCAAGAAAAAGTCTTGAAATATGAATGAAATTTGAAAGAGAAAGAAAGGCTTGAAATATGTATGAAATATGCAAGAAAAAGTCTTAAAATACACATGAAAATAGGTAAAATATGCATAATTAAATGTGATTTGGGTTACCTAACAAAAAGGAAAACAGTAGTTTTAAGTTTATTTCAAAATCAGCATATAATTAGTAAATTATTCCTTGGTAGACCATAATAGTAAAAGTAAAATAGCATTATATTTAGTTTCTAATATTTTTGTAAACATAAACAATCAAGTTTTGTTTGAAATGTTCAGTAGCAAAATTGTGTATTCAAAGTTTCAAAATATATTTCTAAATATCTTCATGCCAGATGGGCTAGGCAGTGAACGGAGTGCCATACATCATGGTCCTTGCAGGCTTGTCTCGCTTCCTTCACATTCATTGCTCTCTTCATACTCACTAGCAAAGATTATTTATAAATTTGAAAAAGGATCGCTCCACATCCAATACCATAACTGGGCAGAATTTATACTTGTTACCGTTACCTTATTATTTTATTATTGTATCTTGGTATGTTAGCACTCATGGGCGTATCCAGGTTCTGGGCCGGGGGGGGGGGGGGGGGCAACCGTAACATTTTTTTAAGACTATTTTTATCTTAATATCTACAACAGTAGATAGATAGTAGAGAAGTAAATGGACTCCAGGGGGCCGGGGGAGGGGGGGGGGGCAGCTGCACCTCCCTGGCCCCCCTAGGCCCCCTAGGTACGCCCATGTTAGCACTTGCAGATAAAAGTTCTGCCATTTCATTAATAAAATGATCAATTTGACACAAACATGCAAAACTTTGCAATTTTATTTTTTTATTTTTATATCATAAGATAGCAAACAAGCAGATGGGTCTCCTGATAGAAAGAGTCAACCGTCGTCTATAGACACCAAAGGTGTTAATGGTGCATTGCTATCTTGTGGCGAGGTCTAATGCCACATGCATAAGTTTACAGGGTACCTTACCCTCCAAACCGGAACACGACAGTGACAAGCACTGACGCTATTGCGGCAGGAATAGGTAAGGCGGTGGTACCTGACCGGGGCGAGACAATGCAGAACTCTACCACCTAGTAGCCACGATGGTAGTGACTTACGACCTGCCTGGCAGAATGGCAGTTGGTCTATTCTTCAAAGGAGCCCGGAAACAACATGCAAAAACATTATTATCATAATGTTTTCAAACTTTAAGTTTATGCAGCAACTCCAATAATTGTTTCTTTAATTTTAATTTCACAGGTACCAAAATAAGCATAGCTGAATGTGCTGCGTTTGAAAAATATTGTGAATGTATCAATAATATGCATCATAACTAGATCGCACAGGTTTAACTAGGCACAGATTCTAGGCATCACCATATGGTAACGTTCCATACCCGAGACAAAGCAGTTTGACACAACATTCATCATTCAAACCGCAAAGGACTAGAACATGCTTCCCGAATCTGTGTTCCCCGACGAGTACAATCTGGGGATCTTCAAGAGAAGAATGAACAGGTAACTTCTAGGGAAGCACGTTCCATCTTAAGCTGCATCTTAGCTTACCATCAGGCGAGATCATGGTCAAGCGCTTCCCTATCGATAATAAAAAAAAAGATCTTAAATATGCCATTACAAATGCAGATGGCTTTACCAATGCAAATGGCTTTATCAATGCGGGTAAGTATACAACTTAAGTATACAAATGCATATGAAAATAGAATTTAGTCCCTAGGATATTAAGCAAAATTTCCTGACCAGAAATTTTTTCTTTTTCCTTGCCTACCTGCAGTCCCCAATTTTCATCCTTCATCACAATATTCACTACAAATAATTTATATGGAACAACATTGACAAAGGGCAGCAAGTGTAAATAATCTTTTTTTTATTAAATTATAATAACTACCCTTTTTTATTATCTATACATATAATAAAATCGTAGGAAAGTCAAAACTGTACATTGAATATTTTTTAAAAAGAATACTTGAGGCATGATCTACAATCAATATCGAAGCCAAAAATATAGTTTTTAGAATTTTTGTCTGTTTGTCTGTATGTATGTCCGGGATAAACTCAAAAAGTACTGCATGGTTTTACTTCAAATTTTGTATGAATATTACTAATCATCACGCTATCACCTACAGGGGAGGAGCAGTGCAGAGTAAACGAGCTCCACACGAAAGAAGTCGCTGGCAACAGCTAGTGTTGTAATAAAAAAGGTTCCACTGAAGAGAAAGAACAAAATGCCACAGACTGATTAGGAAGTGTACATGAGTTCATATACTTTTATTGATAATAGTTACTTAGTAATTTATTGTGTTAGGAATGTTGTATTATGTGAAAATGGTGGTTAGTGTTTGTGTGAAGTGACAAAAACACCATTGCGAGTACAATTTGCAATTAAAAAGCATAGCACTAACTTTAGAATCAATATTAACTGAGAACTTTGTAAAAGATTTGTATGCTGAAAATTTTGAGGCCATAAAGTAATTAATCAGCTGAGTTTTGAAAATCTTTAATGAAACAAAATATTGAGATTACAAAATATGGCACATTTTGCCAATATGACTAGTTACCTTGAAAATATAACCTAATTAATGGACTAGAAACTAAAAAATTCTTTTGTGAAAAAACTTCAAAATATTGTACAAAATAACTGAATAAAATAACACCCTTACGAGTTAACTATTGGACACATCCATATTTCATCCTATTTAGTACATGTTTTTGAATTTTGGTTGTGCATATAATTCAATGCCTACAGATAAAATTAAAAAATAACCCTAAACAAAGGTAAAAAAATAACCCTAAGCAACCCCAAATTTGAAATGCCAGCCCATTTAGGTATATATAGCATATTCATACTAAGATAACATCACTCAATCCCAGCAAATTGCAATACCTATTCAAATCTATGATAATAAAACATATTGAATCAAGAAAGAATCGGGCTTCCTAGAAATATTACACTTTTACTAGATTTATTAGATTTAAAATGGACATATATATTATTTAAGGTTCAAACTGGTATCATTTGAGCTTAGCAAGCCTCTGAAAGATTTGTTTCTGTAGTTTCACTGTGTCTATTTATTAACTAATAGTACTTTTCAATTAGAGATAGTACTCATCTAGCCTATATTAACTATAAACTATTAATAAATTCACATGCTTGATGTTAGAGAAAAAGTTGCAAGTAGATGTAAAATGTTATTTTTATGTCAATATTTTGAGACATAATTTTTTTTATGTTATTGGATAGGCAAACTGGCAGACGTGCCACCTGATGGTAAGTGGTTGACGTCGCCAATAAACAAAAATGGTATATCTGGGATATATCAGTTTTATTTGTTTTTATGTGTACATTTTATTTAAAAAGTAACTAAATAGGTTTACTTGTATAATAAGGTTATTAACTGATGACAGGTTACATACAGCTCAATATATTTATGCTAATTTTATTGCAGACTAATAACCCCATTATATGGAAGGGTTCTTACGAATGTCATGGTGTTAGAATTGAATTTCAGAAAAGATTAGGGGTTGCAATTAAAATCGTATTAAGATTTACCTTTTCTTACATCGCACATTGAGCATTTGAATGCCTCTGCGTTATTTCTATACGTACAAACGCTACAATCCCAATAATTTTCTTCGACAACTTTGGATGGCCGTTTGCCTCTTCGAATAGCATTTTTCTTGTCCATTTTACCGCACACTTGCGCCGTAATGATACTTTTACACATTAATCATGATATCTTGGAATACCCCCAGGTTTTTCTAATACAATTAAGTAAACTAACTTTAAAATAAAACATTATTTATGTTTTATTGTGCACAAAAACGTACACCACAATAACGCCATGACAGGTTGACATACTTGACATATAATCGAAATCAGTCGGTAAAGCAGACCGGCCGCTGCAGCAGCTGGCGCCACTTCGCAAAGCTGTTTTACCGACTTTGAGTACAGATAATAAAAATTTTCTTCGACAACTTTGGATGGCCGTTTGCCTCTACGAATAGCATTTTTCTTGTCCATTTTTTTCAAAAGTTTTTGATTTAGTAACATCAACTTATCTGTTTAGTAGACGAAATCTGTACTACAGCCAACATATTTTTTAATTAGTTAAATGTTATTTCGTTGTAAGTTTTTCCATGGTTTTTACTTTTTAAAATTCTAAAATCGCCTCACTAGCGCTGCCAACTATTGAACATATAAGTTTGTGACACCATAATATCATGTGTCGTAATATCTATAGAGTGGACGCTTCCTAAACGTTGGACTCACGATACACAGACGATATACCAATGGAGCCGGATTGCACTTTGACGATAAATGCTGACGACGCCGCATACGACGCTACTTCAATCCGTGCCTCCCACTCCGCCAGCGAAATTCAGGCGCACATAAACTTGTTGACGAATTGGCTGGAAAATCGGCGGATAACCCAGGCGGTCACACCAAAGCTCCCACGAGGTTAAATTAACCACATAGTACCTATCATACATACATTACATAGTACCTATGTAATGTATGTCACGGCGTGACGTCATTACGACGCCATAACAGTCTAGAACGTTTTCGCGTTTGCGTTAAAATTTTAAAATGATAAATTTTTATCATAAGCGTATAATATTAAAAGAAAGTTTATTGGTGAATATACCTAAAAAGGTAAAACAGTTTTTCAAATTTAGTCAACTAACCTGTTATGCTGCAACAGAAAAGATGTGATTGTTTACTGATAGGATTTTTGAAGATTTTCCAGAGTACATGTAAAATAGAGATGGGTTGAAAACGGGAGGGACATATGGGATTTGATATTTTCAGAATAGGAATGGCAAAATCATTTTTCAAACTAGTAGACAACATCTCATTTACTAAAATAATTAGTTAGTGAGTGACTAAAGGCTGATGAAATAATATCAACAATGGGGACAAGCATTTGTCCACTTAAGTTGTCATACCCGGCCGCCTGAGATGAAATAGATAAAATAACTTTCTTAATTTTGTCTTCTGCGATATCCCGACAAACGAATGATTAAAAATTACAATTGACATTTTTTAGTTTTCCTACACCTAAAGATTTAACAAATCTCCAAGTCTGTAATGGAGGAAGTTGTTTTAACGAGGTATGAATATTGTGGCGTTTGGCATGTCTACACAATCTATTGCAGATATTTCGAAACTTCTTATAATGCCCTATATTATTTTCTGTGGGATAACGTCTACGTTTATCTTTAGCATTATTACTCATAATTTCTTTTATTTCAGTAAAAAACCAAGACGCTGAGAAGAAAATACTTTAACTTAATAAACTTAGAAGGAGCAAGGTTTCATAAATCTCAGTAATTTTAGCCGTGAAAAGCTGAACTTTACAATCTATTGATGCTACATTGTATAATATAGTCCAATCGATAATTGAGGCATCATGTCTTAGACTATCTTGATCAGTCTTATCGAAACTAAGACATAGGGCTAATTTGGCTGAAGCGTAGGATTCCGCAATTTATATTTAAGATAGAGATCGTGGTGTGAAAACGGAGCAGTTATTTGACCACGCTGAAGAACATTTTCAGGTCTCCATGTAAGGATTAAGTCTATTAAAGATGAATTTGTGTGTAAAGAAAAGTGAGTTGCAGAAAGGGTGAATACGTATATGCATATTTAATGAAATAGCTAAGGAAGTTAACTTGTCAGTCCTATGATCATTCTCTAACAAGCAAGTATCAATGGTCACCCATTACTACCGTGTGATCATAACCAGGAGAATAAAGTTCTAATATGTGGTACACAGCAAAACATTAATTTACATGCATGGGCGGACTATATCTAAGCTACTCCAAGAAAAATTTTCGTATGTAGTAAAGAAACTTTCTTTTCAAGCTCCATTTTTCAAAAATCATGTTTTCAATGTATCTCCACGTTTGGAGGCCCTAGAACCCTTTCCGATTATTTTCAGTAGGCTTAGGATAAGCAGCGCGATAACGTTTTTATCGACTCGAGAATTATGTCAATTTTCTATTTGCTAACGCATTTGACACTTGATTAAGCGTGATACTTCAAAGGAAGAGAAAAAGATCGCTTTTACCCAACAGTAGTTGTTTTCTCTACTGATTGAAAATCTTGCTGTCATTTTATCGATTTGATAGTTTGTTAAGACATTGGTAATTGTTTCATAGTAATAAACTTCTATTCTTTTAATTAAATTCACTCGTTTTATTATACGTTAATTGAGAACTTAGTACTTAAGGTTATTTTGAAGATTTCGGTCTAATCTATATAGGTACATATTTAATAATGATGGCAGTGCTATTCATTCATTCATCATGGCATTCATCATAGATTTCTCTATTCGAGTAAATTTTAAGTAATTTATCTTTGACGTTTTAAATATTTTTCGTGGCATGCACATTAAAATAACATCGAGATATTAGTCAAGGTCGAACAAACGTCACTTTCTCGATCGAGACGTATGTTGCGTTGTTTATCCTAAGCCTGCAGGATGACGTCAGTATATCTTAATATTTTACTATTCCTGAAATCCAAGGGGATAATATCGATATGAACACATTCACAACAATCCATCTCAAAACACACGCGTGTGCGTGAGTGCGTTTTTACGCAGCATATTTTGCAGAAAAGATTGTAGTAGCGTTGACGCTATTTAGGCAGGAATAGGTAAGTACCACAGAATAACTATAATATTTTATTTTGTGTAAGTACTTCCACTTAGTAGCCACCATAATAGTGACACGTACTAATAGCTGATCGTTCGCCTTTTACGTACTGGCTAGTAGATGGTCTATTTTCAAAGGTGTAGATACGGACCATAACGGGGATTTTTTAAAATATACTTTCTTAAGGCGATTACAGCTGCGAACGACCTTGAGTTTCTGACAGGAGCAGCGCAAAAATTATATCGCGCGCTAGCTTGCTCCAACGTCAAAGAGTATTTACAGTGAATGCAGATACCTACGTTTTAACATTTTTGTTCACCTATATGAACTTTTATCATGATGAATCGACTAAATGTTGTCAAACTCAAAACCAATAACCAGTAATCGCTCATTTATCGATTACATATACATTCGTTTTAGAAAAACGATAAATATCTAAAGAAAAAAAATGTACCGAAAATCGACAAAAAATCATATAACAATTTGCACAATAATAACAGTTTCGTTTCCTATTTCTTTGAAAGTGTTGTAATATACAATACATCCCGTGTAGCACTTTATTTTAATACATACAATCAACAATTAATATTTAACAAAACCTTTCAAAATTTGATTTGGTTAAATATAATCTCTTGAATAATATTTTAAAACTTACTAGCTTCTTAGTTTTTGTTTCAAAATCTCGTAATAAAAAAGAAGATATATAATTTGATTTAATGTTTATAGAGGAAACTACTAAATAAGTTGATTTATTTAGACTATTTGTATGTATAATATATTTAATTTATTTATTTTTAGTTGCGAAGTCCTTACTACCTTCAAATAGTACCAGTTTTTTATTTCTTTAGAGTTTTGCTTTTTATTCGCTTGCTTGAATTATCTTCGTTGTTTATATGTTTTAATTTTTATTTATTTTTGTACATTTATACAAAATATTGACAAAATACTTATCTACCTATAGCTAATAAAACATTCAAGCGTAAACGTAGGAAAGCGTAAACATGAATAGTCTCAAAATATTATTCAGCGTCTACTCGCAAACAAAACTATTTATAAAGTACTAGCTTTCAGCCCCTTTAATACCCTCTTTTACCTCTTTAAGAGATAAAACTCACAGCATCCTTACATGCACGTTTATTTAATTGAATTAAAGATCATGACTAATAAATTTGAAGAGATTTTGATTAAACATTTTTTATTTTTTCTACAAACTTTACCACTTTATTCATCCTTTGAAGATTTAATTGTATTAAAAATCATAAATACTAAGTTTTAAATAATTTCTACAATATTCTACAATAAACAATCTATTTTTTATACAATCATCAATCCTTTTTTTACCCTTTAAGGAATAAAATTTTAAAAAATCCCCAAATATATGATTCTTAAATTGTGTTGAAGATTATAAGTGCCGAATTTCAAGTTATTTTCACCATAAACCTTCGATTTTTCATATAAATTGTAACACATACTTTTACTCCTTTAATGGATGAAACTTCGAACATTACATGCATGTTTCTTCAATTTCGATTGAAGAGCATAAGTACTAAAAAAATCCAAAAATTCGTACTTCTTAATTGTATTAAAAATCATAAATACTAAATTAAAATAATTTAGATTTTATAGTAATGCAATAAATAAACAATTCATTTATGATACAAACTTTAAAGCCTCTTTTTACCTCTCTATAGGCTAGAATTCCAAAAAATATTAAATTTATATTTAATTTTTTTTCAGTTAAAGGATAATTTAATTACGGCATATCATTCTATTTGAGTTGTAATAACTCAAAAATGACAGAGTTTAAAACAAACTTTCACCCCCTATTTCACCATCTTAGGGGATGAATTTAAAAAAATCCTTTCTTATTCCTTGTCTATATCATAAGAACAACATATGTAAAAAAAACAGACTTCTCGGTCCAAGCTCATTATCTACTATAAAAAAACATCCAAGCGTAAACGAAATCTTCAATTTCCAAACGGCACAAACTTACTATTGTGCCAAACGTTCTATCTGTACTATTACTCTTTGACTCGAATATGGAGAGCGGAGCATGCTAACATGCGACACAGCCTCCCCGTATGAACGCTACCGGGAGACTGACTTTCGACGCGAGCGCTGTCCGCGAATTAAATAATAAGGTTTTTATTGATTTAATAGCACACTATAATGATTTTGTAAAATTTTGAACTTAAATTTTTTAAAGCAATAAATTGTCTATAATAAAAAGAAAAAATCATCAAAATCGTTACAGTAGTTTGGAAGTTATAAGAAATTTTTTGTGTAAAAATAAGAAAGATATTAGATTTTTTTCTGTCAAAAATAAGAATAAAATTTGAAAAAACGAACTTAAAATTTAAACTTAATTATATTATACGTATAATGCATATATTTTTTTAATTATTGGACCAATCGGTTAGCAGTAGTAGGCTTTCAAAGAGGTGTCTATTTCGTAGTTTGGCATTACCTATCGCCTTAAGTGACTTCTATGTTAACCCTTTAAAGACCAAAGTAACAAAATCAAGATTTTGTCAATTTTGAATATTTTACTGAAAACATATAAGTATATGGTTACTCAGAAAAATAAATAAAAAATACTAATAATCTGCGTTCATTTAAAAGGACATGTAAATTATACTCGACTTTGCGATATATTAAGAAAAGAATATTTCTAATTAGAAGTCGAGTATACTTAACACTGTCCGTTTTACTGTGAAATTAAAATAAAACAAATTATTGATTTTTTAAGACAATGAACGTTTATTGATTAGAGTGAAACATTAGAAAGCAATTTCTTTTCGAAACTAAACACAACCTTAAATTACATTTATTGCAATGGACATTAGTATGACCTTTTTTGCAGTATTTGCATCTTCCATAAGAAGTAAATGTGGGAAAGTGTCCAGTGTTGTCAAATATGACTGAATTCTTCCCAGGTCTTCAGAAAGAAGACCTGGGAAGAACGTATGTCTTGATTTGAAGAGGCACATCCACTGAACCATTATTTGCGCCTAGCCTATCCCGTTTTTGAAGCTCAAAAGCTATTTGCATCCGGAATTTCTTTAAAGGAATAGGCTTTGTAATGTTTCCATTGTCTCTTTTATATAGTAACCACGCGTTATTAACGCAAATATCAATACATTGAGAAAATAATGCCATGTACCACCTTTTAATATTAACGTTTGTCCAATAAAGCGAAACTAACATATCCGCCAGGTCCACTCCTCCTATGTGGATATATTGTTTGACAATTTGTGGGCAGTCAACGTCAATTCTGGATTTTGTCTCCTTGGAATAACGCTTTATTTTTTCCATAGGATGTGAATCTACAAACGAGCTAGCCAAAGTCACGACCTTGTTGTTACACCACATGACAACAGCCAGTTTGTTTGAATTGCAGATAATCTGTTTATTTGAACCTCTTCCTCTTTTGACAAGTTGCTTGTCGGTTGGAAATTTTTCTTGACAAACTCTCAGATGATTATTTCTAATCGTACCTAGGCTGAAAATACCTAATTCATTTCGCAAATAGTGAATCAGCTCTAATGATGTAAAGAAGTTGTCAAAGTATACAATAGATGGCTTCGTATCGATATTTATGCAAAGAGCAAGGACAACCTTTGCCCCAAGTCCTGAAATGTTTTCTTAATCAGTAAAAGTATAGTATCTGAAAGTATCGTCTCCGGCATACGGCAAAAAGTCATGCACAAGGCCGGACACTCCCGCACGAATATTTAATTTAAATCCCCACTTTTTCGGTTTTTTAGTGAGATATTGCCGTCTGCTTCCAGCTCTAGTGCCCTTATACGGCACCATCATCTCATATATGCTATATCGCCCTTCTTCTTGCAACTTTAGACAGTTATATCTCACTTTCTCCAAAAGGGGCCTGACTTTAAAATATCTAAGCAAAACAAAATAGGTATGCAAAAAGTAACACCAAGCACCAAAAAAGTTAAAATAACAGAAAAAACAAAAAAAAATATTTTGTTGATAAAAAGGACAATGTCGAAAATACTCGACATAAGCAATAATTAGTACTTTGAGGCATGTCGTGCAATGTCGAGTATACGCGACGTCTTACTTTACCTTTCAATATCACCAAAGTTAATTGTTTAGCAAGCATTATTCATACATAAATAAGTAAAACATACATTTAAAAATCGTCACTCAAAATTTTAGTCACAACAATGCAAAAAATCTATTTTATTTTTATTTTACTTAAATGCATGTCACGCAGTGCACGCGTTTCCGATGCCATCTTGCTGGTAACTGAGGAATATTGCGTGCAAGTTCAGACTTGCACTTAACATCAATGAGCGCGGTACATATATTTTACCATAGCAAATTAAAAAATACAGAATTGTATTTGGTTTAAAGCCCAGATTTTTGTAAAGTGGATGTCGAGTATACTTAACGTTGCCCGTTAAAGGGTTAAAAATTATTTATTTCGTTACACGTTATTTAAGTCATCGATTTACATGTGTACCAAATTTCAACTTAATCGGTCCAGCAGTTTTGGTGCAAATATGCTGCGACAGACGTACGGATAAACATCCTATAAAAGTTTCGTTTTTTATTTTCAGATACAGAACACTTGAAAGCCAATTGCAACTTTTGTCTCATCCAAAAATTAAACTCAAGACCTCATAGTGTGTCAGAATCTAACTAGAAACGGAGAGGGAACTAAGTGCCATACATATCTGGAAATAAATTGGTCAAGTGTGTGTCGGGCCAAGCGCAATGTAGAGTTCTGAGGTAGTCCATCACGATAATGCGGAATAAGAAGAGGACTTTTATTGTTTCATACTATGAACACAACATGAACAGGCAGGTCGTAAAAGGCGACCGATTGGCTATCGAGTCACTACCATCGTGGCTACTAGGTGGTAGAGTTCTGCATTGTCTCGCCCGGGTCTGGTACCACCGCCTTACCTATTCCTGCCGCAATAGCGTCAGTGCTTGTCGCTGTCGTGTTCCGGTTTGGAGGGTAAGGTAGCCGGTAAACTTATGCATGTGGCATTAGACCTCGCCACAAGATAGCAACGCACCATTAACATCTTTGGTGTCTATAGGCGATGGTTGACTCTTTCCATCAGGAGACCCATCTGAGCTTGAGAGAGCAGAGCTTGTTTTCTATCTTATGATATAAAAAAAAAAAATCTAACATCAATAACGAATATATGTATATCCGTACCACAGGTTCCTCGCCTGTAAAAACTTCCCCAAATTATAAGTTGGTCGACTATTACTCAAAAACTTGTAAAGCCTGCTAAGCCGTTATAGTTTTCCTTTTAACTTTATATTTAACTAGCTGTGCGTCTTCTGCGACTTCGTCCGCGCGGACTTCGTTTACTCCGCACTGCTCCTCCCCTGTAGGTGATAGCGTGATAATACATAACTTATATGTTGGCCCGACCTGTTAGTGATATTCATGCAAAATTTGAAGTAAATCCATGCAGTACTTTTTGAGTTTACCCGGACATACATACAGACAAACAGACAAACAGACGAACAGACGAACAGACGAACAGACGAACAGACGAACAGACGAACAGACGAACAGACGAACAGACGAACAGGCGAACAGACGGACAGACGGACAGACAGACAGACGGACAGACGGACAGACGGACAGACGGACAGACGGACAGACGGACAGACGGACAGACGAACAGACGGGCAGACGGGCAGACGCTCAGACGAACAGACGAACAAACAGACAAAAATTCTAAAAACTATATTTTACAGTTTTTATATTTTACAGTTAAAGTTTACATTACGGAGGACTGCAGAAACATGATTCTTATGTATAAAACGCATTAGAAATATATTAAATTAATAAAAATAAACATTACATGCATTACATTAATGTGTGTTCCTAACACGCATGAATGTAATGTGTGTTATTAACATTACATTCACATGATATTATACACAATACACATAATATGTTTACTAAAATATCTTATTTACGGAGTAAATCAGTGGTAGATTTTATTGTTTATTCAATGGTCGAATTTCGCCCATAGGTGATCGCTAATATGCTTAGAAGTTATAATAATTAAAAAAAGTATCTTCACACCCATGTCCCCGAAGGGGTCGGCAGAGGTACAACAAGTGCACCCACGATTAGCCGAAGATACTTGGTCCCACAAATGTGATAGGTGGCAAGCCTATCGCCAAACGGGCACTTTCCAATCCCGGGCAACTTTGTGTTTCTCAGAAAACTGAAAAAACACAGAACCCGGGACCTCATGTGGTGAACTCCAACACTGGACCACTAGACTACAGAGGCGATTAATGTTATAATATTGAAAATAAATTGACATCAAAGAGAAACACTACGTTTTAACTTTTAATTGAACTATTGTTAAAATCACACTACAGATAATATTTAACATAGAAGTGTTGGTTATTATGATATTGTGGTATTTATTATTATACTTAACAAAAGCGAAAAAGATCTCAATACTCGAATTAAGAACCTCTTTCTTTTTGTAAAATCGGTAGAAAAAGTAGCGGTCTCCGTAAAAAAAGATCTTCGGAAAGCTTCTAGAATTTTTTTCCCGAAACCTTTATCCTCAACTTTAGCATTGCTCGATATATCGGCAAAATACACAAAGACCACGGTAAGCCGAAACACTTTATTGGTCGCCGCGTGGTTCCGCAGAATAATAATGAAATCCTTTAAATTTCCTATTATTTTCTTGTTCTTATTTGTAAATGGTGGTAAACGTTTTGGTAAATAATTTCCTACTTACGTTCAACTGAAATAAGAAAAACTAGGAGAAGTAAAACTACCACCTCATGTAGGTATTAAATAAAAATAAAATAAATATTCACGGGTCAAATTACACTTACTGATCTAACCCCAAAGTAAGCAAATTGTTTGCTTGTGTTATGGGTGTTATCCAACGATACTAATACATAGAAATACATATATAAATGCTAGAATATATTTAATAAACATCCAAACCCGAAAATACAAACATTTATCCTCATCACACAAATGCTTGTCCCCGTCGGGGATCGAACCCGAGCCCCGTCGATTGCGTAGTCAGGGTCGCTAATTACTCGACCAACTCTGTCATTATAGCACTATGCTTGTTACTGTTGTGTTTCGTATTATGGTCTTTGGACTGGTACTTCGCACGCTACTGGTGAATACGCATCATAAACATAAATATTAAGTATTTTTTAACATAAGGCCGACTAAAATATGAGGCGAATCCTTTTGCCACGTATTTGTCGTTACATTATAATCTTTACAACGTTATATTATAATCTTTCGTTAATATTTTTCCCGTGCAGGTCCCGGGCTCCTTTGAAGAATAGGACAACTACCTGCCAAGCAAGTCGTAAAAGGCGACCGATTGGCTATTCGAGTCACTACCATCGTAACTAGGTTGTAGAGTTCTGCATTGTCTCGCCCGGGTCTAGTACCACCGCCTTACATATTCCTGCCGCAATAGCGACAGTGTTTGTCACTGACGTGTTCCGGTTTGTAGGGTAATGTAGCCGGTAAAATTATGAATGTGGCATTAGACCTTGCCACAGGACAACAACGCATCATTAACACCTTTGGTGTCTATAGGCGATGGTTGACTCTATCCATCAGAAGATCCATCTGCTTGTTCTTGTTTGCTATCTTATGATATAAAAATTCTCTATTTTGTTATATTAAAACAAATCATGTATTTATTAAATAGCCTACCACTTTCACATTTTAAAAACAGTTTTTCTGTTTCACAAGGAAACAGTACCATTTAAAAAATATGCGAATCACGTATTAACCATGTCAGAGTAAAAAAGTAATTTACATTCTGAAGATGCTTTAAAAAATGAAACCGGTCGGTTAATATATTAAAAGTATATATTTAAAAGTGAAATTTAAGTACAAGTTTTTTTTTATATCATAAGATAGCAAACAAGCAGATGGGTCTCCTGCTGGAAAGAGTCAACCATCGCCTATAGACACTAAAGATGTTAATGGTGCGTTGCTATCTTGTGGCGAGGTCTAATGCCACATACATAAGTTTACCGGCTACCTTACACTCCAAACCGGAACACGACAGCGACAGGCACTGACGCTGTTGCGGCAGGAATAGGTAAGGCGGTGGTACCAGACCCGGGCGAGACAATGCAGAACTCTACCACCTAGTAGCCACGATGTTAGTGACTCAATAGCCTATCGATCGCCTTTTACGACCTGCCTGGCAGAACGGCAGTTCGCCTATTCTTCAAAGGAGGCCAGGACCAACACGGCGGCGACACAAGTGCATAGTAATAGTGTCTAATTAGTTTAACTATTTACTAAATAATAACTAAGCGAAAGAATTTCTCACACCCTATCGGTAATATCTGAAAATAGTAATAATAGTGCGGAGATATTTCTGATGGATTGTAAATGTAAAATTTTATACAGAACCGTCGGCATATGGGTCTCCTTCGCCATGACCTTACTTTTTCATCTCCAGTTAGCGAGGCTGGGATTTTTTAGATCGTCGGTAGGATCAAAGAATCTTTAATATGCCGTGCCATTGCGATACGATTGAATGAGCTTCGAGTTCCGAAAATAGTTTAGGAATATAGGTATGAAAAGTTTTTCTAACAGTGATTTGAAGCAACTCGAATGGGGAGTGTCGTCGATTTAACTCAACATTTTCTTTTTTTTTATATCATAAGATAACAAACAAGTAGATGGGTCTCCTGATGGAATGAGTCAACCATCGCCTATAGACACCAAAGATGTTAATGGTGCGTTGCTATCTTGTGGCGAGATCTAATGCCACACGCATAAGTTTAGCGGCTACCTTACCCTCCAAACCGGAACACGACAGCGACAAGCACTGACGCTATTGCGGCAGGAATAGTTAAGGCGGTGGTACCAGACAATGCAGAACTTTACCACCTAGTAGCCACGATGTTAGTGACTCGATAGCCAATCGGTCGCCTCTTACGACCTGCCTGGCAGAACGGCAGTTGGCCTGTTCTTCAAAGGAGCCCGGGAACAACACGGCGAAAAACTTTTTGGTCTTAACCTTTGAGTCTTTCACAGTAGTTTCCTTCATCTAAGCTTTAAGTATATAAACGTTTAATATATCTATGGTCTTAACCTGTCTGCGTAAAGCTGAGTCTTCACCGAACAAAAATTGCCAACTTTTGTGTTGCTGTATTGCTGACAAAAGTTTCTCTAAAAACGACAGGATTTTTTATACCATAATGTAACAAAGATGCGGATAGGTCTCTCAATGGAAAGAGCGTTAACATTTCACTGTACGCACTATTAACATCTTTGCTGTTTATAGGCGATGGTTATCTCTTTCCATCAAGAGAACCATATAGGTACTTTTTTGTTATCTCGTGGTATAAAAACCCTAGGCCACTACACGTCTATCAACTGATGACTCAAACTTATGCAATACCAGACAACGTTGTTTTTATCAGAAAAATTAAAAAAAAACAAATCTTTGTATTGCCCGATCCGAGAATAGAACCCCGGGACCTCATGTGGTCAAGTTGAGTTTTAAGTCAATATATAATAAGTTGATTTAGAACAAGAATTCTACTCGATTTTTTACACAAATATACAGTAGGCTTAAGCTTACGGTGACCTTTAACACCGAATTATTTCGGTAACACTGCAAAGACACTTTACGGTACTTTAAACGGTCGTGCTAATTTACCATTAGTAAGTAACATGCATATGATTTACGGATCTTTAAAAATAGTGATACAAAGCAGCGCTTGAAACCGGTTTAAAAAATACCGATTATTAAAGGTTTTTAGCGGTTTTTATAAAGTTTCGCTTGGAGCGTATCTTTTTTTTATATCATGGCAGTGGTACCTGACCCGGGCGAGACAACGCAGAACTCTACCACCTAGTAGCCACGATGGTAGTGACTCGCATAGCCAATCGGTCGCCTTTTACGACCTGCCTGGCAGAACGGCATTTGATCTATTCTTCAAAAGAGCCCGGAACCAACACAGGGAAAAAAATACCGGTTTTAAAAAAGCGATTATTAAAGGTTTTTAGCGGTTTTTATAAGGTTTCACTTGAAGCATATCTTTTTTTTTATATCATAAGATAGCAAACAAGCAGATGGGTCTCCTGTTGGAAGGAGTCAACCGTCGCCTATAGACACCAAAGATGTTAATTGTGCACTGCTATCTTGTGGCGAGATCTAATGCCACATGCATAAGTTTATCGGCTAGGTACCTTACCCTCCAAACACGAATACGTCAGTGACTAGCACTGACGTTATTGCGGCAGGAATAGGTAAGGCGATGGTACCATACCCGGTCGAGCTCATGCAGAACTCTAACCACTCTAAGACCTATCTGACGTAAGAACGTTTCATAAACTTCAACAAACCGGTTTTAGCACGGATTAAATGAATACTTCTTTCAAGACAATTTCTCAGTTTGTCAATGTAGCTTGCAATTACAAACAGAAATACAGAATTATATTACTTACCAATGAAATAAAATCATTTCAAGAGTAATTTTTAAACATTGTCATCGCATTCGGATCGATAAAAGATAAAACAATACAACATGGTTTATTTCTATTTTTTCACAATAAAACCTACGGATGTATGAAGTTTTTGACAGTAATAGGAGCGTTTGCTCATACGCGCGGCGACACGTTTCCTTCCCAATGGCGTGTCTATTAATGTTCATGTGGTCTGTAGGTTTAAGGTAAAACTGCGGAATGGCACGTCACGCACAGTGTGGAAGAAATCAGAAGCGGTGAACATCTCTTCACGTATTGGTCCCAGGCTTCTTTGCAGAATAGACCAACTGCCGTTCGGCCAGGCAGGTCGTATTGGCTATACGAGTCACAACCATCGTGGCTACTAGGTTGTAGAGTTCTGTATTGTCTTGCCCGGGTCTGGTATCATTAAGTACTTATTCCTGCTGCAATAGCGTCAGTATTTGTCACTGTCGTGTTCCGGTTTGGAGGGTAAGGTAGCCGGTAAGCTTATGCATGTGGCATTAAACCTCGCCACAAGATAGAAACACACCATTAACATCTTTGGTGTCTATAGGCTATGGTTGTCTCTTTCCATCAGGAGAGCTATTCTATTCATTGATTTTAAACCCACATAATTTTGCTACAGAAAAAAACCGGTACTTTTGTGTTTAAGGTAGAGCCAACCCTTAACGAAATGCTCCCTATGTACTTGCGCTGATGTAGGTTTGAAAATGCTCCGATAACAATCCCTGATAGAAAGCCACTAGCGGCATTATATAACTTTCCTTTTTTAAATATCGTCGTAATATTGAAAAAAAAAAACACCGTTGTATAACATTTCGAATTGGCTCAAGGATTTTGTGTCACCGATATGCGAATTTTTGGACAAGTCATTAGTGATTTGCTGTGGTACACTGTTTTATAGAATATTATGTTAATAAAGATATGAAAGCTGATACTCAGGTCAGCTGACGTTTATATGACCTGGTTCCCTTTGAAGAATAGACCTTTTTTATTTTTCTAGGCAGTTCGTAAAAGAGAAGCCGTTGGCTAAGATTTCATGGATTCAAAGTTTTGGAAATCTTTATATATAAATTACGTGTCACGATATTTGTCCTCTATAGATTCTGAACCGATTTCCGATTTAATACGGATTTGAAAATAGGATGAAACTCCTTCCCCCCTCTTAACTACTCCACTAGAATATACAAAATAAGTAATTTATATGGCAAAACAACGTTTGCTGAGTCTGCTAGTATTATAGAAATATTCTCACTATCTCGTTGTTTTAGTCGATAGTTTATTCAAGTAAGATTATAGGGTAATTTCAATCTCATGTCAAGCAAAAACGCCACGCAAGCGGATTTCAATAGCACTTTTTCTACGTGTTGGTCCAGACTCCCTTTGAAAAACGTTCTACATATCTGCAGTATCGCTCGACAGTTCTTAAGAGGCAAACGTTGGGCTATACAGGTCACTATCATCGTGTCTAATAGAATATGGTTAAGTTTTGCATTATTTCGCCCGGGGCTGATACCACCGCCTTACCTTTTCCTGTCGCAATAGCGACAGTGCTTCTCATTGTCATGTTCCGTTTTATAGAGTAAGATAGCCGGTTGACTTTTGCACGTGACAAATCAAAGGAAATAAGCAGATGACTGTGCTGATGGGAAGAGAAACCGTCGCCTATAGAGACCAAAAAAAGCTAATGGTAAATTCCTATCCGCGTGGCGGGATAACGCGTATAGCAATCTACCATTCGCTTTTTTGGTCTCTATAGACGATGGTTTCTCTTTACATCAACACAGTCATCTGCTTGTTTGCTTTCTAATAATATAAAAAATATGAAAACACTCCCACGCTTAGCATCATGCATAAGTTTACCGGCTACCTTACCCTCCAAACCTGAATAACGCAAATAAAGTGACTTGTATAAGCTAACCTAAAATTATATTTGATAGTCAAAGTTGAAAAATGAAATTGAAAATGAAAATTCAATGTGAAAGTCTGTCTGTCTATCTGTTCCGCTTTTACGGCTAAACCACTGCACCAATTTTAACGAAGTTCAAAAACGAAGTAGTTGATAGCCCGACGTCAAAAGTGGGTTACATTTTTTTCAAAATAAACCTTAAGGGCTAGAGTTGGCGATACATTTTGTATAAAATATTATATTGATAAAATGTTGCTCTACTTAATGGCTAAGCTGCGTAAACGGCTAATTTTAAAATGCAAAAATATAAACTACCACATCCATTAAAATATTATAGAATATATTTAAATTTATATACTTTTTTACATCGCGTGCTTTGTGACAGACAGACAGACAGGCTAATTTATAACATGCGCCTATCGCGCGATCTAAACATGCTAACATTATCCAGTGTAAGTCGACCTCACACGAATCTGGATTTGGCAAAAAAATGCGGCTCTAGCGGCTCTAAGTATACTGGATATTCGAACACCGATAGTTATAATGCAAATTCAAACGATATCTATGTACAGTTAACATTATTAATATGTAAATCATTTGCGATCAAAGAATATATATTATAAAAAATGTAAATTGCTTAAGTATTTGATTTATGGACTGGACTACTTTTGAGAAGAACCTATCTTCCAACGGTTAAAACTAGTACGTGGGAAGCAGGGATACTTAAATATGTATACTGTAGTATAAATACACATAACATAACATACGAGTACAATCTGGGGTTCTTCAAGAGAAGAGTGAACAGGTACCTTCTAGGGAAGCGCGTTCCATCTTAGGCCTCATCTTAGCTTACCATCAGGCGAGATCGAGGTCAAGCGCTTACCTATCGATACTAAAATAATTAAAAAAAAAATAAGATATAAAAGTAAAAGTAGCGTATGCAGGCTTGTTATAGATTATTCTTAAAAAACAATGATGCTAATTTTATTTTGGGTCGTGTATACAAATATTAAGTTAGTGCTATATTTTTTCCGAGAAAATGAAATTAAAGAGACGTTATATATGTAAATTAATGAGCATATTGTTATGTGCGTGAGTTTGTGGTTTAAGATATTTATTGTTTCATAAAGAATATACAATATTCACTTATACGAAAAAGATAATAAAATATAAAATTACGACTTACAGTTTTTGTGTTGGTATTTGAGTCGAGGTTGAGTTTAGTTGCAATATTGCAACAATATGTGCATAGAATGGGTATTTATTAGTTGGTAGAGTTCTGCATTGTCTCACCCGGATCTGGTATCACGGCCTTATCTATACCTGCCACTGCATTCCTGTATTCCTGCGTCAATGCTTGTCACTGTCGTGTTCTGGTTTCGAGGGTAAAGTTAACTTATGCATGCGGCATTAAAACCAATAACATATTTGGTGTCATAGGTGAAGGTTGTCGTTGTCATTGACACCACATGCCTATCCTATGATAGGCCCTTTATATTCACAGGTTCCTGGGCTGCAGTCCAAAAAGACAATTAGTAGATCCGCGCCTTTTTAATGCATTAGTAGCTCGAATGCCCTTTCGAACTCTGTCTGGTTAATTAGAAAAATTGATGACATTAAGACATCGTTATATATGTATAAAAATGTTCCCGAAAATTATATATCTCGAATACTTACCAAATTAATATTGGAACCAACGAGAAACATACTCTTCCAAAACAGAAATAACTTTTTAAATCAGTAAACTACCAAGTTTATGGGTAACAAATATGAAAAATACAACCGAACTGATAAGTTCCACCTTTTAGAGAACTCGGCTGAAAAAATTTTTTTGACGTTATTACACCGTCTTGCATCGTTTGTCTTGCAAGTATATATAAAGTAATTGTATTGTATGTATAAAGTAACTGGACCAGATTAACTAGATTTTTTTTTCTGAAATCACAGTAAATTTTTGTAGCAGACTGTATTTGCTATATAATTATATGCAGGGAAGGGTTCAGTGCCGCGTCGGGTGTTTATCGATAGTTATCTGACTCACCGCCAACAGTAGTTTGAAATTCGTTTCCTACTTGCAGTGGTAATTTTTAAAAGCTATCTACAAAACTGAAATTGCGGTATTCTTTTAGCGAATAAATCGATACGAAAGCATGACACTCACGCTTTGACAAAATTAAAATTTCTTTGGTCGAAGCGCTCACAATAATGTAATTTTAGGAATAGGTAGATTATGTAACATACGTTTTCTATTTTTTCAAATATGATCTTATTATATATAGAAATATAAAGAATACAAATATAAAGAAATTAGGTAAAAGGCGGATTTCCTTGCTGATACGAACCTTCGACCAAAATAAAATTTATTTTACTTTTTGAAGAGTAAATTAAACGCATTACTGCTAGGAATCTCGTAAAAGTAAGAGAAAGCTCATTTTTATTCCGCCATTTGTATCTTAATTAATATCATGCTCAATCGGAAAGATAAAAAAATAAATGTAATATGTATCTACGTTATAGGAAAATTTTGTCTTAAAATCAATATTGTTTGAAATATATATATTGAAAAATCCTCTAATAAATGTAAAACTTCGTAGAATTTAATTAAAAGTACACTTTATAACATTAATATAAGAGAAAGTGAAAGAATTGATACGTAGGTCACAATATAAGTTTTGAGTACTTAACTTAAAAAAACAACATGTTATATCCAAAATATTATGTTTATCGCATTTCAAAATAATCTCCTTAACATTTTAAATATTTTTTCATGCGATCGAACCATTTTTTAAAACAGGAGGACCACAGATTTTAAGGCATGTTTTCTACGAGATGATTTAACGCTATCACTGCCTCTTCGGAGTTGGTAAAAGTAAAACCTCTCATCAAATCTTTGATTTTGGGGAAAATACAGAAATCACAGGGTGCTAGGTCGGGACTATGTGCAGGATGAGTTACGAGATGTACTTTATCAGAAGCTAAAAATGACTTTGTTTTATTGGCTGTGTGTGAAAAAGCGTTATCATGGTGTAGGAGAATGCGGCTTTTGGGTCGTCTTTCGCAAAATTTTTCTAACATCCTGAGTAAACAAATGATAGAATACCACTCGGCATTAACACGCTTTTGATTTTTAAGTGGAATTGTACAGATGGGACCCGTAGCTGAGAAAAAAAACGCGATCATTTTTTTACCAACGTTTCGCGCCTGTCTCACTTTTGTTGGTCTGTTCTCATTTTCAAAGAGCCATTCACAAGATTGCGGTTTTTTTCGGGTTCAAAACAATAAATCCACGTTTCGTCTCTTGTGACAATGTCATAAACAGCATTAGATTTTCTGTGGTCGTACTTTAGTAGCATCTGTGAGCACCATTCCACGCGAGCCCGCTTCTGCTCCGCTGTCAATTCATGAGGGATCCAACGACAACAAAGTTTCCGAACTTTCAATTCTTCGTGTATTTTTTTTAAATTTGGCTCACACCAATCCCCAGTAGTCCTCGAACTGTCTCATAGGTAATCCGGGAGTTTTCTTCAATTAACTGCTTAAAAGTAACCACATTATTTTCGTAGACGGCAGTTGAAGGTCGCCCTTCACGAAATTCGTCATGTAAAGAAACTCGACCTCGCTTAAATTCAGCAAACCATCGCCTCACGGTGCTCAAACAAAGTGCTTCTCTCCCAGAAGCATTTTGAAGACGAGCGACACAGTCTTACGGAGAAAGAGAACTTTTAAAATCATAAAAAATCATCGCTTTAAAATCTTTTCAACTAATTCCATTTTCGTTGCGTAGGTAGAATTTTGATGTGTGATAAAAGAATAATTGACAAATCATTTCTTATATGTATAGATAGATGGCGCCGGGGTAATATCAAGACCTGTTAGCCATATAATGAATTTGTTATTTTTTGAAAGTTAATATATATATATATATATATATATATATATATATATATATATATATATATATATATATATATATATATATATATATATATATATATATATATAATTGGAATCTCGGAATCAGCTTCAACGATTTTCATGAAAGTCACAAATTAGGGGTTTTTCGGGTCAAGGAATCGATTTATCAAGGTTCCAGGTCCAAAAAAACTCGGTTCCCAAGATATGGGTATGTGAAAAACCGAGCAAAGCTCGGTCAACCAGATATTATTGTTAAAAAAAGGAGACATTATATGAACAATTATAGACCTATTACTTTAATTGCGGTAATTTCAAAAATCTTTGAAAAAATAATATAATATGAGAAACTCTACTATAATTATTTACTCGATTTTGACCTACTAAAAATAATCAATATGGATTCCTAAATCCATATCGATTATTTTTATATAATATTTTTATAAAAGTAGGTCTATTACATTAGCATGTTTGGACTTAGTAAAAAGCATAACTGAATGTCAGTCATAAAATTTTGTCTCACACAATATTTTATTACCAAAACATGAAAAATGGCATAAGAGGAAAGTCATTCGATTGTTGAGTTATTTAGAGAACAGGAAACAATGTGTTGCGATATCTTAAATATGCAGAAACCGTAAAAAAGTATATACTTCCTTCAAACTACCTTGTTAGCTACTGTTGAGTACTACAAGGCAGTGTTTTAGGACCTTTGCTATTGTTAATTTATATTAATGATGTTCCGGATACTATAAAACATGATTGCCCTTTATTTGCTTATTCAACGTTAAAATAAAATACACTTGGTAAATGAAACAACTGAGAGCTTATTCCAAGTTTCACACTAATAAAAAAATAATAAATTAAAAGTTAATGTAACTAAAACTAGATAAGTTAAATTTCAGACATATCACAGTAACATTAATAAGAACACAAATATATTTTTAAATAATATATAATAGATTTGCCTATGTCTTAAGAAGACCAAGAGAAGTAGGAAACGCAAAAGCCACCCTATTAGCATACCTTGAATATGTTTCATATAATTTACAAAATGGAATTCCTATTTGGGGATACACTGTTGAATTGGTACGAATTTTTGGAGTCCAAAATAAATGTATTCGAGCAATTTGTGGTCTTAATCAGTAATATTCCTGTAAACTACATTTCAAGTCTCTTAAGGTACTCCAAATTTCCCCAAAGTATCATCACGCCCGGTTCCCTTGCGAGGTAGGCAGAATAAACGGAACATCTATCGACTTTTCAGTTCGCTGCGGTGGGATATACGAGGCTGATAATAATAATAATAAATATATGTATTACGTGTTGTAATGTCGTAGCTGTAATATAAAAAAAAATTAACTGGCTGTAGCGTGCAGCCCGCTGCATTATAAAAGTTTATGGCGAATCCCGCGGGATCACCAAATTTTTCCGGCATAAAAAGTAGCCTATGTGCTATTCCAGATCAGCATCAGATGGTGGTGTTCAAAATTTCATTCAAACCCGTTCAGTGGTTTTTGCGTGATTGAGTATCAAACATTCATCCATCCAAACATCAAAATTCAAAAAAAAAATAATTCAAAATGTCTTTATTTCATAGGTAAAATTTTTACACTTAAAATATGTCAGTAATTAATAGTTTATGCTTAACAGAAAAAGTTATTACAAAATACTTTAAAATATACTTAATTGGACACATCATCCCAAAAATACATTAATATACAATTAATATCCAAACTTTCGCATTTATAATATTAATAAATAGATTAACAAAAAAGTGCCACTTTCACTCATTTTTACGAACTGCCTGATAAGCAAACAGATTTCATTTTCTTCAAACATTTAATCCAATATTTAACTAAGAAATCAAATCGTTGTATCTGGCGTGTTTGTCTGGATCCTGATAATACACGCATTTCTCTCTGCTTATTTCGTAACGGATTAGGCGTAAAAATATGTATGTAATAAAGAATTCAATAATTATGAAATACTTTTAGTTTGCTGCTAAAAATACTAACAATCTCCTTTCAATACTGCTAGGTAGTACTCACTAGGTATCCCCAGTATAAAGAATGAAAGATTGTGGGAAGTATTTTATTTAATTCCGAGTATTCTATGACAATCGGTATCATATTTCAGTTAAAACTTAAAACGCATTCTTGGTGGTCTCAGGCCAAAGGCCTTACAATATAAAACCTCTTTGCTTTAGGCACTTCGATCAGGTTTCTTTTGCCACACACCGCGCTTAAGTTTTTTCCCGCGCGAATGACAGCTGACAGATGCGACATGGTGAATGCAAAGGCGTAGGTATAAAAACAATAACGGGAAGAGCCCGACGATATGCAAAAATTTAACGAAAATAAAATACAGAAATAAAAGGGAATAAATAAAATAATAAAAAAATATAAATTCTGTCTTTTTGTTTTCCGCTCCTCGGATGGGCTCTCGATGTAAAAAAAAGCGCCCGCTTCTAGACAGCCCGTCACTCGCGCTCGGGAAAATGGCGCACCTGAAAATTCTTCTTATATTTTATGTATTTAAATAGCTAGCCGTCTTGTTTTGAAACAGAGAAGCCGTTATTCCCGATTGTCGTCGTGACTAACGGCTTCTCAGCAATGTAGCCGTGAGATTACCTTTAGTGGGTAGTAGTGGCGACTACCATTAAATTCACCAGGTAGCAAACTTAGATTGAGTTGAAAACTTTAGACTAAAGAACTAAATCACTATTGACATTCAGTTCACTTTACCTATTTAGAAATGGATCTGGCGTGATGAAATACATATTTGTTAGAAGTTCGAGCTAAAACTAGATCGTTATACATTTTGGAACCCTTGACCCCTCCTCCCATAACAAAGCTATAACTACGCCCATGGTGATTATATTGTTGTTAAGTACTTTATTTGAAAAACGGCTACATTGATCAGACTGCCGAATTTTTAATTAAAAGAATTTGTATTAGATCGTGAAAGATTATCAGAAATTTTCAACTTTTCTAACAATTTCAAAAAATTTAGATAGAACGAAATTTGGAAAGTCTTTCACGTCTGCTAGTATAGTCATAATTTAAAATAAATATTATAGTATAGTTCTAAGTTTACGTTCTTCCATACTTATATTTCGAGTCCCTTTTTCAAAGATCTCATCTGCCTTGCCACTAAATAGTTTGTAAGAAACGAACGAAGGATAAATGTGTCATCATCAACGAAAAGTAGAGTTGGTAGAGTTCTGTAACAAATACCTCGGTTCCAATATAAGCATCATGCATTATTTTGCTGCCATTTGTTATTTTCATTTATTAAATAAGGGTATCCGGTAAACTTGGGTATGTGACCTTAGGTCCTTATTGTGCAGCTTATATTACAAGTTAATAATTTTCTTGCCTATATATTTTGATTTTGGGTGTCATTTTCTGACATAAAATATTTTTCGGTCATTACATACGGAAATTTAGCAGTTTACCTTTCAAGATGAAACTAAGTCATTGCAAGAACTAATGTTATAGCAGCAAGAATGGAACTGAGTACTATACCTATGTTACAAATTGTAGACATCCCCACGAATTGTATAGTGAAGTGAAGAATTATCGTAATTATCACACGTTCAAGCAGTATGCGTTTCTTAATAGCTATATACTGCCCAACTAAGCGCAAAAGCGGTAACTCAAAGAAAGCGAGTTTTGAGATAATTGAAGTTATGTAAAAATAGTTATATATATACTTTATGTATAGTTTTTTTTATTTGTTAAATATTATTTATATATTATATAGGGTGTATTTGTTATCACATTAGTTAAATTATCAAAAATGTATAATAATGTACTTTATTCATGAGATACGGTTACACCGCTTAGTAAACTATAGAATTAAAATTGAGATACCGCTTTTTCGTTAGCTCTTCTCAAACATGTGTGTATACAAAAAGGAGTGTATTTTCTATCGAATAAAATATGTATTATTTGAAAAAAAAAACAATTAAAGTATATATATAACGTTTTTTTATTATTAAAATTTGAAATTACATAAAAAAATATTTAAAAACAAACGGTTTTTGGAAGGAATTTTAGTAGTCAAAAGTAGGGAGTTCTCTCCAAAAGGACATTCTATTTTGTGGTATTATATTTTGAAAAGATTTCAAAATATTTTCTTTTTTGTTTCTTGAAATTCCTTCCGAAGCAGTTTTCTTTTTTGGTGGAGGCAAGACATGACTTTTTAAAATTTTTTTTCCTATAATGCTAGCAGTAATTGCATTTTGATCGAATCCTGTTTTGTAGGTGATATCAAAACTGCCTCTTTTAACTTCAACTTCAACCATTTCGCTGACATATGGACGCGGTTTAATTCGAGACAGTGCATATTGTGTGGTATAATCATCCCAGTCATAAAAGTCTTGCATGTTCATCTCTTTAAGTTTTACATTTTTTCCTGCAGTGCTAACTGCCTGAGAAAAATCTGCGAAATCATAAATTTTGTTTTTCATGCGTTTTATGGACAGCTCTACCCTATGATGGAAACTATCAGCTGACATAAAGGTGTGGCCGGATTCAAAATATTTGATGACAATCTTGTCGGCGTTGATATCCTTAGAATTTATAATATAAATTAAGAAAGAAAAAAACGTCCAGTTTTTGTTCTGGGAGGAACAATTATCAACCCATAGTATGATATTTTTTTTATCCCGATGAAAAATAAAAAATTGATAGTATGCACTTATAATTTCGGCTTTGGAACGTCCAAACAACCCTTCATACCATAGTACAGGAAAAACACTCAAATCTTTTCGGCCTTGACCAGTTGGCACGAAACTTTCGTTGTAAACCACTATCCTATGAGTAAAAATAGCAGTTTTGAACATGTCTATCCTGGGCAGCATGATAACTTTTTGTAAATCAGCAGAATATACAACAGTATCAGTTTCATTTAGCTCACTGTCTAATTTATACTGCTCTCTGGACATGTATGCCCGTTTGTTATGACTTTTCCACTTCGTGCAACCTAGACAGTCTTCTTTAAGGTTTTCTTTGGTATGTGTATCATCGTGTAAACGGAACTCTTCACAGTCCTCACACTCTTCGTGGCCAAGCTTTACAAAAGAAATATTTAATTCTGCGACTACTTCTCGATATTTATCGTAAGATACTTTGCAAGACGGATTTTTTTCTAAAAAGTCTTTATGCATCGCACTGATTGTCAAATCACTGGGTAAGTATAAGCGATTGGGAGCGTGTTCACGCCTGTAATGAGATATACTCGGCTCAAAGCTCATTATATGTTCCTTAATAGGAGTAGATTCAATTTTATTGTGAGGAGTAGCTCCCAGTCTTTTGTCTACTGGTGGTGCAACCGTGTCGTTAGAATTGGCCAAAGCCGTATGTAAAGGTTTGTCATTAGATGATTTGTAGCCCAAAGTTGTCAAAAAGAAGGTTTTACATACTCCATACTTTGTACCGAGCACGTCCTTAAGTGAATAACTGTAGCTTACTTTTTTTCTGTACTCCTCTGATTCAAATCTTGTTACTGTTCTTTGTTTCACAGATTTAGCTGAGGTGTGATGCAGCATATAAGCCTTCCTCTCTTTGTCATTCAAACTCCAGAAGCTCTCATTTATAATTTTTCGCTGCTCTTCCGATATATTTTGGATACACTGCTTTTTGCATGAAGCAGGACAGGGTGGTTTAACGTTATGTTTCTCTCTAATCTCACTTTTTTTCACTTCATTTCTGACTTTGAGAGGTTGGTCGTGTTTTTTTCTTTTCCTAATTGTACCGGCCTTAGTATAAGTTGTAAGATTATGTGTATTTCCATCAGCTATCTCGTTTTGTGTCAGATTCTCGGTGTCCCTAAGATTATCATTTGGTGTCACTTCGTGTCCTTGAGATGAATTCTCAACAGATTTTTCGTATTGAACACTTATCACATTTGAATTATTCCTAAGAGATTCAGAAGTGCAAATAGTATTATCGGAATCGTAAACATTGTGTATGTTGTGTGTATTAAAACAAAAGCCTGGCGATGATATGTCACTTAAATCATTATGTTCAATAATTGGCACAGTTGTCAATGTGATCAACGAGTTAGGGGATTTGTTGTTATTCCCGATTTCTGTGTTTTGATCATCCTGATGCATAGCGAAATAATCAACGTTTGATGTACACGGACCCGATAAAAAATGTGAATCTTCAAAGTCGAAACCATTTGAGGAAGGAAGAATCGGAGCTAGTAATTGATCAGCACTGTTGAATCTTGAAAATGCGGGATCATCATCTGAATCACTAGTAGGAAAAAAGTCGGGATCGATCGTTTTAATATTACGTTGTAATTGTTTGGATTCCTTAAACTTTTCCCTCAACGCCTTATTTTTTTGTGCTAAAAGCATCATCATTTTCGTATTTCTTTGCGACATGGTTTATCTGTAACAATATTTAATAAGTATAACTGAATTATTTTATTCATCAAAAACGTTTAGTTATCTTTAACAAACATAATACAAATTATATATTTGGGAAATAAATTAAAATATTGCACTTACGTAATGTAAAGTGCAAATCAACTTATTATCATCGGAACAACAATAACCGTATGGCTGGGAAAATATGATTAAAAATAATGTACTTTATGTTCTGGTAGATCAAGGTCAATTTTGCTAAGTACGAATGCGTACGAGGGCGCGCACGCCAACCGCAAGAAAGTTTAACACAAAATTTCTAATTTTGCAATGATTATGGTTACAAAATGCTAAAATAATATTTAATAGGACTTACCTGAATGTCAATGTATGAAGTTACCCCATTAAGCACCTTAATTTACAGTTTTTTTCTTAATTTTGCACAAATATCATGACCTCTTCACAACAAAAACAAACAAGTTATGACACGAATTTGCGAACGAATTTGCCAAGGGCAGGGATAAATCACTGTAAAATGTATTAGAAATTCGATCTTATCCAGTAAAACCATAAGGGCTAATTTAATTTTGCTATTGCAACCGTATCTCACTAATTCAAAACAATTTGCGTATTATGCAAGCATTAAAATACTAAGCATTATAGCGGTAACTCATTACTGATTTTACTCATCCTACTTACCGCTTATCGGCTAAGCAAAAGTTGTGTATTTATTTAAGAATTTTAGCGATATTTAAATTTGCGGCTGGTTGCCTACGTAATATTAATATACCTCTAACACCCTTAGTGATATATGGTAAAACTGAGATAGAAAAATCTTTCTTAAGGTTTTTTCATACGTTTTGAACAAGATAGTGCTAAATGGCTTAGTCCAGTAGATGCGTATTTTTTAAAGCTATCCGATGGCATAAAAATCAATTTTACGATTTTTTTTGAGATACCGCTTTTGCGCTTAGCAGGGCAGTATAATAGTTTAATACTCTATACCAAGTATCGTATAGTTTCACACTGAGTTTTTTTTTATATAGGTACCTTTTATATGTGACAATAAAAAAAGGGCGCTCATAATCTGTGGTGTGGTCTGTGTTTTTACATCATATAATAAAAAAACGCTGATGATTGTTATAATAGAAAAGAAAGTAATACCCGTCGCTTATAAACATCAATAAAGTCGACAATGTATTCCCAACGGAGTGAAAAGGATGCCTAAAAATTAACAAGAATGTATATTTTTCTCACAAAATTGAAAATTAGGGATTTTTATCAACGTGACAGCATATATTCCCCACATTGGTCCAGTCCTCTTTGCAAAATAGCCCATTTGCCATTCTACCAAGCAGTTTATAGAAAGGGAAAGATTGGCTGTGCGTGTAATTACCACCGTAAAATTCCGGAGCGTCTCGCCTGTGTTCGGTACCACCGCTTTACCTATTCCTGCCGCAAAACCGTAATTGATTGTCACTGTTGTGCTTTAGTTCGAAGTTTGCATTCCATCCCTGATACACGGATAACAAAGCACCTTGAAAATCTTTGTAGGTAGTTTGTAAGCGATGTTAGTCTTTTTCCATGATTTCCATATGCTTGATTGTTATCTTATAACAAATACATATTGGCACTTCAAATAATTTAAGATTTATTAGATAGAAAGCAATAAGATAGAATTAGATAGAAAGCCATACATCATCATGCCAAACACCGCATTATCATCAGACGATGAAAAAAAATATGCTAATGTTGCGACAATCTACACGTAGAGCGTAATATTTCAAAGTGGGCAAAAGTACATTCGCGCTATAACTACGTAGGCGCGCACAGCGACCGGGACGACGCGGGCTTAAGGCACAAGTTTGTCGCTCGAAAGGATGCTATGCTATAATATACTCGTAATAAAAATAATTAAAAAAAATAACCGACTTTAAATATCAATGAACTAACTATATCATATCTCAAAAACCACCGAACTGATTTTGATGAAACTTAGACTGTCCTCTAAATCGGAATAAACTACTTAATTACTTACTCCGCTGGCTCAGTGATCTTGGACTCTGAAACGAGAGTCTATCATCTCTCTCTGTCTTGCGCTATTTCTTGCAAGTTGACGACTTAAGGTTCACGTAGCTCCAACATCCACCCGATCTCTTCAGCGATATCTGAGTCGTCTGACCGGTCTTCGACCACTTGCTCTACGCAAAAATCGGAATATACCGCAATGAAATTTAATAAAGAAATATTTAAAAAATAAAATAAAAAATATATCTTGATATAGCTTTATTTCCCGAGAAATTCGTGGACGAACATACAAATATGCAAAATTTTCGAAATTCAGTACACGTGCTTAGACACCTAAATATAATATTATTCATTAAATACTCAAATATTATCCAATTACAATAATATCACACACATACTCGTACATGTCAAACTGGAATCCTCTATTTTTTTCCGGTTGAAATTACAATGAATTTTAAATAAGCTGCCCCGTTTCTATGGGATATCGGGAAAGCAAAAACATTAGAAGTCATTTTTTTAAGTTACTGTTTGAATAAAAACCGAAGGCATTTAATTTGCTGTCCAAATTTGTTCATCACTTTATCAATAAACGTTTTGACATTACATTTATCTGCATAATATACATGTATATCTATATTATATCCTATACTTTAACCACTCGACTCTCGTGGAGGCAAATATTAGACATTATGTATGACAATTGCGTGTACTGTCACTCTGAAGGCAAAATTTTACACCGCTCGATTTTTTGAATTTTTTAAATTAAACTTTAATTTTCTAATTATAAAGTCTAATGTTGTATGAAAACGTCATTGACGTTTATTCTATGATAAAATATCTGTCATGTCAAATTCGTAAACTGACATCTGCTATTATCGTTTATTATACTTCAGCCACTTTTGTTCGTTCGACCGGACCGCGTGTGTGTTATCGATTTTTTAGTGGTATAAAATTGAATTTTTTGTTGTTTTACGGTGCATTTCTATCATGTAAGTATTGTTTTTATTAGAAAGGCCGTTTAGTTATTCTATTTGGACAATTCGTTGTAAGAAATATATCGTGATAGCCAAAAATAAAGTCATTTAGAAATTCATTATTTTTCACGTGATTTTTGTAATATTTGTTTGTAAATATAAAAACTACTTTGTCGATTACTTTATTTTGATCCTTAATAGACAGAAAATATATCAATTGATACATAGTATTTTACAGAATGAGAAAATATGGCTTAGTTGTAGAAATAAAAAGATTTTTTTTCCAACGAGTCGACCGAGTCACCATTCCCGCCAAAAGGCGAGTGATGAGACCTGGCGTTTTAATTCGCTCTTGCGTGTCAAAGTTTCGAGAGGTTAAACGAGCAATTCTTTTTCTTCGATACGGTTCTAACGATTTTGACGATTTTTACATACGACATATCATAAAATAGCACACAAGCAAATGGACCTCCTGATGGAAAGACACAACCATCAACTATAGACACCAAAGATGTTAATGGTGAGTTGCTATCTTCATAGTGGGATGAAAATACTACGTGCATGAGTCTTCCCTCTACCTTAACCTCCTGATTGGAACATGACAATGACAAGGATTAACGTTATTGTGGCAGGAATAGGTAAGGAGTTGGTACCACATACCCAGGAGAGACGTTGCGTAACTCTACCACCTAGTAGCCACGATGTTAGTGACAGGTAGAGCTAATCGGTTGCCTCTTATGACTTGACTAGAAGAACGGCAGTTAAACTGTTTTTTAAAGGGGACCGGGACCAAAACTGGGAACCTTATTTGTGGAAGAAAACTAATAGAACCCCGAAAATTTACGATTTAACTAAGTTTTTGAGCGAGTCTTACAGTACAGGCTAAGGCTCCGGTTACACTTTGTGCGAGTGTTTAATGTAGGTGATTAGTATTAAGAAAAAACATGTGTAGACAGCCGTTGATTGGTGCGAGTGATTAGTAATCAGCATCTGTTCACTTTTACTACGCTGTTAACTAATCACTCGTATTAATCAACGGCTTTCTATACGTGTTTTTTGTTCAATACTAAGCACTAATCAAAGTGTAACCGGAGCCTTACAGACAGTTAGATGTCACTTAGAAGTCAGATGTTACGCACACGGCTTTGTTATCCCGCATAGATGTTACGCACACGGCTTTGTTATCCCCATACGAATATCAATACAATATTTACATCTTTTGTGTCTATAGGCGTTCTATCTAATGATATACATAAAAACTTAAAAAACACACTAGCATCGTGACTACAAGCAACTAACTTGGTGGTAGGGTTCTGCATCGTCCCGCTCAGGTAATGGTATCATCACCTTACCTATTCCTGCCGCAATGACGTCGATGTTTGACGCTGTTGTGTTACGTTTTCGAGAGTAAGGTAGCTGGTAAACTTCTTAACTTAAAAAAAACGAAGCATTTGGCATACTGTTGATATCACACAAATAACAACGCACGATTAACATCTGGTGGTTGTCTTTTTCTACCAGAAGATCCATCAGCTTGTTTTTTCTCTTATAATATAAGAAAAATATATCTGTGGTGTCTACAGACGGTGGTTATTTCTGTCTATCAGGAGAAACATAAGTTGTATGCTCTCTTATGACATAAAAAACACAATTCACCAGTTTATCGGCAGGTGAGATAGGTGATGACACTCATTGTCGCATGTTACTTATTTGATAACGAATTTTGTTTATTTTTTGCATTAACTGGAACCGTAATCTTTACGGGATAATCAAAAAAACGCAGGCACCTTTACACACGACCCCTAAATTCTGATGTAATACTGAGATTTAAATTATTTAAGGAAAACAAAAAACCCTCCTAATACGGGGATAGTGCCTCTCATTATCTGATTCAAAAGCTAACCACTACACCATGAGGTAGTTTTTATATAAAAATATTTTCAAAGTATTCTATACAACCGTTACTTTATATAGAGGAGTGCAGCCGACCGTCGCGTAAGACAAGGATGGAGAATAAGACGAAGGGTTGCTCTGAGACCCAGAAAGTACCGAGTTTATCGACAACATTCCCCTCACAGCGAAATACCATTCACTATAGACGCGCGCGTCCATAAAGTACCGCATTTAAAATACGAGCCAGAGAGATAAGGAATATATTTGAGTGCGTCATGTTTTTAAATAACCAATGCGTATTTTTTATATGTTTTTATATACAAAAATCAAGCATTTTTTGTTGAATATATATACATATAGATTACACCATAAAGTTGTGTATTTTTTGAGTAAATTGCATCGAAACTTTACACCAGAGGTAGAAATATTCCCGACCTCAAATTCGATACTTTATGGGAACTTCGTAACAATAGCAGAGAGGGGAGTGAGGCGTGCACATGAAGTACGGAATACCGTTGTTCGTGAAGTCTGAGATAATAAATAGTGTACTTTATGTACGCGTTGCCTAGAGAGGATATGCCAAGATAACAGTAACTTTCGTACGGCCCTGTATAGTACTGTTATATAGATATAAATATAACGTTTTTTTAGAGTTTTGGGACCTAGAGCAGTGGTCTAGCGATTGAACTGTTCAATTCTTGATTATAGGGTATCGGGTTTGAATCTCGCATTTCCAAAATATTCTTAGATTTTGTTTAGGTTCTTAAATAAACGGATAAAATGACTGATAAGTGACTCTGACTGACTCTTAATTGTAGAGTTTCCGGTTCGAAACCCGAGCTAGACCAAAACAAAAACTATTCTTGGAAGCTTTTTTAACTTATTTGTGAAAGAAAAATTATCATCACGGTGGTTGTCTTGCGGGAGAGCGAGAGGCAGAGTAAATTATATGTTCACAATTACGGGAGCCAGAGTGAGTCAATAGACGCTCTATTTCACTAAAATTTAGATTAAGCAAAAGGTTTTAATTAATTTTGTTACTCTCAGTTCTAGTAGTTAAAATGTTTTGCTCTTAATCGTAGAGTATCCGGTTCAAAACCGGATTTGGCTTATAATCTTAGGATATCCGGACATAAAAAATTTGTGGGGCTTTATTTATATTGTTACATTCGAGAGATAATATTAAAAATTAATAAAATATTTTTTGTATTGCGTCACGTCAATAAACCCTTCGGTTCACAACGATTCACCAGTTTGACATTAAATGCTAGACAGTTACAACAGTAACTTTTATACGGCCTTGTATAGTATTGTTATGTAGGAATAAATATAATCGTAGCGGAGCTCAAGATACTAAATGGGTCTACTCGATACTCGAGCATCGTAAGGACCTGACGGACTTTGTAGATTAAATTATAGTAAAAATAAAAGATTATATAATGTTTTTCATTTCAATGGTGGAGAAAAATCCTACAGATAAAAAATTAAAAGAAAAATCTGTGACATGGAAACACTAAATCGCGTCAGATTAAGATACGGTGGGTTAATTGACAGCTAAAACTTAGAAAATCTGTCGATTCAAGTTTTTTTTATGTCATAAGATAGCAAACAAGCAAATGGGTCACCTGATGAAAAGAGTCAACCATCGCCTATAGACACCAACGATGTTAATGGTGCGTTGCTATCTTGTGACGAGGTCTAATGCCACATGCATAAGTTTACCGACTACCTTACCCTCCAAACTGGAACACGACAGCGACAAGCACTTCTGGCTATTGCGGCAGGAATAGGTATGGCGGTGGTACCAGACTTAGGCGAGACAATGCAGAACTCTACCACCTAGTAGCCACGATGGTAGTGACTCGCGTAGCCAATTGATCGCCTTTTACGACCTACCTGGCAGAACGGCAGTTGGTCTATTCTTTAAAGGAGCCCGGGACCAACACGGGGAAAGGTAGTGTAGTGTAAAGGAGTGGGAGGGTCACAAATTGCAAAGAAAACGTTGTTTTGATATTTTCGAGCGCGTCTGAATTTTCTTTTATTAGATAGGAAATGATGTCAGAATAACGAAAACATATAATCTGACAATTTCCACAAGTGAAGTTATAGGAATTTACTTATTTTTCTGCTCTAGTTACCGGCCTCTATATGAAGGACTTATATTTGGTGGAGAGCATCAACAGTATGCCAGGTACCCCCCTATGTTAATCTGACGCGCTCCAGTAAATGCAAAAATCCCCCTTGGGCTCTCCTACTATAACATTGTTTTAGAATTTTGGCACCTAGAGAAGTGGTGTTAGTAGACATTACATTACACCTACACCACATTTTTCTTTTAATTTATTTGGTCTAGCGATAAAATTGTTAATCATAGGGTAGGATGCGATTCAAATCTGGGTTGAGTTTTATACTGAAACTAAAATATTTGAGCCTTTTTTAATATCTTCACGCTCGTATCACCGAGGAGGTAGGCTTATTACAACCAGTGCACCTTTGATTAGCCAAACATACATAGACCCAAAATGTGATAGTCTTTTTTATAGCAGTGAATGTAGTTAATTGCAAGCCTATCGCCAACCCGGCATTTACCGTTGTTTTTATCAGAAAACTGATTTTTTTTTTTAATTTCTTGACCTGGGAATCCAAGCCAGGACCTCATACGGTCAACACCGACACCGGACCACTAGAAAACAGAAGTAAGAGGTTTCTTTTTACATTAATGATAATTCCGTTCTGCCAGGCAATTCGTAAGAGGCGAATAATTAGCTATGCGAGTCCTTACCACCATGGCTACTAGTTGGTAGAGTTCTGTTTTTTCTCGCCTGGGTCTGGTAGCATGGGCGTATATATTCCTGCTGCAATTGCGTCTAGGCGATCTAATAAGATAGATTATGCATGTGGATTGTGGCATTATATCCAGCCACAAGTTTTTTTTATATCATATCGACGAGCGTATGTATACCTACTATTACAAGTGCAATGACACTACAGGAGAGCGGACTAAACGTTATATAGCTTGTAATTTTGACATAAATCAATAGAAGTTTTCCCGTGTTGGTTCTGGGCTCCTTTGAAGAATAGACCAACTATCGTTCTGTCAGGCATGTCGTAAAAGGCGATCGATTGGCTATGCAAGTCACTAACATCGTGGCTACAAGGTGGTAGAGTTCTGCATTCTTTCGCCCGGGTCTGGTACCACCGCCCTACCTATTCCTGCCGCAATAGCGTCAGCGCTTATCACTGTTGTGTTCCGGTTTGGAGGATAAGATAGCCGGTAAACTTATGCATATGGCATAAGATCTCGCCACAAAATAGCAACGCACCATTAACACCTTTTGTGTCTATAGGCGATGTTTGACTTTTTTCATCAGGAGACCCATCTGCTTGTTTGCTATCTTATGAAAAATACTAAAAACATTTTAACAACACAAAAAATCTATGCTCATCATACAAATGTTTGTCTTTGTCGGGAATCAAACTCGAGTCTCGTCGATTGTGTAGTCAGTGTCTAACATCTCATATTATTAATTATATCAAAAAATATTAGAGGCATCACTTAAAAGATTGAAAAAATAGTGGATTTAAAATGCCCCTTTTTTATGTGTCTGCCGTGTAAGCCTGGAATCTGGATATAGTTAAAATAATTTCAGTAATAGCCAGGGACAGACGTAGCCCCGGGCTGCTAAAATCCCGGATAAACTGAACCGATAATCTAGTTAATGATTTTGCTTTAGAAGCTTGGGTAATACGGAATTGTGTTTTGTTATTATACAACAAAAAACAGATGGCTTTTTTGATATCAAGTAAAGTAATGGTGTGTTATTTTCATGGGCGTATACAATGGCGTAAAGGAGTTAGTGGACCGGCCCCCCTTAGCGAAAAAATATATATGCGCGGACTTATAATAAATACATTACATTAGGAATTATAAAATAAATAATATTAGAAATGCGAAAGTTTGGATGTATGGATGGATGTTTGGATGGATGTTTGTTACTCAATCACGCAAAAACTACCGAATGGATTTGAATGAAATTTGGCACACAGGTAGATGGTGACTTGGAATAGCACATAGGTTACTTTTTATCCCGGAAAAATTAAGTGGTCCTGCAGGATTTGCCAATAACTTTTATAAAGCAACGGGCTGCACGCTGCAGTTAGTTATAAAATAAATGTCACTCAATCCTCTTTGTTTATCCCGTAAGGGATTTGGCGTGAAAATATGTATTCATGTATGTATGTATATGTATCAATCGTATCCAATATGGGATATCTGTGTTTATAAATTAAATTAAATGATTTATTGCGCCATTTAGAAGTTCTGGGTATAACTTTTTTTATAGCATTAGATAGCAAACAAGCAGATGGCTCTCTTGATGGAAAGAGAAAACATAACTTATAGGCACCAAAGATGTTAATGGTGTGTTGTTATCTGTGTGACATGATGGCAATGCTACATGCGTAAGTCTACCGCCTACCCTACCTTCCAAACCGGAACGCAACAATGACAAGCATTGATGCTGTTGCAGCAGGAATGGGTAAGGCGGTGGTTCCAAATACCTGGACGAGACGTTGTAGAACTTTAAACCACGGTACTGATTCGTATAGCCAATTATATGCCTGTTGCAATTTATCTGGCAAAACGGCAGTTGGTCTTTTCTTCAAAAGAGCCCGGAACACAGGGAAAATATGTTTGTACATTTTGGAAACCTTGGCCCCTTCCCATAACAAAGCTACGGTCATGGTAGTCATCCATACTATTATGTATGTTATACCGTGTATGTAAGGTTCTTCCAAAATAGGTTGATCATATTTCAACACAACTCCGTACGTCCGACCAAAGGTCTATCCGAAAAAGAACGTTATTCAGGAGACTAAAACTTTTAATTTGTTAATATATTTCGTTAATATATATCGTGATATATATCATGATATATATCCGCTGGTTAAGACCCTCATAATTCAGAAGAGCACAGTAAGCTGTCGCTTGCGGTCTTCGCAAGAAAAGAGCTATGTTCGTTATCAGGTCGAAAATGAGCAGCACTGGATTTATCTATTTTATAACAAACTAGCTGTTGCCAGCGACTTCGTCCGCGCGGACTTCGTTCACTCCGCACAGCCCCTCCCCCGTAGGTGATAGCGTGATAATATGTAGCCTATATGTTGACCCGACCTATTAGTAACATTCATGCAAAATTTGAAGTAAATCCATGCAGTACTTTTTGAGTTTACCCCGGACATACATACAGACAAACAGACAAACAGACGAACAGACAAACAGACAAACATTCTAAAAACTATATTTTTGGCTTCGATACCGATTGTAGATCACGCCCCAAGTATTCTTTTAAAAAAATATTCAATGTACAGTTTTGACTTTTCTACGATTTTATTATATGTATAGATACTTCGATTTCCGATGAATTGTAGTGAATATTGTATTGACCAGCTAAACTTCCGTAAATTTTGGTAAACTCGAACGTCTATTGGCATTGTTTCATTTTAACCACTCTACAAGGGAATCAATGATGATATGGTATATGACCAGCTGAAGAATCAATTATGAATCAAGAAACGCGTGTGAACGTTTCTTGATACATACACCTACATTCAAACTTACATACATACATACACATACATACATAAATACATATAATTATGTTAGAATGACTTTTCTTTTAGAAGCTTGTTAGAAATAGTATATGTAGGTATATTTTGATATTTGTCACAGTCACAACAAAAATCCAATTGTCATCGTCGTCGTTTCATCGTCATATTTGTGCATAGTATCAAATACAAATCATTAACGCGCATGCGTCTTTTAAGCCGCGTTCACTATAACTCGATAATAGTAGTTTCTGTTCGGAATGTACAATTTGGGCGGGTACAAATTTAACAGAATTGCATAATTAGAGGTTCAGGCGAAGCTGCCTCGTGTTTTATTAGTTGTTTTTAAATTTCTATACAATTATCAGGATTTTGTTAGGGTAGATATAATAAAGGTACATACAATATTTTTATGGTTTTAAAGTATACAGTGTCTAAGAGATGGACTACCGAAATTCAAAACCCTGGCTTTGAACCGTGATAGATGAAAATCGTTGGAAATGAAAATTATTTGTTGTAATATTCGTCTACAGTGCGTTGTTTAAAAATATATTTTAAAATTTAAAGTTTTTTAAATTTAAGGAAATACATAATAGGGTTTTTTTATAGAAAAAAGGGGCAAACGAGCAGGAGGCTCACCTGATGGTAAGTGATTACCGCCCCCCATGGACAGCCACATCACCAGAGGTCTTGCAGCTGCGCTGCAGGCTTTTTAAGAAGGAGTATGCTCTTTTCTTGAAGGTGTCTAAGTCGTATCCGTTCGGAAACACCCCCGCCGGTAATTGATTCCACAGAGGAGTAGTGCGGGGTAAGAAGTGCCTAGAGAAACGCACGGTTGTGGATTTCCAGACATCGAGGTGATGAGGATGAAACTTTGAGTTTTGCCGTGATGTCCGATGATGAAATTCAACAGCAGGGATCAATCCAAACAGTTTGTCTGAACACTCTCCATGATAAATGCGATAAAAGATGCTAAGCGAACTTACATCTCTGCGTAAAGCCAAGGAGTCAAGCCGATTGGAGACTGCTTGGTCGTCAACGATTCGAACCGCTCTACGCTGAATGCGATAAAGTGGAAGAAGCTGATACTGCGGAGCTCCCGCCCAGAGATGAGAACAGTACTCCATGTGAGGGCGAATTTGCGCTTTGTAAAGTTGCAAGCGATGAGCCGGCAGGAAGTACTGTCTCGCTCTACTGAGCACACCGAGCTTTTTTGACGCCAGTTTAGCCTTTTCTTCCAAATGATCACAGAACTGAACGTTGTTCGATATGTCAACGCCAAGAATTCCAATATTGGCTGAGGTTGTCAGGAGAGTGTTCTCAAAGCGAGGTTTATTATGTATGTAACATTATTTATATATTTTTATGTTTTTTTTTATATTATAAAATAGTAAACAAGCAGATGGGTCTCCTGATGGAAAGAGTCAACCATCGCCTATAGACACCAAAGGTATTAATGGAGCGTTGCTATCTTGTGGCGAGGTCTAATGCCACTTGCATAAGTATTGTTGACTAACACCCATAACACAAGCAAATAATTTGTTTACTTTGCGGTTAGATGAATTTATGTAATTTTCAACTGTATCAACCCCGTACACAACAAAATGTATAAACCCCAAGCGAGACATTACAGGACTCTACAACCTACCCCGCATTGGATCGGGCTTCTTTTAAAGAGCAGACCATCTGCCAAACTGCCAGGCCGTTTGTAAAACGCGAACGATTTGCTATATAGGTACGTGTCTCTACCATCGTGACCACTAGGTGGTACCACCGCCTCACCTATTCCTTCCGCAATGGCGTCATTGCTTGTCTTTTTCGTGTTCCAGTTTGGAGGTTAAGGTAGTCGGTAAACTTATGCATATGGCATCATCCCGTCGCTCAAATATCAACACACTTAACATCTTTGGTGTCTATTTGCAATATTTTCTCTAACTGTTATTTTTTTATATCATAAGATAGCAAACAAGGAGATGGGTCTCCTGATGGAAAGAGTCAACCATCGTCTATAGACACTAAACGTGTTAATGGTGCGTTACTATCTTGTGGCGAGGTATAACGCCACATACATAAGTTTACCAGCTACCTTACCCTCCAAACCGGAACACGACAGTGACAAGCACTGACGCTATTGCGGCAGGAATAGGTGAGGCGATGCTACCGACCCGGGCGAGACAATTCAGAACTCTACCACCACTGCCACGATGTTAGTGACTTGCATAACCAATCGGTCGCCTTTTACGACCTGCCTGGCAGAACGGCAGTTGGTCTATTCTTCAAAGGAGCCCGGGACCAACACGGGGAAACCATTTATTTATAATAGCCATCTGCTTGTTTGCTATCTAATGATATATACAGTGTGTAAAAAATCCTATCCGATCGTTAAATGTATTATTTTGGTAGCTTAATACAGTATATATACATGTAATAATGACTCACACACAAACATAAATACACACACGCAATAGGCATGTATACTAATCAAATTACACAGTGACTAAATAATGATCACAACCATCACTTCGCTTAAAAGGATGCACCGGACAATGTAATATTACTTATGTAATCAGTGTAAAATAAGTTAAGAAAATAAATATTTTGTATTTGTAATTATTTTATGGATATTAAATATTAAAGAGTCTGTCTCTCTTTAATATTTAATATCCATAAAATAATTACAAATATTACACTTTTTATAGAAATTATCAAAGAAGCAATTTTACTTCACATTTATTCTTGTTTGTCCTGTTAAAATTTGTTTTAGTTAGTTTTTAATCTCAGATGTATACCATGCATGCTGTTTATAACTAGTGATTTTTTCAACATCCTGTATGGCTGGTTTTGATGGAAGAAATCTCTTAAAGAGACATCAAGAACGCCATTGTACATATATTTTCTTTTTAAATAAGCATTGTTTTGTATATCCGTGTGTACAAAAGAATAAATAAATAAATATTTTATTCAAATTATTTGCTTTCAAAATATTTGCCTAATTTAAGGAGAAGTTTTTGAAGTTTAGTACTAAATAAATATTTACAGGACAAATTACACTTACTGATCTAACCTCAAAGTAAGCAAATTATTTGCTTGTGTTATGGGTGTTAGTCGACGATACTAATACATAGAAATACATATATAAATACTAGAATATATTTAATAAAGACCCAAACCCGGAAATACAAACATTTATGCTTATCACACAAATGCTTGTCCCCGTCGGGGTCGAACCCGAGACCCGTCGATTGCGTAGTCAGGGTCGCTAACCACTCGACCAACGGTACGGTCAAAAAGTACTAAAATGAGACACTAAAAATACGATATATTTTATTTTAATAAAAATAATTTTTTTATATTATTTTTCATAATATTATTGACCTACTATATACCTATTTTGGATCGGACAGGGTTTTTTACATACTGTATAAAAACCATAGAAAATTTTTTGCTAACCTTATATAAATACATTCATCTATTATCACTCTCAGCACAGGTTCATAATCTCCCCAACCCCCAGTCCAGACACCATTAAAATTGAGGGTGCGTTATGCTATCACGTAAAATAATGTTTTAGCAAAAGCCGTAGTTTCGGTTTAAACAGCTGTTTCTGCCGGATATGACGCCGGATACAGGTGGGTATAACATCCGCTTGCTTGTCACTAAAGGACTTTATGCTCAAATTCTTTCTGTTGTAGACTTTCTCTTAAAAGGGTTAAGTTAAAATGAAATATAGAAATCTACAGCGTCCGTCTGTTTTGTTCAATTTTCATAATAAATATTATTTTTTAGACTCACTAGCATTAATTTAAAAAAAGAGTATCAGGTCCGGTTACCTTAAGGGGTAGGTAAAGAAAATCGAACGTCCATAGACTTTTTAGTTCAACATAATTCACCGGTTTGTTAGTTGGCGAGATGAGTGGCGATGCCCATCGCTGTTTTTTACCGACTCGATAACAATTATCGACTATTTCTGTGGATAATTGAGAGATTAACGAGCTCATCCGAGACATGAGAGTGGTGACATAACACTCGCCAGACTCCGAGCTACTATTGAGATTTTGGGTTTTCGAGAAAAACCTCGAAAAAACCTCATTAACACTTGTGACCGACCCGCCGATCGAACCCGAGACCGGGATCTGAATAGGCTATCCCCAAGACCATGAGGTAGTAAATCAAGACCACGAAGCATACACTTTACGATTTTGAAAATATTTATCTTTCTATCTGTTGTATGTTCCGTTAGTACTCGAATATAACAACGACCGTTCTTGATGAAAATTAGTAGAATCATATAGGGAATGACTTCTTAACATCCTATAGCCCCTAAGTAAGGTAGAGGGCGTCTACAGTACTCCGTCATCGCGTTTTGTCTTAGCCTCGTTTCGGGCCATGCCAGTTTGATCGTCTTCAATCCCGCTGCCACTGAACGCCTCCAGGTGTGCTTGGGACGACCACGCTTCCTCTTGCCTTGTGGAGTTATTTCAAAGCTTGTCTAGAAAGTTGGTTTGGAGCTCTTCTGAGGTTGTGACCGATTAGGATGCTTGATCTTGTGACCGATCGAAGTTTCATGACAGAAATCACAAGTCAATAAGGAATACAAAGTAAAGTATCTTCACGCCCGTATCCCCGAAGGGGTAGGCAGAGGTACAACAAGTGCACCCACGATTAGCCGAAGATACTTAGTCCCACAATTGTGATAGGTGGCAAGCCTATCGCCAATCGGGCACTTTCCAAATACAAAAAGGAATACAAATTATATGGAAATTCTAATAAAAAATGATTAGGAAAATGTTCTGTAATCATCATTGCGTTAACCTACACACAACAATACTATCTATGTTTGTTATCACTAGTTTCCTGTCAGAGGCCAGTGGTCGAAACATAGGGTGTTGGCACAAAGAGATTTATTTATCCCTGAAAATTTCAACAGCTTCTTATTCTGCACCCGGAATCGAACTCAAGGCCTGGTAATGTCACCTGACTGAATGAAATTAACATCGTTAGTGTCTATAGTCGATGGTTTTCTCTTTCCATTAGGTGAACCATCTGCTTGTTTGCTATCTTATGTAATAAAAAAATACTCTGTCAATATTTTCTTATCATAATGTGTTCAGGACAAAGACGGCTTTGCCAAGAGCTAGTCTAAACTTTAAATCTGTATGTAATCATAAATATGAATCTTTCGATGTTACTTTTACCAGTAGGGAACCTGTTGAATAGAAGAAATAAATGTGATTCTTTTAATATCGCAAGTAACCTAGTCTTTAGAAATATGTTATGTGGCGCCATCTTGCGTCGAGTAGATTAAGCTATGAAACCGTGAATATTACTATTACTATTGCGCAATAGATGTCATTTGTAGCTTTTAATAGGGACGAAGTACACGACCGACGGTACGGGATATTATTATAGTGTCGTTTTTTCTGATAAAAATAATTATAAAGAATAATTATAAATCAAAATATTATAAATAGAAAGAGAGCTATCTATATTTTTTAGTTATTTTTAGTTTGCTATGCTTTAGGAGCCGTTCAAGTATAATGTGAGCAGATATTAGACAACTATTTACTCCCCCTCCTCTTTGTCACCAAAAGTAAACAAATCTCTTACCCTTCGAACATGCTTACGTTAATATTTGTAAATATATTTTTCTATCAGTTATTCTAAGCAGTAAAAAAAGGAACAGGGTTACAATAAAGGAATTTAAATATATTTTATTATTTATAGTTTCGATATATAAATTCGAATTGCAAACGAAAACTTCATGTTTTCAAGTTTTTTCAAGAGCAATATCGTAATAATGTTACATTTTTTGCAAGATTGAGTCTTATTTAGTACTCTACAGAACAATAATTAATTTTTGACAACGGTTTTTTAAAACGAAGACAATTCCTGCATAGTGTTTTACGAAAATAGGTGTCAGAGCTATCTTTCAGGACCAATACAACCATTGTAATGTGACATAATATTTTCATTTATGCATATTTCCAACAGGATATATGATCCTTAAGTGCAACATAGAGCCAAAATGACCAAAATATTGTTGTAAGATACAAAATCAGTTCACTTTAATATTTTTTTTACCAGTAAATATTTCAATAGAAACCTAAAATATTTATTATATGTGAATTAAGGTAATGTTCAATATACTGATTTTTTTCAGTCCGTTTATTTAGAAGAATTATTTTAAAAACGCGCGCGTAATCGTTTGCCAATTTTGAACCTGCGGTAAATCGAATAATCAAGACTTAATCTTACAAAACCTGTAATATTCTTCGAATAATCTGCCCACATTATTACGATAATGCTCAGGAAAAAACTTAAAAACATGAAGTTTTCGTTTCGAATCGAATACGCGCCCTTAGTCCTAGTAAGTCTTTAATGACATCATGTACATTTTGGGAAATCCCTGAAGATGCGTTTCACTCTCGAGCAAAATCAACAAAATAAATGTAGTGTAATATTATTTTTAATAATATTTTAAGCATAAGCAAAATCGACAAAATTTTGCCGCGTGTTGGTCCGGGCTTCTTTGAAGTATAGACCATCTGCCGTTCTGCCAGATAGTTCGAAAGAAGTGAACGATTGGCACTACAGGTTCACCGTCTATAAACACTTCTACAAGTACAGTAATACCCCGGACTTACGCGATAGGTGGGACCGAGCGCTATCCGCGTAAGTCGAATTCGCGTAAGTCGGGGTACAATTTTGCATATACCTATAAAGTCATACAAAGTATGTTTAATTGGGACCGGAGACTATAATTTAGGAAATATAAAACAATAATTTAGGAAATAAATTTTAATTTAATTCTAGATAATATGACAAACTATATTAATAAAATGTATAAACACAATCTGAAGTTATTTTGATGTAGAAGGTTAAATCGCGAAGAAAATTAAATCGCGTAACTCCGAATTCGCGTAAGTCGAGGTAGCGTAAGTCGGAATATTACTGTATATGTTATAAGTTGATCGACTATTACTCAAAAACTTGTAAAACATTTCAAACTGTGATATATATCCTTTTAACTTCATTATATTTACTACTACCTATCGTGAATTTTTTTCACCCCCAGAACCGACCATTTAGATATCAGAGTGCTAAGTGTGAGTTTTTCTTTTCGCATTCGATCGTGAGCGCGTTTCGAGTTTACTAGGAATTTGTATGTGATTTGTATAGCGCCACCTAGTGGTAAACTGGTTTCTCACGTTCACCACTAGGTGGCGCTGTACAAATCACATACAAATTCCTAGTAAACTCCAAACGCGCTCACGATCGAATGCGAAAAGAAAAACTCACACTATGCACGCAGACGGGGGGACGGACAACGAAACTTGACTCTAACAAAGATTAGCACTTTAAAGCTTAATATTTCACAAACGAATCCCTAATCAGAAAACCTATCCTATGATACCCCACTTTATAGTAAGGGAGCCCAAGATGATAAATGGGTGGGCTCAAGCGTTATAGGGACTAAATTATAGGAAAAATAAAGAGTTATATAATGTTTTTCATTTCAATGTTGGGGAAAAAATCTACAGATAAAAAAATGTTTAAAAAAAATCGTTGACATGGAAACACTGAAGCGCGTTAAATTAGGATATGGTGGGTTAATTGCCAGCTAAAATGTATAAAATCTGACGATTCACGTGTAGTGCAAGGGAGTGGGAGTGTCACAAATTTGCAAAGAAAATGTTGACATTCTCGAGCGCGTCTGAATTTTTTTTTATTATGGAGCAAATGATGTAAGAATTACGAAAAAAGTATAATCTGACAATTTCAATAAGCCGAAGTTATATTAATTTTGTTTTTTTTTGCTGCCTTATTTACCCCTCTCTATAGAAAGGGCTTATATTTGGTGGAGTCTTAATAGTACCAATTACCATCGCCTATAATGTTAGTCGCCTATAACGAGGTACCCCCTCTAATGTTAATCTGACGCGCTCAAATAAACACCAAAATCTCCTCTTGGGCTCCCCTACTATAAGGGTTACACGATAAAAATATTAACATCCCCAATTTACATATAGAAGTACCCTAAATATATTTTTTAAGATTTTGTGTTACTGTTTTGTTGCCGTGACCAATATGGAGGTATATTCACACCAAATTGTATCTTCCAGTACTAAGGGTATCTGAGCTAGACTTCGGAAGGACATAATCATCACATCAGCCCATGTCATCAAATATAAGCAAAGCAAAGACTAACCCCCCCCCCCCCCCCCCCTCCTCATTAGTTTTTTTTTTATATCATAAGATAGCAAACAAGCAGATGGGTCTCCTGATGGAAAGAGTCAACCATCGCCTATAGACACCAAAGATGTTAATGGTTCGTTGCTACCTTGTGGCGAGGTCTACACATGCTTACGTTTACTGGCTTTCCTACCCTCCAATCCGGAACACGCTCTTATGAAGACATTGTATTAAAATGACTTTGGAACTCTTAGTCTTGCGACCCCTACTGTGGGACTGTGCCTCAAGCACGAACTCCTTGCGAAAAAGTATTCGTATCGTCATCGAGAAACAAACGTATGAAAAATGATCAGCGCCCCTATCGTACGTAAATGGAACTAAATTTCGAAGCACAAGCAAATTATTAAACTTTCGTATCGCAAACGTATCGAGAAATACGTGAAACGTAACAAAATTGCGAGCACGAACGGTGTTTTGAAGTATCATATCGCAAATTTCGAAGGCTGGGTATCGAGAGGTGACGAATCTTTTTTCACTTACAATTTGCCAGCGAAAAAAGTTTATAGTTGTTTAAAATTATTTATTACGCTCGTTTATTTTAAAATTAAGTAGTTTTAGTTACTGCCGGATATTAATACAATCAATGGAAAGCTAAAAAATGCAAAGACCACCTATATTTCAACATAATTCTCTATTATGTACTCATTGGAAGTTTACTTCAAGATGAAAAAAATAATAGACGAGATTCGATGTAAGCAATTTTTCTCACATTTTTATTTGTGGTAATTTTTCACTGTTTACATTTATATTACAATACTAGCTATTGCCAGCGACTTCGTCCGCGCGGACTTCGTTTACTCCACACTGCTCCTCCCCCGTAGGTGATAGCGTGATAATATGTAGCCTATATGTTGACCCAACCTGTTAGTAATATTCATGCAAAATTTGAAGTAAATCCATACAGTACTTTTTGAGTTTACCCCGGACATACATACAGACAAACAGACAAAAATTCTAAAAACTATATTTTTGGCTTCGGTATCGATTGTAGATAACGCCCCAAGTATTCTTTAAAAAAAATATTCAATGTACAGTTTTGATTTTCCTACGATTTTATTATATGTATAGATTGTTTTTCAGAGAAGTTAGATGCAGGGCTAAACAGAGAAAAATATTTGATCCCATGGATTTAAATGATACCGAATTTAAAAATAAATATCGCCTCAACAAAGAGGCTTTTACATTTCTCTGTGACCAATTCCGCCGAAAAACTTCATTAAGACTGAGTTCCAGGGTAACTCTAGAGCTTAATTCCTTAAAGGAAACTTATTTCTGGAAAAAAGGATCCAATTTTCACTTCACAACACGAAACAAAAAACTGCACATAATAAATAAGTAACATAAAACTTCCAGGACGTACTTTTCCGTGAACTTCACCACAGTTGTTGCATAAAGCTAGTCTAGTTTTCATTTTATAATATTTTATTTATATTTAATGCGAGGAAACAATTTAAATGTAATGTTTTCGAGAGCCTGTACGTAAACAAACTTGACCTTGTCTTTGTTTGGCATCGTATGACGTATACCTACGTCAAGTAACAAGCCGTCGTCTCGTTCAAAAACCGTAGAACAACGTAAGATCGTTGTTAGAATGGTTTCGTCAAAATAAATTTGATTTTTCTTAGAGTAGAGAATGCATTTCTTTATTTTTGTGTATTTTATTAATTATGCTTGAGTTAGGTATGATTTTAGTTATCGATAAATATATTTCTATATGGAATACAATGAAACCGGTAATATACGATTAAGTTTTTTAAGGAAACAAGCACCTCCCTACTTACGTTAGAATGACGTCACTAACGTAATCGTATCGAGGTCTCGAGAGTCGATAGAAGGTGCTTCATGCCTTCTACTATCGTCATACTCCGTTAACGTATCGAGTCCTCGATACGTTAACGATACGAAAACGCTTAAAGTTCGTGCTTGAGGCTCTGGTATTTCTGGGCGAGAAACGAGTTCAAACAGAGATTAAATTGTTGAACTGAGAGTCGACTCCAAGGTGACTCTTGTCAGACCGAACTCCAGCTTAGATCAGTGCCTCAAGCACGAACTCCTTGCGAAAAAGTATTCGTATCGTCATCGAGAAATAAACGTATAAAAAATGATCAGCGCCCCTATCGTACGTAAATGGAACTAAATTTCGAAGCACAAGCAAATTATTAAACTTTCGTATCGCAAACGTATCGAGAAATACGTGAAACGTAACAAAATTGCGAGCACCGTATCGCAAATTTCGAAGGCTGGGTATCGAGAGGTGACGAATCTTTTTTCACTTACAATTTGCCGGTGAAAAAAGTTTCGAGTTGTTTAAAATTATTTATTACGCTCGTTTTTTTAAAAATTAAGTAGTTTTAGTTACTTCCGGATATTAATACAATCAACGGAAAGCTAAAAAATGCAAATACCACCTATATTTCAACGTAATTCTCTATTATATTCTCATTGGAAGTTTACTTCAAGATGAAGAAAATAATAGACGAGATTCGATGTAAGCAATTTTTATTCTCACATTTTTATTTGTGGTAATTTTTCACTGTTTACATTTATATTACAATACTGGCTGTTGCCAGTGACTTCGTCCGCGCGGACTTCGTTTACTCCACACTGCTCCTCCCCCGTAGGTGATAGCGTGATAATATGTAGCCTATATGTTGACCCAACCTGTTAGTAATATTCATGCAAAATTTGAAGTAAATCCATACAGTACTTTTTGAGTTTACCCCGGACATACATACAGACAAACAGACAAAAATTCTAAAAACTATATTTTTGGCTTCGATATCGATTGTAGATAACGCCCCAAGTATTCTTTAAAAAAATATTCAATGTACAGTTTTGACTTTCCTACGATTTTATTATATGTATAGATTATTTTTCAGAGAAGTTAGATGTAGGACTACACAGAGAAAAATATTTGATCCTATGGATTTAAATGATACCGAATTTAAAAATAAATATCGCCTTAACAAAGAGGCTCTTACATTTCTCTGTGAGCAACTCCGCCGAAAAACTTCATTAAGACTGAGTTCCAGGATAACTCTAGAGCTTATTTCCTTAGAGGAATCTTGTTTCTGGAAGAAAGGATCCAATCTTCACTTCACATCACGAAACAAAGAACTGCACGTAATATATAAGTTACATAAAACTTCCAGGACGTACTTTTCCATGAACTTCACCATAGTTATGTACTGCATAAAGCTAGTCTAGTTTTCATTTTATATTTTATTTATATTTAATGCGAGGAAACAATTTATATGTAATGTTTTCGAGAGCCCGTACGATTATAAACAAACTTGACCTTGTCTTTGTTTGGTATCATATACCTATAACCTATGTGATACCAAGCGGTCGTCTCGTTCAAAAACCGTAGAACAACGTAAGATCGTTGTTAGAATGGTTTCGTCAAAATAAATTTGATTTTTCTTAGAGTAGAGAATGCATTTCTTTATTTTTGTGTATTTTATTAATTATGCTTGAGTTAGGTATGATTTTAGTTATCAATAAATATATTTCTGTATGGAATATAATGAAACCGATAATATACGATTAAGTTTTTGAACGAAACTAGTAACTTCCTGCTTACGTTAGGATGACGTCACTAGCGTAATCGTATCGAGGTCTCGAGAGTCGATAGAAGGTGCTTCGTGCTTCCTACTATCGTCATACTCCGTTAACGTATTGAGTCCTCGATGTACGTTAACGATACGAAAACGCTTAAATTTCGTGCTTGAGGCTCAGTACTTGGACGATGGTTGTAAAAGTAATTAGTGTAATCGTGGTTTTAACTACGGGATGTGTAAACATTGACTATACCTTCAGTATCGAGTACTTTTCTTTTTGATACCGATATTTTTCTAATCGATACCTTGCATTTATAACGTTTTTACTCAATGAGTATTTTTTGAGGGGTATCATATCGATTTTCAAATTTAAGAACGTTGTGTCCACAGCACTCTGCCGCCCATTCGCCGTACCGCATCCAGCTACAGAACAGTTATCCTACCTAAATCCCCCACAACCTCCTCGCCTCAAGATAGCAATGTATTATTAACATCTTTGGTGTCTATAGGCGATGGTTGTCTCTTTCCATCAATAGGCCTATCTGCTTGTTTGCTAACTTATGATAGCTATAAAAAACCTTTGATCCAGTCAGTTCTCTCGATGCCGTCGGTTATTCGGGAGATATTTTGTACGGGGTACGTTTAGTAGTCTGTGTGCGTTATTCGATACAGTTTATTAGGGACACACCATCGACCACACATCCCATAGACGCCTAATGTTCGATTTTCCGTATTGAATACATTCTGGCAACTAGCTGAGCTGAGCTGCAACATCGTGATTGGCTTACTCAAGGCCACAGTGATGTACAGTCTGATTCTGTCTGAGTCTGAGTCACAATCTGATTGGTCGACACTGATTGGTTATTGGTGCATGGATATTTACATCGGAACTATAAGTCAGATGTGTTGACAGAACCATTCGCCTGTTATTAGGGGTCTATGGGTTGTGTGGTCGGTGGGACACACATATTGGTGGAAAAACTAAAAAAAGTACCCCGTGGAAAGTTCCCCATCTGCGAATGCCATTAGTCTTAGCGATAGCTCTCTTGTCAGACCTAGAGGCATCCTTCTTAAAATGCTAGTTTTCTCATCGCGAGATACTAATGCAATGGCTTGATAACACTTACCTGTTTTTGGTACCAATCAATTTTTATGTACGCCGTTCACAAACAAAAAAGTTGAGCCATTTTAAAGATTATAACACGATTTAATAAATTACGATTTTAATACCGAACCTTTGTATTCTGTACCGCAGACAATCAAAAATGAAAGTAGCAAATTCGTATCAATTTGAATTTCCCCAATTTTTAGCAAATACCCCAAAATATAACAATATCTTTCCTAGAGATAATTGTGTTATTTCATACTTTGTAAATTATTTGAAGTAAAACATATTACGAAATTTAAGAATAAAAGGATGCAAAAAATGCAGGAAAATAATTCTGCTTTGATTTTACACGTTCACTAGATATAATCAATGATTACAATCGGTGATAACCATTAATATAAAAAACCCAAGGTACACAATCAGTGTGTCAAAAACGTCCTCCAAAAATGAGTGCATAATTTTAAATTATGCACTCATTTCAAATAGAATCGCGTCGGTCGCAACACTGTCAATTTTATTTCTTTTCATACATTGCTTTGTAAAAACAACTATAAGTCGTGCACGCAAGGTTGAATATGCAAAGACATATGTTTTTGCCATATCTATAACTACTTAAATGAAATTAGGGACACTTTTGAGTGTCAGTTTTGTTCGGGACTGTGCATTTTGGGTTTTTTTATATCAATGGTGATAACAATAAAATTAATTATAATTGCTAAATCTAAATACATGTGAGAGTGCCTCTTTATATGGATCTATGAAATCTCTTCATAGGGATATTGGATATACTTACATGTATGGATCTATTAAAAAGATCAACTACGACGTTGTTGCCGTTTTCTTTCTCATAAAACCATCCTTCTGAACCAGTGATAACTTTGTTATTCGAAGATCTTTAAATACTCATTGAAGTATACATTCATAAATTTTAAAAAACAGTGTCACTTTTTTGTTTACAAAATAAATAAAAAACGTTTTGAATTTTGAAAACCAATAACTTATACATTTCTAGGACCACACACTAATGCACAGTCTACAAGCTTGCCGAAGCTTGGTAAACGACCACATGCTCCAAACCTATACAAACGCTTTGATGCAATTTAGACGCTTGCATTTGCGTTAGTGTGTTCCGGACAGGCAAGCATGGTGGACGTTGAAGTTATATCATTATTGCGTTTAGCTTGACATAATTTTTTCAAATTATAAACAAAAATAAAGGAACCGAAAAGTTTGCTAGAGAAGATGGTGGATGTTAAAAATCTACACAAACCGTAACAGACACTAAACACGCTCTAACGTGTAAATAGTCGCAGGCGTTTGTCGCAATTTTTTTATCTGTGTTGAAAAACTAACACCCGATCCGACCCGGATCAGTGACAACCTTTCCGAGTACACGCAAACCAACCAAAACCAATATGGCTTATGTTGGTTCGGGCTCCCTTTGAAGAATAGACCATCTGCCATTTTGCATGGCAGGTGATAAAAATCAACTGATTGGCTATGCGTTTTACTACCATCGTGACTACTAGGTGGTAGAGTTTTGCAACGTCGTGTTAGGATTATGGTACTCCGGCATTACCTTTTACTGCCGCAATATCGTGCTCTCAGTTTCGGTGTCAATTATTATTGTTGTATTCCGGTTTACAGGATAAGGTGGTGGACCCATGCTTGTGGCATTGCCATCCCACCACACCCATTGCAACGCATCATAAACATCTTAGTTGTCTATAGGCAATGGCTTCTCTTTCCATCACGAGAGCCATGTACTTGTTTGCTATCTAAAGATATAAAAAAAATATCCCTTAAAAGTGTAATTGAGTAATACGTCATCTTAATGTTCTTCTAATTGCTTTTATGAGTGCGTTCACAGAAATACAACAAATGCGTTTCCAGGTACTTGGCCATTTACACTATTCTGGATATTTTTTTACAAATGTTGGATACTTATAACGAATTACTCCGTATTGCTTCAGGTCCGTTGTGGAAAATATACCTGTCTTTCTGTCCATTAGGTCATAAAAGACGAATGATTTGCCAATCACAAAGAATATAATACGCTCTACGAGAGGTCAATCATGTCACTAACATTATGACAAATAAATGGTAAAATTCTGCAATGTTTCTTTTGGGTTTGGTACTACTGTCTTGCATATAATCATTAACATCTTTACATTAGAAGAACCATCTACTTGTTTGCTATCCTATGAATTAAAATAAATATTAGCATCAGTCAAAATTGTCATTATCGCGTTCCAGTTTGAAAGGTAAAGTAGCCAGTAAACATACGCATGTAATATTTCGACCCGTAACACAGATGGCAGCACATCATTAAGATATTTGGTGTCTATATATAGGTTGTCTATTTCCATTAGGAGAGCCAGTCGTTTTGTTGCCATCTTATTAAATAAAAAACATGCTTAATTTATCTTACTTACCTCATGTATCTATAACGAAACCGGTATTCATAAGCCAATGAGGCGAAATTGAAGCGTTGACAGAAATAAATATTCCACATATATCTGTATTATATGAAGATATTATATTTTCAAAGAACATGTATCTTTATCTCAGCATAATTTCGGTCAATACAACATGTGAAACAGTAACTCACGGCTTAATATCATTTAAATATCATAACAAGTAACTAATTATAATTTAATTCGATAATTATTGTGTTCATACATTTCGCTACACACTTGAGTCAATACAAAAGTTTAAGCTGCAAAATTTAGTTGAAGACACAGATAAAAAATATAATTCGAAATTTAAAAATTCAATTTTGAATTTCAACAAAATATTGCAGCTTGTCTATGCCTCACCTACAGATTACAAACTAAGTTTAGCGACATTTATCGAATATAAAAAGCCTTTTCCCCAACTCCTTTGTTTTAACTTATAAGGTATAGCCTCATTGTAAGTAACTAATAAACATGATTAAGGCCTTAGACTCTTATTATTTGACATGATTACTTTATTATTTTATTCTTACTTACGCAAGAAACTAAAAAAAATATCAAATCTCATTATTTTACAGAATAAGGTTATGTAGCTTTTAAATGTTATATAATTTTTCATTGTTATTAAAGTATAAAAAAATTAAATTGCATTGAATATAAGAAAACCAGCAGTAACTTTTAAGCTCATATATTATTTATATACAAAATGTGAAGTACTTCAAAGGTGATGAGCTTTAAATTCAAATATAACAAAAAATTATAACTAAGCGATGAAGAAATTTGTTTGGTCAATATCGTAAATGCTTAAAATATTTTTCATGAAAATATTTCTTTTGTATTTATATTTATTACATCGATCATATGATTAGTCACTAACTTGAAGATTGCTCCCGTAAATATAAAATTAAGTTCATTTAATATGTTTAGTTTTAGGTTATTTTTAATTTTGAAATCATCATAAAATCATAAAGTTTTGTTTGAAATAGGTACGTCTCTTAGGTTCAGTTACTCACAATGTGACTCGACCCTTAAGTGATTTACTTGAAGATAAACTGATAGCTGAAGAGTTAAAGATAAACAGCCACTTTCGTAGAAAAAAAATAGACAATAGATATAAGTATAAATAAAAATATATATAAACTGTCTTTTTATAAACTTGGAGTGTATCTATTAAAATTAATTTAAGAATAAAGACAAACCACGTTTCCACGCATCACATTTTATAATTAGAATTTTAGATTATTCTTAAATTCATTTCACAAGTCGTTCTCCATGTTGACAGTATACAGTCTCTAAGGTTGCTATAGTCAAAAATATATTAGTAAAACAGCAAAAATCTTAAGATTTTCGATGCATTTTTTCCTAAAATCCAATTTATAAATAACAAATTAGAGCCTTTTAAACATTAATAAAATATGAAACTAATGTATAACCAGCGACATTAAAAACTAGATAGAATTTACAAATTGGACTTCAGGAATCGTAAATACGTGATTTAATTCACGATTATAAAATAGCTGCCATTACGAGAAGTGACTAGGAATACTTAGAATATATGACAATCAGACTGTTTTGCTTCAATTAAATCATATCTCAGAATATAAGGCAGTGCATTGTTGAATAAGCGTGAAATTGCGATCACGTAAAGCACCTACTGACCTAACTAAAGACTTTCCCTTTTGTAATAATATATAACAGATATTTCATATATTATTTTTAGCGAAAATACATAGTCATATTTATAAAAATTTATTCATTCTTTATTGTCTAAGGTCCACTTGCACTACTAATTATTTAAATACGTTTTAAATGATTTAACCACAGTAAAAGTCATTTATAAAATACATATTTAAATAGTTTCGTTCAATGGGACTAAAGTAATATTCCTTGTCATGACTACGTTTTCTGAGTCTAGTCCTGTATAAGTACCTACTAAATTTTACCTAAATCTTTCCAACTATTTCATTGTAAAATACATAACAAGTATACACACAAACTTTCACGTTATAAATATTAGTAGGAATTGTATAATGCCGATTAGATATAATAGTTATGTTTTCTGGAGGATTTAATTTGATGCTCTCAACATAATTTCAGGTGTTTCAGGAGATTATTAATAAACAAAAATAAGTCTTGTATGTAAAAAAATAACAGTGGGTAATATCTAAAAGTCGCAATTAGACAATTTATCTCTACCAGTTATATTGTTGAAAATAAAATTATGTTGATTTGATGTACATTTTCGTAGTGCGTTAAAAAACGCTAATGTTAGATATTATTTCGATAATTTCACTGATGTTTTAAAATTACGTCAGTAGGTGCCTTGCAACATACAATATAACTTCCGCAATGTCCAATTCTTTACAATATCTTGAGTTCCATTTCCTTAATTGCCTACAATTTCTTATTTCATTTCTTACTCAATCACCTAATTTTTAAGCTTGTATCGTAAAATAATGATATGCTAACTGTTCGCTTTAGAGGTTCCAAGGCGTGATATGTTTTTAAACAATACTACGCAAACCAAGTACTAGATTGCAACAGGATTTACAAGATCAGGTTCTAACTCTGAGAAAATCTAAAATTCACCAACAAATTCAAACACAGTGTGCAATGATTTGCGAATAATACGATTGTGTATGCCCACAAATGAATAAGTTGTAAAGTGAATCAGATGAAAAAGTTTACCGCTACTGAATATGCCCTTAAATAGGCTTATTTTTCATTATTCATAATTTTAAGTGTCTAAACACATGTCTAATTTTTTAAGGTCAAGTTTTTACGGAAATCGTACAAGTATTTTTTAATGTTCTGATTTCCTAAATCAATTTATTCATTTGTATTTGATAAAGTTAAGAAATTGCATTGATTTTTTCCAGATAAGTCATTATAACATTGATGTGTGAATCCTAAATCAACTACGAAGAATGTTTGCAAATAAGTCACAACTACTTAATATTTAACTCGAATCAGAAATTGTTTCAGAAAATGCTATTATTTAAATTTGAGCTCTCTAAGTACACCATGCTTTAAATATTTTAGTTGGATATAAAGAATTTCAAAGCAGAAAAACATTTATAAATTCTATTTGTTAATAAAAACAGACAACGAGCGTGTACATTTAACTAGAAGATTAAATTATTGCTCTAAATAGGTATACAATTTTTAATGTTCAACAAGTTTTAATTGGATATTTTATGGTTATATATAGGATTTATATAAATAAATATATTGGTTTTCATATTTAAAAAAATATTCATTATAATTCACTTATTTTTTAATATAATTAGGATTAATAAATTGGTGGGTTTATATAAAATGAAAAAAGAAATAAAAGAGGAAACTTTATTTACATAAAAACAAAATAAAAATCTTTGGTCGATGATTTCATAAACGTATTTGTTCTTGGATTCTGCAATGGTTTTGGAAATAATGTTTTGATGACGATGACGATGAGAGAAGCAGTAAGATAGCGAATGATAGTGAAGTGCAAGATGCTAGGCCACAACAAAATTACAATTAGACTTAGCTTGATGTTGTCATAAAACAGTTGCCGGGATGTCCTCCTCCTGTAATGGGTTTCCTTCATTTATATTTAAGTAATTTCAAATATTTATGTTACTATGTTAAGCAAAAATGTTAATACTTGTGCTTGAATTGCACCGTTCAAATATTGTTACTTAACTCACGCAATATTAATAATAAATATTAAAAGAATTAATTTGCACAAACTTAAAAAGACAGGATATACCGACAAACATATTAGTATTGCAGGATTTATCATGAACTAACTTGACCAACTTAAAATATTAGCAAATATTTTTTCATTTGTAATGTCAATTAAAAAGCTATTACCAAATCATCTATGAAAAAACTTAAAAATCACTCTCATTCTCTATATTCGCTCAGTTACGATACCCAAACAATTTCACTGTCTTCATGTACAGCTATGAGATCATCAGCTAATGTAAGATTGGGTGCAGAATTTTGATCCTCTTCGATAACTGTTATATCGTTTTCAAATTCTAATATTTGTTCATTCTGGAAATTGGATACATTAAGTTATAGTACAATAAATTAAATCCGTCTATTTTAGAAAATAATAATCTCCTAAAATTCTGTGTTATATAAATAAAAGTTTCGTTCACTGACATCTAAAAATGAAATTTACTTAAGAAAATTATTTTAAATATTTTTAATCGGATGTTGCTTCGGAATTGTACATTAACTTGAAATCTTCTTTTTAAAATTGTTTATTCCACGCGATAGCAAACAAGCTAAGAGTTCTCCTGGTAAAAGAAAGCTATCGCCTTTAGACACCAAAGATGTTAAATGTGCGTCGCTATCCGTGTGGCGGGAATGGATTGTCACATGCATAAGTTTACCCGATAGCTTACTCTCCAGACCAAAACATGACAGCGACAAGTAGCGATACTTAGCGGCAGTTATATTTAGGGCGGTGGTATCAATCCCGATCGAGACGTTACAAAACCCTACCACCTAGTCTTTAGTAATGCAGATCTTTACTTCAAAAAAACCTGAATGAACACGGGAAGCAATATATAAAGTAAGAAGAAATCCACAAATATAAAAATTAAGACAGTTTATGTAGAACTTTCTACGAAATTTTGTGTACTTTCTGCGATGTCTCGAAGACAAAAAAGTAGTGTAATGAATGGAACAAAATTAAGATAAAGTAATTTATTGCCCTCGGACATAGGCAATATATTAGATCTCAATACCGTTTTACCATAAGGAGCAAATAGAACTTGTATCTTGTAAAACAATCACGAAAATATATAACAAAAGACAAACAAAACAAAATTCCCTAACTCCCAATCCTAAATTGAATAAAGAATACGTCAAATACGTCAAGGGTAATATTATTACCTCAAGCTTAAGTCTATTTAGCAGTCGATCTCTATCAGCTTTAAGATCATCACATACTTTTGTTTCTTTTTCGTCTAATACTCCTTTCACTTCTAATTCAGCTATTTTTGAATCCTTTTCGCTAATTGATCCTTTCAATAGATCTTGTCTGAAATGAAAAGCACGCAGAAATAATTTTAATTATAGCACGCAGAGTATATTAAAATAATTCGAGGTAACTAAACCTTATTTGTAGAGTACAACTATGGTTTAGTTAAGTCGAAATTTTGAAATGATTTGGAATTTAAGGTTTGCTTACTTTGAAAAATAAAAGAACGGATTAACTTTGATTTGGAGACTAGACTTAAATATTTCCTTATAAAACAACGACTTTTTATTTAGCTCTAATACGATGCTATACTATTGGAGCTGTAGTTTGTTGCATACACTAACTAAATTTAAGTTATATTATGAGAAAGTACAAACCAAGTTACAATAACAAATGCAGAAATATACGAGAAATATTCGCCTAAATATTTATTGTAAAGTTGAGTAACATAGTACCTAAAGTCGATAAAGTTCTTCGACGAATATATTTGTATAGTGTCATAGGAAAGAAAAGTGTACAGCGAGTTCAAAGCTATATATAGGTACACTAATTCTTTCAGCAGTTTTAGACACAATTATTATTTATAATGTTACCGTATGTTTTGTCATCTATAAAACACACAACAAAAAGCTAAACATAAGTTACATGCAAATGTTTTAAATTATTTTCAAGGAACTTTGACATGAATGTATTTGAGACTATTAATTTTTTCGTTGTACCCATAGGCAATGGTGATTGCTTTTAGTTTCCTTCTTTCTGATGTTGTCCGTTCCTATGCGTTATAATATCAAAGGAATTGTATTTTTCAGCTGATTTCCCAAAAAGGAAGAAGGTCTCAATTTATTAGAATATTTTTTATGTATGTTAACCAATTACTCAAAGACGCCTGAACTGATTTTTTTTTGTTTTAAAATGTATACTTTCCAGGTCGTTTCATTTTAATTTGGTGAAGATATGACGCGGAAATCTAGAGAGACATAATGGGAAGTCGGTGGATTGTAGTTTTACTGCTTTTAAATTTTTACTATTTTTATAGTGTTGAATTTTAATCAAGCAGATTATATATAACCTTTATAACCAGTAGTAAGCCAGCTTTTATGATCACGAAAAATGTAAATCATTCCTTGTAATTCATGTGGCAGCGATGTGAAAAGACATGCGCAAGTGCGTAATACGTTTTTACGAGAATCAGTACCAATAGCTTTTCGTGTTCTTTCGAGATATGAGAGTGCTAATTTATAGATTAACTTAATATAAAATACTATTCAAAACATACATGACGTGAGATAGATGTTTCAGTATTGCATTCTTCCTTAATTGACAGCATTGCAACAGTTCTTCCAGGTGTTTTAAGCGCTTCAAAACTGATGAACACGTTTCACAATTAAGAATAGACGCGTTTTGAAACGACAGTATTCGTTGTTCCATTTTCTTCATCTGGTGAAAAAAAATTATAGTAAAACTAACAAAAAGTAGAAATTAAGAAAAAAGTAGAAAAACAACTTAGAAAATGGAACAAATGAACTGAAAGTAAAAGAATAACCCAGATAGTTCAGAGATACAATTTATTTAATGCAAGTATCTAACTTCGATCGTTGGTTATACGTGTTAATACTATAGTAGTCACGATAGTATTAACACGTATAACCAACGATCGTCTTTTGTGAACTGTCTGGCAGAATGACAGATGATCTCTTTTTCAAAGAAGGCCCGGACTAACACTGTAGACAATTTTGCAAATGGAACAAATGAAGTGGAAGTGAAAGAAGAAACAAATGGTGCAGTTATGTGGATCACTAATACAAGCCAAGATCAAAAATAAATCAAGGTAATTTAATTTAAAACTTTCCCCGGAATTTCATATTATGTGCAATGACATTGAAAGCAGATAATAAAGTTTTATTTATTTTTATCTGAAAATTTTACAAAACTATGTCCATAGTTGTCCCAGTAGAGATAAGCAAAGATACAAATCAGGTGTCCAAGATTAATGAACAGTATTACATGCCAGGTTTCAATAGGATATGTAAACCATGAAACTTAAATATACAGGATCAATTGCATGAAATTATTATGTAAGACATTTGACACTCGTGTTCTATATTTCATTATATGAATAGTAAGTAAAGAAAGTGAAATGTTGAATAAATTTTGAAAATATTTTTATTATCTATTCTAAGAACCTGAGAAATGACATGCTGGGTTGTTTCACCCGGCCGTTTTGCCTCAATCTATCCAGCCGCACGCTAATGCAGACATTATAACATAAAAATAAATGGGTATACCTTTTGCAGTGTTTCAATCCTCCTTTGTTCTTCTTCATAAAAAACTTTCTCTCGTTCAGCAGCTACCATAACTGATTCTTTCAAAGCTTCTTCCAGCTCTAATATTCTTTTATCTTTATAAGCAACTGTAGCAGCTCCACAGTTTTTATTAATAATACGTTCGAGATCATTAATCCTCTCATCTTTACTTCTAACCACAGCTAACAGTTGTTCAAATTCAGCTATATTATTATTTTCTCTTAAAGCTTCCTCCAAAATAGAGATGCATCTTTGTTGTTCTATTATTTTAGAATTTTTAATTTCTATTTCTTTAGTTAAATTACAAATTTTTCTTGTGAGTTTATTTAAATTAGTCTGAATATCTCTTTCTCTATTAATATTTAGTAAGTCGTTATAGCTTTTGCTAAACTTGCACTTGTCTAGTCTATCCACTACCTTACCGCTTTTTTGCAACTCAAAAAAGCTTTTGCTTTTTTTAATGGTACTGATTTCTTGGCCATCAGATATTTTGAGGATTTCGGAAAGAATAAGTGATGACTCGTTAAGCTCTATTTCTAAATCAATAACTCTCATTTTACTTTCTTCTAGCTTTGTTTTAAGTATATCTCTTTCTTTTAATGTATTAGTTAAGTCACTTATGGTTGCTATTTCGCTTTGTCTCGCTCGTGCTAATTCCTAGGGTAGGGGATTAAAGATGAAAGAAAAGAAAAGAAATGAATAAAAAATGAAACGTTTTACTTCAATAACAAAATTTTCAACAATATAAACTCAAAAATAACTCGAGAAAGATCAACATTGATTTCCTTTTATTTATAGTCAATTGATATTTTGCATAACAAGATTGAAAGCTGGTTAACATCGACTAGTGGACACCTTACTCTTCTACCTACATATATGATTACTTAACAGTTTTACAATATTTTATCAGTACTTAAAAAATAATTCCCGCTGAACACGATTATTAATTTTTTCTTTAAACATCACTTAAAAATTATCGCTAAACTATTAATTACCTTAGTTGTGTGCTGGTTACAATGAACTGAATTTTAAAAACCTGTATACATGGTTTTTATGGATTATCAACAAGAGGTGATGCTTTATTATTATCTGAACACTTTATCATATATTCAATACAAATTTTAATAACATTACTTAAATACGAATTGCGATTGTAAAGCTTATGTGAGATATTTTAAAGAATGACATGGAGTCAGGAGTTGTCGCTCACGGTAATGTTAGAAAGCACGACAGTTAAAGAAAAGTTTAAACAAAAAGACAAAATAAATAATCGACAGTCTTGGTGAGAAGAACTAACTTAGAAAAAGCTTTTGAGGAAGCCAGCGGGTCCAGCCTGGGTAGCATGAAAAGAAAATAAGTTTTTGTTAGTCATATTTAGAAGTAATATGTGTGATCAAGAAAAAGATACTACTTAATTTTTCGTAGGTATTGCTGGTTTGACTTTCATGTCTTAAAATACTTGTATTAAGCGTTATATCTTAAATGCAAAAATGGTTTTAAAGGTAAAGGCTATTTCCTCTTGTACCTCTTTCTTGTCACTGTTAGAAACTAATTAATATGCTTAATGTTAACAGATTTTAGTAATATTGTAATTCTTGTTATGTGGATATGTTTTTAAAGAAAAATATTTAGACGTTATATTGCCTGTGTCCAATGAGCTATTTTTGTACGTACTCATACCCGATAACCAGTATCGTGACATTAGAGTTATCTATTCGGTATTATATATTTATTTTAGGCCTATATATTCGTCATGGCTCCAAAAAAATTGCGTGATCGTACCACGAAACGCGTCAGTAATTTTATGAATCGGACGCATAATTTAGCAACGATGCATGCCGAGGAGAAGCAATGATTTGAATGGCCTTCTTTAAATTAAGTAGATTATAGGACATTTTACGGTTTTCCTATTTCCGAACTTTTATGAATTTTGTATGATTGATTACCTAATTTTTTACGTTCTATTAGTCCAAATATTTTCATTATTATTCAGTCGATTACGTCATTGTTTTTCACGGAATTCGACTGGAATCTTTAGCTTATCTGACTTAGCGTTTATCAAATGTGACTCTAGTTAAAAAAATGATAGAGCAAGAAAATTTTTTCAAACTAATTTTTTCAAATTATAATTATCCATGCATATATGGGCTATGTTGATACGTTAATTTTGTCTTGCATATAAACTGAAATAAAAAAAAATCAACATAAAAACTGTATTATAATACAACATTTTATTTCGTCGAAAAATAGGTTTATATCAAAAAATATTTCTGTAAAATATTTTTACAGGGCACGTAATACAATTTTTATGTATAAGTAGTCCTACAATCTGGATTTCAAAATCGTTGATTTAGGCTAAATTTGTCCATTTCATAACATAATTTAGCAAACATATGTATCCAGTACACAAATATATGTTACGATCCCGGCCATCGTTTTGAACAAATATTTTTAGTGAGCAGAAATATTATCATATCAGACTTTAGAAAACATTTGTACAAGGATTTAAAACGTTATAATATCGATATGTTTGCTGTTTCGTGATTGGTTCGCCGCGTTTCATGTTGTTTCGTGGTTGGTTCGCCAACTAGCTAGAAGACAACGTCATAATATAATTTACCATAACCAATCACGACGACGCAAATTAGTAAGGCACTATACACCTAAATCTTATTCTTTAAAATACATGATTATTAGTCACTACAATTCCTGAAATGATTTTTTAACAAACAAAATTCATGGGTAACAATTTTGTCATTTACTATAAGTGTTTTAAAGAAACTCTTTACCTCTTCTCTTTGTGCTTGTGCTTGCTGCTGACTTTTCAGTTTGGCTTGAAGGTTTCGCACAGATCTAAAAATTAAAAGGAGCATAATCAGTAGTAAGATACTAAAATTATCATTTCATATATTTTACTTTCTATATTTATTACATAGAAATTCAACTTCTCTTAAATTAATTGTGCAAAAAAGTGTATTTAAAATTTCAAATCAATTGGAAATCGAGAAATCCTAAAATTAAGTGCACCTCGTACCAATTTATGATACTTATTATTGTGATTGATAAAAAATTGTTAATAAAAACAGACAAGCCCTTTGAGTTTATTCCGCTGGATGTAGCCGGAAGTATGAGGCCACGTTCCAATCCGGCAGTATCTTTAAAATTGTCGACCTGTCAAATATGTTCTATTGAATTTGATTATAGAGTTTTAATAAGTTCTTATCTATATTCTGTATCCTGTACTTTTTTATTACTAATATCTATAATTTTATAAACCTAATCGTCAAAAGAGCCCGTAAACGTAAATTTTATGGTTTAAGAAATTTCATTACTCTTAAATAAAATAAAATAAAATGTACAAGTATTTTTATTTCAATGTAAATGCAATAATATAAGAAAAGAATGAAAAATGTTTATTTAAGACGTCCACTACAATAATGCAGAAATAAAAATAATTAAAAAAAATAAGGATACGCAATAAGAACAAAAAATTACACCAAAGAGTCACAGGATAATACAAAAGATAATCTATACATATAATAAAATCGTAGGAAAGTCAAAACTGTACATTGAATATTTTTTTAAAAGAATACTTTTGGCGTGATCTACAATCGATATCAAAGATAAAAATATAGTTTTTAGAATTTTTGTCTGTTTGTCTGTATGTCTGTTTGTCTGTATGTATGTCCGGGGGTAAACTCAAAAAGTACTGCATGGATTTACTTCAAATTTTGCATGAATATTATTAATAGGTCGTGTCAACATATAGGCTACATATTATCACGCTTTCACTTACGGTGGAGGAGCTGTGCGGAGTAAACGAAGTCCGCGCGGACGAAGTCGTGGGCAACAGCTAGTTATAAATAAATTCCCCCGTGTGGGTCCGGGTTGACTGATTCGTTATATGGTCATGGTAGATTACCGCAAAGTCTCGCCCGGACCTACCGCAATAACGTCAATGCTCCGGTTTGGGGGGTAAGGTAACCGATAGGCTTATGCATGTGGCATTGTCATCCCGCCACACCAATAGTTACCCAGCATTTATTTCTTTGGTCTCTAGATACAGGAGTTTCTCTTTTCATCAGGAGAGCCATCTGCTTGTTTGCTATCTCAATATATAAAATAATATAATATAATACAAGCGCATTTTTATTTATTTATCTAAGATAATACATTGCTAGTCGTTTTCGAATACTTTGTTTGCATCTTTCATCTTGTCACAAACCAGTGAACCTTGGTGAATCGAGACCGTCGCTTTCCTCTGCGTAGGTACTATTGTATTTATCTACCCTTTATTACAGAATCGACTTTCTCGACCATGAGCGACTTACAATACACATAACTGAATTATCAAAGTTTTTGGTAAGTTCCAATATGTTGACTACGATTAGCTAATTGAATTATTTCTTAATGTAAGAGGTAGATAATTTGACAAATCGGACATATTATAACTGCATTCTTCAAACTGTATGACAACACACTGAGTAATATATGTCTATAACACTTATCTATAGCTTTAAAAATAATTGACTTAATTGTAAGGGATGAAAACTTTAAAATGACAAATTAAATAAAATTATAGAGGAATGTTATAATTAAAATAAATTTAAGTCGTGTGCAGTTATTATATTATCCAGTCCAGAAAATGGTAATTTCTCATTACCATTGTTGTTGCACTTGCAAAACCCAGTTATTTATGACAGTGAATACTTTGCGTTCAATTGCCACAATTACAACGAAAATTTAATGTATGTGTTAATATTTTAGACTATTCTCCAGTTTAAGGAAACGTAGTTAGTCGCTAAAATTGTTGTTATAATGTCATCTTCCTAAAAATAATATCGATTGGATCACATTGTATCTTACCAATTGGTATAACAATAGTAGTGACAATTTTTGTCTGTTTTCTTAGTTATAAGGTTCCTTACAAAAAGTCAGATGCATTTTTTATAACCACTTACATGGGAAAACCAAACTTATAGGTTCTCTTTCATGTGTTTTGCTAACTTATAGTTCAATAAATTCAACTCGCTTACTGCTGCAAGTCCATAATCTGTTTCTCCTTCTGCGCCTGTTCCTCCTGCGACATCTGCACCAGCTGCAGCAGCCGCTCGGTCTCAGCGGACAGCCGCTTGGCCTCGTCTTCGCTCTGTTTCAACTGTTGCTTCAACTGGTCTGCTTCCTTTTGCGTGTCACCTAACTTGCGATTCATATCTGTTACCGCTGCTGCACTTCCACCAGCCTGTGAATATAGTAATTCCAAAAAATCTACACAATGTTTTAAACGTAATATTATATAATGATATTTTTTTAAATATTTGCACACCATATAATGGTAGAATATGTTGGTAACTTAATTAATTTTTAACAACTTGTAACCCATATTCTTGCAAATAAATATTTTCTTTCTTTCTTTCTTTCAGAATATATAGGAATACGCTATCTTTATTGATAGAATGATAAACCTAATATGAAAGTTTTTAGGCTACAATATTTTCAGTTTTATGTTTCATGCACACTACCTAGAAGGTATGCCGTCTATTACAGTTTACTTTTACGTACATTCCATACCTTGCCTTTTTGCAACGATCTCCCTCTCACTGTTTCTAAATACTTTAGACATAAAAATGTTTAAGAGGGTGGTACGATTCTATACAGAGAGAAAATTTCTTGGGAATTGTGTCAAAATCCCATCCCATTGTGTCTTGTAAACACTCTCATATATTTTGTGTTCGCAATTATACAAATGGGAGAATCGACAGTTTTTTAAGAGCATTGCCTTGGTTGCTAAGCCCTTTTATTGCTAATGGCCATGGGCAGTGATGACCGCTTTCCGACTCACTTGCTCTTACGTCGTAAACTTCTATAAAAGATGCGTCAGTAGTCGATAATGTGACGATATAATACAGATTACTCACCCTATGACATTAATAATTATGAGTATAATGTCTTCTAATTTTTTTAATTGTCATTAAAATAAAAGCAACAGCTATACCCCGTATCCAGCTGCGTGATTAATAAATGTAATTAATTTACTAAGAACACGCTTCGATATTGTTGGGGGAGTATATTCCCCCAACAATATCGAAGCGTGTATATAGTAAGCTATAAGCGACGGTTTTTTTACGCGTCAAAATAGCTTGTAAACAGTTTTTTAAATAACTAATTAAACACTAGATTTCGAGGCCTGAAAAATCTCCTAGAGCTATGTGTCTTATGAAAACTTAAAAACAACAAAGAAAAATATCGACACACTAGGATTTGAACTTGCTACCTTCCCTCAAGCTGGGACGCTCTAACCAACTGAGCCAGTGTAGACTAGTACAAAGTGGCGAAATTCTTTTTTGTTATATGAACGATTCCGTCGACTGTACTGATCACTAAAGATACATACGTATAACCAGTTAAATGAGTTCATTGTGACAGATGAAAACATTTATAATATTATATACTTTCTTGTGTCTAATTATATGTGTGTTCTTCTTTTAACCTGCGACCTTCCCTCAAGCCGGGGTTGCAGGTTCAAATCCTGGCGTGTCGAAATCTTTCTTTGTTATTTTTTAGTTTTTAAAGTTTTCCGAAGCTCAGGATGAGTGCTAAAACACACATACGTGTCTCATTCTGAGGAGCACGGCTTGAAATGTATATTATAATGAAAAAAATGGGAGGTCATGGTGTTTGCATAAATAAACAAAAAGTTTAGACTGCTTAGTCAGCCACCTTTGTTGAGGTGACTGTGGACATGGAACGATGCTAGTCCTTTTGGTCTTTATACAATCGCTTTGAAACCAGTTTTTTATAACTTACTGTTAACGTTATTGCACAGTCTATTGATCAAGTACAACTTCAAGACCCATTCAGTGCAATACAAAAAATTTTAGAGCTCTGTTCTACTGCTATCATACACTTGTGGTAAAGTAGCAACAAAATTCTGATGATGATAATAGATTGGATTAAACCTTTCTGGAGAGGTTAATTCGTTTTCGTTAAAGACACATACATATAATAATTGAATAAATAATTGATAATTATAATTTCGTTTTACTTTATTTTCTTACTAAATTTTAATTTTAATTTTTGTTTTAATTTTAAACGTTAATTTTTCTAATTGCGTCTTAGTGTTGCCTTTTTTTATTTGTATTCAGGGTTTAAATACTTTTAATACACATTTATTAAATATTATTCACTTCATAAGGTACTTTTACTACTAACACTATTTTTCCGTCCCACAGGATTTTTTGAAGAAATAATTTTAAATAAATAAATTTTCCTTAACAAATTACACGGATTAATCTAATACCAAAGGAAATAAATTATTTGCTTATGATATACGCGTCAACGATATTAATACTTAGAAAAACATTATATTAATACTTAAATATATTTGGCGCACAAATGTTTTGAATCCGCCCCATTGATCGAGGTGTTAGCAATTCTGACTATGCAATCGATGAGGCTCGGGCCCCATTCTCGAAAGGCTGCATTCGGCCAAAGGCCAAATGGCCAAAATAGCCAAAGGCCAAATGACATATGCCTCAATAGCCTGAAATAAATTATTTTTATTTTATATTTTTTTTAATAATGGACTGCTTCGTGGTCTAGGAATAGCCTATTCGGCTCAGACCATGGTCCCGGGTTAATTCCGGCCCCGGTTGGGTAAAGTATTATTGAGGTCTTTTCGAGGTTTTCTCGAAAAATCTAATCCTCAGTAGCAACTCGGAGTCTGGCGGAGTGGTGTATTAATACACTCCGAGTTGTAGAGTGGTAGGTAGCCAGACTCCGAGTGGTAATCAGTCCAAAGTAGTAATCACGACTCCCGCATGGGCATATTAAACTGTCGGTCCCGGATATCGCTAAAAATAGTCGATAATCGTTAACATGTCGCTTAATGTGGAGATGAGGCCAACCGACAAACCGGTGAATCGCGGTAAACTGGAAAGACTATAGACGTTCGGTTTACTCTGCCTACCCCGCAAGGGAGCCGAGCGTGATGATACTAAATAATGGTTTTTCGTGCACCAAGAAGCATGCAGAAAATAAAATATTTTAATTAATGTCGATGAATCAAATTTCTGGGTTAAAGGAGTTTGAGTGTAAATTCTGCATAATAAATACGTTACTCCACTTTTTTTCATTTGTTTTTAACCTAGTAATTTATTCGTGTTATAATTAATAGCAACACCTATTTTAATAAAAAGTGTTCTGAACTTACTTTCCTCAGCGATGCTTCCATTTGGTCCATTTGTTCCTTTCTCTTCTTTAACTGTCTGTCTAACTCCGTTAGCGATTTCTCCTTTTCCTCCACGTCTTTCCTCTTATTTTCAACTGCCCTTCTGTTTTCTTCAAATTGTCTTCTCGCGTCTTCCAACTTCTTAAATTCTTCTTGCAGTTGCTTTCTAGCTTGAGCTGTATCTTCCCCAGCTCTGGCGTTCTGTTGTCCAGCTGCGTGGAGTTTCTTGTTCGCTTCTTGGAGATCGAGCTGTTTACAGAAATTTTGATATTATTCCTACACCGTATTTTTCAATTTTTTTACACATATATAAAAAAGTTAAGCCTGAATTTTCTACATTTTTCGTTCTTTACCGAAAGCCAAAAATCACAACAAAGCGTAACTTTTTACATTTAACATAGCAAAATATAATTGTAACAGCAAATTTAATTACAAAAATAATTTTGTTTTCAAACAACATCTGATAAATTCAAGACCAAGATCACAAGTACATTCAAAGAGCAGTTTTTGCTGAAAATATAGATAAATTAATTAAATTAGCTTGACTTAAACTTTTGTATTTCTGCACCCATATTTTGTACACATTGACAATAAAAGGGTTGTATGGGAGAATGTGTGTAATGATGATTGGTGCAAATTGACGATCATGGCATTACAATTCGTGAATCTGATGTCCAAATACGTTGCGAGGAGAAAACTAATAAAATAAATACGAATACTGTAATGAGGGGTTGGAGGATGCCCTGCGGGCTTTGGGACGCATGCTACTATACAACAGTGATTAACATGACATTTCGCGATGATTTCAAAGCGTATGAACATCGAAATCAAAACATCTACTTCATATAACACCGGTGCAATGATAAGCAGACAACGTACGCGATTTTATTACCGTTCAATCGAGTTTGCGTTAAATGTATCATTATTTAATATAATCTAATAAGAAAAGCTAACTGATTGTCATTAACGCATTCATCTATATAATATAACAATGACAGGACCAGTGTATACACAATAACGTTAATTGATTGCATTCACGTTTCATTGTTATTACTAGAACAGAACCAAGGCGCAAGATCTAAGGAATACAGCGTTGAAATTAAAGAAGTGAGTATGTATGTGGTTTTTATTGTTATTGTTGTATTCAAAAATGTTTATTTTTATATTAAAAGCTTTAATGTCTGCAAACTCGATTAAACCACGCATTGCCGTCCCGATAACCAGTCGTGCTGGGGCGATCCTCCAACTGACCTGGCTCTTTTCCAATTCTTGAACGAGCATCTCGAGTTGGGACTGGCATCGCTCCCTTTCAACCGCCAGAGACCGCGCCTCCGCTTGTGCTGCTTCGAGTTGTTTCTGAACTTCGCGAACATCGGAAGGTCCACGTGCTTGAATTTGTTGAAGTTGCTGTTGTTGCGCATGAAACTGTTTCTCCAAAGATTGTAATCGCTGTTGGCATTCTGTATATGCTTTTTCTGCTGCGATTGCTTTCGTTTTCTCAGACTCAACGGCTGCTTTCCATTTATCGATCTCTCCAAGCCTCTGGGCATCTTTCTCCGCCTTTTCGACCCGCTGTCTAAATGCATCTTTCTCTTTTGTAACAGCTTGAACTTGTTGCTGAAGTTTGACAATTTCTCTTTCTCGATTTTCCATGATAGATTTTGCTCCACGCTCTGAGTCTTGGGCCATTTTTTTCTGTTCTTCTTTTAACCTGCGTACTTCTTCTCGTTGTTTTTGTAGCTCTGTTTCCGAAGCATTCAGTTCTCTCTGGAAATTAACAAGCATATCTTGAGATTTTTCTAATTGGGCTACTAATTGATCTCGTTCAATAGTCAATTGTTTAGTATCTGCTTCTAATTTGACTATTTGTTTTTCTATCGCATCAGCCTGTTTGTCTCTTTGCTCTAAAATAGATGCCATTTTTTCGCGATCCCTTACGGATTGAGCAAGTTCTTGTTGTAGTTTGACTAAAGTTTCTTGTGTTCGGTGGTCTAATGTTCTTTGTTGCTGCTCAATATTACGTCTTGTATTTTGTATTTCAACTCTTAAAGCATCCCGTTCTTGTTCTATTTGGCGCATTTCTAAAACTGTTCTTTCTAATCGTTCATGCATACGTCCTAATTCATTGGTCATCCGATCATACTCAACACGCGTCGTTTCATTAGTTTCTTGATATTTAGCAAGGTGCATTTGTGACTTTTCTAATTCTTTAGCTAAGCGACCTGCTTCCATCTCCGTTGCGTCTCTTGCTTGTATTGCTTTCTCCAGTTTATCTCTAAGGTGTTCAATTTCCAATCGGTCTTCAGTTCTTGCCTTATCTCCAGCAACAGCTTGAAGCTTCATCCTTTCGATTTGTTGTAACTCTCCTTTAAGTCTTTCGTTATCTTTATCTAGCTGTTCGGAACGCAATTTCAATTTCTCACATCGATCCCTGAACTTTTCACACTCAATATGAGCGCGTTCAAGATCTGCCCTCTGTTTTTCCATTGCAGCATTGAGTTTGCTTACTTCTGTCCTTGACAACTCTAGCTGAATGTTTAATTCATGTAACTTGGTCTCAGCTTGTTCCTTTTCACTTTGAAGTCGTTGGATTTCTGTTTGTGATGCCTCGTTACGTTCTCGATGCTTTTCAAGTTCAACCTGCACTCTGTTTAATTCAGTACTCCATTTATCCTGCTCGAATTGGTATTTACCTCGTAGGCCTTCCACGCGATCAAGCTCCGAGCGAAGGCGGGTAACTTCCTCCTCAGCTTTCCGCGCTCGTTCCAGTTCTAAGGTTGTCTTCTCTAACCGAGTGCGCAGTCGTTCTACTTCCAATTTAGTTCGTTCATGTTCTTCTTTAGTATCATGATATTTACCATATCGTGCTGCATATCTTTCTGCTTCTTCTCTAGCTCCAGAAGCATCTGACTTAACTTTATCTAATTCAGCCTGCACTCTCCTTAATTCTGCCGATACCTTATCATGTTTGTCGTACATTTTTTCAAGTTCTAATTGTACTCTTGCCATTTCTTCTTGAGTTTTCTCATTCGATGCTTGTGCTTTACCACATTGTGTCATAGCTCGATCATATTCAAATTGTAATCGTTCACCATCAGCAATCAGTTTTTCTTTCTCGGCTTGAAGTCGTCTCAGTTCAATTTGACTCTTTTCATAGCGTTCGCGTACCATTTCTATATCAACACTCAACCTATCCATATCCTCTTTAGCTTTTTCTTCCTGTTCTTTAGTTCGACCGAGTTGCAAAGAGGCTCTGTCGTACATTTCTTGTAACCTAGAAAGTTCATCCTGTAATTTCCTTTGATCTTCTCTTGATTTTGTGGCTAAATGGACTTGTTTTTCTAATTCTAACTCAAGGCGATCTTTGTCCGATTCGAGAATGTCTATCTTGTTTTGCAACCGGTATATTTCGTTCTGAGATCTGTAACAATAAATAAATTTATTTATTACATGTACATTTTTCCATTGTTGCAACTACACACATAACATCGTCACCAACACAAGACGACATACAGAAAAATGTACCTATCATACTTTTCAAGCATTTTTTCGTATTCTTTGTGCGCGTTCTCCTTCTCTTCAATTGTTTTTTGTGTAGAATATAGGGCCTTGTCCAGTTTCTCTTTCAAGATCTCTACCTCTGTTAAGGCGTCATCTCGTTCCATCTGAAAAAAGAACCAATTTTTTAAAATATTATAATTGTGCTTTTAAAGAACCGCAAACAAGGAGACGATTTTCCTAATGGAAAGAGTTGGTTTGTTGCCATCTTTCGTGCGGGAATAGACCCCGACACAAAAACAGGGGGTGTCATAAGCTTATGAGTGTGTATTTGTTTACCTGGGACTCATAGCTCCCAAACAGATAAACTGATCTACGTTATTTTAATACATGGTAACATGATCTGATGGGTATCTACCATACCTTACTTATCGTTTATGAAGTTTTTGCAAAATGCGGAGCGGTATGCATCCTGAAAGTCCTATTCTCAGTTGGAATGTCATGTTGCCTGAATTAAATGGTACATTTACACGTCCATACTGTCGATAAATTCATACCACATAGTCATTATAATTAGGTATCTGTTAATTTGTTTTATGTTTCTATGTTGTCGTAAATGTTGACTGGAGGAGAATGCCAATAGGCATTATGTTCGCCTTTTGTACAAATTTATTTAAGGTGTACAATAAAGTTAAATAAATAACGTCCTTAGTAATTTAATTTATTTAATCTAGTTTTATTTTCATAGGTTTAATTAATAGTCTGTATATGTCTGTCTCCTAATTGGCTAAAAAAAATATATAATTTTATTATGCACGACCAGCTTGTTCTACTTAATGTAGTAAATATCCGTGAAGTGGGGCACTGGTGTCTTGTGTCCAGGCACCAGTCTCTTACAAAACAGGGACGTTACATTTCACCAAAACAAAAATGTATTATTTAAGAACCTATTGTGAGAGAAAAATAAACACATTTTTAATTTAAAAAAACTTTTTTTAAATTAACGCTTTTCCGACAGAAATTGGTAAAGCGATTGTACCAGCCCCGGCCAAGACGTTGTTTAACTTCACCATCTTGTAGACACGATGGTAGTGACCTGATTCGCCAATCTGCCTGGCCAAATGGTAGATTGTTTTTTATTCAAGTGAGGGCCGAAATAACACGAAAAAAACAGCAATAAAACTAATTTTGTGGTGTATATAATACTTTGTAATAGTTACCGTTAACTTCTGGTGCTGTTGATGCGCCTTCTCCCATCTCTCTCGCAATACGTCCAGCTCGGTAGCAGCACTATCTCTGTCTCGAGCTGCTCTTCCAGCGGCTACATTTGCTGCTTCGGCGCGTTCTCGACAACTCGCCGCTTCTGCTAGTGCGCTGTCTCGTTCTTTTTGTACGCGAGCGACTAGAGCCTGAAAGTAATAGATAGCTTACTTTTATTATTTTCTTAAATACGAATAGTAAATTATTCAAAATGCTATGAAATACATGGGACACTAAAAGTTTTGCACTTCTAGTTATCGGAACTATTTGAATTTCGAATGTTATATTTTTAAAACTTTGCAGCCTTCTTAGTAATAAAAAAAACAATTGGCGGGAAATGATTTGTCAATTGTTTTTTATCACACATCAAAGTACTACGTACGCAACGAAAATGGATTTAAGTCGAAAAGATTTTAGAGCGATGATTTTTTATGATTTTAAAGTTCTCTTTCTCCGCAAGACTGTGCCGCTCGCCTTCAAAATGCTTTTGGGAGAGAAGCACCTTGTTTGAGCACCGCGAGGCAATATTTTGCTAAATTTGAGAGAGGTCGAGTTTCTTTACATGACGAATTTCGTGAAGGGCGGCCTTCAACTGCCGTTAACGAAAATAATGTGGCTACTGTTAAGCGGTTAATTGAAGAAAACCCCCGGATTACCTATGAGACAATTCGAGGACTATTGAGGATTGGTATGAGCCAAATTCAGAAAATTTTACACGAAGAATTGATAGTTTGGAAACTTTGTTGTCGTTGGATCCCTCATGAACTGACAGCGGAGCAGAAGCGGGCACGCGTAGAATGGTGCTCACAGATGCTACTGAAGTACGACCACGGACATTCTAATGCTGTTTATGACATTGCCACAGGAGACGAAACGTGGATTTATTGTTTTGAACCCGAAAAAAAACAGCAATCTTGTGAATGGGTGTTTAAAAATGAGAACAGGCCAACAAAAGTGAGACAGGCGAGAAACGTTGGTACGAAAATGATCGCGTTTTTTTTTTTCTCAGCTACGGGTCCCATCTGTACAATCCCACTTGAAGATCAAGAGTGTTAATGCCGAGTGGTATTCTACCATTTGTTTACCCAGGGTGTTAGAAAAAGTTCGCGAAAGACGACCCAAAAGCTGTATTCTCCTACACCACGATAACGCTTCTTCACACACGGCCAACAAAACAAAGTCATTTTTAGCTTCCGAAAAAGTACATCTCGTCACTCATCCTGCACATAGCCCCGACCTAGCACCCTGTGATTTCTGTATTTTCCCCAAAATCAAAGATTTGATGAGAGGTTTTACTTTTACCAACTCCGAAGAGGCAGTGATAGCGTTCAATCAGCACGTAGAAAACATGCCTTCAGATCTCTGGTCCTCCTGTTTTAAAAATGGTTCGATCGCATGAAAAAATGTTTAAATTGTAAAGGAGATTATTTTGAAAAGCAATAAATATAATATTTTGGTTATAACATGTTGTTTTTTTAAGTTACACAAACTTATAGTGTGACCTACGTATGTATTACAGGTCGAGTATAAATTTCAATGATATGAGACAGGCAAAATCCATTTCTATCGAGGCGCATGCGGTATAGTCAAAGTAAACCGAAAGTTTTCTACAGACGTTTGGTTTTCTAGTTTACCACGATTCACTAGTTTTTAGTTGGCGAGATGAGTGGTGATCCCCATCATCACATTTTAGCGACCTAATAACGATTATAGACTATTTTTTATCGAAAACCAGGACTGACGGCTTTAGGTGCTCATTGGAGGCACAAAAGTAGTAACAAACCATCTGTCAGTCAGTCATAAAAGTGTGTGCGTGTAATTTCTACGCGCGATTAAATTAATTCATTTTCTTTAAAATAAAGTTCGTTATTACTACTCCCAATTTTAAAATATTTTTCACTAATTATTTTATCAATTATTGCAATTATTATTATCGATTGTAAATATAAATAATAGGTCGAGAAGAAAGGTTTTTCGTATTTTATAAATTATATAAAGTTGCGGTAAAATCTGTTTATACCTGGCTGGTTTTGAAAACATTAAAAAGAATTTAAAACAATTTAAGTCATTGCAGTAGGAATAGTCAAAATGGTATTTCCAAATTTGGGCCAGATGTTGCAGAACCACCACCTCACTCAGTAGTCAGGATGGGTTCACTCGTTTGGCTAATCGTTGCCGTTTTAAAAAATGCCTTACAGAATGGCAGGTCATCTGTTCTCCAACCGGGATCACACCGCCAAAGAACTTACTCTTTCCGAATTTGCCAAGTTTATTCGAAACCCTTCTCAAATCAAAAAAAAAAGTTGGACGAAGGCTTAACTTGTTATTACCACCGTTTCTACAATACGGTTGTCATTTCGAAAAAACTAATACGGTGTCGTTGTTAGCCGTTATGGTTTTACCTACTTGGTTTCACTATTATGTTTTAGTTTGGAAGATATTATTCTCGTTAAATTTAAGCACGTGGATTAAATGCATGTCACAAAGATGACAACCCACCATTAACAATTTGAAATTTATGGGCAATGGTTATCTATTTCCGTTGAGGAACTCATCTGCTTGTTTGCTATAAAAATTTAAAAATTATTCTTTTTTATAATGTTTTGCTGGAGTTGAAATTTACCTTGGTTTAAAATAGTATAAATTGACCAGTCAGTGTCCAGATTTTTCTTTGTTAAATATGTTAAATATTTTAAAGTTGGTTAGCCAGCACTAAATTCAGCCTGGCTTAAAATACTTTACAGGCCAGTCAACTTGTGAGATTTTTCTTTGTTTAAAATATTTTAAAGTTGTCTAGCCAGTGTCAAAATTTTTATTTGCTTAAAATATTTTAAAGTTGACCAGCCAGTTTTACCATTTTTCTGTGTTTAAAATATTTTAAAATTTACTGGCTTTTATGAATTATTTCTGTGTTTAAAATATTTAAAAATTTGCTGGTTTTTACGAAATTATTTATTTTTAAAATATTTTAAAGTTGTACAGCCAGTTTTGAACTAAGTAGTTTAAAAATCCATACTAATGTAACGTTTTCATAGCTAAACCACTGAAACGATTTTAATTAAATTTGGCATAAAGATAGGTAAAAACCCGAGTCAAATATAGGCTAACTTATTTTTAAAAATCAACCCCTAAGTGACTGAAATAGGTGTGAAAAATTATATCGACGACATATTAATCTAGTCGCGAGCGAATTTGCGCAGGTCAAATTCTTTTTACAATAAATCTTTTAATTACCCGTGTAGATCCAGATTCCTTTGAAGAATAGGCCAGCTGCCGTTCTGCCAGGCAGGTCATAAAAGGCGACCGATTGGCTATGCGCGTCACTACCATCGTGCCTTCTAGGTTGTAGAGTTCTGCATTGTCTCGCCCAAGTCTGATACCAGCGCCTTACCTATTCCTGCCGCATTAGCGTCAATGCTTGTCACTGTCATGTTCCGGTTTGAAGGGTAAGATAGCCGGTAAACTTATGTATGTGGCATTAGACCTCACCACAAGATAGTAACGCACCATTAACATCTTTGTTGTCTATAGGCGATGATTGATCTTTCCATCAGGAGATCCATCTGCTTGTTTGCTATCTTATGATATGAAAAAATAACTTAACAATTCAATTCAATGAAAATTAAATTCAGCGTAAACTAAACCACGGTAAAAGCTTGTAAATATGTTTAAGACAGAATACCGACAACCCAATTTTGATTGTGGACGAGACGCCATCGCGTCTAGACATAAAGATGATGCTCTTAAACAGAAAATAGGTCTATTTCACTTTTAGCCCAGATAAAGTCCTTTGACCCAAAACGCAATATAGTTGCCAAAAGCTAAATGACTTATACGCCATAATCAAACGTTGCTAGTTGGAAACTGTCGTACATCTCATAAATATCTATATAATAAATTAATGCCTAAAGGAAAAGCTTTGTCCCCTTTTTAGGACAATAACGCGAAAGTTAGATTACGCAATTTGGCATAATTAAAGCTTACATTGAGAAGGAGTGCAGAAATTTGATATTTTTATATAATACTAACTTTGCCCGCGACTTAGTCCGCGTGAAAAAAAAATCTGTTATAAAAGTAGCCTAAGTTACTCTTTATTACCGTGATTTAAAAGATAGACAGTCCCAGGGTTAAACCCACGTCCTCGTTCTCGTGAGTTTCCCGGAATAAAAACTATCCTATGTCCTTTCTAGGGTCTCAAACTATCTTTGTTTAGTTCTGTGGTTTAGGCGTGAAGAAGAGACAGACAGACAGACAGAGTTACTTCTTTGGACAAGCAGATAGACAATATTTAGCAATACAATACAACAAAACTATTACTTATTCAATCTTTAATAAACAAATAATACATGTGACTCGATCAACTCGCTAATGAAACAAATGCACCTAATATTAATAATATGAATATTCAGTGTTCGGCCAAGGGCCTGACTGGATATTCGGTATTCATCAAAATCACCATTCGTGGCATCTCTGATATGAACGCTCTCTTTGCGTCCGCGTCGGTTATAGAATATCACTAGCGAGGTGGGCATGTTAAAACTAATAAAAATATATAAGTTTAATGTGATAATGTGCATACTGAGCAGATTCACGAGTACAGCATTAGAGGATGCCGACAAACTGGCCTCCAGTTTGGCACACATAAATTATAAGAAACTCTGAACATTATTGTCTATATTAATACTAGCTGACTCAGCAAATTTTCTCACCTTTTAAATCTTCCCTGGACTTCAAAAATTAATTCAAAACCAAAATTAGCCAAATCGGTTTAGCCGTTCTTGAGTTTTAGCGAGACTAACAAACAGCAATTGATTTTTATATATAAGAAGATTATAAATGCGAAAGTTTGGATGTTTGGACGGATGGATGTTTGTTACTCAATCACGCATAAACTACTGAACGGATTTGAATGAAATTTGGCACACTTGTAGATGATGGCCCGGAATAGCACAAAGGCAAACATTTATAGCGTGCAAGCCCGCTGCATCTAGTTATAAAAAATTTTTTAAAAAAACTTACTTGTGCTTTCTCGTGTTTGTCTCTAAATCTGTCGGCATCCAGTTGGGCAGTGTCCCTTTCCTTTTGCAGACGAGCGGCCTGACCTAGAGCCTTGTCCAGCTGTGATTGTAAGGACTCGAAGTCGTAAGCTGACTTCTCACGATCCACTTGTAACTGTAATAGTTATACCATTCATCACATTAACATTGTAAATGAGGACACACATATATATACACTCACACGCATTCAAACACTGTTTATTCTCTGTATACTTGTGTGTGTGTATGTGTGTGTGTGTGTGTGTGTTCGACGTGAGAATGGAACTAAGGGCTTCATGCGTTTACCAAAGCCGAATAAATCAATTTCTATGATTCTGGAACAGTGGTCCGCGGACCACCAAAATTGTGCAGAAGGATTAAGTTTTTCTTTAAATTTATAGTTATTATAGTTCTTCTTTATCAAATGCTCAAAAAGAACGTAATTACGTAATATAATGAACTCCTGCTAGATCACACAATTAATTTCCACCTAATAGTCACGATGGTAGTGACACGTATAGCCAATCGGTTGCCTTTTACGATTTGCCTGGTTCAAAGAAACGTGAACCAGAAAATAAAAATCGATTAAGCGGTTAAGCCGTGAAGACGTAAAAGACAGGCAGACAAACTTTCGTATTTATATTAGGTTATACTAGCTGAAACGTTGTTTTTCCATATAACTTATTGAATTAAAAAAGGGGGTTGATGGTAGATGCTAGATGGGTGAAAATTTAAGATTGTATGTATTTTTTAATGCTGAATCATACAAAAATAAAAATAATCAAAAAAATAAAAAAAAGGCTTCAACAACCCTAATCACTTAGGGGCATGAAAAATAGATAGTAGCCGATTCTCAGACCTACTGAATATGCATATAAAATTTCATAAAAATCGGTCAAGCCGTTACGGAGAAGTATGGTAACTAACATCGTGACACGAGAATTTTATATATGAGACTAGCTGACCTGGCAAACGTTGTTTTGCCATATAAATTATTTAATTAAAAAATAAAAGTTGGTGATAGAAGGGTAAAAATTTAGAGTTGTATGTATTTTTCAATGCTGAATCATAAAAAAAAAAAAAATTGTCCATAAAATTAATTTAATAGTTTTATATTATCAAAATAAAAGGTAACGTGATTTGCCAGGTTTTGCTTTAAGTATGCAAAAAATATTTTGATTGGCCGTCCGTATGTACGATAAAAAGTATGTACGAGTAATTATTAAAAACACTTGTAAAATTAGGCCCAAATTCCTCCACAAAAATTTAGGGATGTTACTGAGATCTAAAATTGCACCAAGTTCCGGCCATAATTTTATTTCAAATAAATATGCTTCTTGTTTCTAGATTACATAATTGAACATCTTAAATGGTGTTAAACTAGAAATTAAATTAGTTTCACATTTTTTCTTAATTTTTCGGACATTTCTTTTTTACTTTTTGTTTCGATTTGTGAAAATGATAATAATAATAATAATGTATTGACTAAAAATAGTTTACAAACATAAAAAAACATCATATATTGTCCCCATACTAGCTTACTCTGTGTCGTGGGTAACGATGACTTCCGGGGATCACTATAAACACAGTGTTGTTCGTTGAATACCCACAGGGAAAATACGAATCGATCTGCATTATTAAATCTTATTTTTTGTTCATACATATTTTTTTATTAATCTGATAATTCTCCTAATGAAAAGAAAAAAGCAATAATAATAATATTGCTGGACAATTTACATGAATTGATCCAACACCAAAGTAAGCAAATTATTTGCATGTGTTATGGGTGTTAGCCCACAATATTAATACACAAAAATACATAATATAACATACATTATAACAACCCAAACTCCGAAATACAAACATTTATGCTTATTGACCCTGTCGGGAATCGAACCCGAGCTCAAGAATTCTACCACATAGAAATCACGTTGATATTAACACGTTTGACTAATTGTTCGTCTTGTACGAATTAAGTAGAACTGAGCAGATAAAGAAATTTATTCTTTTGTTAAAGAAATTGAAATATGTACCAACTCAGGGAGAAATGTTGCAAAATTATATAATATCCTAGGTAGTAATCACAATAACATTGTGATTACTACTTGTCTTTATAATCTCTCACGTCATTATAGAGATAAGCCTGATAATATAGCAATTAATTTATTCTTCAACAGGGGTCCGAATTTAACAAGCATAATCTGATCATAACACAAGCAAATAATTTGCTTATATTGGAGTTAGATCCAATTGTGTTACTTGTCCAGCTATATTATTATTATTACTATACAAATAAATACATAAATATCGCAGAACAAATTACAAGAATTAATATAATGTCAAAGTAAAGAAATTACCTATTTACTTGTGATAAGGGGTTTTAGTCAACGATGCTATTACACGGAAATACATAATATACACGTATAAATACTGAAATATACTCGTATTTAATAAACACCATTCCAGAAATACAAACATCGAGGTTCACCACAGAAAATGTTAATGTGACCACTTTGTTTTTCAGTCAGAGCAGGATGCTTACGGAATTGCATATATAAATAATTAGGTTAAATCGTGGCTTTGGGGGAGGGATGTATTTCCTTTTGCAACGATTTAAATGCAGAAGCATTCTTTAATTAGATTTGGTTAGTAAGTTCAAGTTCAAATTCAAATAATATTTTATTCGACATAGGAACACTTATCGACGTCATTTATTATACAGGACAAGTTAGCAAAGTTATAACAAGACAAGTTATACAATAGTTATAAAATACACTAAGGTAATAAAATACAGAAAATAAAGTCAGCTTAAGAGAATTCTTTGTCTACAGAAATGACTTATACTTAAATATTTTGAAAATAACAATAAAAATTAAGTAAATATAGAAGCAAATGTTATATTAAATTGATAAGGATTTAGTCATAACATTTCTAATAGATATAAACAAAGTAGTTTAAAAAAACTATTGATAATTATTACATAAAATTAAGGAATTTATTTAAGAAATATTTCATTGTCTATCCCAGTCTCGTATATGAGCCAGTCACTAACAATTATTAATTTCTGCCATCCTGAATACCTTTTGCGGTCGTGATGTAAACTTTTTATTCAAACGCAATTAATTTGATGTAGATACGGAATATAGAACTTAGATTTGTTTCCAAATCGGATCATTTTCGCTCTCGCTGGGGACAGCGGGATAGACAGCCAGAAAGCAGGACAATCCTGCCCAAAGCGGATTATATGATCATGCTATACATAGTTAGGGCTGCTAACTTTACTCCCCCGGGTATTTAGTACCACTGCCTTACCTATTCCTGCTGTAATGGCGTCAATGCTTGTTGTCGTATTCCGGTTTGAAGGGTTAGGCATCCGTTAAACTTGAGCAGGTAGTATTACCATCCTGCCAGACGCACAGTAACGCACCATTAACATCTTTAGTGTCTATAGGCGATGGTTTCTCTTTCCATCGGGAAAACCATCTTAATATATCTTCATAAATATAGTTAATATCATCATTATAAATATAATTAATATTATTTATATATTATACAGTCTCTTAGGTAAGTCGACCTAAACGTTGAAAGGGCAATAGGGCATCTGATTCTCATTCCAAAAAATTAAAAAATATACCCTTAAATTTTAACCTAATTATCCAATAAATTCATAATTCATACCCACCAATACATTCGCGAAAGTAACGCGCATAGATAAATAGGTAATTACTCAAATACTGCCTATACACATTACCTACATTTTATTTATTTATTTGGAGTGAGAATCAGATACCTTATTAATCCTCTACCTCTAACTTATCTAACAGACTGTATATAAAAAAAACAGTACAAGTGTATAAGTGATAAAATATTGCATTGTATAAAAAACAATTCGACCGACGGGGTAACGGGGTAAACGGGGTAGCTTAAATAAACCTTACCTTTCTAACTTCAACAGCGGACTTGTCTAACTTCTCCTGTAGCTTATCTATCTCCGAGTGTGCTGAGTCTAATGATGCCTGTAGTTTGTCTTGCTGTAATTGTGCTTTGCCCAATGTCGCTTGAGTTCTTTCCAGTTCTTCTCTCGCTTTCTCTAACTCTGCTATCGCTTTGTCTCTTTCAGAATGTAGTCGACTTATAGATGATTGTAGCCTGAAAATGCGTTATTATATATTTTTTAAAATTTTGCTACACACAATAAAATTTCTAAGTCACATAAGTTGACCTAAAATTAACTTGCAACTTAGTACACGCAATTTAAAGGAGATAAGATTCAGAACAGGTCCTAACGAAATAATGCCCTAATATGTTTTCATCGAATAATCCAGTAATAAAGTAAGTTGTGTTTAGTGATCTAGAGATTAGCCTGTTTGGCTTAGATCAGGAGGTCCCGGGTTCGATTCCTGGGTCGAGTAAAAGTGCTATTTAGGTTTTTTCAAGGTTTTTCTCAAAAATCAAAATCTCAGTAGCAGCTCGGAGTCTGGCAGAATGGCGTATTATCATACCTGTTGTGCCTCGAATGAGCACACAAAGCTGTCGGTCTGGGTCATCGCTAGAAATTGACGATAATCGTTAACATGTCGTTAAAATACGATGTTAAGAATTACCGTACGTGGTACGTGGAACGTCCACCATATAGCGATGCCTAGTATATGTGCGCCTCGACGATCGATAGAAAAATGGGGATGGCGGAATTAAGTCGTGCAATTCCGCAGCGCACACAAACATAAAAAAAGCGGTGATACCACACACGGGCGAGACTTTGCGGAGCTGTAACCCAGTAATCACGACGATAGTGATGTTTTAAATCGTTTGTCTTTTACGAACTACTTGGCGGAATGCTAGATTGTATTTGCTTCAAAGGAAAACCTGACTGCCCTATTCCCGTAATTATTAAGAGGACGAAATTGATAGAAATAAGGCGTAAAGAATTTTACAGTTTGCAACTAACTCGAACTTGAAACTTGGTTCAAGGTCAATATGATTCCAAAGACTGATTTTATGTAACCTTCCACTTATCGTCAAAATGCAGACCTAATCCGAGCCTTACAGGAGACACCCTTGAGGCGGGCTTTAAGCCCACTATCTGAAACTCTGGTTGAGTGCTCTGCTGGCCTTTCACTCTACCGATTACATAGAGCCAAAACTTAGCTGTCACCTGTGAGACTTAATATTCGTATTAGGCGCGGCGCGATAAATAGTTTGTTCGAAACCGGCGACGACGATGTCGAGTTATGTATACATATATATTAACTTAGTATTGAAATTATCGGAATAATATATGTTACGAGAACCTCAGTATAGGTAGTTTGTTAGCATTCAATATCTTAGATGAGTGCATCGACGTCCCTCGCGAATATAGCAATAATAAAAGATGCTCCTTCTTCAGGTTCAATTTTAAAAATTATATATTACTAGCTGTTGCTTGCGACTTCGTCCGCGCGGACTTCGTTTACTCCGCACTGCTCCTCCGCTGTAGGTGATAGCGTGATAATATGTAGCCTATATGTTGACCCGACCTATTAGTAATATTCAAAATTTGAAGTAAATCCATGCAATACTTTTTGAGTTTACCCCGGACATACATACAGACAAACAGACAAAAATTCTAAAAACTAAATTTTTGGCTTCGGTATCGATTGTAGATCACGTCCCAAGTATTCTTTTAAAAAAATATTCAATGTACAGTTTTGACTTTCCTACGATTTTATTATATGTATAGATATAGATTTTAGTTATTTTATTTTATTGGCGTTCAAAAAGTAATGTATATACTTTGAAGTCGCAATGTATGAAGTTATCATTAAAGGCCTTCTATTTAATATTTCAAACGTCTTTAATTTTTTTAGCAAATAATTTCATATCCTTATTTCCTGTTACTGTATGGTAAACCTCATATGAAGTTTAGAAATTATGCAATAACAAATACATACACCAAAAAAGATATTATGACAGAAGTCATAATATCAAATATGACTTCTGTCATAATATCTTTTTTGGTCAAAATACCAAAAAATTGTATAAAAACATTAGGTAAAAAATATGAAGTCGTCATGTCTCTTGCTGTTATATAAATTGTGCAATATAATTTCATTTGAAAAATGAATCGCAAATACAGATAATTTATACATACCGATCATATTCTTCCTTTAAGCTGTCTTGTTCAGTTTGTGCATTTTCTAGTTTTGCTTTCAGACGATAAACTTCGCCTTGAGATTTTTCTAATTTATCTTGAAGAGCGCTAGCCTCAGACCTAGCTCTTTCAGCATCAGCCTGAGTTACTCTTAGCTCCGCTTGCGTTCGCCTTAACTCTGCTGATATCTTATCAGCTTTTTCTTGAACCCGGTCTAGTTCTTGCGAGGTAGTTAATGTACTTCTTCCAAATGTTGTTTGAGAACGTTCTAACTCATGTTTAAGCCGTTCATTTTCTAATTCAAGCCTGGCTAATCGTTGTTTAGCTGCTTCCCAATCAGCACCTGATCTACCAACTTCACTTGCTGCTTTATCAAGCTCCGCTTTAGATTTTCCTAATTCAGATTGTGAACTTTCTAGTTTAGCTTCAAGTCTATCTTTTTCTGCCTGTGCTCTTTCTAACCTGGCCCCAAGTTTTTCAACCTCACTTTCAAGTGCATGTAGTTTCATTTTATAGTCAGCTATTTCTCTTTCATGTAGCTCTCTTTCCTCATTTTTCTCGTGTTCTGCTCTATCTCTTTGCTCTCTAAGTTGTTGGATTTGTTTTTCTTTATCACCAATTACTTCTTCTAAAGAGGATAACGCTCCTTCTGAGGAGCAGTGGTGAGCTTGCATAGCATTAAGTCGAGCTCGAGCCATATCTACTTGGTTATCTTTTTCTTTAAGTAAGTCTTCTAAATTTTCGATCTGAAAATTGTCTTTTATTAATTGTTTTTTCACAGTTATAAGAATAATATCAAGTAATACAAATAAAATAAAAGAAATAAACGTACCTTTAAAATAAAAACACTACACAAAAAGAAACTAAAAAACAAAAAACATAATTTTTTACACACAAAATTTATGACATACACATAAAATAATAGCAAATAATAAGATGATATGACTTATATTTAAAACAGCGTTAAGAACATTTTAATATGGGTTACGAAACTTTACGGATAAGCAAATAACAAACTTTTTAAAGTCAGTAAAATTTTTATATCGGGACTTAAGAACATTATGTAATACTACTTTATGAACAAAGATAAATTTAATACAAAAGTAAAAAAACTTTATTGAAAATTCGATACTTCAAAATTCAATAAACCTTCTTTTGAGAAAAGTACATTAACTTAAGTGGCAACCACTTTTAAATATAAACTTGGATACTTAAAGGTTATTCATTTACACCGAATCATAATTGAGGATCTTTTTGAATTTAGGAACGAGGAAACATCAAAGGAAATTAGTGATGATTTAAAATAAAAAATATATATGTAATAATTTAATGTCTTTAGATTCTGCGATCTTTACAAATGTAATTAAATTTTAAATTCTTAAGATTATATATCACAAAAAAGACTGTCTAATTTAAAAGGAATGTACTGGTGATATATACAAACATTTTAATAAGCTTAATAGCGAATTAGACTTTAATACAATAAAGAGGTCTTTGTTGGATATTAATATCAACTATCGAGCACTACTCAATCAACAACAAAAATTGAGCCTTATGTAAATTTTCTAAATAATTATAAGCTAAAATGTTATAAATATGTTTAATTTATAAAAAATATGCAGAACAGAGATAACGAAATGCAGAATTTCCGTGATCCAAAACATTTTTAGCTCGTAAAAGTTTGGACACGGCGAAAGTAACTCGGAAAATGTAATTTAACTACCCACATAATTTAAGTTTGATTTATAAACAGAAAAAATAAACATTAAAATAAAAATAAAATTAATGAATCTTAAATTAAATATATTTGTACGCTAATTTTCACAATCAGTTTTAAGCAAAACTATAAATACTGATATATCACTGCTTTTTGAAATATTAGAATGAATAAATCAGGAATGAATAGTATAAGAAAACTTTTTGCAAACAATTAATTTTTAATTTTACAAATCCACCCACTTATCAAAGTTAAGTTTCATCATAATATTTGATGTGGTATGGAAACAGCCTAATTAAATCTAATTATCAATAACAGTTCAAGTGTTGTGCAAACTATACAAAGCTCTTAGCAAAACTAACCATAATGGTGAAGTTTTTTTCTATAGTATAAGATAGCAAACAAGCAGATGAGTCTGCTGATGAAAAATGTCAACTATCGCCTATACAACGTATTAAAGTTAAGAAGATATTTAAATTTTGCCACTAAACGTCATTTATAATTTTATAACCACAAAATTATATACACATTTGATTCTTAAAAATTGAGTTTATATTAAATGTAAAAAAATAGTTGTACTAGGTAGCCCTAAAACTGTAGTAGAATTATTATGGTAAATAGATATATAAAATTATAATTAATTTATTAGACATTTTGTAACGTTTTAAAGTTATTATTTAGATGTATGACGTCATATCATGTCTTGTGTCATGTTAAAAAAAGGTTTTAGTTTATTTGCACCATCATATCATACAACGCATTAACGATACACATCAGCATAATTAAACAAGGACATTTAAAGTATCAAAAATAGGTAAAACAGAATATAAATTAAAAACAAAACGAAATTAAAAATAGCAATCAGGCTTTCATTAAACAATAAAATGTACTTTACAATATACATTATTTATACAAGCACTAAAAATTACATTTCTTACTAACTGTACATAAAAATTATATATGACATTAAAATCTAAATGTAGCGCTTACGAAGTAAATAAAAAAACTAATTAAAAACACACACACAAAATATATAAATATTTCCTAAGTATTTGTAAATTTGATAATATTGTAGCAGTTTTGAGAACGATAAAGTAAAAATTATCTAGATCAATTAACCATTTATTTGTATTGTTTAGAATTGCAATATTTGATTTAAGATTGTTCAAATTAACTATTATTATAATCTTACTAGGCAAAACAATATGAATTATTACGTAAATGTTGATAAGCTGCCAAACCTTATGAACGTATTCTTTGTTTTCTATATTACTAGCGACTTGCCCGCGGTTTCACCCACGTAGTTTTTGTTCCCTTGGGAATATCGGAAAGGTTATATATACTAAAACCTTCCTCAAGAATCAATCTATCTATTAAAAAACCGCATCAAAATCCGTTGCGTAGTTTTAAAGATTTAAGCATACATAGGGACATAGGACAGACAGAGAAAGCGACTTTGTTTTATACAATGTACTGACTGACCCGGCAAACGTTGTTTTGCTAAATATATTAATACCAGTATTTTTCTACTAAATAATGGATGTTATTATATATATAAGCCTTCCTCCTGAATCACTCTATCTATTAAAAAAAACGCATCAAAATCCGTTGCGTAGTTTTAAAGATCTAAGCATACATAGGGATTAGGGACAGACAGCGGAAAGCGACTTTGTTTTATACTATGTAATGATCAAGTTTAGTTATTTTATATTTTTATCAAACACAAAATCGTAGAATAATAGATACGTCACATGCAAAAAGTATACTGAATTTAGTAAATTTTTTTCAAGGGCATTTAAAAGAAAACGCAAATACGTTAAGAAATCAGGACTTAGTCGAATTTTATTAAATTTTTAAAGTTACATTTAAATAACGATACAATAAGTTGATAGTAAATCAGTTTTCGTTTTCTTACAAGGCAATTTTTGATTTCAATAAGTATATTCTAAGCAATATCTTAATACGATTATTTATGGTTTCAGTTTGATTAACCTTTTTGAGACGTTTTTAAATCAACGTCAATTTACTGAGGCATAGGACTAAATCCCACAAATCTGGTGTATTATTGTAAAATTTTACATTATTGTTAGCAATATATCTCAGAAAATTCTCAAAAATTATATAGTAATGCACATTGTTGCAATTCTGCAGATTTTAATCATGAATGTTACCTTTCTTTGTAGAACATTTATCTTCCTATCTTTAATTTCAGAATGATCTCGTAGTTCCGCTAGTTCATGCGCAGCAGCTAGAGCAGCTGCTGTCTTTTTTTCAACCATTCTGCTCTTTTCTTCTAATCGTGCTTTTAATTCTTCTACCTATAAATAAGAGGAAAAGCTTTTAATTGTTATGGTTACATGGACCTGATTAGTTTTTAGAGCATTTGATAGAAAAAAATATAAACAAATAAATATAATCATAACGACTGGATGACTCATCCAAGCCCAGCCGACTCGTATACCTGTAAGATAAAGAATATTAAAAAGCATAAGCCTATATGGCCGGCTCTTGTCAAATCTTTCCCTAAGGGGCTGAAGAATGGCACGGTCGACATTTGTAGGGCATGTCACCATCCTGGTGAGTCCATCAGAAATATTATTTCCGGTTATTCTTATCTCGCCAATGGAGATTATTTGCACAGATACAATCAAGTAGCCAACGTTATTAATCAAAGCTTGTTCTGCGGTATGGACTTGTAAATTTTGAAGTGCCTTATTATAAATACGCACTGGAAGTAGTTCTCGAAAATGGTCGTGCTAAGCTCTATTGGGACCGATGTATCATCACAGACAGGACTATTACAAACGGTGAACCTAATTATCTTGGAGGATCGATTAGAGTGTCAAGCATTTGTTGTTGATATCATAGTCCCATATGACGATAACCTCGTGAAAGCAGCAAAAGAAAAACTAACTAAATATTTAGATTTAGCTCATGAGATTACTGACATTTAGGGTGTGGACACAAAAATGATTGTCCCGATAGTCGTTTTCTCATACGGTCTTGTAGCGAAGAGTCTTGAGCAACATTTTTGGAGCCTTTCGCAACAATTCTAGATTAAGGGCCGAATGAAAAAAGCAGCAGTGTTAGGAACGACGCGTATTATGAGGAGATTCCTCTCTCTGTCACTTTGACTACCGGTGGTTTAACTATAAAGTTACCGCTAGCAAAAAACCTATTTTGTTATATTTATCTATATATTAATACGTGGAGAAAAACTTTGGACACTTTTTTTAAGACAATTGCGCGAATGGTAGGGTATGAAATTTATCACAGTTAAAATTTACATTATGGAGGACTGCAGAAACTTAATATTTTTAAATAAAATTCATTAGAAATACTTTAAATAAATAAAAGTAGATATTACATACACCACCACAGAACACTATTACTCCAGGGAGTACACCACTTTCATGTGACATATATTGTAATATACACACATGAATGCTATCTTTTTTATTAGGGCTAAAGTTAGTTTCTTAAACTTAAGAGGTTTTATTGTTTAGTTTATGGTTGAATTTTGGTCACGGCGATCGCTACTTTTTATAATATTGTATTTTTTGAATCACGTTATTATTATAAATGTAATCAAATAAGAATTTAATGTAAATAAAGAGACAATAACAATAATTTCGTTGGACAAATTACACAAATCGATTTAATCCCAAATAAGCAAATTATTTGCTTGTGATATGTTAGTTAACGATAGTAATACATAGAAAGACACATATATATATATATATATATATATATATATATATATATATATATATATATATATATATATACCCAGACCCAAACCCAGAAATAGAAATATCTATGCTCATCACATAAATGTTTGCCCTGTTGGGAATCGAAACCCGAGCCCGAGCTTGGGTTCGCTTCGCTAACCACTTGACCAATGTGACGGTTAAACGTATATTTAAATACTAAATAAGAAGAAAACTTATTTTTAAAGAAATCGTTTTAATTGTAGAAATGTAGTTATTTTGATAATTATATGTGTATAAAATATTGTCCTTTAAAAATAAACAATTACCCTCCTGTGCTGCAAAGTATGTATGCTTATGGCGAAATTGGTTGAATATAGCCGACTTTATACAAGTTGACTGTTAAAAGACTACATACTAAAGGAAGGTATTTAATACTTGATTTTGATACCGAATAAATGAAAAAAATATCAATTATCCAATAAAATTGTTTAGTACGGATACCCGCACGTAGATACTAGATATCGAAGTTTCTTGTTTGTGAACAGTGAGTGATTGCCGCCACAGCACGTGTTAGCACAGCACAATCTAAGCGCGCACTTATTAACTGCAGTGTGACAATATATTTTTTAATATTAATACCTACTTTAATTTCATTGTGGTTTACTAGGCAGTTTAGCAATACTCATTTTTATTATAATTTTATTGGTTACATAATATGTTTTTTAACTATTGTGTCTTTCAATAAGAACATTCTTTTATCAGTCAACTTGTTTACCTGTTTTGTCACTTCTTTATTCGTTACATCCATATCAATTAATATTATAAATGCGAAAGTAACTCTGTCTCTCTTTTCTTCACGCACAAACCGTTGAACTGATTTGAATAAAATTTGGTGCAAAGACCGAGAAAGGACATAGAATAAGTTTTTATCCCAGAAATACCACGAACACGGGGACTATGCGGGAACTCCGGTACTGTCTAATTTTTAACTTAGTAACTTAGGCTAATTATATTTTAAAACATTATCCACGGACGCAGTTGCGGGCACTGCTAGTACAAAATAAATGTAACCTTTATATTTAACTTTTGTACATTTATAATTTGAGCTAGACGTTGATAAAATAATTAATCAGTCAGACGGCATGGATTTATCGGTCAAGCTGGTTGAAGGCTAGCCTTTTCTGTAGTTTAATAAGTATTGGCTACTAAAAAACTTCTGTGTAAGCAAAATACCGACCGTCAATTGTTTTGCGGTTATATTTGTCGGATACACATACATATATATTTTCACACAAGATTCCTTACGAGGTAGGCAGAGAGAACCGAGTTTATATCACGAATCATGATCCTTACAAATTTTTCTTGCTTCCTCCACATTTATTCATTCATTCAAATATGCCGGTTGCAAAGACACTTGACACCACGTTCGCCTCGGTCTTGGTCTTCCTCGGACCTACATCCTTCCACATTCGCATTGTATATCTGTTTTGTCAACCTTTCATCTACCATTCTTAAAATTATAACTAAATGTGATGTTATTTTCCTTACGCTTTAAAAGAAAGCAATAAATCGGATTGTGGACAAATACTTAAACAAAATATGAAACAGTTTGTTTATACATAAAGATATAATTTTATGTAAAATAAGAAGTGCACTTACATCAGTCTGAAGCATACTGTAATGTTCTTCCTTTGCGCAGAGTGATTCCTTTAGCACAGCTATATGTCGTTGATAGTCTTGATGTTGTTCTTCTAATGCCTTCATCTTAGCAGCCATTGCTAGAATTTCCTGATCCCTCCTCTGTATCTCCAAACGAAACTCATCCAGCTGCTCAAGTCCATCCATCCCAAAGTTGTTATAGAATTGAATAAATCCACAAAAATATTAGTTTTAACTTGAGGAAAATGTAAAAATGGACTCTACTAAGGCAACAGTGATGGCAGTTAATGATTTGAATATAAAAGTCTAATAATTCAACAGCGTTCATCAGAAAGAAGAGTTAATTGATATTAGTATCGATGAGAAAGCGATACAAGCTTTTTTAGTATCTATTTATAGAAATGTTTTCGGCATAAACATATTTAACATTACCATAAGTGGCGCGGAAGACATTTCGATATAAACTCTACATGCAGTTTCACTCGCATATTACAAATTCTCACCGAATCAACAGTTTGAAGATAAAGGGAAAGACTCTAGAAAACTTTCTTTTTTAATCTGAAACTATGAAATATAAACATTTTTAGGATTAATAAAAAATCAGAAAGTTTTCTAGTATCCAGTATCTAATAGTATCAAATGCCGAACAAAGTTATATGCACGGGCGCCTACATTGTGATACATTTATCTACTGATACTGTGATAAAGACTGATGAATATGACGACTACATGAAGAGGCCGGGTGTGAGCTAATCTAGTGATGAGTGACGCGGGACGAAAGCTATACTTGACGATGAATTGCAATCAACACCGAAAGCGGAAAATGATCGGTCGGAGGAGCACAAAAAAATAACGCACCCGAAGAACTCGTTCGATGTATACGACTTCGGCAGTCTTTATTAACAGTCTACGTAATCAATCTCACACTTCAATAACCATAAAATTTACATTTAACAAAAATATATCGATAATCTTAAGTTTAAAGCGAGAAATTGACACGGGATCGTCGGACGTCACAGGGTCGTCGCGGGAGCGGTCCGTCCTTGGTGACGCGTACGTCGTTCAGCAGAAAACTTACTTGGCGCCTGAAGGGAGGGTCGGTGGGGAATAGCGAGGCGTGCGATGGCGCCATGGAGGGCGGCGGGCTGACTGCTGCGAGCTCGCTCTCGAGCAGGGCCACCTGCCGCTCGAGCGTGGCGATGCGCGCCTGCTTGGTCTCCAGCACGGCCGTGAGCGTGGCCCCCGCGGAGCCGCCCGGCAACCCGGCCGCCGTCAGCGCGCGTTCCAGCTGCGTCTGCAGCGCCCGCAGCGTGTCCGCCGTCGCCTTGAGCTCCTGCCACACGCGAGCCACTCGTCAACCGCCCCTCCCCGAACCGCGTAAACCGTACGTACCAGACGTTCTTCGCTAGGGTTCGTGTGTCGGGGTATGCGCTAAACATGCAGTGTAAGTGTCCAATTTTGTCGTGTTCGGCCGAATTTCACCTCGTATGTTATGTGCTCGGGTAATAAGCTCCGTGAAAGAGTGTAAGCGAGAAGGATTGAGCTAGAGATAGATGTCCGATGGTACACAGAGACGCGTTCGGTTCGACACATATGAATGAAATGAAACTATCAACAGCAAATCTAAGAGAAACAGTGGCTTTGATAAAGGTATCACAAAATAAAACGCCCATGTGATCTTCTAACCATAGACAAGTTTGGAAGCACGTGCACACCACTAGATTACGGTGCAGGACATCACTATTGTAACTGTAAGTTTAAAGTCTAACATTCATTAGTAGTCCGCTAACATGCAACATAGACATTAATAAATTGTACATTGATAATTACCTGTTTTTGTGCCATTGCTTGCATTTGTTGAAACATTTGCCTTTCCTCTTCTTTACCTGCAATAAATATTCCATCACTTAAACATACAAAATACTTAACAGTATAAGAAAAATAGTAAATTGTAAAAAAAATATTCGTAAATTTTTTTGTAACGTTTTCCTTTTTTATAAAAATTACATCTTGTCAAGGATTTCGATGCCTGGCAAAACTTGCAAGGGCTTATGTGATACTTGCAAGTAAGAAAAAATATTTTATTGATATTATTTAATTATAATAAATAAATCTGATTTATTATAATTGGGTTTTTAGGGATCCTTGCGCAGGAGAATTAGTTATGAGTAATAAAAGTAAAATATTGGTAGCGGGTCCAAAATTTAATTCGAAATGGAATAAAAATTAAATATTACTTTTAAAATAAAACCAAAGAAAGCTCAAACTCAACCAAAAATGTACGGGATTACATTGAAACTTAAACAGAAATTAAAATGTCCGTACATTTTTATTTAGATATAAATTTAATGTGGCGTTAATTACAGGATTTATGCTACTCCTTATAAGCTGGCAAGTGACATTATGCTTCCTAAATAGAGAAAAATCAGAATATCGAGACAACGTTACTATTATAACTCATTTAACCTCCACCTTGCCAAAATATTCACTACAAATCATTTATATGGCAAAGAAACATTTGCCGGGTCAGCTAGCTGACTAGCTACTATATATTTTGCTAATAAATTGTAAAATACCAAAGAAACGTTGTATGTATGATAAACTACTACTATAAATGATTAATAAGTCAATTTTAAAGCTAATTACGAACAGAAGCTAAACAAGGAAATATGATATTTTAATTATATAGATAAGGATAATAAAGGAAGGAAAATAAGCTATAAATGAATTTTATATGAATCTGAATGTCTAAATAGGCGTTGCTTTGTGGGAGTCTAAAAATTAAAGAAATCAACTTAATTTGAAAACCCAATGAAAAAAACGATGTAAGGAAATCCATTACTTGAAGAAATCAACTTAGTTTGAAACTTACGCAATAAGAGAAACAGAGTTAGGAAATCAGGAATTGTTTTTTGCACCAAAGAACGCTTCAGTGGCAGGGCTCACGTGTAAAAGCAAGCGTAAATGGCAAATTTAATTGATTTCTTCTTTAAGCTAAAAACGAATATCAATTTAATTTATAATAACTAAGTATCTTCAAGCACCTTCATAAAATACTAAACATTTACATGGATACTTTTGAAAGCCGGCACTCCTAATAGTACGAGACAGCCATTACCATTAAACAAATATATATTTGTTTTATGGTAAGGACTTGATATGAGACATGAGACATGATATTATCATGTCAAAAATGCTAGGTATTTATTATTGATTCTAACAACATTAGGTTGTGTATGTAGAATTTTGATATTTTAGTCTTACCGTATATTTTTGTGCTGTTTTTGTTAACTTTCTTAGAAAAAGCCTAGAATCCAAAAAGAAGCCTCCTTAATTCCATTTCAAGAATGGTTAACACGTGTGACTTCATAAGTTTACTCGACACTGGCAGAATTCTCTGATAATTGCCATTCGTATAAAGAAGAAGAAGAAGCTATTCATATGACAAGGAACTACTACTATATGCTTAAGTCTACCACCTTACTCTCTCTTTCTTACTTTATAAACTAGAACACGACTGTGACGAACACAATTATGGAAGTAATACGTAGGTCGGTAGCAAGGGTAGTGTCACGCGTCGCAAAATACTAGGTATCACGTCACGATTATAGTTATACTAGCGACCTGCCCGCGGTTTAACCCGCGTAGCTTTTGTTTCTGTAAGAATATCGGATATACATTAAAACTTTCGTCAAGAATCAATCTATTTATTTAGGAATTTAGGAAAGGGCAGCTGGAATTTGTTTACCTCTTTACTGTCTACTATTGTAGATAAAAATATAATATAATAAAAATCTTAAAGTGTTACGGTTGCCCCGTACTTAATTAATTTTTTTTTATTAACAAAAAGATTATTTCGATTTTTTTTCATATTTCTCGCCCAAAGCATAAGCTTTAACTGGGTATTTTTTATTTTTTTTTGTTAAGCAGTTAGAGATCGAGCCACTCCAGGAAAAAACACCTTTTAGAAATAATAATATAATATATAACTAGCTGAGCCCGCGACTTCGTCCGCGTGAAAAAAATTCGATAAAAGTAGTCTAAGTTACTCCCTATCTCATCAGCTATCTGCCAGCGAAAGTCCCGTCAAGATATGTCCAGCCGTTCCAGAGATTAGCCGGAACAAACAGATAGACAGACAGACCGACAGACAGACAAAAATTTAAAAAAACTTTGTTTTCGTATATGTATCGTGTATACGGTTATTTGCATTCAGTAAAAAGCTGTTATTTTAATATTACAAAATGATGTATAGTTCCAGATAGATAGATACCATTCATTAGAAGCTCAAAAAGGAACCTTCTTTCAAAATGTTTTGAAAAAATCTTGTTTCTCTTATTTATATTATAAAAAAGAATGTGAAAGGTTATCTTTATTTCAAAAGTCATAATATTTTTTCTAAATATTTAATTCCCGATTCGTTTGGCTAATTTTGGTTTTGAATTAATTGTTGAAGTCCAGGGAAGGTTTAAAAGATGAGAAAATATAGAAAATAAAATAAGAGTAGTTAAAAAAGTAGAACAACGTTTGCCGGGTCAGCTAGTCATTAAATACAAATTATACTCGAGCATGCCTAGTGAAATAATAAACCAGATGCAGGAATAAAAGTAGTTAACACAGTGACATGCAAACATGCACAAAATTAACATAAATATGTAATGTTTAGCAATTGATCCCGCACTAGAATCTTAAAAACTTTAAACAAAAGACGAAAGAAAAGCAATGGAGAATTTGTCCACATCAAATTAACGACACGTAGCTCAGATGAGCATTGTCCGGCTTCAAGGCGAGATCGGTCGCCTGGTTTAAGCCCAGCAGTGTCAGAAAATGTTTTTGTTTTTCATAGCGTTCCTTTTGCTCTTTCGCGCGAAATAGCCCATAGCCTTCTTCATAAATATGTTTATCATACACAGAAATATTTTTCAAATCTGTTTCATTTAGAGATTAGCGCGATCAAGCAAATAATTTTTACGTATTAGATATTAGCTTTATTATCTAATACATAAAAATGTCGTATCACGGTGTTTGTGGTTGTATTCCTCCGAAAAGCCACTTTTTTTTTTTATATCATAAGATAGCAAACAAGCAAATGGGTCTCCTGATGGAAAGAGTCAACCATCGCCTATAGACACCAAAGATGTTAATGGTGCGTTGCTATCTTGTGGCGAGGTCTAATGCCACATGCATAAGTTTACCGGCTACCTTACCCTCCAAACCGGAACACGACAGCGACAAGCACTGACGCTATTGCGGCAGGAATAGGTAAGGCGGTGGTACCAGACCCGGGCGAGACAATGCAGAACTCTACCACCTAGTAGCCACGATGGTAGTGACTCGATAGCCAATCGGTCGCCTTTTACGACCTGCCTGGCAGAACGGCAGTTGGCCTATTCTACAAAGGAGGCCGGGACCAACACGGCGAAAACTGAATTTTATGTTTTTTTTTTTGTATATTTGTTAGGTATGAGAAAAGCTCGTAAAGAAGATTTAGTACCACTAGGTAATTACGGTGTCCCTATACAAAGAAAAAATCAATTTTTGACAAATTTTTATTTTTTAATTGGCATTGAAAACTGCTAACTGCTTACTAGGGAGACACATCCAAAACAAGACTAGCTTTGTTTTTTTCTTATGAATTCTTATTTTTAAAACTACCTATAACGCTAAATTTCACCTTCCTTACACCTTCCAACTCCACTCGCCCATTAGCCTTCACTCCACCAATATATCTACTCTACTACAAATAATTTATATTGCATAACTACGTTTGCTAGGCCGTATTTGTATGTATTTTATAAGAAACTCAAATATTACGCTACATGTACATAATAAATGAAAGCTATAAATAACAGAAATTAATTCTAATCAAGATTCGTATTTTGAACATGTAATACAACTTGCTTAGGTTATGGTTGCCAACTAATAATTACAAATAGTACAATGGACAGTTGACATAATCAGGACAATCCAGTTTAAAAATAGGATGAATATTAAGTAGTTATATCAATAAAAAAATGTGTAAATAGTTGACCCTACGGGCCATCCCTGAAACTTCCCAATAAATTAAGATATTTTAAGCTCAAAAGAGTAAAAAATATAAGCATAGATTTTTGAGTTCAAACGTCTATTTTGTTAAAAAATGGTAGTATATTAATTTTTGAAAAGTTGTATATTTGAAAACGATGATGGCATTCAACTCAATTTTTGAGATCTAAAATACTGCTTTATTATCGCCTCTGTGGTCTAGTGGTCCAGCTTTGGAGTTGACCACATGAGGTCCCGGGTTCGATTCCCGGGTCGGGCACTTTAAAAAAAAAGTGTCATTTCAGTTTTCTGAGAAACTCAAAGTTGCCCGGGATTGGAAAGTGCCCGGTTGGCGATAGGCTTGCCACCTATCACATTTATGGGACCAAGTATCTTCGGCTAATCGTGGGTGCACTTGTTGTACCTCTGCCTACCCCTTCGGGGATATGGGCGTGAAGATACTTTTTTAGCTAAATAATCGATAGGTTGAAAAATTTCGATGCTATGTCAAAAAACATTTTATTTTTAAATTTCTTCATTGATAAATCCCATACAAATTGACCGATTTTAAATAAATTAACGATATTTGACGCAGTTTTTAAAGAAGAAAAGCTGATAAGATTTTTAAGTTAAACGGTGAGTTAATTTGAAAGTTATTTAAAAAAAAATATTAAGTAAGTTTGCGAAAAACAACGTAATTTTAATATTTGAAAAGCTACAAGTTTTGAGAACTAGATTCAATTTCGATTTTTGAAACGGCATTTGAAGTAATTTTTTTAGTACTAAAACATCAAAAAATGATTGGTTGAAAAATTTCGAAGATATGTCGAAAAAACACTTTTTCAAAACTTTTCGTCAATGATTACTCCCAAACGGATAAACCGATTTTGATGCAATTTATGTATTAGACGTAATTTTTTAAGGCATAGAACTGAATAGTTTTTGTACTTCATCGGTACATAAATCTGGATGTTATATTAAAGAAATACTCTTTTGTCAAAATTTTTTTGGTGTTTTTTTCAAAATTTCTCAAAATCTCCTGAACCGAATCGGTTTAAATTTTCAGGAAATTTAATTTGAGCGGAATCCAATCAAATGCCATCAACCGCGTTTCGATTGGTCTAGCCTTTCAAAAGTTATGAGATGTTTGCATACACACATACACACACACACACACACACACACACATACATATAGACATACTGACGTGACACATACACATAGCTTTTGTTTTAATACAGCACGAGCCCAGTCATGCGAAGACTTGCAAGCTGTAAGACCGTAAGGATTGCAAAAGTGACGCACGATTTAAAGTACATTCTTATCAGGGTGTTTTTAAACCCAAGACACTGCTTGTAAACTATACAGGACTTTCCAAGACCCCACAAAAACTCAATTATATCCTAGATATATCCTGGAAAAACCGGACGGTTGGCAACCCTAGCTTTGTTACACAAGTCGCCACGCAATCGCAGAGGATGAATTTAGAATTTTACCTTATCTAATTATTAAAATGTTTTATTACTGAACTGGTTTATTTTTCTCAGATTACAAGAATTATTTATGGAATAATATAAATAGAGCACTATGTGTGCTTTCTTTTACTGCTTATAATAATACTAGCTCTGACCGAGACTGCTTGTAGTATTTTTTTTATCATAAGATAGCAAACAAGCAGATGGGTCTCCTGATGGAAACAGTCAACCATCGCCTATAGACACCAAAGATGTTAATGGTGCGTTGCTATCTTGTGGCGAGGTCTAATGCCACATGCATAAGTTTACCGGCTACCTTACCCTCCAAACCAGAACACGACAGCGACAAGCACTGACGCTATTGCGGCAGGAATAGGTAAGGCGGTGGTACCAGACCCGGGTGAGACAATGCAGAACTCTACCACCTAGTAGCCACGATGGTAGTGACTCGATAGCCAATCGGTCGCCTTTTACGACCTGCTTGGCAGAACGGCAGTTGGCCTATTCTTCAAAGGAGGCCGGGACCAACACGGCGGTAGTAACAGTTATTTATAATTTCACTTATACTCGGGAATCAACCTTGGGGCTTCATGACATGCCATAGACTGACCGCGGTTTTCAGATATTTTTAAAGACGACCTCTTTTGAAAAACCAAATATTTAACGAAACCATTGCATACAACAAGCTTTAGTTTTATGTCTACTATTTATAATTATCTAATTCTAATCTAGAACGAATTTAAATTAAACAAATCCCTATTTATGAGGTTCTTTGAGGACAGAATATACCCCCACACATTCAAACTACTAATCGTTAAAAGTATTTAGTATCTAAATGAATCTAAACTTTAGATTTATTTTATTTTAACCTCCAGTCATATAAGGTGCTGTAGTAATTTTATGGCATTATTATGAAATTTTTTCGTGGAGGAAATTTCAAATTTTAACACCAAATTCATATAACACGAGTTCGAGAAATGTGAATTTGAACTCGAATTGATTTTTTTCCGAGTTGGCATATCTATGCTACCACAGACTAAATAGGAAAACTATATACCTATTTAGGTAGAGCAATCTATGCTGGTACCACTTTGACATTTACAAACTCCATTAAAACTCCTTTTTATAAATTTGTTAGTAAATGAGAAACATATGTTCTATGAATTTTAGCTTAAACGTCTCCTGTGTTAATTTTTTATGCAATAAGATAGCAAGCACGCATCGATTATTTTGTTGGAAACAGATTTTTAATAGTATAAGCTGCTTTGAGTATTGGTTTAATAATCAAAGTACTCAAAAGGAAGAAGGAAAATATTATTGTATTGTATGCAGGCAATACCCTTACTCTGTGTGGTTGAGATAAATCGCCTCACAAAAATCAACACGATGACGGTAATCACAGATAAATATCAAACCAAGGTCTTAAAAAACCAGCTAATCATAAAGAACTGTGTGGTAAACATTATGATGGATTTGATACGTTTAGTCCATGTTTCTCTCCAAACTCGAACATGATAATGAAAAGAAAAGATGGAAACTAATATTGACATATTAGTGATTAGTTTGTTTTCTCTGAAGATTTAAAAAAGATCCACTTGATCAGCACTAATGGAGGACACAGATGATTTATGTCTTCATGGACAGTAATGTTAAACGTACTTTAAACATTAGATTTAAACATTAGAATTAACAGTAGATGTGACATCTGTAACGAAATTAAAATTGGCGAAATATCAAAAGCATCTTGTCCGGGATTTAAAACGATGGTTCCATGCCGTGCTTTTCCTGTTTCAAGTAACAGAAAAATAATAATCGTAGAAAGGTTAGGTTGCGTTGACATTTCGTTTTATATGTTGTCATAGATTTTAATATTTTTTGTTTTCTTCTTACCATAAGATAATTATCAAGCAGGTGGTTCTCCTGATGAAAGAAAAACTACCGCGTATAATTTTTATATTTATGAATTGATGAGTTTTTTATGCACTTAATTCTTTATATATCATAGGATAACAAACTAGCAGACGGCTTTCTTGATAGAAAGAGAAACCACCATATAGATACCAAAGATGATGATGAGTTGCTATCCACGTGGTTGATAATGCCACATAGGTACATAAGTTTACCGGTTACCATACCCTCCAAACCGGAGCACGACAGTGACAATCGTTATTGTGGGAGGAATAATAGGAAGGATATTATGGAAGCATTAAAAAATATTTTATGAATATTTTTGTTAATGCTTCCAATTTTTTATATTTATTAATTGGAGTTTTTTTTTAAATTTAATACACTTTTTTTATGTATTTCAAAAAATAGACAAACGTTTAACATTCCTGTTTATAGGGAAATCAATCATGCGTGTCCCTACTAGTACTTCCTCTGGTGGATCTTTTTTTAATCTTCAGAGGAAACATACTGATTGGATTGTTTTTGTGTACTAAGTTTAGTACTGCTTTAGCACACATATTAAAAAAGTAAAAATTGCATGCTATGACTTTTAATAACACACATATAGACAAAAAATACGCACCCATTCCTTTATTTTGCAACATTTCAAGTAACTTTTTAATGCTTTCATCTCTCGCTTGTAATGTTTGCTTTTGCGTTTCTATTCGTAATTCTAATTCCTGAAAAAGAAAAATTAATTAGTATTTTTGAGTAAAACAAAAAGTAGGCAAGCTTCGCACTGTACAAAATAATTCAAAAACAATTCAAGCACAGTAACAACAGACTACCAATATTCCGTATTCCTGGGATACTCTGAATCAGATCTTCACACAATTTATATGGAACTAAACGGCAACGATACTTTTCTAAATAAAAACCTAAATCGGTTTCCTAATTCCAATTCTGAGGCAACAAACATAAAACACAACCCAATTGAGACCCTCCCCCGTTGGGAATGTGGTTGAAAATCAGTTAAATTGTGCAGTCGATATACGATTTCTTTTGCAGTCGCATTTCGAGGCTGATTAACTACAGTGTGGCTGAATTTTAACACAACCTCCTCCAAAAACCAACAATCTACAAAGGCAAAATACCCGGGGCCACATTATCGGGTGAAAATTCGTAGCTTATTTTCGCAATAAAACTTCATCTTCGCTACGTGAACTATATTGCCACACTTACTCAGTCGACCATAGTCCGAGCGAATATACTTAAATAATATGTAAGGGGCGGTGTACAGAAAAATTAAGAAAACATGACATTTCACGTTCTAGTCACGATGGTAATTCCATTTTTTGTGGAAAATGCGAAATTGTCGTTTTATATTTTTTTCTTATTTCCACATCACGCAACGTTAAGCTTACATTGCTAGAACTCGTCGCACCCGCGGAGTTTTCTAATCAAAAAACATAAGCTAAAAAAACATAGGCTAAAAAATCTACCCCTGAGGGACTGAAGTAGGGGATGAAAGTTGATTGTTGACATGTTACTATATTCACGGGTTCACCCTTCAGCTTAAAAAATTAATTCCAAGGTTACAAGGGTATAAAAGATTTGCATAAAATTTCTTATATTGATGATCAGTCTGCTCGCGAACGAAGCTGTACTTGAATATATATGTAACAGAAGTGGAATTAATGACGATTTAGCGAACTGGTTGGCGGCACACTCAGTTGATGGAATTATTTTGTGAAAAAAACAATCAAAAGGAAATTAATCTTTTTATACGGCCACTGTGTAAGTTCACCAACCACGGGGTGATTTGCTACCGCAATGTTACCGTACAAATGTAGAAATTGTAGAATTTGCGCCCGCAAATAAAGAAAGCTACAGTGAAGATAGAAATAAATGTCACTTGTGAGTTGTGACCATGTATTAAAATTGTTGGAGTTGGTCGCACAATAAACACTGATACTTAACAGGACAAGTATTGTAACAATGTTAATTCATATCCAATTCATTCGTATGTTAACTCATTTCTTAATTAAAAACACTTTGTTCAGAGTTGTGTTCTTACAAAAAAGTATTTTGTGATATTCGTCACAAAACATTGTTAACTTACGATATAAGTCAAATTGTAATGTTTGAGTCCTTACTGTTAATGTATGAATAATGGTTAGAAAAGTATCTTTACAGGCAGGCAGAGGTACAACTAGTGTTCCCACGATTAGCCGAAGATCGCTACTTAATGCGACCTTGGTCGCACAATGCAATAGATGGCAAGCCTATCATTTTTTAAAATATATAAACGGGTCAAAAACGCTGTGTAGGCTAAATTCGAAAAAATAAGACCAGAAGGGGGTAGATAAAAATCGATCCCGACGTGAACGACGGAGGAAACTCGCTGCTCCAGTCCGCTCGTGACCACGGTCAATGTAAATTGGCCGAAACGTCGAGCTTTACAAGTAAGTTCTATATATGTACGCGTTTTTGACCTGTTTATATATTTTATTTATTTATTTATGTATTTAAAATAGGTACAGTAACAGAAAACAGAGTAGTTTATACAAAAATAAACTATGGCATAATAACAATTTAAAACTGTCTTCCGGTTAATACTGTACACAACTTTCACAAAAATAGGATTAGTGTTAACCGGACTCGGGTACTTTCTAACTATTATTTGTATACAATTCAAATTGCTATGTTACAAAATTACATAACGATGTTATAATACTTTTTAATGTAATGTTTTTTTAGGGATTTAATACTTGTAAAGAATATATCTTTACAAGTACATAAGTTATTAAATAAACTACACATTCTGATGAGAGGGTTATTCTGTGAAGTATTATTTCTAGTCATCTAGTTATAGGTAAATGAAATAGTTGATGTACACGCACAGATCGTGAAGGTACTTTAAAATTATTTTTTTCCAATAACTCACTGCCCAAATGTCCATTAACTATTTTATGTAAAGTACATATATCAGATATACGTTGACGATCTTCCAAAGATTGCATGTTAAACTTTTTAAGCCTTTGGTCATAATTAGACAGATCGCGACGCAATCCAAATCTATTGCATAAGTATCTAAGAAATTTACATTAAATTGATTTAATTTGATTTATGTGAACTTTGTACATAGGTGACCATATAATTATACAATACTCGAGTATTGTCCTAACCAACGAATAGTATAGGAGGATCCAAGAACGAATGGTTTATGGTATGTGGTTTAGCGGTGCGAAAGATATATATAGTTTTAAAAATTATAGTAGAACGCGTTAGTTTAAAAGTGCATATGGCAAGCCTATCACCAACCGGGCACTTTACGATCCCGTGCAACGTTGCTTTTATCAAAAAACTAAAAAAAAACCTTTTTTTTAATTGCCCGACCCGGGAACTGAACCCGGAACCTCACGTGGTTAACACTGACACCGGACCATTAGGCTACAGAAGCGATAATGTTAAGATTAAATGAATAATAGATAATTTTTATTAATATTGTCTATTAAAAGAATTTTTTTCACTTGAATCCATGATTACAAGAGAAAATACAGTTTGTTCCTCATTATCTGCATGTTTACACTCAACAATAAATACCGACGCTAAACAACAAACACCAATAATGTTAATCTTAACATGTTGTATAGAATAGTTACATTTTTTACACGTTAACTGTTGTAATTTACCCAATATCGTGTTGTGACATGGTTGTGACTCGCTAATTTTAATTCTGTAATGAGAATCTGTTAATAATTAATTTGACATTGTTAATTGACTATACTTTGTCCATTTTGTTAATGGTTTTTTCACAGCTCGAAATTTTGTATGGCGCGTTACATTTTAACAACACATTACATCTTATTTATATATTAGCATTTTTTCTACAGATTATATTTAATCATTCCATTTTTAATGTCCGTGAAGTACAATATTATTTGTATTAAATTTTAACGTAAGCAATACGAAACGTGAGCTGTCAAAAAACCATTAATAAAAGGGACAAATCATAGTTGAAACTCACGGGGCAAATATCTCGTGAACGTCAGACAACTTAGCAAAGCGCATAAAACATAATTGTTTTAATGAATAAGCGTTTTGTGAAAACGACTGCGGGATTATCCTTGTGATTGGAAAACGGCGATAAATTATTGTGGAATCATGTGTATTTGCCAGCGAAGTTTTATTTATCGGAGACTTATATCAAGAATGTAGAACTGGAGCAAGATTTTCTGACGAAAATCGTATTACTCTGAAATGATTGCGTAATTTTAAAGCAGTGTTTTTATGCCGATTGTGATAATCAATCGTACAGGACAGTTATTTATTAGCATTTTCAGAAAATCTTTATTGATGATATCAATACTATAAATAATAAAATTACGATTATCTATGTAAATATGAAGAGAAAGCCTTCGGTTATAATTTAGAGTGCAAAATGTGTGTGTAATGATAACGTATGAAAAAAGAAGAAAAATAATCATTGTTTATGCGTTAACAAGAAGAGTTCGTGAACTAAACCCTTTTATTTAAAGAAATAAGATTTAGTAGACAGAGGTAATTACAGGGAAGAAGACATATTTTACAGGGAAGACCTTTGAAATTAAAAAAAAAAGGAGAATTACAGGTAATAAGAGAGAAACGGATGGTAGATAGACACAACTATAGTGCGCGCGGAACTAGTTGGCCGCGCCTTAGGTGGTGACAGGGGTAAGGGGGCGGGTTGTCAATTGCTCGCAATGCACATGAGCTTAGACAATGATGACCAATCTGAAGATATCGTGAACAATATTTTTTCATTTAAATTCAAAATACAAATTGAACTTTGTAATGTTAGTTCAGTAATTTGGTAGTAAACACGTGTCAGTGGAAGTTACGAAAAGTATTTAGTTCAGGCTGAGTCATCAGTATACGTTTATCGTGATCGGCATTGAAGACACTCTGCGTTGAATGCGTTCAAGAGGAAGGAGCTGGTATTGTGGAGCCCCTGGCCAAAGATGAGAACAGTACTCCTATGAAGCCTGATTTGTGACTTGTAGAGTCGCAAACAATCGACTGTTTTGCCCTGTTCAGAACAACAAGTTTCTTGGACGAAAGCTTTGCTTTTGCCTCTAAATGACCACGAAACGAGATAATGATGAGTTATGGATGTGTATTAAATATGTGTATTATATAATAAAAATCAGAATTATTCAAATCGGTTTAGTAGTTTTTGGGATTACCACGTTCAAACAAACAAACAAACTCAATTCTCAGAATCACTTGATTCTGAACTCTCTGAACTTGATTCAGAATCATCTTGTAAACTTATAATTATTTGGTCCATCATAGTATCAAATTTCATATCATGATTCCAGTATTCCTGTTCATTTTTTGTACGTGGTCATCGCATTTTTGCCATTGTTCGGCAGAGAATTCGGAAAATAGCCTTGTTAGTATTGTCATTTTCTCGTCCAATGTAGCATTAATGTGATCTCTGGCCAGGCAATTTTTAATATTTGCCCACACAAGCTCGATCGGGTTGAGGTCTGGATGATATGGAGGTAGTCTGAGAACAGTATGACCTGCAGCTTTCAGAAGTTCGTCAATCTTGAATATTTTTTCTGATTATAATGCGACCCATTAATCAACCTCAGGAGTTCAGCTTTGATCATCGTGGGAGAAAATGTTACATTATGATTTTGCAACCAGTTCTGCATATTAATTTTCAAACTGGACATAGTCGGTTTCTTCTCAACTTGCACACAATGATAGGCAGCATTATCCATAACTATGACTGAGTTAGGTGGAAGTTTAGGTATTAATTTTTGATCAACCCAGTTGTAAAAATTTGTAGAGTTCATGTCTCCATGATAATCCCCCGTTTTTGAATCTGATTTAAAAATTAGCAAAGCATCGTCAACTAACCCGTTCCGGCTACCAGCGTGAACTATTATCAAACGCCTTCCTTTGCCTATATCTGTATAAATTCCAGGCTCCGACGAAGATTGCCAACATTTTTGGACATTGTGACTTTGGTTAACGTAAGTTTCGTCCAAAAAGAATATATTTCGTTTGTCTTCTCTGAATTTTCTTATAGCCCTCATATATTTCACTCGCCATTCAACAATATTTGGTCTCTCTATTAAAAGGCATCTCTTCGATTTACATTTTTTAAATGAATATCCCAGTTTGTGCAAAAGTGTTCTTAAAAAAGTCAATCCGCAATCTAAAATATTATCCTCTTTTAACACAGCATTTAGTTTTCGTAGACTTGGAATTTTTTTCTCTACCGTATAAAACTGATTTATTTTTCTTCTTATCACTGCTAAATCAAAGTCATCAACTTGTATTTTCTTTTTTATTTCTTTTGGTCTACGTGGAGAACTAAATATTGCTTCCCCTGTATTTTACAACGATTTTTTACTTTCAGCAATCACTCTCCTAACACTTCGTTCTGATATCCCTGTTGCTTCTGCTACTAGTTTATGTATATTCGCATCAGTTTTATATTCTAAACTATTGACATCGGCTTTCCGTTTATTAAAAAATGTATGCACTTTAAATATTATTTCCTTAGATTGTCTTTTTATCGGCGGACTCATCTCGCTATTGCAATCTTATGTGCGTTTTGTCTAAACTAGCCGGAACTTTCAACGCGTGTTGCCGTCGCAAAGTACGGCGCCGCACTGAGTAATGACAGCAAGCGCCCCTGCCTCTCCGCCCCACCGTTCACATACCTAAGGCGCGGCCAACTAGTTCCGTGCGCACTATAGTCAACTGTTCCACTTGTCAAGAAAGAATATATACATAAAAACACATATTTTTTTGCTCTTAGTAAAGTTACTGTTTGATTAAAAACTGAAGGCTTCTAGGTTGCTCTCCAAATTTGTTCATCACCTTGTCAATAAACAATTTGATATTACAATATCTGCATAATGTACATATATAATAAATCTTACTATTAATTAATAGTATAATGTGTAGATACAGATGACCTTCCCTGAAGGCAATTCTGGCGCCGCCCATGTAGATAGACTAAATAAAACATGCATTAAATTGTCACTGTACGAGATGAGGAGTATTATAGAATCATGACTCAAGTCAGACATAGTTAAGTATAATGATGGGCGTGATCATATGATACATTGTGTGGGGAGACAAGATTATCTATGTGTCTTGTTACAAATGGGTTTGTATAATATTAGGATGGCACGAAGTATTCAGAAAAGACTTTATGAAGGGAAAATTAAAATAGGGGAAAAGTACATAAAAAATCGCCTCTGTGGTGTAGTGGTCCGGTGTCGGAGTTGATCACAGAGGTCCCGGGTTCGATTCCTGGGTCGGGCAAATCAGAAATGTGTTTTTTCAGTTTTCTGATAAAAACAACATTGCCCGGGATTGGAAAGTGCCCGGTTGGCGATAGGCTTGCCGCCTATCACATAGTGGGACCAAGTATCTTCGGCTAATCGTGGGTGCACTTGTTGTACCTCTGCCTACCCTTTCGGGGATACGGGCGTGAAGATACTTTTTACATAAAAAATCATAATTAAACGTAGATATGTACAATGTACGTATGACTGATTAGTTTAAAACCATTTCGGAAAGTTTAGTTAAGGATCATAATATACTTTATCAATGCATAGCAATACATGTAACGCACACTGTTTTTATATATGCAACCAAATAGAAACGAAAAGGATTATATATCCTTCAAAACAAAAATAAATCAGAATAGGTTCTAAAAGTCTGAGTTCTGAGGTGACACACATTAAAAATACAATCATATTGGGAACTTGTTTTTTAAGAAGACAAGACGATCGAAAATAAGTTTTTACTGTTACACGTCCTATGGAGTATAGTTATATAGGTTATAAAGCCAGATATTTTGGTCGCCAGTTTTTAGATTACTGTCTGGACGAAAATATAATTACAGTATAATTTATGAGGCTATTATATTGGCATTTGCGTCTGGTAAGATGGGCTGAAGAGATTTATAGCTTTTAAGATGGGCTTGACACATTATTAATTTAAAAATCAGTATTTTGCACACAAAATTTCGTATGCGAAAGAAAAGTTATTTGAACAAACATTATTCACAATATTAATCTTGGTGGTAACCAAAAATATGAAAAAATCTCCAGAAAATATTGGAAAAGTATATAGAATTGTATTAAGCATTAATTTTGCTCTTAGTAAAGTCTTTCTAAAGTATAATACGTCTCCGTATTGTATACTAATTCTATAGAATTTATAGTGCATAGTCGATAATTCTGGGAAGTGTTATTACATGGTCGTTTCTTTCTAAGCTGATTCACTTTGTTTTAGGAACCTACAGCTTCAAAAATAAGAAATACTTTATTCAATAAAAAAAACTACAAGTTATTTTGACGCGTCAATAAGTTCTTAAACTAATACCGGATCGAAAACGCGGCCACATACTGAGGACATTCGACGGAAGAAACTGAAATACTAATGCTCTATCCTCTCGTATTTAGCACCAAGAGCTACAGGCATGTAACTCTTGGTGCTTGAATTATATCGTCCGATCTTTCCTTTGACCAGACTTACCTAGGGAAAATATTGTGATTCGCTGACTCTAATGTTTACGCCCTCAAAATAATGAGTAAGTTTCTTGGTTTTTTCGCGTATGGTGTGCCTGTGGTAGCCTAGGTAAAGAAAATAATCCCAAGCGCGTATTAATTAAGTGGATACCGATTCTATGTATAGATTATAATATTATGTAATATAATCTATACATAGTGGTGGATTATATTACAAGTGACGGTCGGTTGGCTATTATAAAGTTAGGACACGTTCGGCTAGTGAAAGAATAATACTTTTACACATACACAGATTGCAAAGTCCATCGCACCATTTACATATTTGTTGTCTATGGGCGGTGGATGTCTTTTCACTAGGAACGCTGTTTTTTTTTAATATCATAAGATAGCAAACAAGACCCATCTGGGTCTCCTGATGGCAAGAGTCAACCATCGCCTATAGACAACAAAGATGTTAATGGTGCGTTGTTATCTTGAGGCGAAGTCTAATGCCACATGCATAAGTTTACCGGCTACCTTATCCTCCAAATCGAAACGAAACAGTGACAAGCACTGACGCTATTGCGGCAGGAATAGGTAAGGCAGTGGTACCAGACCCGGGCGAGAAGTTGTGGAACTTTACCACCTAGTAGTCATGATGGCAGTGATTCGCATAGCCAATCGGTCGCCTTTTACGACCTGCCTGGCAGAACGGCAGTTGGCCTATTCTTGAAAGGAACCCGGAACCAACACGGGAAAAACTACTTGTTTGCTTTATTTTCATACAACGAGATAAGGGTAATTTAAGAAATTAAACCGAATTCAAATATCAAGGTATCTATATTGCGTCGATGTTAAGGAAACTTGGACTGTTTCCTAATCTATACTAATATTATAAATGCGAAAGTCTGTCTGTCTGTCTATCTGTTACGCTTTTACGGCTAAACCGCTGGACCGATTTTCATGAAATTTAGCATGAAAGTAGTTGAAGTGCCGGGGTCAAACATAACATTTTTTTTTTCAAAAATCAATCCTAAAAGGGTTGAAATAGGGGATGAAATGTGTATGAAAAGCTATCTTGTAGGCATGGATCATTTAACAGTTAACATATTAAATTTGTACTAATTTTTTAACAATTAACAACTGTTATTTATATTAGCAAATACTGTTAAAATTTTATGCATCACTAAAATTACCAATAACTTCATATAGGATAATAATGTTATTAAAAATATTTGAAAAAATGTTTTTTTTTTTGCTCGTTGCCTAGATTTACGATAATAATAACTGTTAAAAGTTATAAAACTACTCCAAAAGACCTTTTTTATTGGTCGCTAGCTCAATAACTTTGCGTTTTTGCTGCTTCTAATACTATTATATATAGGCTACTACTGATATAATATAATATAAATAAATAACTATTAATTATTTATTAATTTTAACAACATACCAGTTAACCTAGTTTAACAATAATTTCCATGCCTACTATCTTGACGACATGTTAATCTATTCGCGGGCGAAACTGCGCGCGTCAGCTAGTTTGAAATATATCTGGTTTAAATCAAAAAGCATTACCCAATATGACTTTGGTTTGCAAAAAATTCGTGGACAAATATTTATTTTTGCGTTGTTTGAGACACGGGCAAAGAAGCCTAAAAGAGATCATCATAATTCGTATATTTTCCTATTCCAATAAAATCACATACATATAGGTCAAACTGATAACCTTTTTTGATTCAGTTGAACGTATTTATAAAAAACCAACCTTGATGGTATCCCTCAAAATGGCTATTTCCCGTTGTAGATGTTCGTTCTCCGCGTATAGGGCTTCTAACTGCTGCTGTAATTCAGGAGCTGGCTGCCGCAACCTTAACCTCAGTTCTTCTTCCAATTGCCGCACTAACATTGCTTGTTTCTGAAAAAGAAATATCTTTTTAATATAGTTGCTCTTTTTTTTCCGACAGATTTCGGAAAAAGCATAATATTATATACTAGTCTGTTTCGGAACGTCTGAATTACTGCTGACCTTATCGGCCGCCACAGCTTCACCAGTCGAGAGGCCGAGAAGAGTGCTTAGCCAGAATTTAAAGGTGTGGAGCTGTACGCCCTCCGCTCTAGGTTTTCTCCTGCGACACCGAACCTCGACTTAGGGTGAGGTCGTGATGGTTATTATAAATATATATTCACGGGACAAATTACACTTATTGATCTAACCCCAAAGTAAGCAAATTATTTGCTTGTGTTATGGATGTTAGTCAATACCATTGATATAAAAAAACATATGGCAAAAACATATGTCTTTGCGTATCCAACCTTAAGTGCAAGACTTATAGTTGTTTTTACAAAGCAATGTACGAAAGCAATATATATATATATATGAACGCCTAGACTGATACATTTTACTGTTTTTTATTGATGAATATTATATTTTAATATTTTTTAGCCTTTCTTTATTTGTTCTTCAATAAATCGGCAATATTTTTTGGAACAAATAATTTTTTGCTGACATTACTAATTTCACACTTATGGTATGAAGTTGATAACAAGCGCGATCCCAGTTTTAGTTGGAACGCATAGGACATATTAGTCATGTCAACAAAGTGGTAACAAAAAATATATTTTTTTCAGGATACATGTTAAGTGGAGGTGTTAATTTTTTTCACGCGTACCCCATTGTGTGTGACTTTGTTGGATAAGTTTTTAAAAATATTGTAGGTTTGTGAAAACAAGTTTTCGACTCGTTTGTAAAATATTAACCTTTTAAATGCTAATTTTTATTAGAGTCAAGTGTCCCACCTCCCCTCTGCAGACTAAAAGGTTGGTTTTGGGGGTGGGAAAAACATCATGGTAATAGTAAATATAATAAAGTTAAAAGAAAACTTACGGTTTAGAAGGCCTTACAAGTTTTTGAGTAATAGAAGATCAACTTATAAAAGTACTTAGACAGGATTTTATAGGAGGTGAACCTGTGGCGCGGATATATTCATCATTTAATTGGTTAAAAAATGTTCATAGTATGAAACAATAAAAACCTTCTTTTCCACATCATTGTGATGGGTAGCTCCGGAACGAAAGATTAAAAATCGACAAAAAACGGAGAAGGTTCTTAATTCAATCATTTCACATAGTATAGTTCGATTTTCACAATTTATTTTTATTGGAATGGGTATACCCCGAGGATGGTTCCATTTTTTTTAAATTTCACCCAAAGGGTACACAAACAAGAGATGATTGTCCACTCACTGATTTAAATGTATGGCTACGTAATATAATTTTTCATCGGTTTAATTTTTTTATTAAAAATTTATTCAAGCTACGCCGTAGTACTACTACTTGAATAAATTGACGTACCTACTCTCAACTTTGGTTCATACATCCCCGTGTTGGTTTCGGGCTCTTTGAAGAATAGACCAACTACCTTTCTGCCAGGCAGGTCGTAAAAGGCGACTAAAAAAGCTTAGTATTCTGGCGAAGGTGAGACAGTATTTTAACCCGAATAGTTGCTCAACCTTTATCAAGAAAAAGTCCGTCGTGCATAGAATACTCCTCTCACCTATGGGATGGATCCGCCGAATATCAGCTAGAGACACTTGAGGCGATAGAGAGGCGTGTCGAGAGGTTCATATACGATGATGACCTTGTAGGCAAAAAACTCCAGAGCTTCGCTCATCGCCGGAGAGTGGCTAGTTTGTCGGTTTTTTATTGAATACACTTTGGAGAGTGCGCTGAGGAATTGCACGACTTAATTCCGCCATCCCCGTTTTTCTATCGATCATCGAGGCGCACAAATTCTAGGCATCGCCATACGGTGGATGTTCCACGTACCCGAACAAAGCGGTTCGACTCGACATTCTTCATTCGGTTGCAAGGGAATGGTACATGCTTCTTGAGTCTGTGTGCCCCAACGAGTTCAACCTGGGGATCTTCAAGAGAAGCGTGAACAGGTACCTTCTAGGGAAGCGCGTTCCATCTTAGATCGCATCGTAGCTTACTACCAGGCGAGATCGTAGTCAAGCGCTACCCTATCGATAATAAAAAAATATATTTTTTTTTATTATCGAATAATATAGCATAGCTGGGGGGTGTTACATAGTATAAATAGATGTACGTGATATTTGTCGACATAGTCAAATATGATTTTTATCGTGTTTTTGTATCATAGAGTAGCAAACAAGTAGATGGGTCTCCTGATGGAAAGAGACAACCATCGCCTATAAACATCAAAGATGTTAATGGTGCGTTGCTATCTTGTGGCGAGGTCTAACGCGTGTGCAACATTTTCACGTACATATCCTAAGGGAGCTGGTGGTTTTTTTTAAAGATATTTACGGGACAAATTACACTTATTGATCTAACCCCAAAATAAGCAAATTATTTGCTTGTGTTATGGGTGTTAGTCAACGATACTAATAAATAAAAATACATATATAAATACGAGAATATATTTAATAAATACCCAAACCCGGAAAAACAAACATTTACGCTCCTCACACAAAATGCTTGTCCCCATCGGGGATCGAACCCGAACACCGTCGATTGCGTAGTCAGAGTCGCTAACCACTCGACCAACAAGGCGGTTATATGAACACATTGTACTTCAGTCACTATTTTCTCATTTCTGGTATTTCACCTGTGGTTATTGGTCTGATTAGACGCTTAGCGTGAGTCACGAAGCCTATGTGTATGTACCTAAGTCATGTTTTAATGGTGTTTGTGTAAGAAATAATTAGTTTTTGTTTTTATAGCGTCCTATACACGAGCTAGAGCAAGTAATTATTACATAACTGCCAAAAGCGAGTCGAACTTAAAAAGATTGTACATGTATTGTACATAATATATGTATAAAATTAATTTTGTTCAAACCAATTTTTGTTTAAAGTTTCTGTTAACTGTATGTCCAATATCTTTTTTTATTATTTTTCACTCGAGGATTCGGAAGTTAGAAGAGAAGGACACACCTTTTATCACTTTAGAAGCGATATCTCACAAAATATAAGCAAAAGAAGCGGCAATGCCCTCTTAATTTTTTTTATTTCTTTTTTACATTTATGGAGTAATAACCCTTTATATATTTTTAAAATCTTACTACATCATTCTGCAGCGGTTCATAAAATACTAGGTGCCTTTTATGAACCGCTAGGTTTCCAAATTTCAACCATACTTAGGTACCCATAGTCTTCAAGCAAAATGACTGTAACTTATGAGCATGCGGACAGATAGACAGACGAACAGACAGACAACGGACATGACGACATTATAAGAATTCCATTTTTTGCCATTTGGCTATGGAATCCTAAAAATCCGACTATAATTTAATCCAAAAAATATAACCTTACGTTTTGCGCAGTCTTTATTATTTCATACTAGCTAACTATCTAATTATGTAGTGTTTGTCTCTATATTCAATATTTTTGACAAATTTCGCGATAAATATTGATATTATACGTATATATTTATATCATTAGATGACAAACAAGCAAATGGCTCCCCTGATGGAAAGAGGAAACATCGCTTATAGCTACCAAAAATTTTAATAGTGCGTTGTTCCGTCGTATCCGTGTTGCGGGATGGCAATGCTACATGCAGAAGTCTACCAGCTACCTTAATTTTAAACTGCAACACAACAATGACAAGCATTGACGCTATGCTTGCGACAGGAATAGGCAGTGTACCCGGATGAATCGTCCTGGAATTCTACCTAGCAGTCACGATGGTAGTTCACGTATAGCCAATCGGCCGCCTTCTATGACCTGTCTGGCAGAACGGCAGTTAGTCTATTATTTAAAGAAGCCCGGACATACATGGGGGTCCGTCTGTCTATATGTAGTAACTCAATACATAATTTTTTATCCCGTGTTAGGCCGTGTTCCGATCCAGTAATAATTATAAAAAATGTCGACTCGTATGTACATGTAAAGGTTTATTTTTTACTTTGACTTTATGCTCATCGAAGCGGATGAGTGTTAGCTAGTTTTATAATTTGTCAGATAGTTTCACTTGTCAAATATTGTTGGCTGAACTTAGCCTTTAGTATCAGATTTTTAAATAAAAGGCCATAAAATCTGGTGAATCGAATCGCTAATAGACAAAATCTAGTCAAAACTCACCAACTCATAACTACGATACCTCTTATGATCCTACTAAAAAATAACATACGCAATTAGATCTTTGGTGTCCCTAGATGATGGTTCCTCTTTCCATCAGGACAGCCATTTGCTTGTTTGCTATCTAATTATATAAAAAACCACTAAATATGATCATACAGTGTAAACATACGAGTAAAGTAGTTAAAATATTTATATCATAGGCAGCCGGTCATACTCAATCATAATATTTGTACTCATGCCAAATTGCAGCACTATTTATTCATAAATAACGTGGTTAAATAGCACTTTTAAATGTTATAGTATGCAACAAAACAAATTTACTGGATTTAAACCATTGATGTTTGCCCTAGTACACATAATTTTTTCTGTATGTAAAGAATATAAATAAATAAATATTCACAGGACAAATTACACTTATTGATCTAACCCCAAAATAAGCAAATTATTTGCTAGTGTTATGGGTGTTAGCTAACGATACTAATATATAGAAATACATATATAAATACAAGAATATATTTAATAAACACCTAAACCCGGAAATACAAACATCGCACAAATGCTTGTCCCCGTCGGGGATCGAACCCGAGCCCCGTCGATCACGTAGTCAGGGTCGCTAACCACTCGACCAACAGGGCGGCCAAAATATGTCAAAGTTATCCCTAGAACGGAAAATATACCTCAACAAAATCAAATTCTTTGCTGTATTTTGGACTCAATATTTAAGGTAAGTCGTATTTTTGACTTAATGTTCAAAGCATTACCTATTTTTAATTCAGTATTAGAGGTGTAGTTATATTTTAACTAAACATTAGAGGTGAGGATGAATGTCCTAAATATTTGAGGTGAAACGGTATTCTTAATTAAGTATTAGAGGTTTTGCAGTATTTTTTTACTAAATATTTGAGGTGAAACGGTATTCTTAATTAAGTATTAGAGGTTTTGCAATATTTTTTACTAAATATTTGAGGTGAAGTTGTATTTTTAACTAAATATTAGAGATATAGTTAACGAAATATTTTCAAATTAATATTATTATTTTGTCCTTGAGGAAAAGTACTTTTCCTGAATAAAAGGTTTTCTACGTATTTTTCGGTATCCGTTAAGGTTTATGAAATATTATACTAATCGTTATATAGTATGTATTTATAATTAAATAATATTACATGTCTAGCTGTATTTTTAGCTAAATATCAGAGATATAGTTAACGAAATATTTTCAGATTAATATAACTATTCTATCCTTGAGGAAATGCACTTTCCCGGGTCAGGTACCACTGCCTTACCTATTCCTGTCGCAATAGCGTCAGTGCTTGTCGCTGTCGTGTTCCGGTTTGGAGGGTAAGTTATATTTATATCGTATCAAGGTAAGGTAGCCGGTAAACTTGTGCATGTGGCATTAGACCTCGCCACAAGATAGCAACGCACTATTAACACCTTTGGTGTCTATAGGCGATGGTTGACTCTTTCCATCAGGAGACCCATCTGCTTGTTTGCTATCTTATACTAAAAAAAAAATATATAATGTTTACTATGTATTTTCGTTGCAGTGGGCATTATAGGAATACATTAGTAAAGTCTAGTCGGCCATGATAACAGCAAAAACAGATACATTATTAATAAGATAGATATCAATTTGTCTTTTAAAAAAATGGTTTTTGTTAATATACCTATGTGGTTACTCAAGTATTAACAATATTCACGTAAAATATGTTGTTATATATATGGCAAATATTATTTTTATAGAATGCTGTGAATTTTAGCCTAAAGTGACTTAAATCCTTTCAGACTGATCAGTAAAGTAGTTAAGACATGAAAACGTTAACAAAAAACCTCCTTTTGCATTAATATTAATTGGATTCTAAAATAATATTGCAAAGCGTAGAACATTTATTATATGTAACATACAAGTAGGTAAAGCAGGAAAAATATTCATTTTGTAGGCAAACTATTGAAACAGGATATAAGCACTATTCATGACCTAATTGCGCATCCGGCTGGCAAAGCCGATCGTATGAAAACGAAATATAACTTTAATCATTGAAGATATTCGAATTTATTTTTAATATAACGGATTTTCAACATGTTTATTATGACAAAAAATAAAATGGCGCGATATATTCGCGCCATTTCATACTCATTCATACTTTTCATACTTTTATTCATATCATAAAATAGCAAAGACCATGGTCCGCTTTAAAAAATATCGGAATGTGTTTTTTTTTATTTCATTATATAGGAATATGAACAAGCAGATGATTCTCCAGATAGAAAAAATATGAGAAAAGTAGTGTAAGGAACACTAATTTGTTCTTTAATATTGTTGCAAAAATCCATAGATTGTGAAAAAAAATTGTCACATCATCAAAGGAATTTTTTGCTTAAAAGTAGCTTAATACAAACATTTTGTGTCATTATTTTATGAATACATTATTTATCAATATTTGCTTGATTTAAGGGGAAGTTGCTCAATTTTAGTACTAAAATAAGTAACTTTAATATATTCTACACTCTTTGTCGTCACTTGGTGAAACTCCATTTTCATTCAATATTTTATATTAAAACACTCGTATTGTTTCACAATAAATTATTACATATACTATCCAACCAGTTTCGCTTCTAAATAAGCATCTTCAGGGCAAATACAACTTATAACTAAAAACAAAACAATATCTAACTATCATGATTTAACATGTTATAATTTAAAAGCATAATACGTACTACCCTCAAAAATATTATCATTGTAAATATGCCAACTGAAGGGTTGTCACTTTATGCGCATAAGACAGTTAGATATTGTTTTGTTTTTAATAAGTTGTATTTGCCCTGAAGATGCTTATGTAGAAGCGAAACCGGTTGAATAGTGTATGTAATAATTTATTGTGAAACAGTAGAAGTGTTTTAATATAAAATATTTATTGAATAAGGAACTTTAAACTACGACATTTTTCTTATTTCAATAAAAACATATGTTTTGATAATGTCATCGACCTACCTGTACACCTCTTTCGGATCGGACAGGGTTTTCTTTACACTGTGTAAAAGATTTCAAGGAAATTCGCAAATTAAGTTCGTCTTTTACTTCAGTAAAATAAAATTTTAAATCAAAATATCACCCTTCTTTACATTTTGCATATAATGTAGACTAATGATATAAAAACGATATGTAAAGGTTTATTTGTCGGCACCCACCGGCAAGAGTTAAAAAAAATGTAGAAGTATTTTTTGTAATTACTCAAAAACGGTCAAAGTTAAACCACAAAGTTTTAAGTAAAATGTGTTTAATAAAATGTTTTTCCCCCGTGTTGGTCCCGGCTCCTTTGAAGAATAGGCCAACTGCCGTTCTGCCAGGCAGGTCATAAAAGACGACCGCTTGGCTATGCGAGTCACTGTTATCGTGACTAATAAGTGGTAGAGTTCTGCATTGTCTCGGCCGGGTCTGTGCCACCACCTTGCCTATTCCTTCCGTAATAACATTAGTGCTTGTCATTGTCGCGTTCTGGTTTAGAGGGTTAGGTAGCCGGTAGACTTATGCACTGCCACGTGCATGTACTGCACGTATGTACCATTACGCCACACGGATAGCAACGCACTACTGACATTTTTGGTGTCTATAGGCGATGGCTTCTGTTTCCATCAGGAGAGCCATCTGCTTGTTCGCGATCTTATGATAAAAAAGGAAGCACAGATACAGAGGTACAGAGATCGTGATGTGCGGCACTCAGCCCTCTCTGTCTACCCTACTAGGGGTCTAATAGTAACTAGGGGTCTGTAAGTATGTAGATAGAATATTCAATATTTCTCTTTATGATATTAATATACTTAGACTATCTAAAGAAACCCTTCCAGTCAAAGCACCCAGTTTATTAGAGTACAAAGTATTTTATTACAAAACCAACATAATTTTACAATAGCTGTAATGTCGCAGAGCAAATAACGTATTTTACAAATATTGATATTATAAATGCGAAAGTTTGGATGTTTGGATGGATGGCTGTTTGGATGGATGGGTGTTTGTTACTCAATCACGCAAAAACTAATAAACGGATTTTAATGAAATTGGGCACATAGTTAGATGATGACCTGGAATAAAACATAGGCTACTTTTTATACCGGCAAAATTAGTTGATTCCGCAACATTCCCCAAAAACTTATAATGTTGCGGGCTGCATGCTGCAGCTAATATTATAATATTAAATAAGACGGTAGATTAATATTCGATTTTTTGACATAAAAGACATAGAATTTTTAACGAAACCCCTTAAACCCCATACCCCAATATATTACAAAGTCCTATCTTTGCTTAGTCGGATAAAATAGTAGCCTATGTCACTCCTGGATAATACCTATAGGTTTTGAAAGATGAAAGAATTTTTAAAATCGATCGGGTAGTTTTTGACTTAAATCGTGCCAAGCAAATAAACAAAAAAAAATCAAATATTTATATCCTGTTTTTAATAGTAGCTTAGATAAAGTATTTATTTGCGAAATCAATATAATTTCACAATAGTTAACTTCGCAGAACATATTTCACTAATATTATAGTTATGAGTTTAGACTGGTAGACTAATATTTGATTTTTTGACATTCTAACGAAATTCTAAATATGTCTTTTATATCAAAAAATCCCAGTGCCCCACTGGGTTTGAGAGATTTCGTTGGATGTATTCCAACGAAATCTCTCAAACCCAGTGGGGTCTTTTCTTTTAACGCAAAATCAATAAATTTAGCAATAGCTAACATCGCAAAACATATTTGACGACTATCATAATATTAGTTCAGATGGTAAATTAATATTCGTTTTTTCGATTCAAAAGATATAAACTTTCTAACAAAATCCTTCAAGCCAATGCTCCCAATTTATTAGAACACAAAGTCTTTTATCGCGAAACAAACATTATTTCGAAAAGCTAACATCGTCAAACGTATTTTACGAATATAATATTATCGCGAATGAGTTTTATTTGCCAAGAACCCCTATTACAGACAATTTATATTCAGCTCAGTGAAGTTACAATACTAGTCGTTCACTTGCGAAGATTTAGTTGGCACAAAATACCTATTTTATAATAACCATTGTAGATAGACAAAAATTAAACAAAATTATTTGCTTATGATATAGTATGTCAGCGATGCAATCTATTATATACGTGAAATACAAACTTTGTATATTCTACTCTCTTTGTCGTCGGCACTTGGTGAAACTTCATTTTCATACAATATTTAAATCAAAAACAATTGTACTGTTTCACAATAAATTATTTTATATATTATCCAATTGGTTTCGCGTCTATAAGCATCATTAGGGCAATTACAACTTATAACTAGAAACAAAACAAAATCTAACCGTCATTATTTAACATTTTATAGTATGATTTAACATTTCATACTATAAAATGTTAAATCATGACAGTTAGATTTTGTTTTGATTGAAGTTATCAGTTGCAATTGCCCTGATGATGTTTATAGAAGCGAAACTGGTTGGATAATATGTATAATAATATATTGTGAAACAGTACAAGTAGTTTTGATATAAAATACTGTAAAAAACTCTTTTAGAAAATCATGTAAACGGAGGAGTATGAAATTTAGCATAGCGTAAAATTTTAACATTTTCAAAGTTATTTTAACACTTACAAAATGTTGTTATTCAATTATATTGTATTTAAATTTTAAGGCGAATTTAATAAACTTATATTTATATTTATTAACATTTAATTTTATCGATCAAAATTCTCTAACATCACAGTATGTGTTTTATCTGCGCGAAAATTATTTATAAGTAATGATTTAAGCCTATTAACAATAGGATCGTATTGTTACGAATAATCTAGAAGCGTGTAGAGTTGGAGCGCGCGCGCGGTAATTATCTAGAAATAAAAGAAAGAGATAGCTACTCCTATTGACAAACAAATAGTTGACCTGGGCTATGCCATAATGGACTTGCGATATGGCATAAGGTTGAAAATAGCGTGTACTAGGATTTATGACTCATAACATGTTTACGATAAGAAGTGATTCATTGTTTCCCGATACATTTAGATTTTTCTGGATCCAGCTAGGACTTTCCCCTGCCTATAAATACAGAGATGTTGACAGACACAAGGCAGTTTTATCAAGCGATCGAGAGCGATACATCAAGTGATCAAGTGACCAAGTGCGAAGTGAGAAGTGTTTTATTGTGTAGTGTTCTAAGTTCAATGATAGTATAGTGAGTGACTAGCAAGTAGAGTGTATTTTAGTATTACGTTGTGTTGTGTTGTGTAAATACACGGATTTAATATAAGTGGTGTTTTCCTACTATTGCGAACCCGAGTACGTAACAGTATTATTAGACACACAAGACACATTTTTTGTAAAAATATTTAGTTTTTAGTTAGGTACATATAATTTCATACTGTTCCTAAAACATGAATTACCAGTGACTTCAGCATTTGTTTTAAATAAGTTTTGGTGCATTTTTACAAAAACGCATACCTTCAAAATATACCAACATAGTGAGGGAAGTACCCGGAAAGTAGTTTAAAGGAATGTCCTGATTAACACCACACATTGCTCGAATATAATTATTTTGGACTTCCCCTAGTTCCCCTAGTTTCTAGTTACTACTAGACTACTAGACTACTAGTTTCCCCAGGAATTCCGTATTGTAAATTAAATGAAACATATGTATGGTATGCTAGTAGGGAGGCTTTTACGTTTCCTACTTCTGTTAGTCTTCTCAAGACATAGACAAATCCATCAATCTTATTACGTAGTGATTCAATATGTGCTTTCCAATTACAATATCAGTCAATAACCTATCCCTTAAAAGTTTATATAAATATAATCCATGAAGTTATGTTATATCTGGAGGCAGCACTTCTAATACCTACTTGAAACACGACTTTAAATGTTGCTGTCATCTTCTGAGATCTCACCCACTCTTTCTAACACAACTGTATAAAAAGAGATGGGGAGACCTCATAGACAGAGATATAATGTAAATATTTGTTTCAAATGATTAATACGAGTACTAGCTCCACCTGTACCTAATAGATTTTATACTTTCAATCGTCGGCACTTGGTTAAATTCCATTGTTATAAGTCTAAACTAGGTTATAATCACTTGTACTTTAATTTCACTACAAAGATAGACATGTAATTTTAGATTATTCGACCGGTTTCGCTTTTTAAAGCATCTTTGTACCTAATACTTAATGGTACACCTAATCTACATAATCTATACTTATATTATTTAAAAATATAATTGTGTTTTTAGTAATATACAAACATACAAACATGCGCGTTGCGAATACCCTCAACACCACCTTCGAATAATACCGGATCAATCTAATCATGGTATGTCAGTCTTGGTCTTCCCCGGTACCTACAGCCTTCCACATTCGCATTGCATATCTGTTTTGTTCACGCTTAATCTACCATTCCTACATGGACAAAAAATTATTTACAGCTTTATTAATAACCAGCTTTTGCCCGCGACTTCGTCCGCGTGTCAATCAATTAATTTTGATAATTGACAATTAATTCCTCATACGAATTTTAACACCCCTTTTACCCCTTTAAGGGTAGAAACTTAAAATATGCTTTCATATGTGTTTCTCTAACTGGATTGAAGAGCACAAATATTAAATTTCAAAGAATGTTGATAACTATAAATTTAACAGATCTTTTCACTCCCCTTAAGGGGTGAAAATCAAAAAATCCTAAGATACGTATTTCTTTAATTGTATTAAAAGGTATAAATACTAAATTTCAATAATTTAGAATTCGTAGAAATACAGTAAACTCCTATAATAGAATAGGGATAAAATTCAAAACAAATTGTTAAATAGTGTTTCATTATTTTTTATTCAAAGGCTCAAATTTCATTCATTAAAACTCAAAAAAGACAGAGTTTCATACAAAATTTCGCCCTCTATTTCACCATCTTAGGGGATGAATTTTGAAAAATCTTTTCTCATTCCTTGTTTACATTATAAGAACAACGCCTGTAAAAAAATTCAGCCATCTCGGTCCAGCGGTTTAAGCTTTGCGTTGATATGTCAGTCAGTCAAGTTTTATCCTTTTATACGGTCTGTAAAGAAAACCATGTCCGATCGTTAAAGGCATTATTTGGTAGCTTAATACAAACATATTTGTGTCATTATTTTTTTTTTATATCATAAGATACAAACAAGCAGATGGGTCTCCTGATGGAAAGAGTCAATCATCGCTTATAGACACCAAAGATGTTAATGGTGTTTGGTGTTTGGTGTTTGTGGCGAGGTCTAATGCCACATGCATAAGTTTACTGGCTACCTTACCCTCCAAACCGGAACACGACAGTGACCAGCACTGACGCTATTGCGGCAGAAATAGGTAAGGCTGTGGTGCCAGACCCGGTCGAGCCGATGCAGAACTCTACCACCTAGTAGTCACAATGGTAGTGACGCACATAGCCACTCAGTCGCCTTTTACGACCTGCCTGGCAGAACGGCAGTTGACCTATTCTTCAAATGAGCCCGGGACCAACAAGGGGAAATGGATATTGATACATAAATTTTCAAAATATTTGCACGATTTAAGGGGAAGTTGATCAATCATTACATAGTATAAAACAAAGTCGCTTTCTCTGTCTGTCCCTATGTCCTTATGTCCCTATGTATGCTTAAATCTTTAAAACTACGCAACGGATTTTGATGCGTTTTCTTTTTAATAGATAGATTGATTCTTGAGGAAGGTTTAAGTGTATAAACCTTTCCGATATTCCCACGGGAACAAAAGCTGCGCGGGTGAAACCGCGGGCAGGTTGCTAGTTTAGTACTAAAATGAAGCACTTTAAACTACGATATTTTTCTTATTTTAATAAAAATAATTATTTTATTTTTTCTGATAATGTCATTGACCTACTTATATACCTCTTTCGGATCGGACAGGGCTTTATATACACCCCGTATATACCTACAGATAAAAAACTCCCAAGCCTCAGTATTAGGGTTCCGCCGGCACCCTCAAGTTACGGAACCTAAAAAGCCTAAATATTTGGAAACTGTTTACAACAAATGTATCATATACACATTTGTTGTAGAACAAAAGTATCTGAAACAGTACAATGGTACGAACTACTGCATGCGGCTAATATCAGAGGAACAATGAAACATATTTATATGGACCAAATAATCGGTTGCGGGCGACAATAACGGAATTAACAGCTTAATTCATAAGTGCAGCGAGTTCATATAAATATAAATATTCACGGGACAAATTACATTTCCTGATCTAACCCCAAAGTAAGCAAATTATTTGCTAGTGTTGTGGGTGTTAGTCAACGATACTAATACATAGAAATACATGTATAAATATTTTTACATACATAATAAACACCCAAACCTGGAAATACAAACGTTTATGCTCATCACACAAATGCTTGTCCCCGTCGGGGATTGAACCCGAGCCCCGTCGATTGCGTAGTCAAGGTCGTTAATCACTCGACCAACGGGCGGTACATTTCATTTTGCAACAGACGAAAACAACGGAGGTTATCAGTTTGACAGGTATATATGTATGTAATACATGCTGCAGCCCGCAGCCCGCTGTATTACGTATATAAAAGTTTTTGGTGAATCCCGTGGATTCGCCTACTTTTTCCGAGATACAAAGATTACAACTGGCAACTAGCCAGACCATGCCGGTTTCTAAGAAACTTGTTGACCTTCGTCTTAAAAATCCCAATATCAAAGCTATAATAGGTAGGCTAGCTGTCAGGCCATTCCAGAGTTTAACTGTATATATTACAGAGGTATAAAGAAGATACGGACACATGGAACAATCATCAAGATGGTTTCGGTGGAAACCCTCACTATGGAGTGTAGTGCGACTCTGCGTTCGTAGTTTTTAAACCGACTGACATTTCGCCAGGGAGGTCGTAATAAGACTATTGGCTTTACGTCTCACTACCATTGTTATTACTAGTTGGTAGAGTTCCGCATTTTTCTCGGGTATATGATGTCACCTTACCTAGTCCTATTACAATAGCATCAATGCTTGTAGTTATAATGTAATGTTCTGGTTTGGAGGGTAAGGTAGCCGGTAGTCTTATGTATGCATCGCCATTAATACCGATATTAACCCACCATTAACATCTTTGGTGTTTATAAGCAATAGTAGTGTCTTTTCATCATGAGAGCGACCTGCTTGTTTGTTACCCCATGATGTAAAAACAATCAACCCTTGCAATCAAAATATTGTTACATATCTCCCGCCTCGCGTATGAGCTTGGGCCCTTCGTACGCTGACCCTACCTCACTCCCTTCGACCTATTTTCTTATTTAATTTCAACAAATCGATACGTTCAAGGCTTACAAGGCTTTCCCATTACAAATTTAAACAAGGAACCTGGGATTCATACGGATTTTAGGATTGAATTATGTATGATTAAACTATTGTAGGGGTTATCTAAGAAGGCACTATCTAATTACTAGATAGACGAGAATTTTCTATATAAGATTCTAATATATAAAATTCTCGTGTCACAGTTTAAGTTACTCTACGAAATGGCTTGACCGATTTTGATGAAATTTTATATCTATATTCAATAGGTCTGAGAATAGGCTGTTATCTATTTTTATATCCCTAAGTGATAACTAATAAGGATGGGCCACCTAAGTTTTTTATTTTTTGGATTTTTTTCTATTTTTTATGATGTGACATTAGAAATAAAAACAATTTTCACACTTGATTGTATCAACCCATATTTGTTAATAGTGATATTAATAATTCAATATTTATATGGCAAAACAACGTTTGCCGGGTAAGCTAGTTATTTAATAACGGGATTGTGGTCTAGAGCACGGCTGTCCAACCCAAATTCTATCTTGGGCAATATGAATTACCAAAAAGATTAGGGGGCCGCAAAGGCAACTCAGTTTTAGAATAAGAAATCATAAATACAAATGCAGTTAAGGAACATTATTAAATAAAACATAATATTGTAAAAGGTAAGCTTAACTTGTAGTGATATTTTTTACATCTTACGCGCACGAAGAAGGACAGTAAATTTTTGAGTATGTTGCGTTAAATTAAAAACACCTCGCGGGCCGCTCAATTAAAGCCCACGGCCGCATACGGCCTGCGGGCCGTGCGTTGGACAGCTCTGGTCTAGAGGTTTAGAGATTAACTAGAGTTAGCTTCGACTCAGATCATGAGGTCCCAGGTTCGATTCCCGGGTCGAACAAGTGTTATTTAGATTTTTTCGAAGTTTTTCAAAAAAATCCAAAATGTCGAGTGTTAAGCTGTCCGAGTCCGTCCGGTTTTTTAAACAAAGATACAAGGAATTTATTACAAACGAACGTGTTTGTTTTATATTTTAACTAGTTGCACTGTGTAGCCCGCTGCATTATGAAAGTTTTTGGAGAAACAACTCATTTTTTCCGGAAAAAGTAATCTATGTCCTTTGTAAAATCATTATCTACATGTATGCTAAATTTTGCCTAAAACCGTTCAGTGGTTTTTACGTAATTGAGTAACAAACGTCCTTCCAAACGTTCAAACTTTCGTATTTATAATAATATAGATTGATTTATTTTAACTTAGATCATTTTATATAAGTATGTGTTTTGGCACATATGGCGTGCTTGAAAAAACTTTAGAAACTTAACTTTTAACCTGCGACGTTTCCTTTGGCCGCTACGCTCCTACCAACAGAACAGAGTGCTAAGTGTGAGTTTTTCTTTTCGCATTCGATCGTGAGCGCGTTTCGAGTTTACTAGGAATTTGTATGGCAATTAATATATATAATCATATTCCTGATAGTCTTAAATCCTTACCTCTTAATAAATTCCGCAAACAAATCTTATTATAATGTAGGTAAATGAATTTCTTGCTGATAAAATTAAATATTAATCTAATAATTAATCTTTTATTGTATAATTATAAAAAAAAACATTGTCATTAATAATTTTAAACTAACATGAATTAGAAATTACTCTTTTTAAATTACAAGTATATTGATTTATAAAATTGTATATTAAAAAATGTAGTTTATAAGGTAGAATATGTTGATTAATATACATTAAATTGTACAACTTAACTAAATTGTTACATTTTAACTAAATTGTTATTATCTTTCTTCTGTCTTTAAACTTTGTAATATATCAATATTTTAATTAAACAAAAAATGGTTTCTCACGTTTACCACTAGGTGACGCTGTACAAATCACATACTAATTCCTAGTAAACTCCAAACGCGCTCACGATCGAATGCGAAAAGAAAAACTCACACTTAGCATTCTGAGCTACTGTCGACTGGTTTAACTGGGTGAAATTTTTCTTTGCTTCCGAATTCCGAAAAGATCGATTCCGTCGATTGCTCTTATTAAATTTTATTCAAATTTAATAAAAAAAATATGATTACATATAAATAGTGCTTGATTTTTTCACTACATATTAATTTAACTACTGCCACTGTAGTTTTATAAATTATTAGCTGTTAAAGCAGACTTCGTTTACTCCGCACAACTTCTCCCCCTTAGGTGATAGCGTGATAATATGTAGCCTATATGTTGACCCGACCTGTTAGTAACATTCATGCAAAATTTGAAGTAAATCCTTTTTAAATTTTTAAAAGAAATGCCTATTGTATGGCAATTAATATATATAATCATATTCCTGATAGTCTTAAATCCTTACCTCTTAATAAATTCCGCAAACAAATCTTATTATAATGTAGGTAAATGAATTTCTTGCTGATAAAATTAAATATTAATCTAATAATTAATCTTTTATTGTATAATTATTAAAAAAAACATTGTAATTCATAATTTTAAACTAACATGAGTTAGAAATTACTCTTTTTAAATTACAAGTATATTGATTTATAAAATTGTATATTAAAAAATGTAGTTTATAAGGTAGAATATGTTGATTAATATACATTAAATTGTACAACTTAACTAAATTGTTACATTTTAACTAAATTGTTATTATCTTTCTTCTGTCTTTAAACTTTGTAATATATCAATATTTTAATTAAACAAAAAATGAATTTTGTAATTTTTAGAAATAAGTTGTGATGTGAAATAATGTTTGTAATTGTATCATGTAACTATAATTAAAATAAAAAAACAAGCCCGCTGAGTTTCTTCCGCCGGATCTTCTCAGCGTGTGGCCGCGTTCCGATCCGGTAGTAATTGTAAAAATTCGACTCACAACATTTTAAGTTTAATGATAAATAATTATAATTTTAAAATATTTGCACTCCATATCATGGAAGAATATGTTGGTAACTTAATCAAATTTTAATAACTTGTAACTCCCATATTCTGGCAAATAAATAATTTCTTCTTCTTCTTCTTCTTCTTCTATGGCTAATATAATAACGGTGATATTTTATCAAATACTTTCCAAAAATCCAAATGCAATACGCGTTATTGCGTTTTGCAAAAAAAAACTACTTCTTTGCAGCGGTATGGCGGCCATTTGGAACCGTCAGGAAATTATGGTAATAAATGTAATGGTATGGTAAAAAAATGGTATTTTCGTAAATAGCTACTCGATGATTAGTTGTGCAAAAGTTAGCCTGGTACAAATGGTCGAATTGTGTTTTTTTTTTCAAATCAATGTAATCACGTCAGTATGGTCGGAAAAGTCACACCGGAGAAGTCTGGCGTTACGCTACCGCCTACTTCTTTTTTATTGACTATCGGAAAATACAAGATTTTTTGTGGCACAAACCGTTCGACGCTCGTAATTTATCCGACAAGTACGATTAACGGCCACGCAATTGGTCCGCCGGTACCAGCGCTATAACCATTATTTTAGTTTTTGGCATTACGTAATTAGACCCCTGAAGAACCGCCATACTGGTACAAGTGATCTAATATTTTGTGTCATCATCTCCCCGTCTAAAAATCCAGTGATTATGAATCACAATCCAACCGGTTCAACGTAACCGTAGCGTCTATTAACATTCAATTTACCTTACGTACTCTGAAAAAAAAAACCGCTACGAAGTAAAAACTTTTGCAAATTTAAAAAGCCTTGGCGCGATAAACATTTACTTACTTTTCTTCGCACTTATAGGCTTTCAAGCACAGACGTTTGCATTTTCTGAACGAAATAAAACCATTTGCGGTAAAATCTAGACGAGGTCAACGTTATATTTCCTGACGAGGAGTATTTATTATGTCGGCTCTGGGCCATTCATAATTACTAACCAGATGTTTACTATTTTACTATTAATATACCTTGTATGACTGGAGACTTTTTTAATCATAGACCATATGCCTCTCTACCGGCAGTTTATAAAAAGCGAAACATTGGCCAAAACCGGTCACTAGTAAGTAAAACACAAGTTCTATTCGAAGGTCGAAATCAAGGCAATCCAGCATCAGTAAATACGAATATAGAATTTAAATAGGTAAGACTAGACATTAAGCAAACAATGTAAGCCGCATGGGGGTGTTGAACGGAAAAAAAAATATAAAAAAAGAAAAAATCACAAGTACAAGTGCGGCACATAGGTATTAAAAAAACTGTCACTACCGTTGTGACTACTTATATATGGTAAAGTTTTACGATGTCTCGCGCGGGCTTAACTTCCAGTTGTATTTTTTTAACTTCCCGCTACTTATTTAATTCGGATTAAATATTTCCGAAAAATTAAATTATTCGGAAATACTATATTTTTTATAATAACTACCAAATCAATGTACCGTTATAAAACACAATCTAATCAGTTCTATTCCTTAAAAACCGCGTTCAATGCCGCAATTTCATTCGCAATGCCGTTCGCGAATTATCGTTGTCGAAAAATTTTGAAAAAAGGTTTTTACGCCATAACTTCTAAATTTTCAACCAATCATTTTTTGATCTTCTACGATATTTAGAGTGCCGAAAACTGCGTCGAATGAAGTTTCAATAATTAAAATTGAATAAAATTTTCAAAAGCTAATATATATTAAAATTTCGTTGCTTACAGAAACCCTACTTTATATTTCTAAAATAACTTTCAAGATAATATAAAAATTTATTTTAAAATCTAGGCAGGTCTTACAATTAAAAAACTACATCAAATACCGTAAATCGGAATAAAATTAGTTGATTCGTTTGTGATTTATCAATGTCGAAAATTTTTGACAAAAGTGGTTTTTACATTTTTTGACATATTTTAACCTTTTTGAATTAATAAAACAATTTAGAGCTTAAAAATTGCGTTGAATGCCTTTCGAAATATCAAAATCAATCATAATTTTGTAAAGAATATACATCTTTTCGAACATTAAATTACTAAGTATAATTTTTACAAACTTTAGATTTTTGAACTCTTCAAACAAAAATTCTATGTTTAGGTATAAGTTTTGCTTCTTTGAGTTGAAATACCTCAATTTAGTGGGAAATTTCAGGAATAACCTGCAGGGTCAACCGGCTTACAGATTTTTTTGTATTATCTGATAATGTAAATGTGGAACTGGAGTAGTTAATAACCAATTTGGAGAATTTTTTCGGTCTCATACAAAAGTGATACAGATCTGATCCAGAGCTCCAAAAATACAAGAGGTTGGAAGTCAGTTGTTGCGGTTTTACTGCATTTAAATTATTTTTTCCGCAATTAGTGCTAGTTACTGCCTTGTTCCGGTTTTGAGGGTAAGGTAGCCGATAAACTTATGCATGTTAATTTAAATCCACGAACGCTCAATTAACGTATTGTGTGTCCAAGACGATGGTTGTCTCTTTCTGTTTTTTTTAATTGCATTTTTATATTATTTATTGCCATTTTGCCGCAGACATTGATCAAACCTATTCCAATCAAAAGATAAAAAAGATAGAAGTAAAACATGTAATAAGGTAAAAACCTAGCAAAGTAACGCGGAGCAAAGTTGTATGACTTTGAAAAAATCTATACATATATTGAATACGTGAAGGAAAATCTTTGAACCCCTTTTTAAGACGATTGCGCAAATTGCGCATGACTGGAAAAACCTAATATTTTTACATAAAATGCATTACAAATACATTAAATTAACAAAAATAAACATCACACACACATCATGTTAATATGCATGACATTATACAGACATAATTTTTTTAACGATTAAAGTCAGACGGGGCTTCTTAAAAACGTTGGCCCTGAATAAAATATATACTAACGATGTTGTTCTTTCGTAAGATACAATTTTTGTATATTTTTAGATACATGACTCTTCCATATTATTTTTAATTTTGTTTAGTCTGTTACTACGTAAGCAATATAATTAAACTACCGATTTAGTATTTTGTTGTTTTTTCGCGCTAGTAATCTTTATAGAAGCACGCACCAGGTACGCGCAGTACCTACCTACGACGCCATTAGATTAATTATAGGTTAAATGACCCCGTTGGATTGGACGAATATAAGACTTCACAATCGACGAGGGTCAAGTTCGAATCCTGACAGGAACAGTAGGGCTACTCTTGAAAACCGATTTCAATTTTAAATTACTATTTAATGAATTTTGAAGTATTTCGTACTCTGGACAACTATATTCAATTATTGGATTCGGCGACAGCGCCACACGGATTTTAATTTTTTTAGGAACTACTCATTATTGCTTTTATTTGTTATTTTGTTTAAAACGGTACTTAAAATTTCCACTTGTAACACTAGCTTGACGTGTAACGATGACATCTATCTCCAATAATTAGGTCGTTACTATACTGATCAATGTGGGCAATATTGGTTCCAAGAGTACCGTTTTTTGACGATATTCGAAACTTATTGTTTTTATCAATATTGGTTTAAGATTTATATTGTTTTCAAGAGTAGGCCTGCTGGTGTTTGTGTGATGATCACAAATGTTTGTATTTTGAGTATTTTCATTCACTAACACTTACATCATTTGCTAATACTCGTAATTTGTAATAGTGTGGTTAGGTCAATTCGTGTATCTAATTGGACAGCGATATTAATGTATTTATTATGGTACAATTATTACTTTATCAACTTTATTTAAAAAATAAATTTAATATATTTTATACTTTTTTGATTTGATATAATTTATTTTAAATTATAATTTGAATTGGTTTGATAAAATATTTAATTTATTTTATTTGATATAATTAATCAAAGCTTGTATCTTGTATAAATATTCCATAGTAATTTAAAAAGCGTTTGATATTTTTGTTTGTAATAAACTCAAGTGTTCGCAAAATTCCTAATAGCCATGATAGTAGTGACATCTAGACAATCATTTGCGTTTAAAACATTTCTGTCAGAATGACTGATGGTCTGTCTTTCATAGGCCTTTTCATCACAAAAATTTTTTGTGCGCATGCGTCAGAATCAGCCATCTTTTTCGTACTGTTTTTTGTAAACAACCATTCTAAATTGTCCGCTATCCGTATATCAAAAATTAAAATATAAATCAAAGTTGATTAATTGTAAAAAAAAATGAAAAAAAAAATAAGTAGTAAGTCAAAATAATCGGAAAAAAATTTTTGTACTCCATTATAATTATGTTGTCTGTACGAAAAGGAACAACAAAACGGTGTTGTTATGGAGTATGTAAAAGTGATACACGATACAAATCATTTAAAACCAATAGATTCTATTTTATAAATTTTCCAAAGCCTTGTCTTGAATATCGAAAAAAAATAATCAAATCATCAAGCAAATTACACATTAAAGCATGTGTAAAATGTGCGAATTGTGAGTTGTGGGTGAAAAAATGTGGCAGAAGTGACCGAGGTTTTAGATCTATTGATAATGTTACTAAGGATACTTATATTTACTCACTACATTTTCTTGGAGAAAGTGGTCCAACTGAACAAAACCCTGATCCTTTAAGCTATCAAGAGTTTCAACATATTGATAAATCAATTAATAAGGTTTTTTGTTTTTCAAACAAATCAAATAATAATCAATTAATTGAAAAGGTGGCTAAAATCAATTTTAGCCACCTTTTCAATTGTTCACAATTATGAGCTTCAACTGAATCATAAATAAGTGAAGCACCATCGATGGTTTTTTCCAATAATTTATTTCTTTGTGGAGATAATAGTCCTTGTCCAGCCATTGTTGATTAAAACAGTACGAATTTTTTGAATTACCGCCGTTTCAACATGGCGGCTACGCATGCGCTCATCTGATGATGAAAAGGCCTATAGGAGCCCAGGTCTGCACTGTGTGTAAACTACCAGAAAGAAAGCCATATGCTTTTTTTTTCAAAATGTAGCCTTTTTATCCGGATTTATTGTTAATGCTTGTCACTGTCATTTTCCGGTTAAGAGTGTAAGGCCCCGTTGACACTTTGATTAGTGCTAGTGCGAATGCTTAAAGCAATAACACGTGTAGACAGTCGTTGATTAGTGCGAGTGATTTGTAATTAGCATATTTAGATTGAATAGACGCAGATTACTAATCACTCGTACTAATCAGCGGCTGTCTAAACGTTTTTTGCTTAATACTAATCACTTGCGTTAAACACTCGCACTCGTACTAATTAAATTGTAATGGGGGCCTAATGTAGCCAGTAAACTTATGCATCTGATATTAACATCCCACCACATGGATATCAACGCATCATGTTTTTCCCCGTGTTGGTCCCGGGCTCCTTATAAGAACAGGACAACTGCCGTTCTGCCAGGCAGGTCGTAAAAGGCGACCGATTGGCTGTACGAGTCACTACCATCGTGGCTACTAGGTGGTAGAGTTCTGAATTGTTTCGCCCGGGTCTAATACCACCGCCTTACTTATTCCTGCCGCAATAGCGTCATTGCTTGTCACTGTCGTGTTCCGGTTTGAAGGGTAAAACAGACGATATTAACATCCCACCACATGGATATCAACGCATAATGTTTTTCCCCGTGTTGGTCCCGGGCTCCTTTTAAGAACAGGACAACTGCCGTTCTGCCAGGCAGGTCGTAAAAGGCGACCGATTGGCTGTACGAGTCACTACCATCGTGGCTACTAGGTGGTAGAGTTCTGAATTGTTTCGCCCGGGTCTAATACCACCGCCTTACCTATTCCTGCCGCAATAGCGTCATTGCTTGTCACTGTCGTGTTCCGATTTGAAGGGTAAAATAGACGATAAACTTATGCATGTGGCATTACATCTCGCCACAAGATAGCAACGCAACATTAACACCTTTGGTGTCTATAGGCGGTGGTTGACTCTTTCCATCAGGAAACCCTCTGCTTTTTTGCCATTTTATAATATAAAAAAAGTCAACAAGATGTTATCTGTGACGTCTATAAGCGACGGTAGTCTCTTTTCATTAGAAGAGCCATCTGTTTTTAAATAAATAATAGTTTAAAAAAACTAAAAAACACGCTTTTTATAGAAAACCGAACTAAAAAACTAGAAAATAAATTTTAATAAATTTAAATTAAGAATAGTGTTAAAAATTTCAATAATTATAAATTAATAATAGTGTGAATAAAAAATAATAATTTTATTTAAAAAAAAGCGTGGGGTGCATGGTGTCAATAGTTATAAATATTTTATTGACACATATGAGTAGAGTGATTATCATTTCGGTAATATCTTAAAAAGCACCCCACGCTTTTTTTAAAATAAAATTTTTATTTTTTATTCACACTATTATTAATTTATAATTATTGAAATTTTTAACACTATTCTTAATTTAAATTTATTAAAATTTATTTTCTAGTTTTTTAGTTCGGTTTTCTATAAAAAGCGTGTTTTTTAGTTTTTTTAAACTATTATTTATTTTCCACTTTTTAGTTTGGTTTATTTATAATTGCTTGTTTTTTAATTTTAAACTATTGCACGACTCATGATGCGAAGCATCAGAGAGTGCTTTACGATCGAAAAATTTTTTCATATATACATATCTTCACGCCAGATCCCTTACGGGGTAGGCAGAGAGAACCGAGTGCCTTACATCACGATCCTTGCGGGCTTGTCTCGCTTCCTCCACATTCATCACTCTTTTCATACACACACGCCGGTTGCGAAGACTCTTGATGCCACCTTCGGAAATTTTTTTCGCCTTATTTTGGCAACTATTTTTAGTATTATAGCCTTATTAGTTAACGGAATCAAGATATTTTGCATACTATTGTCGAGATAATTTAATGAAGATTAATTCTATACTTGCTAAAAATTAATTTAGTGCAATAGAAACGGAAAAAAATATGAAAATAGGTCAAAAAATTTTCATGTCCGTCATGTATGAAACTCCGGAAACACTGTAACTTATGAAAAAATCATTTATTTGAGTTATTTTTTTTAATTCTAATCGGCAATTGTAGATCATCGAATGCGAATGGCTAATAAATCAGTGTCGTTTAATTACAATTAATAAAAAACGAAAACTACAAGACTGTATATCTATATATATTATATATCCATGTAAAATTAACATGGATGGTGATATATCTATATCTATAAATATTATGTACATTTATTTTGTTTTTTTTTTGTTTTTTTTTGTTTTTTTACTCAGTCAATTAAACTCTATCCAAGGAACTTATATACTATAACTGGAATTGTTACGAAGCAATATTTGACTTGCGTAGTTTGCAAATTACTTAGTAGTAATTTGCAAACTACGCATGGCCGCACTTATATATGGCGATTGGCGCTTTATTTAGTAGAAAGAGACACACTCCACGCATGTCGTGGTACTCTTCGGAACGATTTTGAAGCGCGTGTGAACATTCCGGGTAGAATGTAACTTCCTTGACTCAGTCACAGAGACGGTGGCGGACTCTTCGTGGCTCGTGAAATCTGAGTTATATGCACAGACACTGTTGCAAACTCTAATGCGCATACCTAGCCGAGTGCCGCGGTAGAAGCACGGAACTACTTACAAGCTTATAGACATATGTGTGTGTGTGTGTGTGTAAGTGTGCAAGGCGTTCCTGTCGTACTCCCATACAGGACAATACGACGGGGCCAGATATGGGCCATGCTTGGCGCAATGCTGTCTATCTCTGGCCCATGCTTGTAAGCCCGCTTTGGCCCAGCCTTGGTAGAAGTAGACTCGGTAAGATCCAAGAGCGTCTAGCGAATGAGTCTTTTGAGCAGAGAGCTATTAGAGTTGTTCTCATTATTGAGCGAACTAGCGACTAGCGAGAGAACTACTAGCGAACGAGTCTGCCGAGCAGAAGGCTCATAGAATTGGTCTCATTGAGGAGCGTTTAGCTAAGGAGTCCGCCGAGCAGAGAGCTCGTGGATTAGTAGTGATACGAAACCGTACAGCAATTGAATCTGCTCAGCCACGTCAGAATCGCCTAGCGGTAGCGCGTCAGACGTCACAAACACTTCGTTCAATTACTGAGCGTAATTTTATAAGCACCATCAATCAATTTGCTGAAGTACCATGTACAATCTGTAAAAAATTATTATATCCAAAACAACAGACGTCATTAGTTAAAGCACGTCTTGATTTTTTTTTTGCTCGACTACCATAAAAAAAAAGTTCCTTCTCAGGCCTACTGGAACAACATGGAAGTTATATCTTTACCTCTTGAACTGACCGACTTGACAGACGTAGAACAAAGACTTTTGTTAAGAGTAGTTCCTTTTACAACTAGTTTCTACCCGCACCAAAGTGCTCGTCAACACGAATCAAACGAGCCCAAACTCGATAGAGTTGTGTTATTTAATTGCTGAGCTCCTATGGTCACCTTCTGGCTTCATCATCGAACCCTGCAGGATCCTAGTTAGCACCAAGCACCAAAGTGCTCGTCAACACTAATCAAATGAGCCCAAATTCGATAGAGTTGTGTCATTTAATTGCTGAGCTCCTATGACCATCTTCTAGCTACATCATCGGACCCTGCAGGGTCCTAGTCACCACCAAGCACCAAAGTGCTCGTCAACATGAATCAAATGAGGCCAAACTCAATAGTCTTGTTATTAACCGATTTTTAACCATTTAATTATTAAGTTCCTGTGGTCACCTTCCGATTCAGATTCATCAGATCAGCTTCATGTCATAATAAGGTTTCATTGTCATTCAATTAACATACGTATACAAAATTTCAGCTAAATCGGTAACCGGGAATTGGATCAAATTTACTTGCGAGATTTGATTTCAGACATCGAGATAGGTGCAATAAATAAAAAATGCTCATAAAACAAAAACTACTGGGCCTACCTGAATCAAATTTTTATGGGACCAATTCGAAACTATTCCGCATCAAACAAAAAAAGAATCACGTAATTCGGTTCAGAAACCTCAGAGAAATCGGTGTACATACCATAAAAAATATATACCAGCCGAATTGAGAACCTCCTCCTTTTTTTGAAGTCGGTTAAAAATGGAATAATTTTATCAAATTAGTGTATTGTCATCGGTCCTCGATAAATCTACAAAGTTTGAACGAAATCTGGCCGTTTAAAGTGGGTCAAAATCGCGCCCAAAGAAGTCGGTTACAAACAAACATACAAAGAAACATACAAACAAACATACAAACATACAGGTGAAGTTAATAAAAAGCGTGTAAAAAAGATATATGTTTTGTCATAACATTAATATATCTTACTGTATATCAATGCATAATACTTTATATCACTGCATAAGTAACATTAACATACAAACACGTAAAATATATAGATTATTTCATCCGTCGTCCGTTAGAGGGCGCTACTACCCCGCGCCATTGATCGCCCGCCCGTTTGGCCATCGGAAATAGTACAACCGGAGTTACGCAACCTCCCACCGCCATTCAAGTCGGGCCTTGGCTTCTACTTTTTAATCTGTGCAGTGATAACAGCTTGTGTGGATTTTATATTTGGAATTTTTATTTAAAATTCAGATTATTTGACCTAGTAAAATATAAGAATTTATTAAACTTGGATAATCTATATTCTTATATATAAAATTCTCGTAACGCGTTAGTTATCATACTCCTCTGAAATGGCTTAAATGATTTTTATGAAATTTTATATGTATATTCCATGGAACATAGAACAAGGGAAGTGAAGAGTGGGCGTGCCGCGTGCGTCACTATTATGCGCTTTTACTCTAAATTGCCTTAGTGATATTTACCATATCATTAGGAGATAGTCGTCGTGCGAAAATCTATTATACACTGAATTATGCCGTATTGTGCCATCCTTGAATGCAGAAATGATAGTAGAATACAGATGATTAAAAATGGAGATATTTCATATCATTCCAAAGTACAATTTTCATTTTATTTTAATTAAATTCCTGATTTAATATAATCTCTAATGATATAATAGAAAGTCAAGCTAAAATCAGCCGTACACCTTACATATAAAGTTTATTTTAGGTTGACCTAATTTTTCTAGAAAGATATACGTAATGACAGTCATTACGTATATCGTTCTAGAAAGTTTTCTACTCAAATATGATCAACTGCAAACTACGGAAAAATCAATACTGCCATCTATTGTAGAATAGCGAAACTATTAAGATCTTAAGTTTCACTATTGTACACATAGATGAGTCTATTTTGAATAGACTACAAAAGGACGTAAATACTCTTTTTTTTGTAGCAAAATAAAATTTATTGTAACGCAGTTTGGTATATTTTTAAATGTTCTGTTTGTGCGTTTCAGTTTATTGTTGTTTAAAATGAAAACGACCAATGAAACAATGTTTGCATTAGTAGTTTATATGCAATAATGCTTATTTTGTGTGTGAGTGTGGCGATCGCGGTCCTGATACAAATGATTGTACTTGCCAATTCCGTTGTTCTACGTTCCATGGTATATTCAGTAGGTCTGAGAGTCGGTTACTATCTATTTTTCATACTCCAAAGTGGTAAGGGTTGTCCACCCATAACATTTTTTTTATTTTTTGGACAAAATTTTATTTTTTGTTTTTTTATAATGTGGCATTAAAAATACATACAGCCCTAAGTTTTCACCCTTCTACTACCAACCCCTATTTTATAATACAACTAGCTGTTGCCAGCGACATCGTCCGCGCGGACTTCGTTTACTCCGCACAGCACCTCCCCCGTAGGTGATAGCGTGATAATATGTAGCCTATAGTTGACCCGACCTGTTAGTAATATTCATGCAAAATTTGAAGTAAATCCATGCAGTACTTTTTGAGTTTACCCCGGACATACATACAGACAAACAGACAAACAGATAAACAGACAAACAGACAAAAATTCTAAAGACTATATTTTTGGCTTCGATATCGATTGTAGATCACGCCCCAAGTATTCTTTTAAAAAAATATTCAATGTACAGTTTTGAATTTCCTACGATTTTATTATATGTATAGATAATTTATATGGCAAAATGACGTTTGCCGGGTCGGCTAGCTTTGTATATAATTCATCCTCTCATCCTGTTAATTTAATCGCATCTGTGGTCTAGTAGTCCGGTGTCGATGTTGACCATATGAGATTCCAGATTCGATTCCAGAGTCGGGCAATTCAAAAATGTGCTTTTTCAGTTTTCTGATAAAACCAACGTTGCCCGGGATTGAAAAGTGTCCGGTTGGCGATAAGCTTTCCACCTATCACATTGTGGGACCAAGTATCTTCGATTAATCGTGGTTGCACTGATTGGACCTTTGCTTACCTCTTCGAGATAAAAATAAATAATATGAAAATATTAAATACTAGCTGCAGCGTGCAGCCCGCTGCATTATAAAAGTTTTTGGCGAATCCCGCGGGATCACCTAAGTTTTCCGGGATAAAAAGTAGCCTATGTACTATTCCAGGTCACCATCTACCTGTGTGCCAAATTTTATTCAAATCCGTTCAGTAGTTTTTGCGTGATTGAGTGACAAACATCCATCCAAACATTTAAACTTTCGCATTTATAATATTAATATAGATTTATTTTTAGTATTTGTTGTCAGAGCAGCAACGGAAATACATAATTAGTGAAAATTTCAGCTTTCTAGCTATCACTGTTTATGAGACACAGCCTGGTGACAGACAGACAGATGAACGGACAGACATTTACGTGTTTTTTTCGTATTTTTTGCTATGATGGTACGAAACCCTTTGTGCGCGAGTCCAAATCGCACTTGGCCAGTTTTTAAGACAATTGCGTCAACGGTGGAAAATGAAATTAGGCAAGGTTAAAGTTTAAATTGCGGAGGACTGCAGAAAATTAATATTTTTAAATAAAATGCATTAGAAATATATTTAATTAATAAAAATAAATATTACACACAATATATTCATGTGACACATATGATATTACTAGCTGACCCACGCAGCTTCGCCCGCGAGTAGATTAACATGTCGTCAAGATAGCTTTCCATACAAATTTCATCCCATATTTCAACCCTTTAAGGGTTGATTTTCGAAAAAAAATAGCCTATGTTTGACCCCGGCTCTTCAACTACTTCCATGCCAAATTTTATGAAAACGGTCCAACGGGTTAGCCGTGAAAGCGTAACAGACAGACAGATAGACAGACTTTCGCATTTACAACATTAGTATTGATACACACACATTGCGGAAGACTGCAGAAAATTAATATTAATATTTTTAAATAAAACGCATTAGAAATAATAATAATCGGAACTATTTGAATTTCGAATGTTATATTTTTAAAACCTTCTTAGTAATAAAAAAAAACAATTGGCGGGAAATGATTTGTCAATTGTTTTTTTATCACACATCAAATTTCTACGTACGCAACGCAAATGGAATTAAGTCGGAAAGATTTTAGAGCGATGATTTTTTATGATTTTAAAAGTTCTCTTTCTCCGCAAGACTGTGCCGCTCGTCTTCAAAATGCTTTTGGGAGAGAAGCACCTTGTTTGAGCACCGTGAGGCGATGGTTTGCTGAATTTGAGAGAGATCGTGTTTCTTTACATGACGAATTTCGTGAAAGGCGGCCTTCAACTGCCGTCAACGAAAATAATGTGGCTACTGTTAAGCGGTTAATTGAAGAAAACCCCCGGATTACCTATGAGACAATTTGAGGACTATTGGGGATTGGTATGAGCCAAATTCAGAAAATTTTACACGAAGAATTGATAGTTCGGAAACTTTGTTGTCATTGGATCCCTCATGAACTGATAGCGGAGCAGAAGCGGGCTCGCGTAGAATGGTGCTCACAGATGCTACTGAAGTACGACCACGGACATTCTAATGCTGTTTATGACATTGCCACAGGAGACGAAACGTGGATTTATTGTTTTGAACCCGAAAAAAAACAGAAATTTTGTGAATGGGTGTTTGAAAATGAGAACAGGCCAACAAAAATGAGATAGGCGAGAAACGTTGATAAAAAAATGATCGCGTTTTTTGTCTCAGCTACGGGTCCCAGCTATACAATTCTACTTGAAGATCAAAAGGGTATTAATGCCGAGTAGTATTCTACCATTTGTTTACCCAGGGTGTTAGAAAAAGTTCGCGAAAGAGGACCCAAAATCCGCATTCTTCTACACTATTATAACGCTTCTTCACACACAGCCAATAAAACAAAGTCATTTTTAACTTCCGAAAAAGTACATCTCGTCACTCATCATGCGCATAGCCCCGACCTAACATCCTGTGATTTCTGTATTTTCCCCAAAATCAAAGATTTGGTGAGAGGTTTTACTTTTACCAACTCCGAAGAGGCAGTGATGAGGCGTTAAATCAGCAAGTAGAAAACATGCCTTTAGATCTGTGGTCCTCCTGTTTTAAAAAATTATTCGTTCGCATGAAAAAATGTTTAAAATGTAAAGGAGATTATTTTGAAAAGCAATAAACATAATATTTTGGCTATAACATGTTGTTTTTTTAAGTTACGCAAAACTTATAGTGTGACCTACATAATACATAATAAACACCTAAACCCAAAAATATAATATTTACCTAATCATACAAATGTTTGTCCCTGTCGGGAATCAACCCGAGCCCCATCGATTGGTAATTAATTTCACTAATCGACTGACGAGGCGATCATTAATTATTTATCTATTCTATACATATAATAAAATCGTAGGAAAGTCAAAACTGTACATTAAATATTTTTTTAAAAGAATACTTGGGGCTTGGCAATCGATATCGAAGCCAAAAATATAGTTTTTAGAATTGTTGTCTGTTTGTCTGTTTATCTGTTTGTCTGTTTGTCTGTATCTATGTCCGGGGTAAACTCACTCACAAATCCGCGCGGACGAAGTCGCTGGAAACAGCTAGTATTACATATAAACATAGCTTTTATTTATATTATATTTAAACAATACTAATAAAAAGCATAATTAGTTTCTCAGCAAATTACACTGGGCTAAGAGCACGCACTTCCGTTATATTTAAAGGGTTGCTATGTTAGCCAGCAGCTCAGTAAACAATGTTAAAAATGTTTATTGGGCTAAAGGCTTGCTTATTTAGGACGAAGCGTGGGTGTTAAATGTTTTTATGGAGTACTTTTGTTTGGATGTTGTAATTAATATAATGTATTCGAATTGTATTTCGATTTACTATTATTTGCTAGCTAGCGAATCTCCATTGCTGTGTCCCCATAACTGCTATATGTAAAGATTTAAATATGGGTATTTTGTAGTTGGTCGTTATTGCTCTCGGCATGACAACATTATTTTCAAGCATAGCGTTATCCATAAATGATACAGAATTTGTTACTATTTAATAACGTTATTCATTACATTTTGTTATATACTACGAATTAACGTTATGGTATGTGGTATTATGACGTCGGCTTTTAGCGCTAGTTGGCGCACCAATCATGAAACAGCTTCTAAGCATCGCTATATGGTGGACGTTCTACGTACCCGGACAAAGCGGTTTGACTCGGCATTCTTCATTCGAACCGCAAGGGACTGGAATATGCTTCCTGAGTATGTGTTCCCCGACGAGTACAATCTAGGGATCTTCAAGAGAAGAGTGAACAGGTACCTTCTAGGGAAGCGCGTTCCATCTTACCGACCGGCCACAGCTACCCGCGGCGCGACATGCGACGCGAAATGCGGCGCGGTGAGTCGCGCGACCATCTAGGTATGCCACAGCTCGACTTGTTGCGACCGCGGCGGCGTGCCGCTGAGCTGTCACACCTCGATACTAGCTAGTACCAGGGTCGGATTTTGTAATACTATTTTTACTATATTCTTTTGATGCTATATTTATTATCGTAACGTTAGGATTGTACGCAAAAATACCATTATTGTTGATACTTACATAATATATTACCTTATCATTGATCCCTCCATTCGAGATTTTTAAAGTTATATTTCTTTTGTGTATTTGTAATTTTAAGATGCACGCGCATCACCGTAACGCAAAAGTTACAGGTTGAAGTTGACCGCTAAATTGCTCATTAAGTCCCGAAATTCTTGACTATCTTTTTCCAGTCCTTTTATTATTTTATTGTAATTAAGTATTTGCATGCAATCAAAAATCAGAAGTACTTTATTTAATAAAACTTTTTACAAGTTATTTTGACACGTCAACATATTTTTTAAAAACTACTGCCGGATCGGAAACGCGGTCATATTTTTTAATGACGCCAATGAAGTATAACTTCTCACGCGCGTACATAAGTACACGCACCCATTTTTTAATGTATGACAACGTAGACTTTTCCGTGCAATTTTTAGTAACTATGATCGTTTTTGATGTAGTGGGTTGTAGAGAGAATGTATTTTTATTAATATGAGTGAGATGAATGTATAGGAACAAATTTTGTTTAACGCAAGTAACATTAAATTGAGAAAATGCTGTGAAGTTTTTGGATTAAGTTTAAGTTTCGGTGTATAAACTAAATTGAGTTTAATATTATTTTACGTATGATATTAAAATAATGTGTCAATAACCAATTATTTATTTATTCAATAAATAATCATATCAACTCTAAATTTAAATTAAAAAAACGACACTTTTATCGTTAGTCCACCATTTTACTTCAGTTCTATAATTTTAATCGCAAAACGTACAAGGAGCTGATGATTTCGAAAGAGGATTCTGCAGCATAAAGTTAAAGGTAACCTTAACCTGTGGTTCCTTACTCAATGAGCTGTTTTATTGCAAAGCTCCCTTGCCAAAACAAATCGAAGTAGCATACACTCAGTGAATTTTAACTGGTCAAGATGTAGAAGATCACATGGACTTCCTTCCGCTCTATCATCAGGTACTGGCAGCTATCCTATTTCACATTCCTTAAAATGAAAAATCAGACGAGTCCAAAATTGATGGTGTTGCTTAATTTTAATTAAAAGTTTCGATAAATTCATTCCTGCTTCATCATAAGACTCTGTAAATCATTTAGCACCAGTTTATTTGTCAAAACAGAACAACTGAGTCCAATCTAAATGGGTTTTTTTTCTTTAGTTTATATATATAATTTACCATGGCCACCTTCGAGTTTGCTCGTTAAATCCTAAGTCATGATGAGCATCAGATCCTATAAATCATCCAGCATCAAAATGTTTGTCAGTACAAGGCAATTGAGCGCTAACTCAATAAACTTACCTTGTTGAGTATAAAAGTTTATTATCTTTGCATCTGGATGCGAGAAGTTTCGATATTACTTTTTTCGGCTCCATCTTCAAAGTCTGGTAATAATGAAAAATATATTATTGCAACGAAACGAACCACTTCAAACTCTACTATCTACTACTATCTACTACTATCATAACACTTTCTGTCTGTGAGTTACAATGACAGTCTAGCGGCTCCATGTTCCATTTCTCGTCATTATGAGTACTAATTAAACTTAGTACTTAAAGCAACAAAACCAATGACCCAAAACTTGGTTGCCTCGTCAAAACTCTACATCAAAGTTCTAGTTCCTATATCTAGGCTACATTATGATATCAGCTGGATAGTACCATAATATTGCATTGTCATTGAACTTACAAAAGTTTGCCAAGTTTCAGTACAAATAAATATCAGGAAGTCGATAAATATGGTTTGCAAAATTTAGAAAATCTTTTATTTACATACAAATATATCTTGTTAAATAAAAACAAAAATCTTCGAATGAAGATATTGTAGCGTCAGGTCTAGGTCACCATGTCATTGCAATATAATTGAAGTAATAAAATACAAAATTTAGCATCGATAAAGCCTTTACAAGTTGCTAAATTTCTTTCATCAAGTTGAAAAGAGCTGGTGAGCTTTCAACTGCTGCACAGATTCTATTGAATCATAGCTAAAAACCATCTCGCGAAATAGGGCTTTCAATTAAAAAAAATCGCAACTAAATTGAACCACCCACCAGGGCGCTACGATGCACGGACAGATACACAGATACGCCTCTGAAACTTAAATAACCCTCGTTTTTGTGTCGGAGGCTAAAAATTTTAATAAAATATAGTATCTATATAATTTACATTGGTAATAATTTTGTGTTATTCTGATTCCAACCCTGGCTTACTAGTGAATAAAACAAAAGTACTCTTTTGTTTTATTCGTTCATCACACCGCGCGGCCGGTCGCGCGTTTTTCCGCGCCGCAATTCGCGTCGCCGGTAGCTGTGGCATACTTCATACAGTTTCCTACATTTGTTACCGCTCGCCGCGCCGCAATTCGCGTCGCCGGTCGCGCCGCGCGAGCTGTGGCCGAACCGTTAGGCCGCATCTTAGCTTACCATCGGGCGAGATCTTGGTCAAGCGCTCCCCTATCGATAATAAAAAAAACCAGCATGAAACACGTATACATGTCGATATTATAAAATTATTTAGCGTTAACAATTTCGTTCCGTTATTTGAGTAGCGATACATGTTTGAAAATAATTTCGTTACTGAGGTATCTCTACAGTAATAATGTTAAGTATTGTAAAATATGTTCTGTTGGAACGAAGTTCCTTATCGCGCGTTGTGAAAGGGGGCTAGACGGAAAAAATTCTTACGAAAAGTTGTCACGACACTTTTTGCTATAGTAAGGTATTGTAAGCACAGAAATATCCAGCCACTTCCCTTTAGCTCGTGCATTGAAAGTGAAACAGCCTATCTACTATTTGATTGAGTTTACTTTTTTTCTAGTGCCAAATGTTCGACATTTATACAGAATTTCGGCCGAATGTCGAATTTCGACCAAAAGTTGAATTTCGACGGACAGTCGAATTTCGAACGAGTGTCGAAATTCGACCGAGTGTCGAATTTCGATCAGTTGCCGAGTTTCGACCGCCGGTCGAATTTCAACCGGGTGCCGAAATTCGACCGCGGGTTGAAATTCGACCGGGTGCCGAAATTCGACCGGGTTCCGAAATTCGAGCGGGTGCCGAAATTCTATTTCGCATTGAACAGTGTGGTGTCGCGACTATTATTTTTGTTGAGTGTACACAGGTTTTTTTGTAAATAATAATAAAAGGAACTTGTTCCATCCGGGTGTCCCTTGACACCTCTCAAGTTTTTTTATTGGATAACGTTTTAAATCATTGGCTATATGTAGGTATATTGTATGTACGGTACTTCTACAACATGTATACAACTAATTGCTTAGAGTGCTGTGATGTAAGCTAATTTGGAATTATTGTTAACCGATAACAAATCGCTATTCACCTATATGATATTCGATTACATTTAAAACAATGTAGTAAGAGTATCTTCGCGCCCGTATTCACGAATAAGTACGCAGAGGAACAACTAGTGTACTCACTATTAGCAGAATATACTAAGTCCCACAACGTGTTAGGTGGCAAACTTATCGCTAGTCGTGCACTTTTCCAATCTCGGGCAACGTAGTTTTTATCAGAAAACTGAAATAGAAGTTTGTTCACCAAGGCGTGAAAATGACCGATACCTTACGAGAGTGTAGTTTGAGGCCCGAAGCGCAGCTGAGGGCCTCAATACACTCAAGTTAGGTATCGCATTTTCTTCCGAGTGATACATACTGCTTTATACTACACCAACGAGGAAAATAAAAACATTTTAGTTAAAATTATTACAATTATTGAAACTCCATAAATTCTTCATATGTTTTGTTGTACTTATGCTTGGACTTTTCTGGCAAAAGGTTTAAAATTACTGTTTGAGCAGCTTCTTTTAATTCAGGCGGCGTAAATAAATCTTCATTCTCGCTACTAGACATAGACATCAGAACAGAATTTAAGAAGAAGATACAATAAAAAAGAAAATTCGCGCGTACAATCGTTTTTTTTTTTTAATATTGAGGAGGCAAATGAAATAAAGCACATACTGCCAAGTTTCCTTAGAATGGCGGGTCTATTAGTATTCATGTGGTGTGTATTCCAATAATATATATAAATCTTTCCTCGCATTGATCCATGCCCCATTTGGAACATTAAATCAATTGCTTCACTCCTAAACATATCGTAAAAGGCAAGAGAAGGCGGTAGAGTTCTGTAACCTCCCAACTAGATTTGGTGCAACCACCGTATCTATTCCTGCCGCAAAAGCGTCAGTGCTTGTGTGGGGACTAGGGACACAGTATAGAATGCGCTGACGCAGTCCTTATAAGTGAAGACATTGCAAGACGCCAGTCATTCGCTTTGCGCTCTCATATCAATCTATGTAACTTATAAATTATATGTGTGACGCAATACACAATATGCACAGCAGCTTATAAACTCTATTAAGGCGAGGTATTTCGACGCGCGTCAATTCTAAAGAAAATGGGCTGCGCGGTATGTTCTGAAACCGCTGGGAAACGTGTTCATTTTCGGATAAATAAATATAGGACATCAGCTGAAAACTAAAATTTAGCACATTCTTTTTTGTATTTACAACTAAATATCACCATATAAAAATCATGTGGAAGATTAGAAATATTATCAACAAATTATTTGTTTTAGAGATTTTTTTATCCGGTTTTTGGAATTTTATATGATCGAGTAAAGAACATTCTACCATGTAATGAGTTAGCACATTTTTTAGATAATTTCTTCAGGTATATCGTGTAATTTTTGTAAAATTGTTATTTAACAATCAATACAAAAAAACGTGATTTAACGAACCAGTTTTTCCCGTTTGTCGCGATGCCTCGCCATAAGTCAACACTACTTAACTGCTACAACCGAACCTAGAAGCTATAGTGACAACCATCTAAGCCCTAACGGCTGGTTGTAAAGTGGTCACCTGTAAACTTATCACTATTGTGTTGCGGTTTTGAGCTCCTCATACCAATCTCTTATATTTTTGTTATATGAAATAATTCTTATAATATTGTAACGCATTTATTATATAAAAAATAGACAAATAAATAGTAGTAAAAAACTAAAAACATGCTTTTTATAGAAAACCAAACTAAAAAATAGAAAATAAATTTTAATAAATTTAAATTAAGAATAGTGTTAAAAATTTCAATAAATATAAATTAATAATAGTGTGAATAAAGAATAATTATTTTATTTTAAAAAAAGCGTGGGGTGCATGGTGTCAATAGTTATAAATATTTTATTGACATATATGAGTAGAGTGATTATTTGATATTGATATCTTAAAAAGCACCCCACGCTTTTTTTAAAATAAAATATTTTTTCTTTATTCACACTATTATTAATTTATATTTATTGAAATTTTTAACACTATTCTTAATTTAAATTTATTAAAATTTATTTTCTATTTTTTAGTTTGGTTTTCTATAAAAAGCGTGTTTTTAGTTTTTTAAACTATTATTTATTTTCTACTTTTTAGTTTGGTTTATTTATAATAGCTTGTTTTTAAATTTTAAACTATTGCACAGCTCATGGTGCGAAGCATCAGAGAGTGCTTTACGATCGAAAAAATTTTTTCGCCTCATTTTGGCAACTTTTATTAGTATATATATATATAGCCTTGTTAGTTAACGGAATCAAGATATTTTGCTTACTATTGTCGAGATAATTTAATGGAAATTAATTCTATACTTTCTTAAAATTGATTTAGTGCAATAGAAACGGAAAAAAACATCAAAATAGGTCAAAAAAATTTCCTGTCCGTCATGTATGAAACTCCGGAAATACTGTAACTTGTGAAAAAATCAATTATTTGAGTTAATTTTTTTTTAAATTCTAATCGACAATTGTAGGTCACCGAATGCGAATGGCTAATTAATAAATTCAGTGTCGTTTAATTACAATTAATAAAAAACGAAAACTACAAGACTGTATATCTATATATATATCCATGTAAAATTAACATGGATGGTTATATATATCTATATCTATAAATATTATGTACATTTATTCTACCAGAGGCGCTTGTGCAGTACCTTCCTAGTATATAACTAGGAAGACCACAGAGGCTAGACCACAAAATGGAATAATTTTATCAAATTAGTGTATTGTCATCGGTCCTCGATAAATCTACAAAGTTTGAACGAAATCTGGCCGTTTAAACTGGGTCAAAATCGCTCCCAAAGAAGTCGGTTACAAACATACAACCATACAGGTGAAGCTAATAAAAAGCGTGTAAAAAAAGGAATTTTTTTACTTGTCAATAATTTATTTCGATTTTGATATAGAGCTAACGCAAGTTCAGATGACTTAACTCTTAATATAGACCTAACTTTGGCTAATTATAGAAATAAAGTGAAAATTGCATTCACCCTAACCGAGATTCAAACCCGAGCCGCGCGCTTACCAGATCGACCACTAATCCCTACTCCGTACGGTCGATAAGTTAACGCATATTTCACCATTCATATAAGCTAAATCTATATGTGAGTGGTTACGCAAAAAGGGACCTCAAGGGAAAATAATTGATTTCGAGTAAATCACGTTTAAAATGTTGAGTCGAAATGAGTTTCGCCACGAGTGCGGGAGAGAGGCGCGGGGTGTTTTATGTTAGTGTCGTTAGTGAGCGACTTCGTCAGTGAGAAATAGCACGTGTTTGCGATAGCTGTATTATTGGTGACTTATTTATTCGTCTTTTACTTGTCTTTATGTGCGCGCTAGAAAAAGAAACTAGTGTGCGCTGTGTATAAGGTGTAATATTTTCAAACTGCCTCGGCTTACATAAAAAATCATTTAAAAAAAACTACGGCACATAAAATTATTTTGATTAGAACAAAACAAAGATGAAAGACCATAGAATCAGAATTTATCAAAAAAAAAAAAACCGTTTCCAATCCCTTCAGGTCCCTTTTTGCGTAACCACTCACATATGGTGACAGAGTGTGACGGTTTATTATTTATATAATTTATGTTATTTAATTTTGTGTTTTGATGATAATTATCTATTTTTTTACAAATGTTTATTAATTTAAAAAAAAATCAAAAATCAAGTTCTTACATTTACTTTAGACTTTTTAAATCGTTCTGTATATTTTTAATATCATATTATAATACTTTAATTTTTTTAAGACCGTATAAATTTTAGCGATATACAATTGTTTTGTTGAAATAATAAATTTTCAATTTTAGCATTTACTATCAAATATTCGTTAAGTAATAAATATATACTGTTCCAAATTCTATTATTTAATGATTAATTAAATTTGGATTTCCCATTGAGGCCAAAGTTAGGTTGTTGAATTCTGGCTCAAGTCTGGGTTGCCATTCAACGGCCAAGGCTAGGCATCCCAGTCTTGGCTAACGCTCGGGTAATCATTGAGTCGGCCAAAGCTAGGTTGCTCAATTCAGGCCCAAGTCTGGATCGCCACTGAATGGCCGAGGTTAGGTTACACAAACTTGGCCCAAGTTAGGGTGACTCTAGGCTTGGCCAAGGCTAGGTTATTCAGTCTTGGCCCAAGCCTGGGTAATCATTGGAATGGCCAAGGCTGATTGCCCAGTTATGGCTAGGGCATAGGACAATATAGGTTTGCCAAGATGGGCTTCCCAATAATGTCCCAGGCATGGCCCCATCTTTCAACTCTGGGGCTTCCTGTACGGGCTACTATTCTTTTATCAGAACGATTTTTTTTAACCATTTTAGTTTTGTAGTTTATTAAAAATTTACTACCTAAGAGGCAATTTTTATCCAAAGCATCTAATATAAATATTTTATAAGGAGTAAAATTTTTTCAAGTGATAATTAAAAAAAATGATTTTTTTTTATTACCAATTAAAAATGGAATAATTTTATCAAATTAGTGTATTGTCATCGGTCCTCGATAAATCTACAAAGTTTGAACGAAATCTGGCCGTTTAAAGTGGGTCAAAATGGCGCCCAAAGAAGTCGGTTACAAACAAACATACAAATATACAAACATACAAACATACAGGTGAAGCTAATAAAAAGCGTGTAAAAATACAAGCCCCTTGAGTTTCTTCCGGCGGATCTTCTCAGTTTGTGACCCCATTCCGATCCGGTAGTAATTTTTAAAATGTCTACTCATCAAAAGTGCCCGTAAAAGTTTTTTTTTTTTTTTTAATTTCTTTTTGAGGGTAAGGTAGACTGTAATTTTACATATGTGGCATTTCAGCCCCACCGCACAGATAGCAACGCACGATTAAGCTTCTTTGGTGTAGGTGACGGTTACTTTACATTACGAGCTCCATTTGTTTGCTACTTTATGAAACAAATAAATTAAAAAATGAAGAAGCAGGCTAAAACTGGTCATTGTCATTGGTATTAATTGGACGTAGAGTTCTCCAAGTTTTGCCTGTGTTTGGTGCCCAAAAGTGTAGTTGTTGGTAAAAAACATAGGTGATGGTGGTAGTAAAAAATATAGGTGATGCATAAAAATTGTGTGTAATACGAAAAAGTTGACTTTTTTATGTATACATATACATTTAAATTTAACGCTAAACATTTAGCGTATGAAAATTTATTTTTTAGAGCTTTTTGTTTTCCTCCTGCATAATAACCTCCAAACGCATGCAGGAGGTTTTAATCAAAAAGTCTGTACAAGTTTTTTCTATGAAATGACTATTAATACATGGATAAAATTTAAAATGCAAAATTTTTAATATACATATATATACGAATAATGTCAATAAATACTACGTGATTAAAATATTTTTTATAAATTTAGATGAAATTTTGTCTTACAATTGGCAGAATGTATAAAAACCGTTATCATATCCTCTAAAAAAATTAATAGTTAAAACTAAATTATAACACATTAGGAATTTTTTTCACTATAGGTAAAGACTAAAATATTTATCTAAATTATACGAAAAAGCACTCAGGACTGGTAGTATATGTATGTAGTATGTATATGTATTTCCATTAGGAGAATCTGATCGTTTGCTAGCTTATGACGAGAAAAAAACTGCTATAAGTCAAATTTATCGACATGCCTGCGCTGTATTAGACTGTGAATTATAATACCTTCGGTATGTGTTGTTGACTGTTGTAACAATGCCGTGGTGGTATTAATTTAAAAATGGCTGACTCAACACATGGACGCAAATTCTTTTGCGTCTATCTAAATCAATTTAAATTAATGTCGATTATCGGTATGCAATTTAGTTAGCTAAGCAAGCTATATGCAATGTGTTACTATATACATTACATTTATTTCATATCATTAACAAACTATAACAAATAACAGATGAGGGTATATTATATTCTTCATGCCAGATTCGATTTATTGTAAAAGCAAATAAGATAAAGGACTCTCTAACAAAATGTTTGCAATATTAAATTCTTAATAGCATCATAAACCGTGTTTTCATAGATTCATAAAAGTAAGTGGCTTAAGAAGAGAGTATAGCATCGAAACTTTAGTAAAATATACTTTTAATTCATCATATTGCTATCGTTTGTTTTCCGGTTAAATTCAATTTTACGTGAAAGTAATTTAAAATTTAATCTGACTTCAAATATCTATCAAATATACCCATATCTGTCAAATACTGAATGGATTTTGATGAAACTTGGACTGTTCCCGAAGTTAAAATATACCCATGTCTTAAATCAAAAATAAAATAAGTAAATACCACTGGACAAATTACACTAATTAATCTAACCATAAGGTAGGCAAATTATTTGATTAAGTAACAGACATCCATACTTCCATCCAAACATCCAAACTAGCTGCAGCCTGCAGCCCGCTACATTAAAACAGTTTTTGGTGAATCCCGCGGTATCACGTAATTTTTTCCGGATAAAAAGTAGTATATGTGCTATTCCAGGCCATCGTCTACCTATGTGCCAAATTTCATCTAAATCTGTTCAGTAGTTTTAGCGTGACTGAGTAACAAACATCCATCCATACATCCAAACTTTCGCTTAATAATATTAATATAGATGAACTTTTATGCACCGTACGCGGGTGACCGTATTAAACAGTTTTATTGAATAATTAGGTTAAAATTTAAGTACCTATTTTTTACATATCCGATATCAGAATCTACTTCTGAACATCGTTCTTCAGTAAGGACAGTCTTTTTTTACTCAACCTGTATAAGAGAATAGTAATCTATTTGTATAAAATTCTTTCAGCTGATGAGGCTCACATATGGTAACTAATTTAGTTATTTTTACAAGCAATTTTATTTTGCTACAACAAGTTATTTATTTAAACAAGTCCATTTTTCTGTTATGTATACATAAAAGACAACAGAAAATAAAAAAATAACAATGAATATAAATTAGGTTTTAAAACTATAATTATTTTGGAATATAATATCGAAGTTTAGACATTACAGGGATAATGATCGATTACTAAGAATTTTTGCAAAATAAACGTAAATTTCTTCCTTTTTTAACCATTTTAACAAACATATAATAATAAATATATAATAATAAAGAAAAATATACTTTTCTTGTTTTTTTTAATGTAATAGTGGGCAAACGGGCAAGAGGCTCACCGGAGGTACTACAGGTGCATTGCTGGCCTTTAAAGAATGAGTACGCTCTTTTCTTGAAGGCCCCTGAGCCGTATCGGTTCCGAAACACATCCGCTGGTAATTGATTCCACAGAGCAATCGCAGGAGGCAAAAAATGCTTTGAAAATCGCACTGTAGTGGACTTGCAGACATACAAATGGTGACGGTGGTATTTAGAATTTTGGCGTGATGTCCAATTGTGGATATCAGCAGGTGGTATTAAGCCGAACAATTCCTCTGAACAATCCCCGTGGTAAAAGCGATAAAAGGTACAGAGACGCCAAAGTATCAAGCCGGTCGGAAAGAGTCGGGTCAGCAACGATACGAGATGCTCTACACTGTATGCGGTCAAGAGGAAGAAGCTGGTATTGCGGAGCCCCCGCCCAAAGATGAGAACAGCACTCCATATGAGGCCTGAAATGGTCGACTGGTGTGAAGTACTGTTTCACCCTATTCAGAACACCAATATTCTTGGACGCCAGTTTTGCTTTACCTTCCAAATAACCACGAAACTGGACGTTTTTCGATATATACCGATACCAAGAATTTAAATGCTGGCTGAGGCGATCAAAGGAGTATTCTCAAAACGATGGGATACTACAAAGGCTGTTTTACCCGTGTTCTAATGTTCCCCAGAAATGTTAACGCGGTCGGAATATACAGCATCTCCTGTACTGTCGTCCGCATAACAATGAATGCCGCTAATTAGCAGCATATCATTGATATACAGAAGAAACAATGTAGGAGATAGCACGCAGCCTTGGGGAACACCAGCATTTGACATTGACAGATTTGGGTCTGAGCATCAGCCTTAATGCTATGATCTGCCAAAAAACTGGTGATCCAGTTGCATAATTTATCAAGAAGTTCTTAAGATGGAAGTTTCGCCAGAAGTGCTTTGTGCCACACCCTATCAAAGGCCTTCGCTAACTCCAAACTAACAGCTAGCGCTTCCCCCTTGGTCTCAACTACCTTAGCCCATCTGTGAATAAGGTAGACCAAAAGGTCACCTGCCAAACGACCGCGACGGAAACAATACTGACGGTCACTAATCAAATTTTTAATTTTTTGACCGACTTCTCAAAAGATGGAACATATCAATTCGACCCTATAAAGCATATACACTTTTTTATGTGTGTTCGCGGACCACTTCGTCGCTTATCAACCGATTTTAATGATTCTTGTTTGAGAGGTTATACACCCCGTGTGGTTTCATTTTAGTTTGATGAATATTTGATGTAGGATTCTGGAAATATAGAAAATGAGAAGTCGATTGCTGCAGTTTTATTGCGTTGAAATAATTATTTTATTTCATAGGATAGCAAACAAGCTGATGGTACTCCTAATAGAAAGAAATAATTATCGCCTGAAGACACCGTAGTTGTTAATATTGCGTTGCTATTAATTTGGTCGATTGAAATTCAACATGTATTAGTTTATACGTTCTTTTTCTTCGAAAACGGAATACGACAGCACATCACCGACGCTATTGTGCCAAGAATAAATAAGGCGGTGGTATTGGTTGAATCGCTTCAGAACTCTACCATCTACAGATTTAAAGTTACTTATAGTCTAATTTAGAACATTATCTTTTAAAAAGAAATACTCTCTATACTATTCCCATCAGAAGCTGAAGTTTCTGGCATGACAACAATAAACTTTATTACCGTGAAATAAATTGGTAGGCTTTATGACAAAACCCTTTATGTACCTTTTGGTGTTTTCAAATTACATATATAATTAGCCTTACATTATCATTAACGAATGCTTAATATCAATTCGTAATATAAGTACTCTGTGTGGAAGATGATAGATGGATGGAGCGATTTTGGTGTATAGCTAAAGACCACAGAGATCAATGAGCTTGGTAACATATAATATCATTGACAGAGATCAACAGTGGATAGCTCTTTCAAGGATGAGAGCCGTTTGATTTTCAACCAACTTTCCAAAAGGAGAAAATTCTTGATTCGACTGTATGTTTTTATATACTTGTTGCACCAGAACTCGGTAATTTATGAACCGATTATAAAAAATACTTTTTGTTTGAGAGGGTACACTCGCCGTGTGATCTCGTTTAATTCAGTGAATTTCTGATGAACGATGAAGATATAGGAAATAGGAAACCGATTGCTGCAGTTTTACTGCGTTAAAAAATATTGATAAAAAAAGTTTAGGCTTAACTCAGATGAGATTCGAGATTTGAGACGACTCAGAATGTTATGAAACTTTGAAATCCAGATTACTAATGACAGTGACACGTTCATTCAAGCTTTCAATATTTGAGAATTCCTCTTTTATTTCATAGGATAGCAAACGAGCAGATAATTCTCTCATGGAAAGAGGTGACCATTGTCTATGCATGTCACAGGTATATTGTCAAAGTCGTAATATTACAATTTCACTAGTAATATTATAATTAAAAGGTAGATTGTCAATCGACTTCATTTTATGTCAAAGAAAAATTGTAAAATGTCGCCTCTGTGTCTTGTGGTCCAGTGTTGGCGTTGACCACGTGCGGTCCCGGGTTCGATTCCCGGGTCGGGCACATTAAAAAAAGTGTTTTTTCAGTTTTCTGAGAAACATAAAGTTGCCCGGGACTAGAAAGTGCCCGGTTGGCGATAGGCTTGCCACCTATCACATTTGTGGGACCAAGTATCTTCGGCTAATCGTGGGTGCACTTGTTGTACTTCTGCCTACGCCTTCGGGGATATGGGCATGAAGATACTTTAAAATTGTAAAAACCGTTAGTTTGTAATATACCTAGGTAGTTTATAATTTAATTAGGTTACGTTAACAGTTTGTTTATAATATTACTACGGTAGATTATAATCTACTTAAAAACGGCCTGGCGTTTAATTTTAAGAAATGAAGTCGATTGACAATCTACCATTCAATTATATCACTAGTGAAATTGTAATATCATGTATGAGTTTACCGGCTACTTTACCCTCTAAACCGGTACACCAAAGCAACAACACCCACGCTGTTGCGGCAGGAGTAGATAAGCCGGCAGGTGTATCACATATTTGCAATCCGTGAGCAAGCAGCGATGACTCTTAAACAAATGCTTAAACGTAACAAAAAACGTAACAAAAACGTAATAAATTGTTTGCTTGTCATTGGATGCAACAATCAAGCGGCAACGACTGCCACTAATATACAAGGCTATATATATAGCCTTGTATATTAGTGTACCCACAAATGTGATAGGTGGCAAGCCTATCGCCAACCGGGCACTTTCTAGTCCCGGGCAACTTTATGTTTCTCAGAAAACTGAAAAAACACTTTTTTTAATGTGCCCGACCCGGGAATCGAACCCGGGACCTCACGTGGTCAACGCCAATACTGGACCACAAGACACAGAGGCGACATTTTACAATTTTTCTTTGACATAAAATGAAGTCGATTGACAATCTACCTTTCAATTATAATATTACTAGTGAAATTGTAATATTACGACTTTGACAATATACCTGTGACATGCATAGACAATGGTCACCTCTTTCCATGAGAGAATTATCTGCTCGTTTGCTATCCTATGAAATAAAAGAGGAATTCTCAAATATTGAAAGCTTGAATGAACGTGTCACTGTCATTAGTAATCTGGATTTCAAAGTTTCATAACATTCTGAGTCGTCTCAAATCTCGAATCTCATCTGAGTTAAGCCTAAACTTTTTTTATCAATATTTTTTTAACGCAGTAAAACTGCAGCAATCGATTTCCTATTTCCTATATCTTCATCGTTCATCAGAAATTCACTGAATTAAACGAGATCACACGGCGAGTGTACCCTCTCAAACAAAAAGTATTTTTTATAATCGGTTCATAAATTACCGAGTTCTGGGGCTACAAGTATTTAAAAACATACAGTCGAATCAAGAATTTTCTCCATTTGGAAAGTTGGTTGAAAATCAAACGGCTCTCATCCTTGAAAAAACCATCCACTGTCGATCTCTGTGGTCTTTAGCTATACACCAAAATCGCTCCATCCATCTACCATCTTCCACAGAGAGTACTTATATTACGAATTGATATTAACCATTGGTTAATGATAATATAATATGTATATGTAATTTGAATACACCATAAGGTACACAAAGGGTTTTGTCATAAAGCCTACCAATTTATTTCACGGTAATAAAGTTTATTGTTGTCATGCCAGAAACTTCAGCTTCTGATGGGAATAGTATAGAGAGTATTTATTTTAAAAGATAATGTTCTAAATTAGACTATAAGTAACTTTAAATCTGTAGATGGTAGAGTTCTGAAGCGATTCAACCAATACCACCGCCTTATTTATTCTTGGCACAATAGCGTCGGTGATGTGCTGTCGTATTCCGTTTTCGAAGAAAAAGAACGTATAAACTAATACATGTTGAATTTCAATCGACCAAATTAATAGCAACGCAATATTAACAACTACGGTGTCTTCAGGCGAAAATTATTTCTTTCTATTAGGAGTACCATCAGCTTGTTTGCTATCCTATGAAATAAAATAATTCTTTCAATGCAATAAAACTGCAGCAGTCGACTTCTCATTTTCTATATTTCCAGAATCCTACATCAAATATTCATCAAACTAAAATGAAACCACACGGGGTGTATAACCTCTCAAACAAGAATCATTAAAATCGGTTGATAAGCGACGAAGTGGTCCGCGAACACACATAAAAAGTGTATATGCTTTATAGGGTCAAATTGATATGTTCCATCTTTTGGGAAGTCGGTCAAAAAATTCAAAATTTGATTAGTGACCGTCAGTATGGTTTCCGTCGCGGTCGTTTGGCAGGTGACCTTTTGGTCTACCTTATTCACAAATGGGCGAAGGTAGTTGAGACCAAGGGGGAAGCGCTAGCTGTTAGTTAGGACTTAGCGAAGGCCTTTGATAGGGTGTGGCACAAAGCACTTCTGGCGAAACTTCCATCTTATGGACTTCTCGATAAATTATGCAACTGGGTCATCAGTTTTTTGGCAGATTGTAGCATTAAGGCTGATGCTCAGACCCAAATCTGTCAATGCTGGTGTTACCCAAAGCTAGGTGCTATCTCCTACATTGTTGCTTCTGCATATCAATGATATGCTGCAAATTAGCGGCATTCATTGTTATGCGGACGACAGTACAGGAGATGCTGTATATTCCGACCGCGTTAACATTTCTCGGGAACATTTGAACAGGGCTAAAACACCCTTTGTAGTATCCCATCGTTTTGAGAATACTCCTTTGACTGCCTTAGCCAGCATTGAAATTCTTGGTATCGGTATATATCGAAAAACGTCCAGTTTCGTGGTCATTTGGAAGGTAAAGTAAAACTGGCGTCCAAGAATATTGGTGTTCTGAATAGGGTGAAACAGTACTTCACACCAGTCGACCATTTCAAGCCTCATATGGAGTACTGTTGTCATCTTTGGGCAGGGGCTCCGCAGTACCAGCTTCTTCCTCTTGACCGCATACAGTGTAGAGCATCTCGTATCGTTGCTGACCCGACTCTTTCCGACCGGCTTGATACTTTGGCGTTGCGAAGAGATGTTGGTTCTCTCTGTACCTTTTATCGCTTTTACCACGGGGATTGTTCAGAGGAGTGGCAGGTGGTATTAACCCGAACAGTTAATACCACCTGCTGATATCCACCACTGGACATCACGCCAAAATTCTAAATTCCACCGTCACCATTTGTATGTCTGCAAGTCCATTACAGTGCGATTTTCAAAGCATTTTTTGCCTCGTGCGATTGCTCTGTGGAATCAATTACCAGCGGATGTGTTTCCGAACCGATACGGCTCAGGGGCCTTCAAGAAAAGAGCGTACTCATTCTTTAAAGGCCAGGAATGCACCTGTAGTACCTCCGGTAAGCCTCTTGCCCGTTTGCCCACTATTACATTAAAAAAAAAACAAGAAAAGTATATTTTTGCAACTAATATACAAGGCTATATATATATATATATATATATATATATATATATATATATATATATATATATATATATATAATTGCGTACTTATTACGTATTGCGTAGCAGGTGTAGACGACAAACGTCCCATGAGATTCCCAAAAAACCCAAAAAACAAGAAAAGTATATTTTTGCAACTAATATACAAGGCTATATATATATATATATATATATATATATATATATATATATATATATATATATATATATATATATATATATATATATATATATATATATATAATTGCGTACTTATTACGTATTGCGTAGCAGGTGTAGACGACAAACGTCCCATGAGATACCCAAAAAACTCCAACCAAGCAGGGTCTGAAGAATGCTGTAAGTTAAATTAAATACATTTCTAACAGAGAAATCTCGACCACTAAGCGATCACTGGAACCAGAATAGAACGATGAATATTTCCAAGTCCCGGTACAGTTTTAATCTGTTATAATATGCAATAGGACGGATGCTATTTTTAGCTTGTTTATAGAAACGGCTATCGTGTTGGTATCTCGTATATTTTTGTTTAAAAATATACAGGACTTACAACGTAGATAGCTAGAATTAGATTAATCTTTTTATTAATAACTTCAAACACGTTCTAGTACAGATATTTTTTTTTTTAACTTCCCGCTACGTATGTAGATAAGGAAGTTACTTCTGATTTTGCCCTGATTTTCGAAAATCGAGTTTTCAGCAGATCTCCACTTTTTAAGGTGTTAGGAACCTTTTTCCGACTATTTTCACGATGACGTCAGTATCTGTATGTATGTAAGTATGTATGTATGTGTGTTTGTGCGTGTGTGTGTATGTAAACATCTCATAACTTTTGAAATGTTTGGACCGATCGAAACGCGGTTGATGACATTCGATTAGATTCTGCTCAACTTAGACTTCCTGAAAATTTCTATCCAAGAGATTTTTATATATATATATATATATATATATATATATATATATATATATATATATATATATATATATATATATATAAATACGAAAGTTTAGATGTTTGGACGTTTAGATGGATGGATTTTTGTTGATTAATCACGCAAAAACTAATAAACAGATTTTTATGAAATTTGGCACACAGGTACATGATGATTTGAAATAGCACATTGGCTACTTTTTATCCCGGAAAAATTAGGTGATCCCGCGGGATCCGACAAAAATTTTTATGATTTAGCGGACTGCACGCTTGTATAAAAGATGCTTCCTGCACTTCTTCTCCTTATACTTTTAATTGTGCCAATTTCATACTCATTTCATTATTTTATTTTATATTATTTTAGTCCCCGCAATTTTCGTAAAATAAGATATATTGTATTCGTTTCACTTATTAATATATCAATGTATACGAATTTTGCTCGAGCATATTCGATCTGAAAAGCTTCGAATGTATGTATCTATATTTTATATTAAACCTATAGAAATTATACCGAATGATCAAGCAAGATATTGTTGGGATCTCTCGTAGCGGTCTCACTAATCCGATTGACCTTCTTTTCAGTCTATGGCTATATATTATTTTCATTTTTCAAGGAAGGTCTTTGCTCATTTCTTTTTAATCAAGATAGTAGCTAACTGTACTACGACAGGTACATATTTTACAATGTTACGTATGCGGCGCTTTTAAAGTTCCTTTGTAAAAAACCGAAAAACAAACACCGCGCCTTCGCGCAGTCTTTGTGCGAAAGCCGTCAAAGCGAAACAATGAAACAAACAGCGACAAGGTGTTGTCATTTTTAAAATATTTGCTTAACTCTAGGGAAATATAAGTAAAAATTAGATAAAAAACTATAACTTTTTTATTTTCAGAAATAAAGCCATTTTAATATTTTATTCAGTAATAAACCTACTTATATGCCTCTTTCGGATTGGACAGGGTTTTCCTCACATACTGTATATATATATATATATATATATATATATATATATATATATATATATATATATATATATATATATATATATATATATATATATATATATATATATATACTTTGAAATAATGTATACAAATATTATAAAGCTTGCTGGTCACTGGATGCACCTTTTGGGATGTCACAAGGATTATTATGTGTCTTGCAATAACTAAACAATTACGATAATTGCGCAGTGCGAGATACACGATAACCCCACGAGTTAGCATAATTGCTCTACCTATTTTTGCCGCAGAAGCGTCAATGTTTATCACTATCATGTTCCGGCTAAAGACTACGGTCACACACTTCTATGTACTAATATACTAGACAAGACATGCGCCATGTCTCTTGTGTTTCACTATAGTGCAGTCCGTGGACTACGCCTACGTCAGAGTTCGCTGAATGAAACGCGTAAGCGTCATGGAATTCACGCCGGCTACGACCTTTTGGTCGCAAATATACAGGGTTACTTTTAAAGTTCCGGCCAAATTTTCAGAGGTCGTTCAGAATCGATAATATAATCTATACATATTATAATAAAATCGTAGGAAAGTCAAAATTGTACATTGAATATTTTTTAAAAAGAATACTTGGGGCGTGATCTTCAATCGATATTGAAGCCAAAAATATAGTTTTTAGAATTTTTGTCTGTTTGTCTATTTATCTGTCTGTATGTCCGGGGTAAACTCAAAAAGTACTGCATGGATTTACTTTAAATTTTGCATGAATATTAGGGAACATACCCATACTACGTGACCTATTTTTTAAGATTTTTCGACCCCTCCCTCCCCTCGGTGACCACTCGTAGTATATGCCAAGACCCCCCCCCCCTCCTTTAGTTTTCACGTAGTAATTCATAATTATGATTTTTAATCATTTCACAGGCAAAAATTGAAAAAAAATAATAATTTGGCTCATACTCGTCTTTATTGCATAAGACTGCATGCATACTTAAATTACTAGTGAATTATGTATTATGAAAAAGAACAACATTCGTGAAAACATATTGCTATACAGTATGGAACTTACAGTAACTTAATTTACGAACACAACAATTATTTTCATTCATTAAATTTCTCTCATTAAAATCGACTACGTGACAGAAATCTGAGCCACCCCCCGCTCCTGTGACTCACCGTAGTATTTTAAACCGCCCCCCCCCCCCTAAACGGGTCACGTAGTATGGGTACGTTCCCTTACTTACAGGTCGGGTTAACATATAGGCTACATATTATCACGCTTTCCCCTACGGGGGAGGAGCTGTGCGGAGTAAACGAAGTCCGCGCAGAAGTCGCAGGCAACAGCTAGTTTATACAATAAAAAATTCAAAATTTCATTTTTATCCGACAAAGAACAAAGCACGGATATAATTTCAATTACGTAAAATTCGAACTAAAATATTTCAGTGCCTTCAACCAAAGTAAAAGTGATCGGGAAAAATGTACTTAGAGCGACAAATTACATTATAGTTACTATCGTAATTATAGGTAAGTTTAAAATGATACAGTGCCAACATTACAGAGTACATTCACAAGACTCAGTGCATCCAATTCATGAATTTAGCGGGATATTTTTATTTTATTTTTATATTATCTTGTAATTAGTTTATATTTAATTCCTAATTTTAATATTTTGCCTTTTTTACATTTCTTCCACATTTTTAAGCCATTGATTTTGAAGCTTATAAAACAATTCCGAGCTCTAAAATTACGTTAAGTGCTATTCGAAAGATCCAGATTCGAAAGATGAAATAGCTTGTTTGCTATTCCATGATATAAAATACACGTTTAAATTTTTATATCAATCCCAACCTTTTCCAATTTCTTATCGATTTCCTTATAACATAGGTTGTGCGTATAGAATTAAATTGCTTATTTGTACGAAACAAGCCTACATCAATCAAGCCTTTATAATATGAGACTTGTAACAGTGTATACTCGCGTGTGCCCAATTTGAATATCTAATGTAATCATTCACTAATGATATTTATATTGTTCTCGTGCGCAGGTACTACACCCACCGAAATTTTTCCTTCCTTATCGATAAAAACAATATTTGTAAATACGAAGAATGTTAATTTTTACATATTATAAACAGTAACATCATAGCCGGTTCTCTTAATTGGTGGGCAGAGAGTGACGAACGTTAATCGACTTTTTGAACCACAATTTGTTCCTTGGCGAGACGGTGATTGTCTTGATAACTGTTACAACTTGCCCTGATTTTTTTCGAAAAAAAACCTCATTACAATTTTTTGCCTGACCAAGTGATAAACCTGTGATCTTATGATCCGAATTATGACTTCAAGGTTAGTGTTAGAATTTATTAATTTATAAACTCTGATAGAGATAAGCCTGCCTTTTGTAAAAAATTAACAAATAAGTTTTAAATCTATATTATTATTATTAATATGGTTTGGATGTTTGGATGGATGGACGGATTCGCCAAAAACGCCAAAAATTCGCACGCGGCAGCTACTAAAATATATACTTTTTTTATATATCACTAGCTGTTGTCTGCGACGTCGTCCGCGCGGACTTCGTTTACCCGCACTGCTCCTCCCCTGTAGGTGATAGCGTGATAATATGTAGCCTATATGTTGACCCGACCTGTTAGTAATATTCATGCAAAATTTGAAGTAAATCCATGCAGTAATTTTTGAGTTTACCCCGGACATACATACAGACAAACAGACAAAAATTCTAAAAACTATATTTCTGGCTTCGATATCGATTCTAGATCACGCTCCAAGTATTCTTTTAAAAAAATATTCAATGTACAGTTTTGACTTTCCTACGATTTTATTATATGTATAGATAAGATAGCAAACAAGCAGATGGGTCTCCTGATGGAAAGAGGCTAAATAATTGCTTCAATGATATTATGTAATAAACACCGAGCTTATATGAAAGTGAGTTGTGAACACCGGTTTTGTAATTAGGTTTATTATGTTAGACTACTATTATTATTACTACATAATGACGTACTTATATATAAATATTAAAAAAATGTAAGTCCGTAATTGGCTTTTAGAATAATTTTAGTAAGTAAAATTTAAAATAGATTGAGAGCTGTCGACTTTGTTTATACATAAATAAATAAAATGATATCGATCATAATAGGGCATTTTGTCGTTGTACGTCATAAATCACTAATCAAAAATCATGTCTGAACTATATTTTCCATAGACTTTTACTGCTTTTTGTTACAACCGACTTCAACATTGTGAATACAATTTTTTTTTAAACTGGTGGAAGGTAATGACAAATAGAAGTTCTCATTATTTCAGCTTTTGATGTTTTCCCCGTGTTCCACTTCCCCCGTGTTGGTCCCGGGCTCCTTTGAAGAATAGGCCAACTGAAGTTCTGCCAGGCAGGTCGTAAAAGGCGACCGATTGGCTATACGAGTCACTACCATCGTGACTACTAGGTGGTAGAGTTCTGCATTGTCTCGCCCGGGTCTGGTACCACCGTCTTACCTATTCCTGCCGCAATAGCGTCAGTGCTTGACACTGTCGTGTTCCGGTTTGGAGGGTAAGGTAGCCGGTAAACTTATGCATGTGGCATTAGACCTCGCCACAATATAGCAACGCACCATTAACACCTTTGGTGTCTATAGGCGATGGTTGACTCTTTCCATCAGGAGACCCATCTGCTTGTTTGCTATCTTATTGTATAAAAAATAACTCTAGTCGAAAAACGACTAATTAAACTTATTAATGTTAAAGGCACAAATATAATATTTAACTTGCTGACCCGGTGAACTTCGTTTCGCCAGTCAATGATTGAGCAGATTAATTAGGAATTTAAAATTAATACAAAATTATTAAGTTTAATTTCTCATTAGGATAATAAATATAAATAAAATAATTATTTATATTATGACTGATTTTTCGACTATACTAATGTTTGTATGATGTTTATTTTATTAAACAAGATCATATTTTAGTACTTATTATCCTATTCTGGACTAAGACAAATCCAAAAACATAAAAATCATAAAAATTGGTTCATCCGTTCTTGAGTTATAAATGGTTTAACTAACACGACTTTGTTTTAAATTTGGTATAGGTAACTAAACTCCATGGCAGAATGGCAGATGGTCTATTCTTCAAACGGAGTCTCGGTTCATCCCATATTCTGGAAAATAAATAACTTCTTTCTTTCTTTCTTTCAAGGGGAAAAAAATCTTTGACAATTGTTGTTCCAAAGAAGAACATCACGAAAAACATGAAAACAACTTGTGACTTGAACTTGTTTTTGTTGTTTGTGATTTGAACTTGTGACTTTCCCTCAAGCCGGGATGCTCTAGCCAACTGAGACAGTGTCGATAGTTCAAAGTGGTGAAATTTTTCTTTGCTGTGTAATCGATTCCGTCGATTGTACTGATCACTGATACATATGTATAAGTCTTTGAGTGTATATCTATGGTATAACAAGTTAAATCGTTGATCTCTTTGAGTGTATAAATCTCTTTGAGTGTATATCTATGGTATAACTAGTTAAATCGTTGACCTCTTTGAGTATATATCTATGGTATAATAGTTAAATCGTAGTTAAATCGTTACAGATGAAATTAAAATTTAACTATAACATTGATCAATACTTTCGTGTTTCTAATTATATTTGTATTTTAGCACTCACCCCGTGCTTGGGAAAACATGATAACAACAAAGAAAAATTTTGTAGTGGTTTAAACGAAATCAAACGATTCAGGATTTTATTTTAAAATGAAATTTTAAAATAAAATCCTGAATCACGATATCACAATTATTTATCTTGAACACACTATATACAAATTTCAACGCTTCTCAAATGGACTTCGGTCCCCAGGCAGTACACCTTGCCTGGCTGGGAAGATCTTCCTTTTCCCCTTCCTTGTCCTTGTGTGACGTCATCAAACTCCATAATTATGACGTCATCCTGACAAAAGTTTGGCCCGCTGGTTCCATCGCGTACGGACCAACGGCGCCACATTTTCGACACGCTAGGGTTTACATAAAAAAAATCTTTGTTGTTTTCAAGTTTTTCCCAAGAATAGGGTAATTGCTAAAGAGAAATATAATTAAGAACAGTGTGGTATAAAATGTGCCAATATTTCATTAATACTTAAAAATAAAAAATAAAACAGCATTAGAGACTCATTAGCAAATAACAACCAATACAAACTATCAATCAACAGGTGTACTAAAATCATGAACCTCCGAGCTACCTGTCACGCCCTGGCGCTGGCTATTCGCCAAAACTGACAGGCGTAATGGCGGATAACCACAGACTAAGTAAATGCAATTGCCAACTCCAACTGTCTTCAGTTTAAATTGTGATAAATTGTTTTATTGCGAAATCGAAACGTTTTTCGAAGCAATAGGTCGAAACTGGAAAATTTGCTCATAAATCACCCCTTTTCATGGCTTTCTGTAACAACTTGGAAGTAGTATTTTAATTTACAATTTATGAAAATATAAAACATTAAAGTTAATAGTACGTTTTATATTCTCTCATATTTTAGGAATAGTAAGAAATTATATGTACCTAACCTAAAAGTAAATATTTTTACAAAAAATGTGTGTTGTATATCTATTATTATATACAATCATATTCCTGGTAGTCTTAAATCATTGCCTTTAAATAAACTTCGCAAAAACTTGTTTGTATAAGTTTGTTGAATTCATTAAAAAAAAATTTCAGTGTAACAAAATTTTGTTAAGGTGCAAATTTTGTAAAATATAAAAAATTTAATTACACAAAAAATTAAACTTGTAATTATAAAAATAACTTGTAACTTGAAATCATTCTTGTACATTAGTAATAGGTACATAAAATAGAGAAAAAAAGACAAGCCCGCTGAGTTTCTTCCACCGGCCGGCCGGCCGGCCGGCCGGTTCTCCGACCGCGTTCCAGTCCAGTAGTAATTATAAAATATATTCCAGTTCCAGTCCAGTAGTAATTATAAAAATTATAATATAATGATAATTTTTAAATATTTGCACACCATATAATGGTAGAATATTTTAGTAACTTAATTAATTTTTAACAACTTGTAACATCCATATTCTTGCGAATAAATATTTTCTTTCTTTCTTCCTTTCTATAATTAATGAAAATCAATTAATACATGAAGTGACATAAAAAAGTACCTACAATAAAAATTCATATTATATAAATGTAAGTTCATTTACAAGCTATAAACATATAACAGCGTGGCGCTACCTTATGACAACATAAGGTAGCGCCATGTTGTTTGCTGCCACGGCTTTTGATTTGATTCTAATGCCAAGGGCTGAGAATCAAATTGTTTCATGTGAAAAATAACAATCAAGACTATAATATAGATTAGCTAATAACCGCCCGCTTCGATTGGCGTAAATTTATTGATGATATATAAAATTATGCGGCCCATCACTTGGATAATCATGTTGTGATCTTACTACTAATTGTTATTACACAAATACTAATTTTCCAACCAAAACCAAGCTGTTTACGGATTCTGCGGAACATGCGAATAGACAGACAAACATTTTCAAAATGGTAAAATTCATATGGGTAAGTCATCAAACAAATATTTATCATAAAATATAACATTTAAAATTACAGATAATATAATATTTAAAATACAGATAAATATAGTAGTACAAATGGGTAATGTTGCATAGTATAATGCTATAAATTATTATAAATTGTAGGTTATACATTTCTATAGTGGTCAGAAATAACACGAACCATACTACTAATTCGTCGTTATCATACTCAAATCTCTTAAATCTCATGTTAAGTTTAATGATTACTTAGTCCAACAAATTGGCACACGGTATACAAGCACTGTTGTGATAAGCATTGTCAATAACAATACCTAAATCTACAGGCATTAACATCTAGTATAAGATTGAAAAAACTCATATTTCTCAAGGAGGACATCTGGCTCAAGTATGTAAAGTTTCGGCACTCCTTCAAGGCCCAAATATCGCTGGAGTGGTACAAAGACAAGCGCCAGAATTACTAACCTAGTTTCTAGTTGTTACAAACTTTTGTTATATTAAATAGGTCGGTCTGTAGATATTTTTATGGATCATAGAATGAGACTATTATTACGTATTATTATTATAACTTTATGATGAAAATGTAACTTCTAATCAGATGTCAGAGCCATTACGGAAGAGGCACAATGCACCACTGGAAAATAAAGTTTGCATTTAGGAGTATGAATTTCCATTATGAAAACTAATGAACTTAAAATTTAATGGAAATCTATTCTTGAGTTCTAAGAAGTCTGGAATTGAATCCTAAAACTATAAAGGGAATCGAGCCTTACTATGCGGAAATGCATTATTTAAGGAAGAATTTAAGATAATTTAATATTATGCAACTCATTTGATTTGGGTACTACCATTAATCGTTTTAATTTGCTTCATTTTTTGTGCTGTCTTCCCTATTTAATCACTTTTTGATTTCATCTATATATTGTTTTAAGGTAATTGCGCTAATGGAGGAGTATAAGATTTGGCACAGTTAAAATTTACATTGCGGAGGACTGCAGAAACCTAATATTTTTTAATAAAATGCATTAGAAATACATTAAATTAATAAAAATAAACATTACACACACTACATTCATGTGACATACATGATAATATACAAACATGTATTATATTTTCTTTACGGCTAACATCTGTTCTTAAGAGGTAGTTTACACTTTAGACCAACTTTTGACGAGAAATCAAAATTTTCCAACTCCTAATTTTTCATATTATAAGGTACTTTTGTTTAATTAAATGGTACCCTCAGATAGTTTAATCTTTGAAATATTGCCTCAATGAAACAGATTTTTTAATCATCAATAGTATTTCTTATAATAAATGTTCTCCGCAATCACGTTTCGGCAATTACGCAAGAAAGTAATTTTTCCAAAAGGTATTGCTACTGCTAAAATCAACAAACTTAATTAGAAAAAATATTAAATTACCAGAAACATCCAATAATTGTGCCTGAACGGATTATTTTTTCCTAAAACATCTATAACTATATTTAATTAATTAAACAAATAAGCCTATTTCAGCGAAAATTAACGAAACATTAATTGGGTTTTTTGATATCAAATAAAGACCTTTTTTCCACGGAAATTGGCATAAAATAAAACTATATTCTATTTTTTTACAAAAATAAGTCACTTAAATAATATTCATTTATTTTTTATTTCAAAAATAAATAAAAGAGAATAATATAAAGTCCGCTACGTCCGTGTGCCAAATTTAAAACCGCATAGTAATAATTAAAATATTAAAAGTGTCAATACTACTTTCATTTTACCAGCACTAGGTGCACTATATGGATTGACGACGTCCAGCTCTCGCATCGATTAGAAAATACCTAAATTTCAGTTGGGTGATTTTGTGAAATGGCTCTTAAACTTAAAAGAAATTTTATTATTTAGTCTGTGATCGAATATCGGACATAGGCGATCTCTAGTAATTACTATTTTTTATAATCGAAACATTAATATCGTAAAACATCAACGGTCTCTTTATTAAACAAATTTGGTCAAATACCTAAATCAACAGTCATTCTGACTACGAGATAGTCATCATCTCGTAGCATCGCTACGTCGTAATCGATGTGACAGAATGAGTGCTAATTTACACGCATTCTCAAATAAGTTTATTAATAGCACCACAAATAACTAGTTGTTCACGGCTTGTGAATGTGTTTGAATCTGAGTGCTAAGTGTGAGTTTTTCTTTTCGCATTCGATCGTGAGCGCGTTTGGAGTTTACTAGGAATTTGTATGTGATTTGTACAGCGCCACCTAGTAGTAAACGTGAGAAATCAGTTTCGCGCTCACGATCGAATGCGAAAAGAAAAACTCACACTTAGCACTCAGATATCGAGATGAAATACATGACCGACTTTAGAGCTTAATTATTCTCTGCTAATAAAGGAAGTAGGATATGGAAAAAGGGGTTCCTGCATTGTTGGATATATTTTAACACGAAATTGAGTAAAGAAATAAGAATATTTCAATTTAAATTATTCTTTACTAGGCCAATTTATCCACCAGTTGCATTTTTGTCGACAGTTTATTAGCTTCTATTAGATCTAGAACTCTAATAAAAAGATCCAAAAGAAGAACTCAATGACCATGTCTTTTCTTCTATATAAATAAAAATAAATCGCTTAAAGCGTTGCTAAGCGCAAAACTCAAGAACCGCTAATTTTATTAATTATTTGTTAAAATATTTTTTTAAATATTTGTTTAAAGTCCGAGGACGGTTTTTATTAAAAGAAAAATAGAAAATTGGGAAGAAAATATTAAAATTCATCACTTTTATTTTCTTTATTTATTTAACAATTTTAAATCTTCTAAGGCGGAACGAAGTTCACCGGTTTCCTCAGTTCGTTATTTGAGGCTTCCGGCGACTTGGACCACATTAACTGGAACCGCGGTCCCAGTTGCCGGATTGATTTAATTTTAATATTTTTCTTCCGGCAACTCGGACCACGCATAAAACAAGTGCAGTCAAACGAAAAAATGTTTACCGTAAAATAAATTAAAACTCTTAATTCATAAATATCGTTTACTAGCTGACCCGGCAAACGTTGTTCGGCCTTTTGACTACTCTTATTTTTTCGTTTATTTTCTCACATTTTAAACCTTCCCTGGACTTCAACAATTAATTCAAAACCAAAATTAGCCAAATCGTTTCAGCCGTTCTCGAGTTCGCCTCTGTGGTCTAGTGGTCCAGCGTTGGCGTTGATTCGCAGCGTTGGCGTTGGCGTTGGCGTTGGCGCACAGCGCTCCCGGGTTCGATTCCCGGGTCAGGCACTTTAAAAAAAAGTGTTTTTTCAGTTTTCAGAGAAACACAAAGTTGCCCGGGATTGGAAAGTGCCCGGTTGGCGATAGGCTTGCCACCCATCACATTTGTGTATCTTCGGCTAATCGTGGGTGCACTTGTTGTACCTCTGCCTACCCCTTCGGGGATATGAGCGTTCTCGAGTTTTAGCGAGACTAACGAACAGCAATTGATTTTTATATAAGTATAACTAGCTGACCCAGCAAACGTTGTTCTGCCTTTTTAACTACTGTTATTTTTTTCTATATTTTCTCAACTTTTAAATCTTCCCTGGACTTCAACAATTAATTCAAAACCAAAATTAGCCAAGTCGGTTCAGCCGTTCTCGAGTTTTCGCGAGACTAACGAACATTCATTGATTTTTATATATATTTCGTATCTATATGTGTATTTCTATGTATTAATACCGTTAACTAATTAATACCCATATCACAAGCAAATAATTTTCTTATAGGTACATACACAAATTGATCCAAGCCTTTGGGGTTTCAATTCGTGCTTTATCGAGGAATAAAGCAATATTTATATTTAATTATCTACGAAAAACTCAGCCTTAAAGTTATATATATATATATATATATATATATATATATATATATATATATATATATATATATATATATATATATATATATATATATATATATACGTGTCACTGCCATCGCAACCACTAAGTGGTAGAGTTTTGCAACACTTCGCCCGGGTATATGTTATCACCGCCTTGCCTATTCCTATCGCAATAGCTATGCTTATCAATGATAAGTTGTCGTGTCGTGGGTCTCTCAGTAATTATATCGAATGATATAAAATACCTACATAGTTAAATTTTGTACCTATAGTAACAATGGTAACTTGAATTGTTAAAAGTATCTTCACGTCCGTATTCCCAAAGAGGGAAGAAGTGCAACATGTGCACGCACGATTAGCCGAAGATACTTAGAAGTCCCACATAATGCGATAGGTGGCAAGCCTATCGTCAACTTAGCACTTATCCAATCCCGCGCAACGTTGTTTTTTAATTGCTCGAGACGAGAATCGAACCCGGGACCTCATGTGGTCAACGCTGACACCGGACCACTAGACCACTGGAGCGATTACTTAATATTTATATAATCATAATAACACTTTTTTAGTGTGAAAAATGTTAAGCATTTGTACACCGTATTAATGTCGAACATGCTGTTTAAATTAAGAAATAAAATTAATAACCTGTATTATAATATTATATTCCTGTAAGTAATGTGTTCATTTGTTAATTCACTTGCAATGCGTCTTGCAAGTAATACGTCCTTAATATATCCTAAATTTAAGTTATATTCTCTAGCGTGTCTGGATACTAACAAATCAACCACGATTCAGAAAGAATCAAATTGACTTGGAACAGTCAAATAGTTATTCTATAAGCGTAAGGGAAAAAAGTTATGGCAATCGGATTTGAGCTCTCTTAAGGGAGGTAAAACAATAAATATGTCTGTAAACTGGTTGGCCCTGCAGTCCAACCCTGAAGTTTCCGCTAAATTGAAGTATTTTAAGCAAAAACTATACCTAAAAATAGATTTTTCAATGAGTTCCAAAACCTAAAGTTGTATAAAAGTTATAGTATTTACATTTAATATAGTATTTAAAATTATAGTATTTACATTTTTGAAAATGATGAAAGATTTTAATCTTCGGGATGACATCGTCATTTTCAAGCTCTAAGCTGGTATCTTAGCTATAAAATATTGATTGAAAATGTCGAAGCACCTAATATAAAAAAAATATTTTTCAAAAACCGTCATTGAAAAATCCTAAACGAATCAATCTATTTTTTTTTCAATCTATGTTTTTGACGCAGTATTTTTAAGTAGGAGAGCTGATAAGATTTCAATCAGTTTATTAATCTAAAGGACGTGGAATTAAAAAATAAAATAAATTTGTAAACAACATAATTTTAACATTTGAAAAGATGTATTTTTCGCAAACTTGGTTCAATATTGATTTTTGACGGCATTCGATACAGTTTTTTAAGTATAAAAATATTGTAATAATTAAAAAATCGATTGGTTGAAAAATGTCGGAGTTATGTGAAAAAAATACTTTTTTTTAATTTTTCGTCAACGATAACTCCCGAATAGATTTTGATGCAATTTACAGCATTAGACGCAGTTTTTTTATTTTGTAATCAATCTGTATTTTAATCCGGAAGTTATTTAAAAAAACATTTTTTCGCTGAAATTTTTGAGATTTTTCAAAATTTATAAAGTCTAAATTTGGTGGAACCTAATCGAATGGTACCAACCGCGTTTTGATCGGTCATGCCGTTCAAATGTTATGAGATTCTTACATACACACATACACATATACATACAGAAATACTGACATCATCGAGAAAATAGTTGGAAAATGTTCCTAGGACCTCAAAACGCGGAGACGAGGTGAAAACTCGATTTTCGAATTAAATTGGTACAAAATCAGAAAATTTATTTTTCCTACTAACGTAGCAGGGATTTAAAAATTGTGACTATAACATTAAGAGAAACTCTTGGTTTATTACATTCCAAATGCGGAAATTTTCCCCGTGTTCGTCCCGGGCTCCTTTGTAGAATAGGCCAACTGCCGTTCTGCCAGGCAGGTCGTAAAAGGCGACCGATTGGCTTTGTGAGTCACTACCATCGTGGCTACTAGGTGGTAGAGTTCTGCATTGTCTCGCCCAGGTCTGGTACCACCGCCTTACCTATTCCTGCTGCAATAGCGACAGTGCTTGTCGTGTTCCGGTTTGGAGGGTAAGGTAGCCGGTAAATTTATGCATGTGGCATTAGACCTAGCCACAAGATAGCAACGCACCATTAACATCTTTGGTGTCTATAGGCGATGGTTGACTCTTTCCATCAGGAGCCCCATCTGCTTGTTTCCTATCTTATAATATAAAAAAAATTTAAAAAAATGACGGATTCAACCTTTTTAAATGATAATGGACCACAGCCGAAAGCGCAACAGTGATACTGGATTTAAATTTATGTGGCCTTTTGGGTTTAATCATTTTTTTTAGCTTAAAAACATAAACTATGCAGTGTGTTAAAACCCAGTTCGATCGTCTAAGGCAATATTTAGTAGCTTAATACAATCGTATACATGCTATTATTTTGCGGATATGTGTAGGTAAATTTTCGCTGATCAAAATAAAAAATCTTAAATGCTATTTATTGCTATAATCATTTATATATAAAAACGGGTATTTTATATCAATGGCTATAATGCTATTTATTTTAATCATTATTATGGCAACACAAAATGCCAGTCAAAAAATGGCAAAAGACCAACTACGAACTACTAAGACCGAGACGCGATTACGAAGGACTACGAGGCTGCCTGTGATGATGTAAGCAGACGCTTACTGTGTGCACTCTACATGTGTGTTCAGTGTTACATGAATTCAACGATTTATAACGTTATAATTTCGATATTTTTGCTATTTTGTGATTGGTTCGCTGCGTTTCGTGTTGTTTCGTGATTGGTTCGCCAACTAGCGCTAGAAGACAACGTCATAATATAATATACCATAACCAATCACAACGACGCAAATATATCGAAATTATAACGTTTTAAATCCTTGCATGAATTTAGTGTGCGTAATGTTTATTACTTAAATGCATTTCTAAAAAAAAGTATCTTCACGCCCGTATCCCCGAAGAGGTGGGCAGAGGTACAACACTTGCACCCACGATTAGCCGAAGATACTTGGTCCCACAATGTGATAGGTGGCAAGCCTATCGCCAACTGGGCACTTTCCAATCCCGGGCAACGTTGTTTTTATCAGAAAACTGAAAAACACATTTTTGAATTGCCCGACCCAGGAATCGAACCCAGGACCTCATGTGGTCAACTCCGACACCGACCACTAGACCACAGAGGCGACTAATACATTGCATTGCTAATATAAATGCATTTCTAATACACTTTATTTAATTTTTTTTTTATAGTAGCGGGGGCAAACGAGCCAGGGCTGTACCTGATGGTAAATAATCACCGCCGCCCACGAACATCTGCAATATCCGGCAACGCAACTGTGTGGGATTCATACATGACATTTTTGACAGTGATAGGAGCATTTGTCCATATGCGTGGTGACACGTTTTCTTCCAAATTCACGTGGTCTGTGTGTGAAGCAATCAAAAAACTTGAAAGTTTTTTTTTATAGAAGAGGATATATATAAACGGACAGGAGGCTCACCTGATGGTAAGTGATAACCCCAGCCTATAGATAATTACACTACCAGGGGTCTTGCAGATGCGTTGTCCGGGCTCCTTTGAAGAATAAGCCAACTGCCGTTCTGCCAGACAGGTCGTAAGAGGCGACCGAGTGGCTATGCAACTTACTACCATCGTGGCTACTAGATGGTCGAGTTCTGCATTGTCTAACCTGGGTCTGGTACTACCCGCCTTATCTATTCCTGCCGCAACAGCGTCAGTACTTGTCAGTATCGTGTTCCGGTTTGGAGGGTAAGGTAGCCGGTAAAGTTATGCATATGGCATTAGATCTCGCCACAAGATAGCAACGCATCATTAACATATTTCGTGTCTATAGGCGATGATTGACTCTTCCCATCAGGAGACCCATCTGCTTGTTTGCTATATATCTATATAATTATTATATAAAAAATATTTAAAAAATCGGAAGAGTTGATTTAAGTTTGAAAATTAACCAGTTAACAAGCCGTTTTAAGCAAATACATTTTATTTTATTACTTTATAAAAGGAAAACTAACAAAGGAAGCCAAATTATTTCTATTGTTTTGTTTGTCGAGTTCTCCACTGTTTTTTTCTAATCAAGCCTTTACTGAACAAAAACATGTGAATTGGTATAAGTCGTATGGAATGATATTTTTGTTTACCGAATTCTATTCTCCTCGTCGTATAGGGGTTCTACGGATAAAATTATTACGCCTTTCAAGACAATTTCTCAGTTTGTCAGTGCAGTAGCTTGCAATTACATACAGAAATTCAGAGTTATACTACTTACCAATTAAATAAAATCATTTCAAGGGTAATTTCTAAACCTTGTGATCTCATCCGGTATGATAAAACAGTACAACATGGTTTATTAATTATGTAACTGACTATCATGTATAATATTATTTTATTCTAGCAAACGAAATAATTATTATAATAATAATATAATAGTAACGAATAAACAGGTTAAAACCATGCTTTTAATTATTACAGTCGCATGCAGTGAGTTAAAAGTGCTCCCAATTCAAAATGGATGCGAAGGAATTATTTAAATTGGAACGGCATTCGACAATGCAGCGCAATTCAAGTAGACGATAATGATTCAGTTCCTGTGACATAAACTCAAATGTGGGTTCTATTTAATCTTGCTAGTGACAGCTTTATCCTTTTTGATTGATGATTTTTTCTTTTTTATAAAAACCCAGGCTCATCAGATTGTAAAAGTATTATCCCCAGTAAAAATGTGTAAAAATATACATATACCCTCACACAGACGTACACATACACAAATTTTTGTATTTATAATATGAATCATAAATGCGAATAATTTTGTGTTATTTTTATCTGTGTTATATTCTAAAGAATCATTTGATGAAGAAATAGGTCCTAGCCCACTTTGAAGAATAGACTATGTTATAATCGATTGACTAAACATGTCACTGACAACTTGATTACTAGGTATAGTTCCGTAAAGTCTCGCCCAGGTTTTGGTACAAAAGCTTAACCTGTTCCTATCACAACAGTGTCAATGTTTGTCACTGTCTTCAGGTTTGGAAAGTAAATTATTTGGGAAACTACGCAAATGGCATTACCATCCCGTCCCTCACTGATAGCAATACTTCATTAACACCCACGCCACGGTGTCTATTGGCAATGGTTATCTCTTTCCATTAGGACAGCCATTTGCTTGTTTGCTATCTTATGATAAAAAATATTGTAACGGTGCTCTATAACGCAATGCAATTCTAATGAGCGATAATAATTCAGATCCTGCCATATAATACATAAATAGACGGATGTAGATTCTGTATGCTATTCAAATGTGTAAATTCTTTTTGATTATTTTAAAAGTTTAATTTGGGCACCCACTATTAGCTAGTGGAATTCTTTGGAACACGATAGTTTTTTTGAACAACATGCCTCATAATTAATATGTGCTCAATTTGATGATACATTAGCCGTCTATTACATCCTAGGATTTAATAATGTTAGCTAATCATGAGGACACTAGTAGCACCTCTAGATATAGGTTCTCTAGTAGAACCTATATCTAGAGGTGCTACTAGTGTCCTCATAGTAGCACATCTAGATAGAGGTTCTACTAGTGTCGTTTCTTAAAACCAGGACTTCTTAAAAACACTACTACCTCTTTTTTAAAACCAGGTTGAAAACAAATCTAAACATACTTTAAAGAAATATTAAATGTCCCATTTTCTTACTAACTGCATATGCCACGAAAAAACAAAGTAAAAAGGAATCACGATCTTAATAATTACTGTCGCGTGCGCGCTGAGTTAAAAGTGTAGTCAGTTCAAAATAGATTCAAAGAAATCATTAAATTGGAACGGCATTCGACAATGCGATGCAATTCTAATTGACGACAATGATTCAGTTCCTGTCACATAAGCATATTATGAACAGATGCAGATTCTAAATGATATTTTAATCATCAAAGTGCGTTAAGAGTCTTATCCCTTGTCTAACGAAAATATATACCTCAATACATGCACACGGAAATATATGGACACACACATATTCGTTTTGATAATATTGTTAATTCGAAAAATTGAATGTGTGCTGTGTATGCCCCTATCCAAAATGTTGCCCCAATTCAACATTCTAATTTCATGAAAGTCCGGACTCATCAGAATGCTGGTAGAGTTTTCATGACTTAGGGTGCATGTAAAACTATCGATACCGGTTATTACAAGTAAAATATATAGTTATTACTATTGGCACATAAATTGACAGCGGTTTTGGATCGCAACAACTGACATTGAATATAGGTGAACTGGAAATTTCTACCTTCCTCGAAAATGAAACAGCGTATTTATATTTGTGTTATTTTAAGTTACAAAGTGTTATTTTAACCGTAACATCTTATCTATTCTTAGCGTCAACGACTTAATATTAATATTTTTCGTGTAGCGACTTAGATGGTAAAGCACATTTTTCTGAAAACCATAACATTTAATCACTCATGAATTATCAGTATCCTACTCTCCAAGCTAGTTCTTAAAATTAGAACAATTGTAAAAAAGGAGTGCCAAAAAATAATTAATACACACTTTAGGTAACGTGTGTGTTCGAAGATATATATATATATATATATATATATATATATATATATATATATATATATATATATATATATATATATATATATATATATATATATATATATATATATATATGTGTGTGTGTGCGTACTCCGATTTGGAGGGTAAGGTAGCCGATAAATATGCAAGTAGCATTAACCCCTCACCATAGCAATGCACCATTAAAATCTTTGATCCATAGGAGATGGTTGCCTCTTACCATTAGGAGAGCCATCTGATTGTTTTTATAAAATAAATATTAAAAAGCATTGGCCCCGGGATTATGAGGAGCCATCTGGTCTTTTACGACTCAGATCCTTTTATTACCACTGAGTAGTCACGACGTTAGTGGCACGTATGGCTAAATGGTAGCCTTTCATGCCTGGCAGAATGACAGATAGTCTATTCTTCAAATAGGCCCAGGATCAATATGTCTTGGCATTGACGTAAGTATAAGAAACCATCGAGTTTTGAGCTGAAAGTTAGCATCGAAGTAGCTATTATGTGTTACGCAGGAATTTGTTAACAGCGTTGAGAATCCTCTTAGTAATTGAATTGTCAAAAACTCGAATGGAGATTATATTAATATTGTAATTTATCCATACTATATACTATACTAATATTATAAATGCGAAAGTAACTCTGTCTGTCTGTCTGTCTGTCTGTCTGTCTGTCTGTCTGTTACGCTTTCACGGCCAAACCACTGAATCGATTTGGATAAAATTTGGTACAAATATAATTTGAGATCTAAGAAAGGACATAGGATAGTTCTTATCCCGAAAATCCCACGGGAACGGGAACTATGAGGGTTTTTATTTTAGAATTATTTCCACACGAACGAAGTCGCGGGCACAGCTAGTATTGTAATAACAAATAAGCATAAAATGGTTGAAGAGGACTTCTATAAGTTGGAGTGGTATTCGACAATAGAGAACAATTCAAGTGGCCGGTAATGATTCAGTTCCTGTCACACTTATATAAATCTCACTGTGGATTCTATTACGTTAAATCCTGGCGAGCGTTTTTATTTCGTCCATTTTATTATTATTTATTAAATAATGTTACGTTGTATTTAAATTGCAATGTTCTAAATTAAAAGTAGTGTATCGCGGCCGCCATTTTAAAATTAAGGTGTGATTAGTTTAATTATATTACGTAAAAATCATAAAAAACCAAATTTTTCAAGATTCAAGACACATTTGATGAATTATTTTTGTGTTTCTTTAATGCCGTTTCAAAAATATAGCCACACCTTGAGATCCAGTGAACAAACTCAGCAGTTACATACAAGATAGTATGTAACTGCTGAGTTTCTTCACTTTTATAAATAAAAATTAAATCGCCAGTTCAACATTTTTAAAAAATTTACCGCAACTTCATTCGGGCGGCAAATAACATCGTTTTACTAAATGATTTTTTTATCATTGTGGTATGTGAAACTTCAATATTAAACAATATTGAAATAAATATTAGGCATAGTTCACAAAAAAAAAATATTAAGACATACCTCTATGTGTTAGAGATCATATTCATAAAAAAAACTCTTTTTCTATAAAAAATAATTTTTATAAGCGCCGATGTGTTACACTGAGGCGTTATTAAATAAACAAGTCAAATTCATAAAAATTTAATAAAAATCGGCCAAGTGCGATTTGGACTCACGCACGAAGGGTTCCGTACCATTATCTATAAAAAACGGCAATTATCACGTTTGTTGTATGGGAGCTCCCTTAAATATTTATTTGTACTTTTTTTTAGTATTTGGTTATTATAGCGGCAACAAAAAAAAAAAACATCATCTGTTAAAATTTCTATTGTCTAGCTATCACGGTTCATGAGACGGACAGACGGACGGACAGTGGAATCTTAGTAATAGGATACCGTTTGTACCCTTTGGGTACGGAAGCCTAAAACAGGATACAAGTTTCGAAGATACAGGAAGCCCGTTTTTGCGAATTTCTTCATTCTCTCTTCATCTCGCTATTTCTTTAGTAAGGACAACATTCATCATTTCGGTCATTAAATATTTAATAATGATGATTTACCATTTTGCTACCTTGTAAAATAGGCGTAGATTATAAGAGGCTATCAAAAACATTCAACCAAAGAAACGGTCAAAGAACTTTAAGTAAACCAATTTTTTTATAACAAGGATCATTGCCAAGCTCTGAATTATTATTTAGACATGATAAAGGAGCCTTATTGAATACTTGCCAAGATCATTTTGGCAAGACTGTATATCCTATAGGCTGTAAGCGTGGCTGTAAGAATACTAAATATGGCAACCTATATATATATATATATATATATATACATTTTTTCCAAGCTCGGGATAAGTGTTAAAACACATATACAATGTGTAAAAAAAACCCTGTCTGATCCGAAGGAGGTATCTAGGTAAATCAGTGATATTATAAAAAAATCTTTTTATCAAAATTAAAAAAAATCGTATTTTAAAGTGCCTCATTTTAATACTAAGTTTGAGAAACTTCTCATTAAATCTAGCAAATATATTGAAAATTTATCTATTAATATTCATAAAATAATTACATAATATACATGTTTATATGTGCATTATTTTATGGATTCTCCCAGAATACAGAACTCAACTAGGTGGTAGAGTTCTGCATTGTCTCGCCCGGGTTTGGTACCACTGCCTTACCTATTCCTGCCGCAATAGCGTCAGTGACGGTAAGGTAACCGGTAAACTTATGCATGTGGCATTAGACTCCGCCACAAAATAGCAATTCGTGTTAGATAGATATAGAAAAGCGTGTGTCATATATATGCCAGGATCTAAGTAAACATATCTGCCCCAGTTCACTTAGCAAAACGTCAATCGGCTTGAAACATTTTGGGGCTTTTACACACATAAATGGTAAACACGAACAAGAAACAAAGTCGCGTCGTGGTACATAGCAGATCAGGTGGTAGAGTTCTGCAACATCTCGTCCGTGTATATAATACCACTGCCTTACCTATTCCTGCCACAATACCGTCATTGTCGTAATCCAATTTGGAGAGTAAAGTATCAAAAATGTGTTTTTCCAGTTTTCTGACCAAAGAAGCCATCCATAAATTACGTCACACGAAATTCATAATTTTTGACCCTTCCCCCGTCCTTGTCAGAGCTGGTCACATTTGTGAGAGCCCCCGCCCCACCTAGTATTATACAATTTTACATTGTATAATTTTCAATTTTATATATTTTACAATTTTACATTGCAATAATGATCTAATCAGATTATTTTTTTATTTATATAGGTAGCTTTTTAAATTTAGTATTGTAATACTTAGATATATAAAATATTATATTTTGAAAAAATGTGATGTTACAAAATTTGGGACCCCTCCCTACCCCTTGTCACACAATGTCACACTTCGTTGACCCTCTCCCTCCCCCCTAACGTAGATGTAATTTATGGATGGTCCCAAACAAACCTTGCCCGGGATTGGAAAAAGTGCCTAACTTACCACCTACCGCATCGTGGGACAGTGTATCTTCGGCTAATCGTGGGTGCACTAGTTGTACCTCTACCTGACTCTTCGGGGATACGGGCGTGAAGATACTTTTAAGACGACCAATATCGCACATTAGCAAATAATTATATACATACTAGCTGACCCGGCAAACGTTGTTTTGACGTACAAGTTTCATGTATTGAATATTTGAAGATGGGGTACTTGGAAGAGATGGGGGGGGGCTAATTGAGATAAATCCGAAATCAGAAGTACTTTATTAAATAAAAAAAAATACAAGTTATTTTGACACGTAAACATATTTTTTAAGATGCATCACACAAAAAATATATGTGAGATCGGTATGAGAAGCAATTAATCCTAGGCTTTTATGTTTTCTAAATAATCTGAGATTTTATAATATCCTTTTTTACACGATTTTGTTTTAACATATTTTTTAAATTTATTGACTGGAAGATCTCTTATAGTTTCGGGAAGTTTATTATAAAAGCGTAAATTTGGACCAAACAGTACGCTACAAAATTTCATTGAAATCGGTTCAGTAGTTTGGGAATCCATAGCAGACAAACAATGTGACACGTAATTTATATATGTACCTACATAAATATACTATATTATACGCTTGCAAGCCTGGTTGTATAAGATGTGAAACCTCAAAAGGATTCGCGAGTAAATTGCCTGTCATATACACGCCACGTACAAAATCGAGTTTTACAAGTTTAATCTTATTTATTTTTATAAACCGACGGCACTAAAAGGAGGGTTTGTTATTCTTCTTTGCTTTGTGATCGATTTCATCGATTGTAATAATCGCCAGATGTAAGTACAATTACCTATACCTATCTCAGTTAAATGAGTTCGGTGCCATTGATATAAAAAATTCAAGATACACAATCAGTGTCTTAAAAACGTCCTCTAAAAATGAGCGCACAATTTTGAATAGTGCGCTCATTTCAAATAAATCGCGTCGGACTGTCAAAATGATACTGTCAATTTTACATGGAACTATTTATTCATCCGAGCAATTTTATTACTTTTTGTACATTGCTTTGTAAAAACAATTTTGCGCTTAAGGTTGGATATGCAAAGACATATGTTTTGCCATATCTATAACTACTTAGGTATTTGAAATTAGCGTCAGTTTTGAGTCAGTTTTCTTCGGTACTGTGCATCTTGTGTTTTTTATATCAATGTTCCATACAGATAAATTTCACATTCATATTGATCAATTATAGTTTCGTGTTTCTAACTGTATAGAATCTATGTATTTTAAACACTTATTTCATGCTAAGGAAAACTTTAAGGAAATATTTTGTCACATTGAACTAAGCGACACGTAGCACATTTGGAGATAGTATTTCAGCCAGAGGAAAGGTTGCAAGGTTCAAATCCTGTCGTGTAAAAATGTTTCTTTGTTAAGTTTTTAAAGTTTTCCGTAGCACTGGGTAAGTGCTAAATCACAAATATAGTTAGACGATTTTTTTTTCACGGAAACACAGGAAAATGATTTTTGCAAAACCCCCACCCCTTCACCTTGGGGAGACGTAAGATAATTTTGTTCGATCCTCCCACCCCACCCTCTAATCTCACGTGATAAAACAATTTTTTTTATTTGTAATCGTGACTTTTTTTTACATCTAACCCGATTTTGAAGATATTTACGAGGCTATGCTACGGGGCATGGTCTATTTTTGGCGTTTTTTATTTTATTATTTGTGTGCCCATCTAAGTGTCCTTTACAAGTAAATGTATCCTGTATTCTTATGATAATTAAAACTACGGATATCGATATGCTTACTGGATTTTACGATTTTGAACCTCTGTTTTAATGAACACACATTTTTTAAATAATTTAATCCAGTTAAATTTTATACACTTTGTTATGGAAAAATTATGTGATATTTTCTAACCCCCATTCTCCCTGTCTTCTCAACGTAAGGTGAAATATTAATATTATTATAATTAATAATATAATTATTTTGCTAACTACTAAACTAGTTATTTTGCAAATTTCCGCTAATTTTCCGCGGATTTCCACAAAGTAACGCCTGAAATGTATATATATATATATATATATATATATATATATATATATATATATATATATATATATATATATATATATATATATATATATATATATATATATATATATATATATATATATATATATATATATATATATATATATATATATATATATATATATATATATGTGTGTGTATGTGTATATATGGTTATCTACCCGTAAGCTAATATAAATGTATGATCTCTTTCATTTTCATCAACCACTCAGGTATATTTGCTTTATGTAAAATTATTCACCTGTGTTCTATAAGCCATTTAATGTGCATTACCCGTTATGACAATGTTTCTATAAGAGCAAGATTAGCTGTTAGAATATAAGCTTCTTAAGATGTCTAATTCGTCTCTTGTATATTTTGAGCCACAAAGAATATAAAACATTATTGACGCTCTTTTTTTGATACCGTTTTTCGCTTACAGAAAGGTGCGTTACTATAATAATTTAATTCTGTAGCAAAGCCATATTTTAATGAATTAGACATGGTTTACAATAGCTTGGAAAATCCTGTGTCAGGTACTGCAAACCACGATTACTAAAGCGCGGTAACTGTCAGCAAGTTCCAAGTTCTAACTCCACATAATAGATATTTCCTACAACTCCGTGAGCGTGTATTGTTCTAATAAATAACTCCACCTATATCCGTCCATATGTTACGTAATTGAAGTGATTCGTGAATTGTGAACGAAATTGTATGCATCCGAGCCGATCGATTTTCGATAGCATTGTCTTTATGTCCAATTAAATACAGAGCTGTGTATATTGAATTGTACTTAAAATAATACAGTCTCCTTTTTCAACCCAAAGGAGACCGAGTTATCAATTCGGCTGTATGACTTTTTAGGGTTCCGAAATAAACTATTTCTAGTTTATTTCGGAACCCTAAAAACATACAGCCTAACAGCATAACAGTTTTTGAAACGAAGTTCCTTATCGCGCGTTGTGAAAGGGGGCTAGACGGAAAAAATTCTTACGAAAAGTTGTCACGACACTTTTTGCTATAGTAAGCAAGGAATTTATATACGATAACTGGAATTACTACAAAGCAATATTTGAAAAATAAAAATGTACTTTATTTCGTTCTCAATAAAGTTGACATTTGTTTCTTACATAACAGAGGGTAAAAACGTTCTGAGCAAGACAACGACATGAGTGGATGTTGTCCCTTTCTTGCAGTTGCCAGTGTAAATAAAACTTTCGTATGGTAGATTTTTATATACTCGGTAATCGTTTAATACCTTTTATTCATACACGTCGATAGATACATTAGCATAAAATGTATTGTAATTAACACAGTGAGTTCTAAAATGTGCTTATTTTAATTATTACTTATGCAATGCAAAAACTGTTTCTCGAATTAGTAGAATTACTTAGTAGTAATTTGCAAACTACGCATGGCCACACTTATATATGGCGATTGGCGCTTTATTTAGTAGAAAGAGACACACTCCACTCATGTCGTGGTACTCTTCGGAACGATTTTGAAGCGCGTGTAAGCATTCCGGGTAGAATGTAACTTCCTTGATAGTAAGCTATTGTAAGTTGTGCGGTGTGCGTATGTTTCTCTCTCTCTCCTCTCTCTCTCTTATAGAAAGCAAGCCAGATGTTTTCATTTCTATTTCGCATTGAACAGTGTGGTCTCGCGACGATTATTTTTGTTGAGTGTATACAGGTTTTTTGTAAATAATAATAAAAGGAACTCCGTTCCATCCGGGTGTCCCTTGACACCTCTCAAGTTTTTTTTAGACTTTCGAAATAAATTAGAAACCCTTATAGTTTCGTTATGCCCGTCCGTCCGTCCCACAGGTCCATCCGGCCGCACAATTGCTCAGAGATCCTTAGTACTAGAAAGCTGTAATTTGGCATTAATATATTAGTCACGGCAACAAAGGGGCAATATAAAATCTTGAAAAATATTTTTTAGGGAAGCTCTTCTACGTGTAAAATACGGATGTTATTTTTTTCTCGTATACCCCATAGTGTGGGGTATTATTGGATAGGTTTTAAAAAATATTGTAGGTTTATGAAAGCGATGTTTCGAAGGACTCGGATAAAATATTAAGCTTTAAAGCAAGGATTTAAAACGTTATAATTTCGATATATTTGCGTCGTTGTGATTGGTTATGGTATATGATATTATGACGTTGTCTTCTAGCACTAGTTGGCGAACCAATCACGAAACAGCATGAAACGCAGCGAACCAATCACGAAACAGCAAAAATATCGGAATTATAACGTTATAAATACTTGCTTTAAAGTGCTAATTTTTGTTAGAGTCAAGTATCCCCCCTGCCAGCTAAAAAGGTTGGTTTTGAGGAAAATCAAAAAAAAATCATGGTAGTAGTAAATATAATGTAATGAATACGAAAACTATCACGGCTATGAAGACTACAAAATTTTTGAGCAATAGTCGACCAACTAATAAAATGTACTTGGAGAAATTTTTATAGGCGGTGATCCTGTTAAATAGGTTAAATTTTCATAGTAGGAAACAATAGAAGCTCTCTTCTGTGTCCACATTATTGTGATACTTCGGTACCCTACTTCGTAACCCAACATTACGCGTGGCCAGACACGCACTTCACCATTTTTTTAATGTTTGTTATATTAGAACTCGATCATGAACCGATTTTGTAAATTCTTTCTTTGTTTAAAAGGGTTATACGCCATTGCGGTCCCATTTGTGAAGATCTGATGCAGGGTTCTGGCACATTGACTTCTGTTAGAGACTAACAGAAGTCAATGTTACATACAAGTAATATTCGAGTACAGCACACATAGACACCTCTCACGGACGCGATATCTCGGACTGGTGCAGAACAAACTGTCCCGAACCATTCCGAGATATCGCGTCCGTGAGAGGTGTCTATGTGTGCGTTACTCGAATATCACATGTATGTAGATTGACTACTGTTAGTCTCCAGTATACTGTGGTACTGGTGTCATAAGAAATGGGAAATCGGTTGCTGTAGTTTTACTGCGTTAAAAATTATTTTAGGGTCCGATAAAAAATATCCAATATACAGGGTTACTTTAAAGGTCCGGCCAAATTTTTAAATAAATAAATATCTACATTGCGTAATCTGTGGTTTCTATGAAAATTACAACATCAAGATGACGTTTTATCACGGCGTGACGTAACACTTTCAGATTTGCGTTTACTGTCACGTGACTTCATGTTTATTTTAACCGAATTTATATCCTAAAAATATTGCTAATCCTTATCTATACAAATAAATAAAATTAAAGTGTCTGTTTGTAATATTTAAATAACCGGTTTTTACCAAATGCATATGGATGTATACACGGTACATATACCAAAATTACATTTTTTCCAATTTTTGTCTGTCTGTCTATAATAAAAAAATAGTTTTTTGTAATCTTCATTATTAATGATTGGAGTGATAACACACCACCTGCCAGACTTCAAATACATATTGAGATTATGTATTTTTGAGAAAAACCTCATAAACCCTCAATAACAATTTTGCCCGAACCGGCTATCAAACCCGGGACCTCAAGATTCAGTTGCCAGTTCATAGTAATAACATATTGCGTGTTAATAATATAATATCCTTATTAGTACTTGTTACTAGTTCTACTAGGTGGTAGAGTTCTGCATTGTCTCGCCCGGGTCTGGTACCACTGCTCTGCCTATTCCTGCCGCAATAGCGTCAGTGCTTGTCGCTGTCGTGTTCCGGTTTGCAGAGTAAGGTAGCCGGTAAACTTATGCATGTGGAATTACCACAAGATAGCAACGCACCGTTAACACCTAGGCGATAGTTGACTCTTTCCATCAAGAGGCCCATCTGGTTTTTTGCTATCTTATAATATAAAAAAAAATATACATTTATTAGTTATTAGCAGTTTTTTCGATTGTCGGTCCCAATTATCGCTAGAAATAGTCGATAATCCTTATCAGGTTGATAAAATGCAGCTATGGGGATCACTCATCTCGCTAACTGATAAACTAGTAAATCGTGGTGAACCGGAAAATCTATAGACGTGTGGTTTACTCTACCTGCTCCAAAAGGAAATCGGGCGTGATGATACTTTAGTTGTTTTTATTAGTATTATTTCTATTTTATATCATAATATTTTTATTTATCATAGTAGTATGTAATTATATTTATAGGTAATTAATTTACTTATTTTAGTTTGGCCATATCAATAATGTTCAAAATTTAATTTGTTAAATCATAAGTTTTTTCTTAAAAAGAGTAATGAATGTGCAGTAAGGAAGGCAAGTCTGTCTGGACCGTGATATATGACACTCAATTTTCTCTGCCTTCTCCGTAAGGGATTTGGCGTGAAGATATATATGTATGTGTATTTCATAAAAATAAATCAAACAACTCATTTCGATTTTCTAAATCCCTATGATATATCAATAATAATTATTACTATAGGTTGTTTATTATTTTAGTTAAGGATGAGATAATGTTTATCTGTTTTTGAAATATTATTTTATGTAAGTAATAATAGTTATTATAACTAGAACATCTCGAAATTCCCTCATTGACCTATCACAGTCACATCAATGAAATCTGCCCTCCAAGCATGCGTATGACGCACCGCAACGATTAGCTGGCGTAGGATATGATCTAGTATCCTACAAGTATGAATAATTGTAGTTTTGATAATGACATTGACTATTGCACAGCATTAATTAAAAAAAAAACAAAAGAAAAAAGCTGCCATATATGTCATTGTTTTACAAAAGATTTTTAATCTGTGTCATAAAACGAAAAGAGGTTAGGTGGTATGTACGAATATTCTTCAACATGACAGTATTAGACAATCAATCGATAATAGTATACGGAATTAAAGTAACAATAAAACTGACCTGGTTTTCTTGATTGAGCAGTTTCAGTTGATCATTTATGAGGCTGTACTTGGCGCTTTCCTCCTTCCTCAAAGCCCTCTCCTTCTTCAACTCTGGACTCCAGAAGGTCTTTATGCTGTGCATGCTGGAGCCCAGTTTCTGATTTGTCAGTTCCAGTTCTTTCTTAAGATTCCCAAGTTCACGCTGTAAGTCGGAATTTTGGGATTGTAGTTCGCCGAGGAATAGGGGTGGTGGTTCTCGTCTATAGTAGTCATCTTCGGGTGGAGGCGGTGGTGCGTAGGAGCGATCGTAGTCGCGTTCCAGGGATTGGTAGCGGAGGGGGCGAGGACGAGCTCTGTGGGCGCCGGCGGAGGCTGAGCGGCCGCGCTCGTCGGGCGCGGGCGAAGGCTCGTCATCGCGCGCGAGGTACGGACTGCGGCGCGTAGGGCTGCGGTCCACTTGCGGCAGCCGGCCGCGCGCGCCGCCCCAGTCCTGGCGCCGCCACTCCTCCCGGCACGGCGGCCGGTCCTCCTCGCCGGCGTACTCTCGGAGATACAGTTTGCCGTGTTTCCCGCGTCACTGCGAACTCATTGTGCACTGGACTGGGTGACGGGCGCGCGAACACTGAACGGGACGCTCAGCTCATCGATCGTTTTCCTCTACGCATGCGCAAGTTTACAATCCAGCATTTGGAGCGCTTTTTTTGTGACGTACGCTAGACATGATGTATGTGGGTACTAACGCTACCCTAAATGCATTAATAACACGATGGTAGTTAAACTTGGTTGTTTAATTCGGGGTCTTGGCTCTTAAGGGATATGGAACATAAAAGCTTAGGTATGAAAGTAAACTCATGCTAGATAATCTGAAGAGCAGTTTCGTTTAATAATGAAGAACGTTTTAAGTCTCAACCATTTATATCCTGGGATGTTTCTTGGTACATCCCAGGATATAAATGGTTGAGACGTCAGACTACCACTGTCATTTTACGCAATACCGCCATCACTTTTAACATCTTTCACTATTAAACTAATTGTCCGTCCAAATTCATATTTTAACCTGTCACTTTTTTCTCAATAATTACCTGAAATACTAGCTGTTATCCGCGACCTTGTTCGCGTGTCCCAAAATAATTATTTCCTTTGCTAATTCGGGTAAAAAATTAGTTTAAGTCACCCCTGCATCGTGTAGCTTTCTAATAGTAAAAGAATTTTTAAGGTCTGTTCAGTAGTTTTTGGGTTTATTCGTTACAAACATACAAAAATACAAATGTTTTCTCGTTATAGTATTATTAGTACAGATAAATTTTAAGCAAATCCTAAATTGCGCTATAATACCTAATTATTTATCTTGTAATGGTATATAGGTACAATCATCAAAGCTTTTCAGAATAGATCTCCAGACGTCTGGCCTGGCTGGGAAGATCATCCTTTTTCTATCCTTTTGTGATGTCATCAAACTCAATATCGATGTCTTATCACCCGCATAACAATCACGTTATCCACATTATGCTTTTATAATATTCTTTCTCTTACAGAGAAAATATTTATTTTATCACTCTTCGTGTTTCCCACAACGACCGTTAAATTGCTACCTATGTAGAATACATGCAACTGATGTGTGTGCTTCCGCATCTTATCCTTAAAATAAGGCAAAAGATATTTTATTCTTCCTTTATACACGAAAATCTATCTTTTGTATCTGGAACATTATTTTTCAAATTTACAATTATTTTCTATCAAATAACTTTTACAAACCTTAGAATTTACCCATCTGAAGCAAGCCAGAATATTTCTCGGAAAAATGATCCGGCTTGAAAAGACTGCATTTCTAATTTATTAAAAGCATTAATGTAGAGAAAGCAAGACAAGTCTAGAAGGATTATGATGCATATGGTTCTTTCTAGATACCTCATAAAGGATCTGTCGTAAAGATATCTTTGCATGTATATAAAACACGGTAAAACGAGCCTTCATTTTATGACAGATAAAATATACGGCTAACAATGAGACGAACAGAATGAATACATCCCTACAACCCTTTTACAACATAATAAAAATTTCTGAAAAGCAATAAAATACTCGACGCCTCTTCAAACAAGATCCTACTTGACGCACAGGAGCGTTTTCTCCGACAGAAACGGCCATGATATGGGTGTAAAAACTCTATTAGGGAATAAAAAAGAAAAAATAAGCGCTGATAATGACAGCAATGCTCTGTATTAGTGTTTTAGGCAATGACCATTAATTTTACTGCCAGACGTGTTGTAAAAAGGAAACGATTGGCCAAACTTGTCGTAGCAGTCTCGCTCATGCATGGTCTTCCACTATCACTTTAAAGTGGCGTCTCACTTTAAATTCCAGTAGCTATAGAATAAGGTGGATCGTTCACTTCGTATAAAACTGTCGTAAAAAAAAGTAAAAAAAAGTATCTTCACGCCCATATCCCCGAAGGGGTAGGCAGAGATACAACAAGTGCACCCACGATTAGCCGAAGATACTTGGTCCCATAAATGTGATAGGTGGCAAGCCTATCGCCAATCGGGCACTTTCCAATCCCGGGCAACTTTGAGTTTCTCAGAAAACTGAAATAACACTTTTTTTTTTAAAGTGCCCGGGAATCGAACCCGGGACCTCATGTGGTCAACTCCAAAGCTGGACCACTAGACCACAGAGGTGATCGTATTTAATCCTATATGGCTGGTGACACTTTCATCGTATTATATTAACTTGTTTACTGTTATCGCTTGTTTATTGCGATAACCGGTACTAGCAGCTTTATGTGCTCATTCGAAGTACTGGAATGTTTCCATACCACCATCAGACTCTAAACTGCTACGGAGATTTTGATTTTTGGGGATGTTAAGGAAACCTTACACGCACCTTTGCTTGACTCTGAAATTGAAAACCCAACCGAACCTCGGTTACCTGATCTGAGCCGAATAAGGTAACTACCAAGTTACAAGAAAAGTGATTAATTATGTATATGGTGTCATCCCGCCACATGGACAGCAACGCGCCATTAAAATCTTTGGAATTTATAGGCGATGGTTTCTATTTCCATCAGGTCATCTGCTTGTTTGCTATTTTATAATATAAAAAAAACACTTACCTCTGTGATCTGCCTAGCAGGGTAGAAAAGAGTCTTATCTATAAGAGGTATATAATAATAATAATGGAAAAAATAATAGCCGATCCAAACATAATTTTCATTTTGTTGTTATTAAACCTAATGTCAATTTTCATCCAATAACTGTATAATATTATATATATATATATATATATATATATATATATATATATATATATATATATATATATATATATATAATATTATACAGTTATTATATATGTTATTATATGTTTTATGTTATTATATTATATGTATTTATGTTATTATATATATATATATATATATATATATATATATATATATATATATATATATATATATATATATATATATATATATATATATATATATATATATATAGGAATTATGACCTTGACATTGATTTTCAGAACTGATAAGAACAATTTGAACAATATGTAGGAGCTTCAATGGTTACAAAATTAAGTATTTTATTGCTAAGTCAGACGCTAGAATATTATTGCTATAAGGATTATTTAGACTACTATTTAGGTTAAAAAATAAAAGACAGTATGACCATTGGTCTCAGCCAGACCACTAGAGACAAAAGACCATAAAAAATACATATTTATACTATAAAAATAAGTTAAAGTATTTATGTCATCAGTTACTTAAAGATAGTCTATTTATAGCTCTGTATTTTCAGCCTCCCATTATCCGACAATTCAGCGCTGAAGCGCTTCAGACCTGAAATATTGTTTTAAGTTCCTCTTATCCCATGACCCACTTATATTCTCTATCTTTTTCCTTCACATATGAGATATATAAGCTCGTCTCGTTCTTCAGAAAGGTCGTTGTTATGTCGGTCAGAGGCGCCGGGTTGCAATCAGGAATAGTGTTGCGACTCGCGGGTCATTCGATGGTTTTTATGGAAATTTTAAAGTGCTGTACAATGTGTATAAATTAAAGCGACGGTTAATAAATTTCAAAATGGTGGATTAAACTTAAATTGGGTCATTTAACAGTGTTTGAGATTTTAAATGGCAAATATTCTTCGCCAGTGTTCTATTTTAAAACGTAAAATTATTTATTCGAACCAGCCAGCCATATTACGGCTGTGGCATGATTTTTACGTGTCTTAATGGAGGAATTGAAAACCAACGCCAGCTTAAAAATTTGCCCAAAAATTCACTAAGTGTGAAGTACACTCGTGTTCCTACAGTAGTCAAACTGTCATGGTGTACGTACCTGGAGACGCCATTGAGTTATTTGTTACCTCTTTTTTATTATTAAAATTAAAAATAAAAAAGAATTATATATAAATAAGTAATGAGAAAAGGATAAAATTAAAACAAAGTTTTGAACGAAAAATCAATAGATTTTTCGGTTTACCACGAATCAAGGATACTTCAAGGTATAAGAGTCGTTAAGCACCTCTAAAATTGTAGTAAATAACAAAACCTCCCAATAAAACGTTATTTGATGTTATTGTAATGTTTGCCTCATATTTTCACTAAGACAAAACTTGACATCACAAACCGGCATATACATTTTTTTCAGTCCGTTCTTTTTGACAATTCAAATTAACTCAACCTATATCTACCAAATTTGGTATTCACTAAGCTGATAGACACACAGTTATTCAGAGGTGAAAATAATTAAAAGCGGTGAAGATCTTGATTGAGAGCATATTTTTATATCATGAGATAGCAAACATGCTGATGGTTCTCCTGATGGAAAGAGACTATCATCGCATTTTGACACCAAAAATTTAAATTTTTTTACCATTAACAAGCACTGTCGTTACACTGACGAGCACTGACGTTATTGCGGTAGGAATAGATAAGGCGGTGGTACCAGCCCCGGACAATACAATGCAGAACTCTGCCACTTAATAGTCACGATGGTAGTGACTCGCATAGCCAACCGTTTGCCTCTTAAGAACTGCTTGGCAGAATTATGGCACATGGTCTATTCTTCAAAGTAGCCCGGACCAACACGGGTAAAATTGTATATATGTCGCAGTGAAATTGTCTGTATCGTTAGATTATAATTTACCTAAGTGATATTATAATTTAACTGCTAACCTCACCTAACCAAATTGTAAAATCCCTAGGTAGATTATAATCTCACGGCTATTGACAATTTCACTGCGATATATACACACTAAAGATGTTAATTACCTACATGCGTTTAATTAGCCAAGCGTGACAGTGGCGTAGCGTGTCTTGGAGGGGCCCTGTATCAAAATTAGTTGAGGAGTCCAAATGAAGGGTAAAAAATTATCACAAAAGAAACAAAAATACTTGCATTAAATTAAAAAAAATATATTAATCATAAGTTATCACTTCCTCCTACATATTAAGCTAGTTAAACAATTCAAATTAAATAAAGGGGAGAGTGGGGTAATTGAGAACGGCAGGTAGTTAGGAACTTCTAGATAAATAATACTTCTCTAAATACTACACCGTGCTGAATCATTTCAACGACTCCATACAGTATGTCTTTTGTCTATACGTGACAGTAAAAATGGAAGGATACATGCTCACTTCCCGGGTAGGTCAAATATTTTTTCTGCATGTTTGCTATTATTTTTGTCGTGTGTTATAATAGGTAAAAGCATCATATTTTTAAATTCAAAATCATAGTAATTCGTTACCATTATATACATACTATCTATTTTTGAATCACAAGTAATTTGAAGTAAATCAAAAATACTGTTTGGAGCGGAAGCTATTTTGATGTATATTGACTACTTTGGGCAATTGGAAATAACGTCAAGTGGGTACTCTCTAAACAGAATTTTGCGAAAATTCACTTCACATAGGGAATATTCACTAATTTTGCAGTAAGCACTGAACCAAGTGGTTAGGTTTGCACTTGCAATAGGTGAATATTCACTTATTCTTGTTAAAGAGTAATTTGGAATGTTTCCAATTACCCCTTACATTTTCAATTACCCATAGTATGGCTAGTCGATTGTGAAAAAATGCTTAAGCGTCACAAATTGTTTCAAATACTTCGAACGTATATGCGGCATGATATAATCCATGATTAACGATTGTTACTTAGTACCGTGATACCGTTCTCATTTCCATGCAGGATGATCTTAATTACCCCATAGGGTATCGGGTAAATAAAAACAGTTTTGTTTTTTGTTTTTGTTTATATTTTTATGGAAACGTAAATTTTTAAGATCTTTGTTATTACTAAGAAGTATGGATAACCAAAGTTTTTTTATTGCAATAAAAGTTGATTTAGTTGATAATCTTTATTGGATTTTGAGCGTTAACAGTTAAGTGTTCCCAATTCCCCCACTTTTCCCTACACCTTACTTGCCTTTTTTTTATAAATCATCTATGGCTGTAGGCGATAGACCATTTTAGTTTTTCTAGAATTTCTGGCTTTATAGACAATAATCACTATAGACAAGTCTCACAGCCGCGCCGTTCCTGTCCCATCGTAGTCATTACATACACGAGATTAGATGACATTGTGGATAACATTTTATTAATTTTTGCTTACACACGTTAGGGCCCCTGTAATCCGGGAAGCCTGTATCATTAATACGGCTGATACGGTGGTAGCTACGCCCCTGGTGTCACTAATACGGTGACTACTAAGTGGTAGAGTTTTGCAATTTCGCGCCCGATTAGAATCAACTCTACCAATTCCTACTCCAATAGAGTGACCACTTTTTGTCACGGTCGTGTTTCGATTTGGAAGGCAAAGCGTACTGTCTTTTGAATTTGGCATTACCTCGCTACACAGGTGCTAAAGCACCATTAACACTTTTGGTGTCTAAAGGTGATGCTTGTTTCCTTCTATCAGGAAAGTCATCAGCTTGCTTACTAATATGAGTTTAATAGAAAAAACTATTTTATCCTCACAAAAAGCTCGCGAAAACGAATAAAAAAGAGTATCTTCACACCCGTATTCACCCCGAAGTGCTAAGCAGAGGTACAACCAGGGCACCCTCCATTAGCCGAAGATACTTAGTCCCACAATGTGATGGGTGGCAAACCTACTGCTAAACGGATACTTATCTATCCCGGGCAAGGATTTTTTATCAGAAAACTGGAAAAAACATATTTTTGAATTGCCCGACCTGGTAATCGAACCTGGAACCTCATGTAGTCCACACTGACAACCAGGGGCGACTTAACCTATAGTGCAAGGTGTACAATGCACACGGGCGCCGCCGTTTCAGGGGGCGCCGCGGCGCTTCCTGAGACAGCTAAGAACATCGTCTTGGATCCATTAGGGGGCGCCAGGGTTTACTGCATACGGGCGCTACTCGAGCTAGAGCCGCCCCTGCCGACAACGGACCACTAGAGGTGGCGAATAAAGAAAAAATCTTCATATTGCGGATAGTCTGTTTGTCTCCATAGAATATTATTAACTGTGAAATCGGTAAGTCCAGGATTTTTAAGGACGAATACCAACTGGAAATAGATGGACTTAATGTCAAGGGATTTTGGAAGTAGCAATGGAGTTTGAAAAATCCTTTACCAATGTAGCTATTTCAACAACTCAAGCTCTACCTCATCAGCCAACTCCAACCGATCAACAGAAATATTACTGAAGCAATTCGTACCGACATGTGAAAAACCTTTTGAATTTTCTTTTGTGGATGTTAAGGATTAGTCTGCTCGACAAGTTGAAAATCGTCTAAAATAAAGATACTGCTCTTAAAATTATGTGCGATAGCTCACTGAATCCGTAATGACGCCTAAAAGCGCGTATTAGCACATAAAAAATTGCAAACGTTATAAACAATTAAAGATGAAAAAAAAGGCATTTCGTTTTTTGCTAATATTTCTTAAACAGAACTATTCATATTTAGGAAATTTCAAAAAAATATTCGGAAAGAGGAGGAAATTTCCAAAAAACCTCTTAGATCTAGGAACTCTATCTCCATTATTTATAAAGTATCTTCACGCCCATATCCCCGAAGGGGTAGGCAGAGGTACAACAAGTGCACCCACGATTAGCCGAAGATACTTGGTCCCACAAATGTGATAGGTGGCAAGCCTATCGCCAACCGGGCACTTTCCGATCCCAGGCAACTTTGTGTTTCTCAGAAAACTGTAAAAACACTTTTTTGTGCCCGACCCGGGAGTCGAACCCGGGATCTCATGTGGTCAATGCCAACGCTGGACCGCTAGACCACAGAGGCGATTATTGCAAATATATAATTAAATATATAATATATAATTTTAATTGCAATGCATGCAAATATATAATATATAATTTTAATTTAACGCTGAAAATAGGTCTCCGCACGACATTTTTAGGTTGCGCGCACGGCCTCAAAAGCCAATACGACACATAAATTAATTTATTTAAGGTATTGAATATTCTTTTTTAAATTTGAAAAAAATATGATGTATTCTGAATGCTATAAATTTTTTTGTATAAGTTGGAAACTTTACTTAAAATTAATTTTTCAACAAGTTAAACGATTGTTAACTAATAAAATTTTCTCGTACTTCCGTCTTAATTAAATAAATAAATAAATAAATATTCACGGGACAACTTACACTTATTGATCTAACCCCAAAGTAAGCAAATTATTTGCTTGTGTTATGGGTGTTATTCAACGATGCTAATATGTAGAAATACATATATAAATACATTTACATACATAATAAACATCCAAACCCGGAAATACAAACATTTATGCTCATCACACAAATGCTTGTCCCCGTCGGGGATCGAACCCGAGCCCCGTTGATTGCGTAGTCAGAGTCACTAACCACTCGACCAACCAAAAATAATTATCGTGAATTTTTTTCGCTTCGTTGAGCCTTTCTTGTATACATACTTAACAATATCACGCCATAAAAGTTAATTCTTCCTTCTTTATTCTAATAATAATCTTCCTTTATACAATATCTTCTTACACACTAGCACTACAACTTCTTCACTATGTACACTATTTACAATACTAATAAAATTCCTTCAGGGCACTGTGTAGGACCTTACAAGAAAATTAGTATGTGTAGGAACGTTTTCTTCTTCTTCTTATTGGAGATCTTCTTGCTCAGAGCTCGATCGGTGAAATACGCTGGCCCAGCTCGTAGTCTTCACTTGTCCCAGCAATGGGACGGGGAAATGGTTTCGGGGCTGGTTGCCCCCTGACCATAGCTTCAAACGCTAGCCGTTAAAACGACTAGGTCCTTGGATTGGGTGTGGGGTTCAAACCCCTTGCCCTCTGGTTTGCAATTTTGGTGTAAGGGTGAGTGGGAATATAGAAATGATAGAGGTGATCCCCCCCCCCCCTTTCGCTCACCAGCGTGCGATCCGCCCCGCAAGCACACAGCGGGCGAGCAGGGGATCAAACACACAGCAGGCGATGTATTTGATTGAGGGGGAGGATGGGTTGGTGGGGATTTAGGATTCGGTGGGTTATGGGCTCCCCCCCCCCCCACTTTCCACCCACCACCACGTGCAATCCGCCTCGTAAGTCGAGTCACTGACGGGGGATTAAACACGCAGCGACGGCTTAAGCAGAAGGGTGGGGTTGAGATCAGTTTATGATGTCTCTAGGGAATCGCTACGCATCCGGAGGACGCGCATGCCAGGGGGCAATATTTTTGATGTGGGGTAGAGAAGAAGAGTCAGCTCGGTGGAACATATTTGTTGCCAGTTTTCTTGTAAAGTCTTCCAAGCTCTCTTTGCGCAGATCTCGATGGATGACGGCGTTTTGTACATACATAGGGGCGTTTGTTATCCAGCGCAGCGCCTTATTCTGCTGCGCTTGTAAGGCTCTTCTTGATGAGATGAGAGATGAGGATTAGGTTAAATCAGCTAGCCGCTTCACATGTTAGTCTGGATCTTATGTACGTCTTAAACACCCCTAGTTTGATTTTGGTGGGGGGCTTGGAAGACATAATGGGTAGCGTACTTCACCTTTGTTGACCACTTGATTTTTCCCCATTTAAGTGGAGGTCAGGTAGTTTCCTTTTCCTTTTCGGTTTTTGGCTTGGGTCTTTCCCGCGTTACCCGTGAGGCGCCATTTGGTTATACTATTTTTTTAATATAACTTCCATATTTATGTACCGACGGAGTACAAAATTAATCACCTCTTTTACTCATAAAACTGCTTCTAATGCATAAATTGCATCAAAATCGGTTTATCCCTTCGGCAGTTTTCGTTGACGAAACATTTTAAAAAAGTGTTTTTCCGACTAAACTTCGAAATTTTTCAAAGAATATTTTTTTGTTCTTCTACATTATTTTAGTACTAAAAAAATTACGTCAAATTCCGTTTCAAAAATTATAATGGATTCAAATTTTCAACAGTTTCAGCTTTTCAAAAAATAAAATTACGCTGTTTACAGGAAACTTACTTCGTATTTTGAAAGTAACTTTCAGACTAATATACTGATTTATTTTGAAATCTGATCAGCTCTTCTACTTAAAAGACTGCGTTAAATACCGTAAATCGGATTAAAATTGGTTGATTCTTTCAGGATTCAATGACGAAAGTTTTGAAAAAAGTTTTTTTTTTATATTTCTTCGACATTTTTTACAATTTAGAGTAAAACAACTGCGTTGAATGTTATTCGAAAGATCAAAGTTGGTCGAAAATATGTATATTTTGAAAAAAATTAAATACATATTTTCGAACACAGAACAACTAAGTGTTATTTATAAAAAAAACTTTAGATTTTTGAACTCTTCTAACTCTAAAATCTATCTTGGGCATAGTTTTTGTCTTTGAGCTTAAAATACCTCAATTTAGCGAGAAGTTTTAGGGACGACCTGCAGGGTCAACCGGCTTTGCAGTTACGTTAGTTGGTTAGATCGATGTAACACACACATAACACTCCTAATAGATAGGTATATTTAGTTTGCCGTATAGTTAGGTATATATAACATTGTCATAGGTAGTTGTAGGTTAGGTATTACCTGTTAATACAAGTTTCTTTTATAATTACCTACGTTAGTTTGTTCGATAGGTGTGTTACCAATAAGTATTTTAGTCTTATATATTTTACTTAAATTTTGATAATAAAAGTGTAGCGGTTCAAGTAATCATAAACGCTACAAGAAAAAATAATATAAAATAGAAAATAATAAAATTCAAAATAAAATCCTGAATCGCGATATCACAATTACCTGTTTATCTTGTACACACTATATACAAGTTTCGACGTTATCAAATGGACTTCGGTCCCCAGGCAGTACACCTAGCCTGGCTGGGAAGATCTTCCTTTTCCCCTTCCTTGTCTTTATGTGACGTCATCAACCTCCACAGTTATGACGTCACCTGACAAAAGCTGGCCCGCTGGTTCCATCACTATGATCCTTCAGCGGTACGGACCGGCGGCGCCACAAAAAGTATCGTATATAAATACCTAAAACGAATATATAAATATTATTTTGTTATAAAATACTAAAGTTCAGACACGAATTTGATAAGTACAGCAGAAGATGTTTAGTTTTTTGTTCTCCTGTAAAATTTGCCACATTATAAGTTAATGCGGTATTTTCTGTTGTTAATTACGCGGTATTGCAGTATCATCGACGATAATATAATATAATTGTAACTGTAGAACAAAAATTGCCCATGAAAAGTGTTCTTGCTATTATTATAATATTTTTCAAGATAATTGCGGCAGAATTTTGTCATTACAAACCGGCATATTTTATAGTTTTACTTGAGCTCGTTCTACTATTATTGTTAAAATTACACTATTTTAATATAAGTGTCACATAAGTCTACCAAATTTAGTAGACTTTTAATGGGGACATTCGATTTAACTCAGTTACCAATCTGAATGTTTAATATATCTATGTTTATAAGTAATGAATTTGACCAGTTTTATAGATTTCTATGCCTATTGTCTAGAAAATGAAATTTTAAAAAGTTTATATCAAATGTCAATGTCAAATAAATTATAGAAATAACAATTCAGTGTTGCCATATTAGGCGATTTATCGCCATTTAGGCTATTTTAAAGGGTAAAATAAATACCAAAAAATCCATTTGGCGAACAGTAGCCACTTAGGCTCCTAGAATAACTAGAATGGGCGATTTAGGCTACTTCAGGATTACCTAAAATTTATTTGATAACTAGCTGCCGCCTGCAGCTCGCTGCAGTATAAAAGTTTTTAGCGAATCCCGCAAGATCACCTAGATTTTTTGGGATAAAAAGTAGTCTATTAGATGTTCCAGGTCATTATTTACCTGTGTGCCAAATTTCATTCAAAACCGTTCAGTGGTTTTCGCGTAGTTAAGTAACAAACATCCATCCATCCATCCATCCAAACATTCATCCAAACTTTCGCATTTATAATATTAATATAAATATAGATTATGCGCTTGTAGTGAAACGTAATATGCGCATTGCACGTCCACCATTTTTTCTTCATATTCTCTGGATGCTGTTTGCTTTATTCTAGATGTCACATCTACTTTTAATTTTAGGAGTGAGATAAAGACAGACAAAATATGTGTATGAGACAACGAGAAAACCATATATCTACTATTCAACTACTTGGACAAATTGACAATTTTCAGCTGGGATGCAATTGCCTAGAGCGAGAGCGCCGCATTGAGATTCTACGCATTAAACGCATTCCAATTCATTATATGAAAGAGAAAAAAATCAAAACAAGAAAGCAAAACGTAACTATTTTTACTGACAAGTTCATAACTTGTAACTGGCTGCGCGCGATTTTTTTAAAAAAAATATCTTCACGCCCGTATCCCCGAAGAGTTAGGCAGAGTTACAACATGTGCACCCACGATTAGCCGAAGATACTTAGTCCCACAATGTGACAGGTGGCCAGCCTATCGCCAGCCGGGCACTTCTCCAATCCCGGGCAACGTTGTTTTTGTAAAAAAAAAAACTGAGTAAAACACGTTTTTAATTTGCCCCACCCGAAAATCGAACACAGGACCTCATATGGTCATCGCCAACACCGGTCCATTAGACCTGAGTAGACTTGCGCAAAATATATCCGAGAAAAGAAAAGAGTGATATGTATCTTTCAGTGTTACGGATATATATCACTAATTTATATCTTCAACTCCTTATAACTCAGTAGAAATCAGAGTGATTGGGATTGGTGACATATTTAGATTTAATGATAATATAAGGAAATGAAATGATTTACAGATTTAATGACAAGATTGTCAGTCAGATGAACAGTTGAAATAAACGATATGTATTTATGGATTCTGTTTGGTTTTCTTTAACTAAAATTATTTAAAAAGCAATCACACTTGTTTATTTGATACTAAGGATTGACCGCGGCTTCCACTGCGTGTGAAAGAATTATGTAAATTACATTTAACTGACTTTTAATGTTTTTAAAATGAGAAGTAGGTATATTCGCCGATATATTAAAGATTTCAAGTTTCTAGTCTTAAGGGTTTAACCGATGCGATATAATGACAAGATAAACAATTAAAATAAATGTATTTATGGTATATCGAACAGAATCGATATTATTTTATTAAATTATTAAAAAACAATTGCGCTTATTTTTTATTATGCATGCATTTTTAACACCAAGTACAAACAAAATAATTCTCATCGCTGTTTATTACTATCAGCATTTGAACAATATTAAAAATATCTTAATCCCATAAGTTTAAGGTATACTTTTGTGTGTACAGTATGTAGTTCGATGCTACAACATTCTTTATTCCGAATAATGGTTTCCTACTCCCTGATAAACATATCATTCCTTTCATCCTATTCCGCTTAGATGAAATACAATCACTCTATGATATAAGGATATAGAGAGTTAGTTTGAATACTACGGAGTTACTGATATATTCACTCCTTTATAAAGATTATATCTTTTTGCGTTAATCACTCCGGAGTTACACAAGTCTAGACCAGAGGCGATAACTTTTATATTAGCTGATATTGATAGTTGCCTAAGTTGTTATCGTAAAATGAAAATTGTGTTTTTGTTTATTATGTGAAAGTTTTGTGTTGTTTGATCGGTTTAAACTTTCTATTGGGTAAACACTACCTAAATACGGTAAAATATGTGAAACATTTCTTTGTTCTGCGTTGTCTTCTTAATTTATATTAAATATATAATATTAATTTGGATTAAATATAGGCTTACTTAACACAAAATGTTAGGCCAATTAGGCTACTTGTCCAAAAAATATATTCGGCGATTTAGGATACTCCGTAAGCAAAATTAGGTGAAATAAGTTAGCTGATATCTGGCAACCCTTATAACAAATGTCAAAATTTAAATGTGTCATTCGGTGAATTTAGGTTATTTTGTTTGTTTTTTAATAAATATAAAATAATTATTAACTATGACTTTGCCTCCAGCAAGTGGTACTGGCAGATATTTTACAAGAGCTGCAAAATCTATTCGTCTTATAAGACAGGGGTGCACAAATAGACCATTTTATCACATCTCTGTAACTCACGTAAGTATTGATTTCGTCCTCTGCAAAGAGCGTGAAATACATATTTTCTCGCGTTATAATCATATAAATAAAAAAAATATAGTATTATTTATTTATCCAAGTTCTTTTGTTCCTAAAAAAATATTAAACATTAATTTTGTACTAGTATTTTGATATCACTGAATAACAAATACCTTAAGACGTATTATCTTGATAGAACGGGCAACTATCGCCTAGATGCTAAAAATATTACCGTCCATGTTGCATGGTACCACATACATAAGTCTGCCCACCCTACCACTCCTCTAGAATCAGTCTATCTATCTATTAAAAACCGCATCAAAATCTGTTGCATAGTTTTAAAGATCTAAGCATACATAGGGAATTAGGGACAGACAGCCGAAAACGACTTTGTTTCATAGTATGTAGTGATGACATTTTATAATTAGGTTATTTCCATCCAAGAAAATTGTTAATATAAGCCCAGTCTTGTGGTTCCATTTGGTGCAAATAACAAGCTATAATCTTATGAGATGATAAATGAGGTGAGGTTTCCAGCTAAAAAATTATTTAAATGTAATGAAACTGTCCATTATTGTTCAGCTCAATTTGTTTATTCCACAAAAGAATTGGCATTATTATATTTAATTAATAAGATTTTTTCAGAGACGAAGGCTTAATAGTCAACCAGTAATTGAGCAGCTAGGGTCGTATGACCCTATGCCTAATCTATTTAATGAGAAACTAGTGGCTCTCAATTTGGAAAGGATCAAATATTGGCTTGGCAATGGTGCTCATGTTACTACACCTGTGGCCGAGTTGCTTGGTATGTATTGCTGATAGATTTAATTCATGATACGATTTTGTTAACTTGTCTTATATTCTAGCCTTCTGTTTGGCTTAGACCATAAGATGTTGGATCCATTATTCCAGTTTTCAATATAAAATCTTGTAGCCCATAATATAGTCTTATCACTTCACTTCAAGAAAAACTGGCCATCATTTTTATTGCTAGGATCAGGAAAAAATCTTTAAAGTTGACAGATGCATCAATGGAGATCACCACTAATGAGATACTAGTAATGTAACTGGTGAATTATTATGAATAAGGAATGTTTTTTTGATGTTTAGTTTATGTATGAGGTACTTAGTTTTCTACCATACGAGAAAACTATTATGTAGGAGAGCTGAAGATGATGAATGATGAATGAATGATGATTGTGAAGATTAGGTGATAGGAAAAATAAAAGGCTATAATAGTGTTTTTCATTTCAATGGAGGGAAAACAACTAAAGATGAAAAAAAAAATAATAAATTACAGTGGCAGGGGAACACTGAAGCAGTAGGTTATTGTAAGCTAAAATTTTAATCTGACAAATCGAATGTATCAAATGGGAGTGGAAGGGTCGCTAAATTAAAAACATTGTCTTGACACTCTCGAGCGCATCTGAATTTTCCTATATTTTGAAGAAAATGATTTAAGAAGAATCGAAATATATAATCTGACAATTTCCACAGCCGAAGTTATTACAATTTTGTTTTGTTATTGTCGTAGATACCCAGCTCTATATAAAGAGCTTATATTTGGTGGAGAGCCTCAACTATATGTGAGGGATCCCCTCAAATAAATTCCAAAATCTCCTGTTGGGCTCCCCTACTACTAAATATGAGTTTTTGAGAGGTCCATTCTCAAACTAAAAAAGCTGAGGTTTGTGGGAAGCCACTGGCAGAATTCACTTAAAAATTAATAACTAACAAATCAACAGCCCTAGATGAAGATTAATTAATAGACATTGCTTAAAGATGATTTTTACTAGATTCTTATTAATAAAATAATTTAATCTGTCAAGCCTTTCAGTAATGTGAAAGAAAAGCTCTTTAGTTTTTTAAAACAGTTACTGGTATACATATTTATTTCTCATGGTCTCAAAAAAAAGTAAAGATTCATTTCCATCATACTAAACTTCATCTTTGCCACCAAGGTCGGCAAAGTATGATATACAGTGTACACTTTTCTATACCGTGTCTAATGCAATATCACAACTCCTCCTCCATCATTAGTTAGAATTCGGCACTAAGCTAAGATTCAGTATCACAGAAAAACACACACATTAACACTAAAATGGGCATTAATAGTTCAAAATCTTAAACTTCAACTAAGGACAAGAGTCCAGTGTCACTTGAGTGCTTAGTCAGAGCTTTTGTAGTCCTTAAGACTATTTGCTAGTCATTGCAAAAAAAACGATTTAATAAACACTAGATCTGTAACATTTTTGTTCACCTCATAATTGTGTACACAATGTAAATGATCATGATGTAAATCAAATTTACGGTGTGGAGTTCTATATGCCTACCAGGCTTGATGACATTTATTTGAAACTCTAAGTAAAGCAAATTAACTTACCTTTTTTTCAGGTTTGTCTGGTTTCTTTCCTATACATCCACGAACATACATGACTGCTTGGAGAAATCGACAAAGAGAAAGAGATGCTCAAGCAAAAGAAAAAGCAGAAAGTGCCACAGATAAAGAATAGTATATATAAGATTAATTTTATTTAGATATTAGTAAATTGTTACATTATTATACAGACTTTTATTTGATTTAAATCACCAAATCTTTAATTTTTTAATTATATGTTATTGTATAAACGTAAAAAAGTATCTTCACACCCATATCCTTGAAGAGTTAGCAGAGGTACAACCAGTGCACCCCCACAATTAGCCAAAGATACTTCGTCCCATAATGTGATAGGTGGCAAGCCTGCCGCCAACCAAGCACTTATCCAATCCCAGGCAACATTTTTATCAAAAAACTGAAAAAACACATTTTTGAATTGCCTGAGCCAAAATTAAACCCAGGACCTCATGTGGTCAACCCCGATACGGGGACACTAGATCACAGTGGGACTATACTAGATCCTATATTACATGTATATTATTCAGATAACCAACCACAGAATAATATTCATATGTTATTCAGATAAATACCCATAATTATATGCTGGACTTCGATGGTATGCCATGGGTCTGCACTCTGCAAAGTACCATACATTCAATGTGGGCATCCCAACTGCGTAAAAATGCGCTAAAGATAGCTACTAAATTAACGCTGTCAGTGGTGACTAATAATTATAGAGAACAGTGAGTGGAAAGTATACCACCTAAAATCTTATTACCTATAACTTGAAAAAGATATGAAAATATACAAAGAACAGTATGGTGTCTACTTAATGTAGGTACCTAAAGAGTGTAGACCACTTAACAACACTATTGACACACACCATTAACAACACTATTGAGAAATACATGGCATCCGCAACGCGGACTTCCGCTTTCGCCAAAAGTTGCGATCGGCTCTGTAGGCAATTCACATTAGGTTAATCTATCAAAATAACTCCAAATTTTCCGTTTTCACCATGTGGCTCGCTGTGATAAGTTTAGCCACTCTTGTCACTCACTTGTCTACAAACAAAGACTAAAACCCATAAATTTTACCGACTACTGCCTATTTCCGCAACAAATTAAGAGTGACAGGTGAAAATAATAATATCACTGGAGAAATTACACAAATTATAACCCAAATTAAAACCCTAAAACAAAAAATTACGCAAATTATTTACTTGTGTTATTCAACAATAATAACATATACAATAATAATATTTATAGCATGTATTAATGTCATGAAATTTAGCGGAAGGAAAAGTTGACAGTGGGCGAGTTCAGCCAAATTAAGTGATCTTAATCAGAATTTCAAACAAATCACTAGAGACAAAATACTTTTTGATAGATATCTACTTAAAAACTTTTCTAATGCCACTATCTTACTTAGTTGACATACTAACGGTGACAATTTATAACTTCTAAAATTTTATAGGTTTTGAAGTAAGTAAATAGCAAATCATAAAAATTCTGCCAGGCCGAAACTGACTGTGCTCAGACGCTCAGAACACCATTTTATTAACTTAAATTACTCAGAACTTAGTTTGGCCTAACATGCCGAGTGATACCGTAACTTGTCGAGCTGTCACAGAAATTTACCACTTGGGGCTCACGATATTAATAAGCCCCAATACATTTAACGATCTACAGGCAGGAAGGCTTTATTATTTCTAATTACAGACCTGTCTCAATATGAAATAAAACAACATTTACAATGAATTCCTTTTATTACGTGAAAAAACGTTAACAATTCTAAGTGAATACATAAATGTACAAATTGTTGAAGGCACACCAAAGCTAAATAAACTACATGATTTAATGTACGCAACGGGGTTCACAATATAGTCAGCATTTCAAACATTTTATTCAGGGCCCTGATTTTATATTTAAAGACATGAGAGATTGAAATTAAAAAACATTCTAAGTCTGAAAATATGACACATTAAGACAATCATGTATTATTAAAAACTGCAATAAGATTTTAATAATACGGACATGATTTAACATGACATTCATCCAGCCATGCAATGGACAAACCAGCAATAAAAATTCAAGAAATATAAAAATATAAAGTAATATTGTTAGAACTATTGGATTTTTATTACAAATTACAGAAAAAAGTAGAGGTGAACCACAAAACTAAATTTTATTCTATCTGTGTGAGTAACTTTCAGTCAATATCAAGTTAATGACTGCAATAATATTGAATAAATAAATTATTAGGTAAGTGATATTTAATTTTTTTGTAATTATAACTTAATAATAAAAAAAGAAACAAAAATAAATGAAACAATATTTTTTTCGTGTAAAAATAAACAAATAACGATATAAACCAAAATAAATTGCGCATACGTTGACCCTATCAATGGGCGACGCAGAATTTTCCCGCGAAAACGCTCCTACTTACAATTGGCTAAAATATTTTTGCGCTTACCAAAAAAAATACATAATGAATATATCATTTTAACTTTTTACAAGTAAAATGTATTAAAATGTAAGACTATCCAAATTTCAGTATTATTAAATTTTAATAAGTATTTATAATTAAATTCCTCACACAATAAGTTTTGATAAATTGATGTATAATCTAACCTCTCTTTTTTGTATATATTGTACTATAAACTTATGTATGTACTACCTATATACTTTTGTAATATAAACGAAAGTTTTCGAAAAAAACTTTTCCCAGTCATTAAACCTCCATTTTGTTTACACCGTTTCAGCAATTATTGTCAGCTTGTATGTTTCCTATTGAAATATTTTATTGTTTCAAAAGAATAACCACGAATATTTTGCCTATTTTTTGACACTCGTTTTAATTTTCAAATAGGTAAACGTACAAGCCTAGTTCAAATCGTGTCAATACACACGACATGACACATATGAATACATTAACATTTTATCTATATACATATAATAAAATCGTAGGAAAGTCAAAACCGATCATTGAATGTTTTTTAAAAAGAATACTTGGGGCGTGATCTACAATCGATATCGAAGCCAAAAATATAGTTTTTAGAATTTTTATCTGTTTGTCTGTATGTATGTCTGGGATAAATTCAAAAAGTACTGCATGGATGTACTTCAAATTTTGCATGAATATTACTAAGAAGTCGGGTCAACATATGGGCTACATATTATCACGCTATCACCTACGGGGGAGGTGCTGTGCGGAGTAAACCAAGTCCGCGCGGACGAAGTCGCTGGCAACAGCCGGTATTGGAATAATTCATCCAACATTTTGCAAAATATTGTATAGCATTCCAAAAATATCCAATACAAAGATCATGATGTACTTAACAAAATTTAAAATTCAGGGCCCATTGTATGTAAATAAATGCATAAATAAACATAAGGCTCGTTTTACAAGAACATTTTTCACGTTCACATCTTTAAAACGCACAATTTCTAACATTATTTTTTAAGGCTTACGTGTACTATAATAAGCCACATAATCTACTTGCGTTAACTTTAATCAAACGTGTTTAAAATTAGTGTAAAAGAGCTTTATATACGCAGCGTCGCAAGCTGCTTATTAATAATTAGACCAATAATTTCATGATTACATTTTTTAAGAGCTCAAGGTAGCTAAAACCTACTTAAATAATTAACTGAAAACTCTAGGTATGGAATAAAAAATCCACAAAATACAAACATAAACAATATAAAGTTTTCGCATTTGAGTATACAACAAATAAAATTACATTAGAACCTATTAATGATTTTCGCAGTAAAAATATATTGTCTCGTTTTTTATATGTTTTGAAGTATGTTTCTGTTTTTATTCTCGGCTAGAAAATATCTAGCCATAAAATTATTTTACAAAATGTTGCCAGTCTTAAACATTTCATATTGCTATTTATAAAATAATATAATTATGCAACGTAACAGATTCTTAGCTCAACAGCGATATTATTTAGCTTTATATATTAAAACTACATAAAAACGACTGTGGTAAATTGGTCTTTTATACTTACATAAAAATGCTTGAGCAAAATCAGCGGTCGACCAAGAAATTCATTGTTCTACATATAGGGAATTATTTAAAAAATACTAATAAAGATGGTAACACGAATATTGCGACGTTAATTGGCAAGACACGACTAAATTATTATTTGAAATGCAGATTATAAATACATTTCTTTAACTTTATTCAATCCATAATCTTAGTTATACATTTCTTTCAGAACTTACACAAAATTAAAAAAAATATGCATCTATCACTGCACAATTGCACTGCCATATGCAATTTCGTAGTAATCAACAATAATTGCCCACGTTCATGAGATGCATGCTATTTGGCAAAATCAATTTACAATAAACAAATAAGTATTATTGCAAAGGTCAAAGTACCTATGAAGTATAAATAATTAAATGTATCATAGCCATCTTTATAAATGGATTTTTAATTTTAGAAATTGTAATCGGTCGATAAGACGTCACATTTGCCAAGTTGATTTACTAAAATGAATAAATATGACTTTAGAGGTCAAACAGGAATAATGCATGATTAAAAACTAGTGACTGATTGTAGTTTTGGATTCTGTCAGCAGTTAGATAAGTAATGGCTATAACCGTAAGTCGAAGCCTTAGCTTAGTTACGATTTCAGTAAATTCAAAAAGTCGAAATGATTTACCAATCTGAATAACTAGTTAGTATCATATTCGTCGTGGATGTGTAAACCTAAATCGATAGATTTTTTATAATTTTACTTATTGAAAAAAATATAGTCAGAGGAAATAAATAAAATTCTAAAAACCGTCGCAATAACTTCGTGTATGGATTTCCTAAAGCTGCTTCTGTACTGTGACGCACAGTCCGGGCGCGTTTTAATCTAATACGTTGGTGTGATCCAACAACATACAGAGATGCCACACACCAATACTTGGTTTATGAAAATTATTATAGCATATTAAGATAGTTAACCAGATTATTTTCTTCGTGTTAAGATACTCATGTACAGTCGCTGATATTATAATAAAAAATTAAAATATTATAATAAGCTGATAAACATTTTCAATTTAATAGCACTAAAATATCAGATGCGCCTGTGCATACCAGAGAAGTAGCTTTACAAATTACAACACATTAGACTTCTAAGTCAAAATTTAAACAAAGATTGTTACACTAAGTTATAAAAAAACAATAACCATCTCACCGAAACCATTTAAATCTGTAAACGATTTTTACAAAAATTTTAAGAAGCCTTCAGACGAACAATCGGACATTACTTCACCACTTCAGTATAGTATTAGACGGGATTAAGAAGTTTCCGTAAAGACTAACTGATTATATAATTTTGAAATCTATTTTATTATATTTAAGATGCGAAGCACTTGTGGACCGAAATGTACCCCTGCCACAAGGTTATGTGCATTTCTCGTGATACTGTTACGAATTATTTTTTTAAATAACTAAATATTAGACATTAATAATGTACGGTATAAAGATTGTGCGTTGTTAGTATCTAATATTACATATAAACGTCAAATTTCCTATAGCAGTCAACATATATTTACCTGATTATGCCTGATTGATCATCTGAGTACTTCAAGTCATGATAAACTACTTTCTGATCCTGTAAACTGTGTTTGAACAAAAAATCAAGCAAATTTTTGCAATTAGTTAAACCTAGATAAAGGAGTTACTATTATTTAGTTGTCAACTACTGTTAGAGGCCTAAATAACATATCTAAATACGTTATTTCAACATTCAGTCACGAGTAAAGTAGTAAAACATGACTTAAATATAACGTTAAAAAAATATCCAATACGATAAATTAAAATTTAATACTTCTGTGAGAATTTTTGAAGTTTCGACCGATGCGTGTACTGCGAAGCAATTAAAAAAGCGGGTGCAGTCATTTTGTACTTTAGCTCCGCAATATTTGAAAATTTCAGCGGAATTTAATTGTTCTTTCTAACTGCATCCGCTACCAGACGAGATGCTGAAAACGAGAAATGAAATATAAATTGTGTAACTTTTAGAGTGCTTTCGATGTCGAAATAAAAACACGGTTAACTCTCTCGAACAAAACGATAAGCCCTTCACAATTTGAAATAAACTCCAACTTAACGCAGCAACTAGTTGGAGCATTTATTTAGCAGTAGTGTAATTAATTATTAAAAATAATGAAAAATTATTAATATCATCACGCTGTTTATCTAGAGGAGTAAACAGAGTAAACCAATAAATAGACGCCTGTCTCATATTCATTACGTTTCACAACTTTTTTGACTGGCGAAATAGGCGGTCTTATTTTTTTATTTTTGAATATTATTGGTTATAATCGATACCATCAACAGTGGCGTAGCTATGCAAGTAAGAACCCTGCGCAAAAAGAAACTTGGACTCTATTTAAACTAAACAGTCGGAAGCTGCAAAACTATTTTATCATTAGCTTTTTATTGGTTACTACGTGACATTATAAAGAAAAAAGTTAAATATTTTGTATAGCTAATAGATGTTTTTATTTTTATTTTTTTATGACCCCCATTTCTTGACCCCTGAATTTAAGAACCCTGTTGTACTGCCACTAGCCCTTTGATAGCTACGCCACTAACCTCTAATAGCTGTAACTGAGATTTTTCTAGTCAGAAACACTCTCGACTCTGATGTCAAACTCGTTTTTACCTTTTCGGGCTTATTAATAAACAATTTTGACCCTGTACGTGAAACAACGCTCATTCTGTCAGGTTCATTATCACGTATTGCTACGTCAATGTCAATGCAACACAATAAGCGCTTATCAACTCCCATGCTAAAATAGGTTTATTAATAGCACGATTTAAGACTTAAGTATGAGTAAGGTAACTTAAAGCACGGTTTTATAAGTGTTTTATTAGATAACGCTTGTGTAATTATAAATAAAAAGTTACCGGGAATAAATGAAATAGTGATTTTTACAGAATGTTAATGAAATGATCTTGGAATAATTTATTCTACAGTCACGTAACAGTATTTGCAGTTTTAGTAGTTTTTGATGTAGCTTTAGTATTAAGAGGGTACCGAACTTTTAGAGCGAATCGATATTTTGGCCTTCTATGCGGACAGAGGGGAAGCGTGATGGTTCTGTCTAGGATGGGCTACACGAGTGCGGATTTTTAATATTTCTTTTTATCATTAAAATGTATATACATTTTAAAAGTATAAAGTGTTTTTTTTATATCATAAGATAGCAAACAAGCAGATGGGTCTCCTGACGGAAAGAGTCAACCATCGCCTATAGACACCAAAGATGTTAATGGTGCGTTGCTATCTTGTGGCGACGTTTAATGCCACATGCATAAGTTTACCGGCTACCTTACCTTACAAGGTCTTAGAGCAACCTGCATAAGTTTACTGGTTACCTTACCCTCCAAACCGGAACACAATAGTTACAAGCACTAATGTGATTGCAATAGGAATAGGTAAGGTGGTGGTACCCGGCCCAGACAATGCAGGACTCGACAATCTAGTAGATACGAAGGTAGTGACTCGCACAGCCAATCGTTCACCTCTTACGAATTGCCTGGAAGAACTGCAGATGGACTATTCTTCAAAGAAACCCGGATCGCACTTCAATCGATGTCAACAAATAATTTCAGGAAGCAAGAATCTCGTAAGTACAAATATTTGGAAGAAAATCAATGGTAAAAAATATAGCGCAAATTATAATTTCGACACTTAGTATTCTTCTTTTTCTTAACAAAATAAAGAACAAAACGAGACAGGAAAACTTTACAAATTAATGTGCACATCACATTTTGATACATATTAAGCTTCACAGTTAGTTTATACGTGCGAGTATATTTACCAGAGTGCTCCTTTTATGCTGAGATAAACATGGAATAACTTTAAATTAATTTAAGCATCGAATACATGGGACGAACTGCAACGAGTCGGGCCGCATCGCAAAAATCTGCTTAGATCGCGTTCATACATTTTATGTGAACTATCAGTGTGCGATAGTACGGCAGGGCGTATTTTGGTCCCCGTTGTGTGCTATGGCGAGCGGAATAGCGCGCATGTGTTCTTTCGTGTTTTGCGTATTAATTTATAAATCACGTAATTACGTGATTTATAAATTAATACGCAAAACACGAAAGAACAGAATTATTAATATTTTTAGTTCAAGTCTACAAAGAGATTTACAAGAGCCTCGTTATGATAATGTACAAAGGAGAATAACATTTAGAAGAAACACGGAAATGCGTTGCGTCGCGATACGACTCACTTGGCCCTGCTGCGGCCTGACTTACGTGCTATGCTAGTATTTTTCGTTGCGATGCGACCCGCCTACGGAGGCGCCCATTGAGAAGCACATTGGTGCTAGATTCTTTAGTCGACACGACATAATATTTTGACATGCGTAATAGTTATGTATTAACAAGATTGAAATACAAACTGTTTTACATGAGTTCAGCTTTTGCCGCGGCTTCGCTCGTGCTTAATTTTTTTTTTATTTCTAGTAAGCAGTAATTGGATATTAAGCGAAACAGTAACAATTAAGCAAGCACTTTCGCATTTATGAGTATAATATTAACTAACATTGTTGATACAATTAATAATATTCCAATATTTTTATAATCTTTCGAATACAATTTTATGGAACATTTTAAGTCTAACATTTTTTATTGTTCGTGGAACTAGGACATCAAAAGCCAAAACACTGAACTGAGGAGGAATTGAGGACTGGCGAAATTATTACTATTCGGAATACACCAAACAGCGATGCAGCATCAACAAAGTCGCCAAAAATACATTGCAAAGTTCGAAACAAAAAGCCAACAAAATTGTTTGTCTGTAAAGTGAGTTTACGGACGGACGATAGTTTTACGTGATAATGTCATAAGAAACTAAGATCATGCTACTCTATTGCTTGTTCCGTGCTCTCACTTGCACGTTCGGCTCAGGCGGAACGAAACAATGAATCATGCTTTTTCGTGCGTCCATCGATTTATAACAAGTTATCACGTCAAAAATACTGAAGAAACGAAAAGTAGCAGGTGTGGTTTGGCCCTTAATAACAACTTTGAAAGTAAGCTATTTTTCTTGTAGACGAATAAGGCAAATCGATTTTTCTATCGATTTAATATACTGATCTAATTAATTTTTGAATCGAATCGATTTTCTTATTGGCAATGTTTTCATGTTCGTTCTCGTGGTGTTAGTGTTAGTATTGGTTGATAAAGTGCGTTTATTGCGGTGTTATAATGTTATTACGTAATTTTATAAGCCTAAAAAGCTTCACATTTAATATCTCTTTCTTACTTACAATTGTGTGTTTCAGCTTTATTCTTGTTTACCTATAATAAAGTCTAAAATGTGAAATTGATCATAAAAATAATTTTACTGAAGTTGCCATTAAGCCAAGAAAGAAAGAAGAAAATAAAAATAATTTTGAAGACTAAACACATGTACATTCACGCAAATTACTAATGCTCTTGGCCGCCATTTTGGTGACGTCAGCCTTGAAAAATAGTAATGTTCAAGCACTGTTGCTTAAGGTCGTGACGTAACAATGACGTTAAATGCTTGCGTTGATTCGACATGGCACATTAGCACTTTGCGGAAATTATAACTTAAAAATCATCTTACAATAGGAAAAAATAAATTTATTAATATAACGGAGAGAAAAGATTCTTTTGTTCCTTATAATTATAACTTATAAAAGATAAAGTAAAAAACTACAAGACCAATTTAAAAAATCGCTGCTATACAAAAGTTCTTTATCTGTGACATAGGACAAACAAACCAATATTTAAAAAAATAACACGGGCAATATACGGACAATTTGTCAAGAATAAAGAAAAAAGTAGGTAATGTACTTTTGTTTATGTGAAAAAAGTAAATGTCGACGCCGAATGTGATGAAAGCGAAGTAACCATGAATATAGAGTATGTGTGAGGTGTTTATTCATTCATAAATATATGTATATAAGGCTTCATAAGACATAATATGTAAAAAATATAGCAGATAACTCCCCGATAGAAAGATAACAATTGCCTATAGACATTAAACATGTTAATGGTGCATTGCTATCCATTAGGCACGGAGGTAATGGAACGTGCAAAAGTTTACCGGTTACCTTGTTTTTCAAAAAGGAACACGAGAGTGTAATGAGCCGACGTTATTGCAACCAGAATAAGTAAGGCAGTGGAAGCAAAAGTAAATGTCAGCGGATTCAAAGAAATTTTAGACAAAATAAATTGTTTGTTACCTGAAAGATAAATTGGAATAGTCTAGTATATTAAAATTACAAAGAAATCAACTGTCGTTGAATATTAATGTGGATATTTCTTTCTATATGTACCTAGTGAAGAGATTAGACAACTCAGATTGCTTCATGACGCCTGCATATAAAATGTTTAAAAACTAATTAAAAAGAAGTTCAATCCAAGAAAATTTGTATTCTTTACATGCACTTTCGACAAGTCCATTTTTTTAGAATTACCACCGAATCGGAACGCGGCCGCACCAGGCACACTGAGTAGATCCGGCGGTAGAAACTCAACAAGTTTGTCTTGGTTTTTTTATAATTTACAAAATTGCATTTCTTATTATTGAATGAAAAAGTTTACATACTTAATAAGATATTTCTAAGTTTAACATTTTAACTTAGCAAAAAATTCATTCTCATCGTATTATATTTTTCATAAAAGCAAATCAAATAGTTTTTGCGAAATTCATTTAAAGGCAATGATTTAAGACCATCAGTATGTTTAATCCATTACATTATAATAAAAAAAATACACATACATAGTCGTCATGCGTTCAATTTTCGCCAAGTTTGTTAAGTGAAATGTTGACTTTTCTATTAGCAACTTGCACCATTCTAGTTATGCTCATCTCCTCTTAAAGAAAAACAAAAAAATTAGCATGTCTCTTTCACTCTGATACGATTTAATATTATCTGATGCTTACGACGAGAGGGACAAAGCATACAATCATAATTTTTACGTATGCTACAGAGAACAAACAATAGTAGTTTGTTCACCAAGGCGAGAAAATGACCGATACCTTACGAGAGTGTAGTGTGAGGCCCGAAGCGCAGCTGAGGGCCTCAATACACTCAAGTTAGGTATCGCATTTTCTCCCGAGTGATACATACTGCTTTATACTACACCAACGAGGAAAATAAAAACATTTTAGTTAAAATTTATATTAAAATTATTACAATTATTGAAACTCCATAAATTCTTTATATGTTTTGCTGTACTTATGCTTGGACTTTTCTGGCAAAAGGTTTAAAATTACTGTTTGAGCAGCTTTTTTTAATTCAGGCGGCGTAAATAAATCTTCATTCTCGCTACTAGACATAGACATCAGAACAGAATGTAAGAAGATACAATAAAAAAGAAAATTCGCGCGTACAGTCGTTTTCTTTTAAATATTGAGGAGACAAATGAAATAAAGCACATACCGCCAAGTTTCCTTAGTAAATGCTAGTGGCCAGTAACATTTTGATGTGCTTCGAGATACAAACATATGAATTTTAAAAAGTTAAAGGAGGGGAGAAAATTACTTTCTCCCCTTGGGGAGATCCCATACATTTTTACCGCCCGCATAATGGTTCGCTTGTCACTAGGTACTTTCTTCTCGTTTTTCAAGTAAGAACTAATGTGCTTTCCGAATAGGTGTAGTATAAATACCATTGTCTATCTTATATCATTGTACGAAAAGAAAGAGATGGCTGTCCAGATGGAAAGAGACAACCATCGCTATAGACACCAAAGATGGTAATTATGCGTTTCTATACGTGGGGCGGGGTTTTAATACCACATTCATAAGTTTACTTTTGATTTTGTACGAGAACAAAATAGCAGATAGCTTTCCTTATGGAAATAGCTAACTATGGTGTATATAGTATCTTCCATACGTCAAACTTAATATGCTTATTACACACAAGCTTAAGTAATTGCCAATGTACCTCACACTTAAGCTTGTGTTTAGTAGTCTTTGCCCCTTATATAATTGTATATTTTCCGGTGTTACTTTGCAGGAATCTATATTTCTAAGACGAAATTAAGGTATTTAATTTGCAAAACTTTTCGTGAAGTGAGAGTGGCAAGCATTGACGCTATTGCGGCAGGGATAGGTTAGGCGGTAAGTAGCAGACCCGGGCAAGACGTTGCAGAATTCTACCACCTAATAGTCACGACGGTAGTGACACGTATAGCTAATCGTCCGCTTTATTGACCACCATATTCTCTAGTTGGAACGCAAAAGGCACAAGTACTAACATCACGCTAGCAAGAATCACGAACACAGAAACGGTGGTTTAGAATTCAATCAGAACATTGTGACGGGTTGTGGCCTGTCATAAGCACCATGAATAGAAAAAGTTAAAATTTTGAATAAAAATATAGTCTTAAACCTTATTTTATACAAGGAGATATTTTTAATGACAGACATGAAACAAAGTTAGGATTTTTTCTTTTTCCTTTAAGCGAACATGTAACGAGGGCATAAACCCGGCTAAATGACAGTCATAGATCGGTTGGTAAATGTGTTTTTATTAAATTGTAATTTAACTGGGTTTACATTAAGCTTAAATACTAGATATTCACGTGTATGTCACGTGATAAAATCTGATAATGATGTTGCGATAAGATACCGATGGTATCTGTGCGCGATAAGTGTGAGCGTGTTCTATCGCGCCCTCGTTACAGCACACAAAATACGATTTAGTTATAAAATACTAGCTGACCCACGCAGCTTCACTCACGAGTAGATTTACATATGAAATAGTTTTTAATACAAATTTCATTCCCTATTTCAGCCCTCCAGGGGTTGATTTTTGAAAAAAAAGCATATGTTTGTCTCCGGATCTTCAACTATTTTCATGCCAAATAGCATGAAAATCGGTCCAGCGGTTTAATCGTGAAAGCGTTACAGACATACTTTTGTATTTATAATATTAGTATAGATGATCTAGTACGTGTAATTATGAAACAGATAAACACTACCTACAAATTCAACAAATCACTACAGTAATTCGTCAAACTTCTTTAAAGAAATAGACAAAGAGAGATATAGAAAGATAGGAGAGAGAGAGAGAAAGATCACTCTATTGAGCGCCCTGGACGTCTTTTATTCAACAGACTTCTACAAAGAGATTATTAATTCCGATCATATTTTCTAATTTTTTTACTACGTTTTTTGATACATTTATTACTCTAAAAGCGAATGTTAGTTAAACAGTTAATTATCTAATCATCAAATTATAAATGTAAACAAGATAAGACATTTCGTTTAAACCACAGGTCTCACAGATACTAATAGACACCACAAAACAAACAGGTACAGAAATCAATCTACATACAAAGGGCGTTCGAGCAACGCACACATTGACATCTCTCACGGACACGATATATCGGAATGGTTGTGAATAGCGCGAGCGCGAGTGCCACCCGCTTGAGACACGCGTCTATGAACTTTTTGTGTAAAAAAAAGTGTAATAGGTAACAATAACATTATAATATGGATCATTCCATGTCAAATCGACCAATAGTTGGAATCGACCCCTTTTGATTTGGATGAATTTTGGTCAAAAGTTTTCTTTTATCATAAAACGAAGTTCTGCCAAAGGAAAAAAAATAAAATTTTTTTTTCGAAAGATATGCAAATTCAAAATTTTGCGATTTTTCCGGTTTTTCAATTTTGTTTTTGCAATATCTCGAATGCTATTCTAGATACAGGAATGAGCTTTCGTTTGTTTAAAAGGGACACTTGGGGCTATTGATAAAAAAATATTTTGGAAATAAATTTTGAAAAATGCTAAAATTGTAAATTTTTGAATTTTTGAAAATCGTCAAAAATGAAGACCGCCATGAAAATTTTGGCTCAATTTTTTTTGTATGATACCTTGTAATGATCTTAAAAGATCCTGAAATTTTTGGATAGGGGTTTTTTTTATTTAAAAAATATGAATTTTTGAATTTCAAAAAAAAAATTTAATTTTAGAAAAAAAAATATTTTTGTTTTTTGCAACTTCTATACAAGTTAAAGTTATGCAGATACATAATATTGTAATTTTGAGCATTTACAAATCAAAAATTCAATTTTACATTCAAATTTACTTTAATAACAATACAAATTTAAATTACTACTGCATTTTTACTGCGTTAAAAATTATTCGACAGTCTGTAGTAACAGTATGGATGTATGGATGTATATATATATATATATATATATATATATATATATATATATATATATATATATATATATATATATATATATATATATATATATATATATATATATATATATATATACAGTGTGGCGGTGACGATACACCAATTAATTAAACTTAGTATATGTAATAATGTTCTCAGCCTGAATACAAAAAATCTGATAAATACATCCACTGGTTTAGCCACAGGACAATTTTTTAGTTTTCATTTCTAATTTTGCGAACATGATGTAGATTATCAGCTGTACGCATAGAAATATATAGAGGTCAATGGCTGTACGTGACCCGTTCACCCTATATGGTTTGAAAGAACTCTTATAAGTAAGTTGCCAACTCGCAATACTAGCAGAAAATCCTTGCATTCATTGGTTATTTTAATTTTTTATCCTTTACAACTGACCAATAACAACCCAATCTTGTCATTAGGAGAATTTGAAAAGAAAGCGAAAAGTCGCTTTATCTTGAGTGCATACACAGTGTGTACTGATACAAAAAAGCGCATTTTGCGCCTTCTTGATGAAAGCCGTTGATTACACGTGTCACGTACCTACGATACGTAGGTCACGGTCATTATTGTTTAATGTTATTGTTTAGTACGATCAAAGATTTTGCCGTGGTAATTGATATTACGTTATTACTTGTCATGTACTGAGTTTTTATTTTTTTCTTTTATTATTCTAGACTTATAAATTATGCGAAAGTAGACGCTTCATTTCAATTTTTATTGTGGTAAAATACGAGTTAAATTGTGCGAAAGTAGACGCTTAATTTTTATTGTGATGGCCGGCCATGGCCATGATGTTTGTGCTAATTAGTGCTATTTTGTGATAAGACACGTTAGGTAACTATTATTATTAGTGTGAAGTGAACAACATTTTTGTTTTTTCTTCTTTACTTTTAGCCAATATGTGGCACGAATCCTAGATTGATACGGTCTTTATTCTTACAATATACGCAAAAATAATTCTATAGCTACGTAATTACTTATTGTACAAAATGATTGTGATTAATAATAATAATTTATCAAAATAATTATTGAGGATGAGTGTGGTTTAAAAAGGCGCCTAAATATTATGTCACACGTAAAAATAATAATAATAACATGAGGCGCCAGCCGCCAAGCCGCGCGTGCGGCGTTGCCGTCCTGGTGATAGGTAAGTCAAAGGATGTTTTATCTTTATTATATTTTCGTGTCATTAATTTTGTTCGAAATTTTTGTTTTTTTAATTTCGATATCAGGACTGATTTGATAGACTAAAAATACTAGTACTAACTAGTACTACCTTAATTCTCACTTATTGTTATATGGTCACCGCCACACTGTATATATATATATATATATATATTAGGGATGGGCCGAAATTCGTTTTACATTCGGTTTAACCGAATTTCGGCAGCTTGAACCGAACTTCGACATTCGGCCGAAATTCGGTTTAAATGCCGAACATTCGGCACTAGAAAAAAGTATCTTCTTGCACTATTTTGCTTGAAATCTACGCTAATGAGCTATAAAGAGGAAAGATTTGTATTCTATATTTTTATATATTGTATCAGCTAAACTCAAAAACTACTAAACCGATTTGAAAAAATCTTTCACTATTAGAAAGATATTAAAGTCATTCCCGAGTCACATAGGCTATACTATACTTTCGAAAAAAATCCGTAAAACAGTTGACCTAGCAGGCCATCCCTGAAACATCCCGCTAAATAAAATAACACAAAAACAAAAATGAAAAAACGTCAGCATAGATTTTTGAGTTCGAAGAGTTCAAAAAAAATGTAAAACGAGTGACCCGGCAGCTCATTCCTGAAACTTCCCGCTAGATCTTTATCTATATCTTAGCATATCACCGATTTTTTCAGATTTAAAAAATCTTAAATTTGTTACAAATATTCGTTAGTACATAGAAGTCGTAAATGACAGTAATTTCAAAATTTTTGAAATGCTATATATTTTAAAAACGATGATTGATTTTTGTCTTTCGAATGGCATTTAACGCAATTTTTGACCTAAAAAAATGTTTTCATAGCTACATAATCTACAAACTCAGAAATGTCGAAGCAATATAATTTTTTTTTTTTTAATTTTCGATATTACTAAATACCAGATAAATCGACCAATTGTGATGCAATTTGCTTATTTGACACAATTTATAGAAAGCAAAGCTGATTAGACTTTTAAGTCAATCGGTATATTAGTCTGAAAGTCATTTTAAAAATGCTAAGTTTGCTGTAAACAACAAAATATTAATTTTTGAACAGCCGTAACTTTTGAAAAGTTGATTTAATTTTGATTTTTGAAACTGTATTTGAAAAATATTCGAATTTATGTCGAAAAAACACTTCCAAATTTTTTCGTCAACAATAACTTCCGAACGGATTAACCGATCATGATAAAATTTATGAATTAGACGCAGTTTTTTAAAAAAAGAGCTGATAAAATGTTATAGTCAATCGATTCTAGTCCGAATTGGTTAAAATTGTTGGGAAGTCTAAGTTGAGCAGAATCTAATTCAATGCCATTAACTGCGTTTCGATCGGTCAAGCCGTTCAAAAGTTATAAAATGTTTACATACACACATACATACAACCACACACTCTCTCTCTCACACACATGCCTACATACAGACACACTGACGTCATCGCGAAAATAGTCAGAAAATGTTCCATACTTAGCGGGAAGATAAAAATCAAAAGTTTGATATAGATGAAGATGCATATATTCTAAAACATGATGATTTAGATCTTTTTAATCGCTTTCAACGTAATTTTTACCTTTAAGTGGTTTTATTAGCTCCAAAATCGGTAGGTTAAAAAATGTCGAAGAAAAGGTAAAAAAATAGGTAAGTCAGTTGACCCTGCAGGCTATCCTTGAAACTTCCCGCTAAATTGAGGTATTTTAGGCTCAAAGGAACAAAAACCATACCTAAGCATTTTTATTCAAGGTTCAAAATTCTGACTTTTGTTATAAATGACAGCAATTTCATTTTTAAAAAGCTGTATATTTTGAAAACGATGATCGATTTTCATCCTTCAAATGGCATGCAACGAAATTTTTGAGCTCTTAAATATTTTTGAGCTATATAGGCTAAAATATGTTGAAGTAATATCAAAATTTGTTATCAAAAATTTTCGTTATAATAAATCCTAATAAAACGATTTTCATCCAATTGACAGTATTTGACGCTGTTTATAAAGAGAAAAGTTGATTAGATTTTTTAAGTGAATCGATGTATAAGCCTAAGAGTTATTTTAAAAATATTAAGTAAGTTGTATGTAATCAGCAAAATTTTATTATTCAAAAGTTATAACTTTTGAAAACTTGATTCGATTTTGATTCTTGAAACTACATTTGACGTAATTGTTTAGAGTACGACAATATTGTAGAAGGTTTGACCTTCAAACAAGTTTTGGTCAAAAAGTCTCTTATTTTATATAAATATATTTTATATAAATAAAACACTTTTTTCTAAATTTTCGTCAACGATAACTCCCAAACGGATAAACCGGTTTTGATATAATTTACAATATTTGACGCAGATTTTTAGAAAGAAATGCTGGTTAGATTTTTAAATCAAGCAGTGTATTAGCTGGAAAGTTATTTTAAAAATATTAAGAAGTTTTCTGTAAACAACAAAATATTAATATTAAAAAAGTTGTAACTTTTGAAAATTCGATTCCATTTCGTTTCTTGAAACTAAATTTGACGTAGTTTTTTAAGCACTTAACTATTGTGGAAGGTCAAAAACAGTTAGACAAATTACCAAGTTATATCAAAAAACAATTTTCTGAAGTTTTTCGTCAACGATAGCTCTTGAGCGGAAAAACCGATTTTGATGCAGTTAATGCATTGAACGCAGTTTTTGTAGGAATAGAGCTGATTAGATTCTGTACCTAATCTATACATTTATGTACTTAGATTATACAAAGTTATTTATTTATGTATGTTATTTATGTACAAAGTTATGAGATGTTTACATATACACAATACACATACACATATATACAGGCATGCTGACCTCATTGTGAAAATAGTCGGAAAAGATTTCTAGGACCTCAAAACGTGGAGATCTGGTGAAACTCGATTTTCAAAAAACGGGGCAAAATCAGTAACTTCCTTATCTATATACCTACGTAACAGAAAGTTAAAAATAAAAATCCATGCCTAAATTGAAACAATGTAACTCAATGTATCAAAATTTTCCTGTTACGTCACTAATTCAAGTGCGTTGCGAAATCCATTAACGATATCCTATATATCCATACTAAAATTATAAATGGGAAAGTGTATCTGTTTGTTTGTCCGACTTTCACGGCAAAACAGAGCAACGAATTGACGTGATTTTTTAAGTGGAGATAGTTGAAGGGATGGAGTGACATAGGTTACATTTTTCTCTTACTTTACGCGAGCGAAGCCGCGGACAATATAATAGCTAGTAGTAAATAGTAAACTAAATTTTAAGCAAATTCGTAAAAGTCACGACGTGCTTTTAAGAGAGCGCCCCAAAATTAAACCGAAGTTCGGCCGAAATTCGGCCGAATTTCTTATTTGCACCGAATGTTCGGCCGAAGTTCGAATTCGGTTCAAACCACATTCGGCCCATCACTAATATATATATATACTGTTACTACAGACTGTCGAATAATTTTTAACGCAGTAAAAATGCAGTAGCCGCCATCCCATTTCCTGTATTCAGATCTTCGCCGAATTAAAATGGGGCCACACTACGCATGGCACATTTCACGCATCACTGATTATATCACTCGTTATAACATAATTCACGTGGCACACCAGTTATATGCATCGAAACCGTCCATTATATTTATAACGCGAGCGTGATTTATTTCACGCGGGCAAAGCTACTACTTATGCTTATAATTCGCAGAAATCTATCACGCGAAAGAGACAAAGCAACAATATTTGAGCAACACTGTGCTACCAGCTAGAACACAGAATATGTTTAATATGTTATTTCAATTTACTAATGACCTATAAATAGTAATCACTGCGCGGCGATTTAACATACGGAATAAAATACATCCACTGTGACAACAATCGTCACTAATAAAATGTAACAGACGCGATGTATCACCCGTGATATAACAGTGAAAAAAAAAAAACTTCACGACGTGATAGTAAAATAAAAGTAGCCATAATTTCCATCGCTAGACCACAAGGAGAGTATTTCAAATCAAATAAAAAAAATGAAATTGGTTCATAAATGACCGAGTCTGAGGTACCTAACAAACATTAAAAACACATGCAGCCCAATTGATAACCTCCTCTTTTTGAGTAGTCGATGAAAGTAATAATTTTGATCGATAATTTGATTTTATTCTAATCCTTTTGGCGGGGTTATCAAGTATCTCACAATGCGCAATTGTTTTGTTATTGCAAGACACATAATAGCCTTGTATATTAGTGACAGCCGTTGCCGCTTGATTATTTTTGGTGCTGTGACATTGCAAACGTGGATTCAGCGACCAGCAAAGAACAGTAGGGCTATTCTTGAAAACCGATTTCAATTTTAAATGAATATTTAATGAATTTTGAAGTATTTCGTACTCTGGACAACTATATTCAGTTATTGGATTCGGCGACAGCGCCACACGGATTTCGATTTTTTTTTTTTGGAACTACTCATTATTGCTTTTATTCCTTATTTTGTTTAAAACGGTACTTAAAATTTCCGCTTGTAACACTAGCTTGATGTGTAACGATGACATCTATTTCAAATAATTAAGTCGTTACTATACTGAATCAATGTGGGCAATGTTGGTTTCAAGAGTACCGTTTTTTGACGATATTCGAAACTTATTGTTTTTATCAATATTGGTTTAAGATTTATATTGTTTTCAAGAGTAGACCTACTGGTGCCGTTTTTGATGATTTTTGAGTCATCCCTGATCGCTGGCGGATTACAAATTTCAAGTGATACGCCTGCGGGCCCTCTTTAAAGAACAGACTACCTTGCTTCCTGCTTGTTATTCTTAAAAGGCCAGCAAAAGTTGAGCTATCTCTGCCAACATAACTACTAGGTAGTAGAGTTCTATAATTTATCACCTGGGATCGCGGAGGGTTCATGTTCTTGATAGTCGTGCCATGAAATTAGAAAAAAATAAGAAAGCTGTTTTATTATGTGCGGCTTTACTGCACTTGTGTTATTAAGTTTAGGTAAAGTTCTAGGTAAATTTGGCACTAATAAGCGAAATAAGCGTGTACATGAGTAGATAAGCATTAGCAAGCGTTGATCCCCATTACTTGTTATACCAACCTCACTAATTTAATCTTTGTGTAGGTCAGAAATTGCTTTGTTGAAATCCTTCAACGTTTTGTCAATGTGTTTGTTCGCGTTTTTTACCAAGCCTTTGATGATATCATCTAAAATTTTATATAAATAATATCACAAAAAGTTTCACAGTAAATACATATTATACTGGTTATAATAAATAATTCTCAAAATACATCCTTAAATATACCCTCTATATATAATAATAAATACATTAAATATAATAAAAAATATAAAGAATAAGGATGGCGCACAAGCGTTGATAACATCAGCTAATTTTTAGCCTATAGAGCTTTCCAGTGTCAATTGTAACGCCAAGAGACACGCTTGCGCGGTTATGTTTTTGTATATAATTAAGGTGACAATTTCAACGCGATTAAACTACAATTACCAACGTCCCATCTCCTGCACCTCTGAAAAACTCCATCAGATCTTTCCTAAATGTATATAGAATCTAATAAAAAGTATACCCTTCCAATCAAACGAAGAATTTTCAAATTAATCATAAAGATTAGAATTTTGAGATAAGTAACAAACAAAAATACCACCACATCTCAATTCGATTGTATTTTGTTTATTACGCGAAAACTTTTTTTTTGGTGGGGGGATTGTTTGCAATTGAAAAAATGCACGATCAAAATCTGCAGAAAGTGCAAAGCACATTTAAAGACCACTAACAGAATCTATAATTGGTGAGTAAGTCAAAGACTCATTTTTTAACAAAATCAATGCATCATTTTTTATGTTGCCAGTTTTGGACGCGAATTACCCCGTCTTTTTTAAATATGTATAATATTTCCAGTTCTTTAAGCACTTTGTTTTATGATTGTATATTATAATAAAGCTTTTGACCAAAAGCTATTAAAAAAAGTCATTTTCGAGTTTTTTTTTAAAAAGCCTCGGCCGAATTAATTTACAAATAGAGCACAGAATATTTACGGCTATAATTTTCCTACCGATAAATCGGTGAACCGCAGTGAATATTTTGCCGTATAGCTGGTTAAATGTTTCTTTCGATGAAAAGAGACAACCATCGCCTATAGACAACAAAGTTGTTAATGGTGTGTTTTTGTGGCGAATTAAAACATCACATGCATGGAGTATAGAGGTAAGGAAGACCAACTATATGGATCATCATAATCAGCAGTGTCCATCAAAAAGCATCTAATTAATTTTAATTTAATTTTAGAAATCTAATCAATCGCTACGTAAAATGTATGTGGCATAACATTCGCGGACCAGGTTCGTAATGTTGAAGAGAGCGTCGGTGTGCTGTATAAAGATGAGAAAGGGCATACTCCGTTGATTCGGACATGAAGAAAGAATTTTAATTCAATGCGAATGTGGAAGGATTTAGGTAAAGGGGATGACCAAGACCGACGTATCGAGATTAGATTGATCGAGTACTGTCCGAAGTGGTGACAAGAGTCTCCGCAATCGGCATGCTTGTATGAAGAGATGACTAAATGTTGAGCAAGCGAGACAATTCTGCAAGGATCGTGATGTATGTCTGCAAGAATGTGATCGTGATATACTCGGTTCTCTCTGTCTACCACGCAAGGGATCTGACGTAAAGAAATTTTGAGAAAGAAAGCGTCAAAAGCGTTTTCCAGAAAATTGTTAATACAGCGCTACAAGCGCTATTTAAGGTATTCAATATGTGATAGATATAATATGCTCAGCACACTTTACTCCGTCTACTACAGCTAACTTCATATCTTAGTTTATCCTACCAGCGCCTTTCTGGTTACAACATCTCCCCCATATACGTTGATCTTTAACCTATTACCTATCTACATGATGGATAAGAGTCACCGACGTTTGATTCATTCTATCTACCAAACAAGAAACAGACATGATAATATTAATTTCATAACGAAAGTAATCAGTTACGGTATGCCACTGTCACAGTATCGAGATAGCTTAATCCGCGTTACTGATAAGGATGTATGTGAACGCACTCTCTTAATACATCGATGACAACGTATTCCTGAGTCGATAAGAGTTCCGAGAAATTAACAATCGCTTTTTTGGAACGAAAGAAAAAACTAATTTATAAACATTATACTTCATAATACTGATCCAAACGAACCCAAATATATCTGATATTATTTTTAAGTTTTATGCTTGAAAAATAAACGGTTAGGTACGCACGCTAGTGCGCGCTGGATATCCTGATTTCAGTATAAATAATCCTAGACATGTATAAATATAATCCTACACAGGCATGTAGCATAAATGGGTGTTTCAAATTTCAGGGCACATATCGCTGGCCTAGTTCAATAGTAAGATATTTTTAGTGAAGTATGTTTTGAATTATTCTCAGTTCAATGCTGAATGATGACCACTGCTGGGTAAAAAACACATAGAAATATTCTAATGAGTCATTTGAATTAGGTACTTAGTTGAGTTTTCAAGACATCTCATTAAATAACTGGATAAAACGAGATATTTTTCACGCGAATCAATACTTATCTCATTTTCTTAATTTTTCAAGATGTCTTACTATTGAACTAGGGCAGCGATATGTTATGTTTGAAAGTAAACATTAATAATAATTAATTTGTTGGTAAAATTATGCGTCTAAGATCCCCACCGCGACTAACAAATGAGCTAAAAAATTAATCGAAAACATGTTTAAAACTACCGCTAGAAACGAAGCTTTTAAGTAAAAAAACCGTATCTAAATCAGTTCTCCCGATTTGAGAACTAGTGCCTCAGACAGACACAAATACACTCATAGCAGTCAAACTTATTGCTGCCTGTAATTCATACCTTTTTTCTATATATCATAAGATAGCAAACAAGCAGATAGGTCTACTGATAGAAAGAGTCAACCATCGCCTATAGTCACCAAAGGTGTTAATGGTGCTTGCTGTCTTGTGGCGAGGTCTAATGCCACATGCATAAGTTTACCGGCTACTTTACTCTCCAAACCGGAACACAACAGTGACAAGCACTGACGCTATTGCAACAGGAATAGGTAAGGCGGCGCGGTGGTACCAGACGCGGGCGAGACTATGCAGAACTCTACCACCTAATAGCCACGTTGATAGTGACTCGTACAGCCAATCGGTCGCCTTTTACGACCTACTTGACAGAATGGCAGTTGGCCTATTCTTCAAAGGATTCCGGGACCAACACGGGGAAAAATCTTTTATAACAATTCTGTACTAAAGAGGATCAATAAAATGCGTAATTACTTTTAAATAAATATTACAAATAGAGAGTCATATTGAATGTTAATAATTTCAACCCAGTTAAACTGCAAAAACCAGTTATTCTCTTCTGTATTTTTTTATATCATAAGATAACAAACAAACAGATGGCTCTCCTGACGGAAAGAGAGACCATCGTCTATAGGCACCAAAGATGTTAATAGTGAGTTGCTATCCGTATGGCGGTATGGAAATGCTACATGGCACATGCACAAGTCTTCCGGCTACCTTAACCTCCAAACCGGAACACGACAGTGACAAGCATTGACGCTATTACGGCATGAATAGTTAAAGCGGTGGAAGCAAATACGTTACGTTATACGTGACGTGTTACGACAACGTAATATATGTTGACTTAGAAACGTCAAAATAACTTGTAAAAAGTTTTATTGAATAAAGTACTTCTGACTTCTAATTTCAACCGTTTAGCTGGCAGAGGGGGGGGGGGGGGGGATGAAAGGGGGCACATGGCTCTAATAAAATTAAGCAATTTAAAGCTTTAAATTTCACAAACGAGTCCCCTTATCGAAAAATTGTTTTAACAAACCTACAATATTTTTAAAAACCATACCAACGATATCCCACATATGTGGGGTATACCAGAAAAAAAAACTTTATATATAGAGGAGCTACCCTGAAAAAAATAAATATTTTATGTTACCACTTTGTTGGCGTGATAAATATGTATAAAAAAAATATCTTCACGCCCGTATCCCCGAAGGGTTAGGCAGAGGTACAACAAGTGCACCCACGATTAGCTGAAGATACTTGGTCCCACAAATGTGATAGGTGGCAAGCCTATCGCCAACCGGGCACTTTCCAATCCCGGGCAACTTTGTATTTATCAGAAAACTGAAAAAACATTTTTTTAATTGCCCGACCCGGGACCTCATATGGTCGACACCAACGCTGGACCACTAGACCACAGAGGCGATATGTATATGCATGCTAAATTACAGCTTTCTAGTACTAAGGATCTCTAAGCTATCGTACGGATGGACATAGCGAAAATATAAGGGTTCCTAGTTTACTTTGGAACCCTAAAAACTGCTATTTTTAAACCGGTATCAAGTCCAAATTAAAGTAAATATTACAAAATAATTAAACTCTTGCGAAAATCGTATTTTCATACAAAGTAGACATCATAACAAACATGACTCATTAAGATGACTATAAATTATTACACTCAAGGTCGGTAAAGTAGATATTTACGTAACTTAGAATACTTACAAAGAAAACAGACATTGCGTTGAGTTCATTGTTAACCAGATTCAAATGAACTACTATTCGCATTCTATCTCCCTAGTGTTGCGCCGGGCCCCATTTGGTGAATAGACTTTTAGCCAGGCAGATCGTCGAAGCAAACGAATGCCTATACGTGTCTACCACCATGACTACTAGGTGGTAGAGTACCTAAACATCTCATCCGGGTGTATGATACCAATGCCTTACATATTCTTACCGCAATAGCATAAATTTTTGTCAGTCGTGCAGGTTTGGATCACTCACTCTTAAAATGGGGGACATCAGTGACAAACACTGACGCTATGCGGCAGCAATAGGTAAAGCGGTGGTATTTAAACGGCGAAAGACAAGATTTTTTGAGAAATAATGGTCCCCCATGTTGGTCCGAGCTCTATTAAAGAGTACTTCATTTGCGGTTCTGCAGGCAGTTCCTAAGCGAAGAACGATTGGCTATGCAAGTCATTATCGTCTAGCTATTAGGTGGTAAAGTTCTCCATAGTCTTGCCCGGGTCTGGTATCACTACATATCTATTTGTGCCACAATAGCGTCAGGAAGGTTAGCAACATAACATCTTTGGTATATATAGACAAGGGTTGCATCTTTCCATCAAGAAAGTGATTTGCTTCTTTGCTATTTATGTGTGAGAGCAGAATTGTTATGTATAGATATAGCATATATGTATAGTCTTAAGTTATTGTAAGTGTAATAATACATAATTAACGAATATCCTAGGTAGAGTATACCTTAAAATGTTCTTATCAACAAAGGTTGTCTGGTAGAGATCGCTCTTTGGCAATAAGACCGCCTTTGTGTACTTTCTTTAAATTGTCTTTCGATTATTTGTACTAATCATGTATTTTTACTGTATGTGCACAATAGTTATCATTCATACTATCTTATAATATAAAAAATGCACAGAATTTGTCAACCATTTCATTACAGAGGGTTCCGTATCGAAAGGACCTCATCACTAAGGCCCTTATCTATCTGTTGGCCAATTATCACACAGCGGTATCTTTTCAATCACTAGGTAAAGTATTAAAATATCAGTGTATATTAATTTGCTACTTTCTATAACAGTACCAATGGTTTTACCCCGCGTGGTTACAAACAGGAGCCTCTTTAAGAATAGACCAACTGCAGTTCTGCCAGGCAGGTCGTAAAATGCAACCAATTAGCTGTCAACCAATGATTACATACATCGTTCTGTATTGTCTCCCCCTGGTCCGGTGCCACCACCTCACCTTTCCCTGCAGCAATAGCGTCAGAGCTTGTCACTGTCGTGTTCCAGTTTGGAGCGTAAGGTAGCCGGTAAACTTATGCATGTAGCATTAATCATAACACAAGATGATAATGTGAGATCAATGTACGCTTTACATTGCCTGGTGTGCGTGAAAATAAGAAAAAGCCATAAAATGCAAATTATGCATTTCCTACAATAAAAGGAATTGCCATCATGACAAGAACGTAAAAATGACATGTTTATTTAACTTTTCCGTAGACTGTCCCAACACGCAATAGTTAAACAAATTAAGTATCTCCTATTATGAAGTTGGTTGAGAAAATATATTTTTAATAAAGATTTTTTTTTACCTGAATTGGCAATATTATCAATGCGGTCATGGTGTTTCTGGTAATAAGGACGGATGATGCGATGGTAAATAATCAATGATCCATTGTAATCTGTCGGCAGGTAGCACCAGATGATGAAGATGCACTGAAAAAATAAATTGCAACACTATTAATAATTAACATTTTTGTGTTCCACTTTAGGTTTTTTTTTATATCATAATAAAACTGTAACATTATCACAATCAATTCCATTCAACACTGTAATATGCATAGACATCAAAGATGTTTAAATGCATTGCTATATAAGTAACATAATTTTCCCAGCTACCTTACCCTCCAAACTGGAACACAGATTCTTAATATCTCAATTGCAAATCCATATTTAGCCTCACTCACTCTATGAAAAGAGTTTATTTTACTACCGGACAGCTTACAAATTGCCTATTCTTCAAAAGAGACGAGGTAGCTCAGCTGGTAGACTTGCATGCATGTTTCTACAGCCTAAACATAAATATACACATCACTTGATATTTATCGTTAACTGTTGTCTTAACTACAGAAAAGTCTCGATCAAGCTTGATAAAATACATAAAGCAAAAAATTTGTCTTTTTAAGAATCTCTTGAGATTTTGCATACTTAACATTTATATGAAAGGAACATCTGAAAGCTACAATTTGTATAAAAAACATGTGGTTGAATTTCAATCACTAGATCACTAGTAAAAGTAAAAGTTGAAGTTGAAGTCGAATTTGTATAGGTAAAGTTCGATATAAAATTTCAAATGTTGTCTCATCACTAAAGACTTGTATAAGACATTGGCTAGAAACACCTATAACAGAAATGGAGAACTTTTTCATAGTTTGTTGCTGGCTTTCATCATGCAGAAAATGTAAGAACACACAATGCAGTTTATTTTATTGGTATTTAAAACAATTGTTGAGAGTCATGTATTGAGATAATTTTGAAAATACAAACAATCACTTCAAAAATAACAGTCAGAAATTATTCTTATTCTTAAGATGACGGCAGTGCGAGCCATATGTTGTATGTCTTATTTTTCAGACCATAGCGCATAGCGGTTAAAAGGTTAAAGAAATATGGCCGATTTATCTGTCAGCACTGTTAGAATTTTTAATTACTATTTTAACAAAATACTTGATAATCAGAATTTTGCGGATATATGTTGTCGACTCAAAATTATTATTTTTTTACGCTTTATAATTTAGGTAAGGTTCCGATTGAGTCTACGGTAACCCTTGACTCAATTATTAATATAGAATATGTAATTTTTGGTTTCAGAGTTTTTTGAAAATTTGCCCTAGTTTGGTGCCATTTTTGCTTGTGTTCTGATTCAATTTAAGTGGCGTTAATAATTTAAGTGGCGTTTTGTTTCCCCCTCATAAATATTTTCAATTTTTTTATAGAACTATTTTCCAGAATATAACCCTGCCATTACCTATTACAACTATAGGCCATGGTTTTTCTTATTATCAAAGGAAAAAAAGAGAAATGAGCATTTTATTAACTACACTGCTAATTAGATAGAAAAAACTTAAAAATAGAATGCATTAAACCAGCATTCTGTAAAACTGATAACATTTTAATAAATGTACCTCTAAGCTGTTGCAATGTTTGTATGTTGTTGACTCATTAGCAAATGACCCTGATCGATATAATGGAGTTTTAATTAGAAGCTCCTAGTTAATGAATGTACAATAAGTGATAATGTATTGTAAAATTTACATTTTTATAAAAACATTAAAAATATTTTAGATGTTAGTAAATTATTTGTCAAATATTAATAATTGTAAAATAGCTTGTTTTTATATCTTAGTATAGCAAGCCTCAGATGACTATTAGGATGGAAATATCAGTATCACCTACACACACCAGTTATTAATGGACGTCTGTGCTATAAATTGGCTAGCTAACCCTATAAATTGGCTAGCTAACCCTATAAACGGGTACAAACAGTCATAATCACTAACACAATTGTGGTGGAAAATGGTGTGTGATTGAACTTATACTGATTTGACACATATGAGATATTATGGAACTCTACAACCACCCGTTGGTCGAGTGGTTAGCGGCCCTGACTACAATCTATATACATATAATATATATATTTGAAAAATTAGTTATAAACAATACATCAGATAGGATGGATATTAATAAGCAAGTAGCAGTGTACATGGCTCCACTAGATATTATCCTTATAACGTGAACATAACCTTACCTTGATCAACCAGTACAATGGGAACCAGCCCACTATGAAGTCAGAAAAGTATTCAACCACGGAGAAACATGCGTATACCACCCAATATGTCAACCATTTAGTGTCATCGTCTTTTGCGGGCGACTCCAAGGCTTTCATCGACATATATGCTGGGTACACGAATCCAATAGAGTTGCAAATCAATTCCGCGCCGAAACCAAATACTAAATATAAACCGGTAAACGCCACCAAACCTACGGTACAAAACAAACGGTCAAGCAATAGCTAAAGATATAAATAAACGCTAAGAAAAATGAAACATACCGACGAACAGATAGACTCTGTTCACACCGGTCTTCTGCTCCGCTTTTTCGAAATATATCGTCCAAGGTTTGCTTTTGTCCATCAGAGCACGCTCTATTGTATTCCTATATTCTTGTAATTTGGAAGTCATTTTGGTTTGAATAGGTTGGGTTATCTATTGAATTCTATTTGGCACTGCACTCTGCAGCAAGTCTCTCGGCCACGACTTAATGACAGACAATGAATTGATAGAATTATAAAATGTCAAACGTTATGTCATGACTATGGATGATATTTCGTTACAATGTTGCTATCTAAAAAATATGGTACAGACATAGGGTACAGATATTTTTTTGTAAATAGGTAGTAATTTTCAAATGGTATGTACTTAAGAGTACATGGGGCACACTAAAAGTTTTGCACTTCTAGCTAATCGGAACTATTTGAATTTCGAATGTTATGTTTTTAAAACGTTGCAACCTTCTTAGTTATAAAAAAAAACAATTGGCGGGAAATGATTTGTCAATTGTTTTTTGATCACACATCAAATTTCTACGTACGCAACGCAAATGGAATTAAGTCGGAAAGATTTTAGAGCGATGATTTTTTATGATTTTAAAAGTTCTCTTTCTCCGTAAGACTGTACCGCTCGTCTTCAAAATGCTTTTGGGAGAGAAGCACCTTGTTTGAACACCGTGAGGCGATGGTTTGCTGAATTTGAGAGGGGTCGAAGGGGTTTCTTTACATGACGAATTTCGTGAAGGGCGGCCTTCAACTGCCGTCAACGAAAATAATGTGGCTACTGTTAAGCGGTTAATTGAAGAAAACCCCCGGATAACCTATGAGACAATTCGAGGACTATTGGGGATTTGTATGAACTAAATTCAGAAAATTTTACACGAAAAATTGAAAGTTCGGAAACTTTGTTGTCATTGGATCCCTCATGAACTGACAGCGAAGCAAAAGCGGGCTCGCGTGGAATGGTGCTCACAGATGCTACTGAAGTACGATCATGGACATTCTAATGCTGTTTATGACATTGTCACAGGAGACGAATCGTGGATTTATTGTTTTAAACCCGTAAAAAACAGCAATCTTATGAATGGGTGTTTGAAAATGAAAACAGGCCAAAAAAAGTAAGACAGGCGAGAAACATTGGTAAAAAATGATCGTGTTTTTTTCTCAGCTACGGGTCCCATCTGTACAATTTCACTTGAAGATCAAAAGAGTGTTAATACCGAATGGTATTCTACCATTTGTTTACCCAGGGTGTTAGAAAAAGTTCGCGAAAGACGTTCCAAAAGCTGCATTCTACTACACCATGATAACGTTTTTTCCCACAGGGCCAAGAAAAGAAAGTCATTTTTAGCTTCCAAAAAAGTACATCTCGTCACTCATCCTGTGCATAGTGACGAGATGCGTCAGCCAAACTTAGCATCCTGTGATTTCTATATTTTCTTCAAAATCAAAGATTTGATGAGAGGTTTTACTTTTACCAACTCCAAGGAGGCAGTGATAGCGTTCAATCAGCACGTAGAAAACATGCCTTCAGATCTGTGGTCCTCCTGTTTTAAAAAATGATTCGATCGCATGAAAAATGTTTAAAATGTAAAGGAGATTATTTTGAAAAGCAACAAACATAATATTTTGGTTATAACATGTTGTTTTTTTAAGTTACACAAAACTTATAGTGTGACCTACGTGTAAAAATAGTGATTGTACATATCAAGGAACTTATATACGATAACTGGAATTATTACGATGCAATATTTGAACTTTGCTTCTTTACTTTATTTATTTACTAATAAAGTAAACGCATCTTGATCGCATTCAATGTTTTTTTTTATATCATAAGATAGCAAACAAGCAGATGGGTCTCCTGATGGAAAGAGTCAACCAAAGATGTTAATGGTGCGTTGCTATCTTGTGGCGAGATCTAATGCCACATGCATAAGTTTACCGGCTACCTTACCCTCCAAACCGGAACACGACAGCGACAAGCACTGACGCTATTGCAGCAGGAATAGGTAAGGCGGTGGTACCAGACCCGGGCGAGACAATGCAGAACTCTACCACCTAGTAGCTACGATGGTAGTGACTCGATAGCCAATCGGTCGCCTTTTACGACCTGCCTGGCAGAACGGCAGTTGGCCTATTCTACAAAGGAGGCCGGGACCAACACGGCGGAGCGGTTCGAATCGTGGACGATCAGGCTATTTCTAATCGGCTTGACTCTTTGGCGTTACGCAGAGATGTAGGTTCGCTCTGCACCTTTTACCGTATGTATCATGGGGAATGTTCCGAAGAGTTATTCGGACTAATTCCTGCTGCTAAATTCCATCATCGGACATCGCGTCAAAATTTTAAGTTCCATCCTCACCACCTCGATGTCTGGAAATCCACAACCGTACGCTTTTGTCGGCACTTTTTGCCTCTCACTACTTCTTCGTGGATCAATTACCCTCGGGGGTGTTTCCGAACGAATTCGTTTTTAAAAGGCCGGCAACGCAGCTGCAAGACCCCTGGTATTGTAGTTGTCCATGGGCGGCGGTGATCACTTACCATCAGGTGCACCACCCGCTCGTTTGCCCCCTCTGCTATAAAAAAATGATATTTGTTTCTTACTTAACTGGGAGTAAATGGAGGGGGGCAAACTTTCTGAGCAAGACACCGACAAGAGTGGATGTCATCCCTTTTTTGCAATTGTCAGTGTAAATAAAACTATTTGATGGTATATTTATATATATTCGGTAATCGTTAAATCCCTTTTATTCATACACGTCGATAAATACATTAGCGTAAAATGTATTGTAACTAACATAATAAGTTCTAAAATGTGCTTATTTTAATTATTACGAATTACTTATGCAATGCCAAATCTGTTTCTTAACTTAGTATAATTATTTAGTAGTAGTTTGCTAACTACGCATGGCCGCACTTATATATGGCGATTAGTGCTTTATTTAGTAGAAAGAGACACACTCCACCAATGTTGATCAATGAAATGTCGATAAGTTGTAGAAACAAGTCACATCTCTATTCATTATCAAAAACGTCATTTCCGGTCACGAAGATACTACCTGTCGATAAGTTGTAGAAACAAGTCACATCTCTATTCATTATCAAAAACGTCATTTCCGGTCACGAAGATACTACCTATTTTCGGTCACGCAAAAATAATCTATATTACTAATAAGGTAATGTTAAAATTAGTTGAAATGTGAAATTGCGACATCTCGTCGTTAACTAAAAGAAAACTTCAGTTTTTTTAGTTTATGAGATCGCGCAGTATTTAATTAATTCGTTTCTAATTAAAATGTCATAATTTGCACCTAAAGATAAAAGAAAAGTAAGACGTATATTAAGGTATTTGAGTGTCCTTAAGTATGTATAAAGTTGACTTATAAGTATTTTGGACTTGGTTGTTGGCAGCCAATCAGTTCAAAAGTTTTTAAGTGTGGGTGGGAATACGTATGGGTACAGCTAATGAAAACGGCGACATCGGTTCCAGTACATATTTAAGAATATGCCATATCCTTCTAATCCGTGTTCTATGTATTATACACTTCATTGCTTTTTATCGGTCAATTACCAATCTCGACGTGTGATATATCTATGACAGTCGAATTGATAACCTCTTGAAGTCGGTCGAAAAGAGCCCCTATTAACCCAGGGCGATTATATATGATTATAAATCCAACGGGATCGATGCATTTTTCAGTAAAAGTAGCACTCATATATTTTTTTATATCAAAGATAGCAAACAAGAAGATAGCTCTCCTGATTGAAAGAGAAACCATCGCCTTTAGACATCAAAGATATTAATGATGCGTTGCTATCTGTGTTTGCATGTCTAAACCGGAACACGATAGTGAAAAGCATTGACGCTATTGCGGCAGGAATAAGTAAGGCGGTGGTACCAAATACCCGGGCGAGACGTTGCAGAACTCTACTATTAGTAGTCATGATGGTAGTGACACGTATGGCCACGTGGTCGCCTCATATACCTTTCTAGCAGAAGAGTAGTTGGTATATTCTTCAAATGAGCCCAAACCAACACGGGTGAATGTACAATACCTAAATACATATTATATCTGAACACGGGCTAATTGTATAGCAAATCTATCCAGCCGTTTTAATTAAAGAAGTTACAAATATAAAGGCGGAAATACACATGCTACGTAGTAGCACGAAAGCATGCCAGTTTTGAGAAAATGCTACTTAGTAGCATATAAGTAGAACGTGTATACGAAAAGAGCATGCTTGTAAATAAACACACTACTTAATCGCAACCCAGTCTATTTTTCGTGCTAATTAGCACACAGTGTAAGGGGCGGGGGAGAAGGGGGTGGCTTCAAAGCAAGTGTGAACGTGTTCTATGCTACTTGGTTTGCTTACTAGCATTAGTTATAATTTGTGGATTTATTTGCGTGTAGGTATTTTAACGATGGCTCGATGGGGCGATAAAATAAATTTAAATTTTATATTTTTTGACGTGACAACGTCTTATAATTCGATAGAGCTGGCTGCACGCACGAAAAAACATGACTCATGCGGCGTTACCTCGCTCTGAGGCGTTCCGTAAATGCTACCATTCCATTAGTATTTTCTTAAGACGTTGTCACGTTCAACTGTCTGTAAACCAACTTTACAGACAACCGATTTTTTTTTACCAAAATTGTGATTGATTGTGGAACGTACGTTCACCACAATATAAAAAAACCTCAAGAGCATATGCGTACCATGGCAATACTCTTATACGAGTGTCACTTTTTCTTATGAGTGGTTAATTTTTTTCAAAAGTTCAACAAATTTTACTGGTTGCATTCGCAAATGGTTCATGAAACTACCAATCTTACTGCCTCATTTCATTTACCACCAAAGATACCATTAGAGATCAAATATGATAATTGTGAGTTGCTATGTTGTGGCGAGGTCTAATGCCATATGCATATAAGTTTACCGGATACCTTACCCTCCAAACCAGGACAGGACTGTGACAATCGCTGACGCCATTACGACAGGAATAAGTAAGGCGGTGTTACCAGACCCGGGCGAGGCAAAGCAGAACTTTACCACCTAGTAGCCACGATGGTAATTACTCGCATAGCAAATCAATCGCTTTTTACAACCTGCCTGGCAGAACGGCAGTTGGCCTATTCTTCAAAGGAGCCCGGACTAACACGGGGAATTCATTCTTCTATTGTTCCTTTTCACTAAAAGTTTCTTATGAAATGTGTTAAAAGTGATATCACCGAATTTAATTCATTTCGCACACGATTCCCCAAAGAAACGTCCATTTTGAATTATTTAATTACCACGTGTATTTCACGCGTGCTAGAAAGAAGTATGCTTCTAGGAAGTCTGCTTCTGAGGTCTGTGCTTTCATGAGCAAATGGACACGCTCGGAGAGCATGCTTTATATGAGCGTATTATATAGAAGCAATCAAGCGTGCTTTTTTAGTAGCGTGTTTATTCTAGGCTTAAACGCATAAACTTTCGCATTTGTAATTTTAGTAGGTACACGCCGCCCTTTTGAAAAGTTTTTATTGTCTTAATCATATGATTTAGTTATTTTCTTTTAGTATACTTCTTAATTTTAGATCATTTTAATTAAATCCACTTTTCAGTTTATTAAAAATTTGCAAAATATATTGAGTATTTAAGTCTCTCACCTTCGGCACTGTACATGTAGGTACAAAAAGTAACAACTGTTTTAACTTAGAGTGTAGTGTAGAGTGTGTTTTGCATTTGTTTATGTGTGAGTGCGTGTGTGAGTTTTTGTAACTGTTTGAGTTTGTCTGTGTGTGTGTATTTGTACAAGTGTGTTTGAGTGTATTTGCGTGCGTGTGTGCATGTGCGTGTGTTATGGTCTACATAGAAATTTACGTTTGTGGTTGTGTTAGGTATGTCATTTTACAATAGATAGTAATGATTCAGTTTCATTGTAATCTAAATTGAGCAAGTATTCTTTGATGATACTCTTACATACGAATGTGTTTTTGAATATATGTCTACCTTCTTTGAATAGTACCACGACATGAGTGGAGTGTGTCTCTTTCTACCAAATAAAGCGCCAATTGCCATATGTAAGTGCGGCCATGCGTAATTTGAAAATTACTACTAAGTAATTCTACTAATTTGAGAAACAGTTTTTGCATTGCGTAAGTAATTGCGTAATAATTGAAATAAAAAAATTAGAACTCACTATGTTAATTACAATACATTTTATGCTAATGTATTTATCGACGTGTATAACATAATAATGAATAAAAGGGATTTAACGATTACCAAATACATAAAAATCTACCATCGGATAGTTTTATTTACACTGGCAATTCCAAGAAAGGGACAACATCCACTCTTGTCGTTGTCTTGCTCAGAACGTTTTCCTCCTCTGTTAAGGAAGAAACAAATGTTAACTTTATTAGTAACAAAATAAAGTACATTTTTATTTTTCAAATATTGCTTCGTAATGATTCCAGTTGTTGTATATAAGTTCCTTGACCTATAATCATTTATATACGTTCCTTGCATATAATCAAGGAAGGAATAGTATATACTATAACTGGAATTGTTACGAAGCAATATTTGAAAAATAAAAATGTACTTTATTTCGTAACAAATAAAGTTGACATTTGTTTATTACATAACAGAGCGGAAAAACGTTCTGAGCAAGACAACGACATGAGTGGATGTTGTCCCTTTCTTGCAATTGCCAGTGTAAAAAAAACTATCTAGATGGTAGATTTTTATATATTCGTTAATCGTTAAATCCCTTTTATTCATACACGTCGATAGAAACATTAGCATAAAATGTATTGTAATTAACATAGTGAGTTCTAAAATGTGCTTATTTTAATTATTACGTAATTACTTATGCAATGCAAAAACTGTTTCTCAAATTAGTAGAATGACTTAGTAGTAATTTGCAAACTACGCATGGCCACACTTATATATGGCGATTGGCGCTTTATTTAGTAGAAAGAGACACACTCCACTCATGTCGTGGTACTACTCTTCAGAACGATTTTGAAGCGCGTGTAAGCATTCCGGGTAGAATGTAACTTCCTTGCATATAATACAGTATAGGTACCTTGTCATGGAGTATAGAGGTTAGGAGGGCCAAATTTATAGGACAAAAGATTATAGTGTCCAGCTGTGTAGGTAACTAGGTACTGAAAAATCTTTGAGTATTATATCTATGTGAAAAATAAAGTTTCAGAATGGCTTTGGCTTATAATAACCTACGGTATGAAGTTAGCTGTTGTGAACAGAAGGAATTATGCTGAGCATAAGAATTTGTTGCTTCTGTGGTCTAGTGGTCCGGTGTCAGAGTTGATTACGTAATATGCCGGGTTCGATTCACAGGTCAGGCAATTTAAAAAATGTGTTTTTTTCAGTTTCCTTATAAAAACAACGTTGACCGGGATTGAAAAAAGTGCCCGGTTGGAGATAGGCTTGCCTAATAGCAGCGTTTGTAGGTCAATGGAAGACCATGGCATTACTATTGACTGTGCGGGCCTTCGTAAGCTTACAAATTATTTAAATTAGTAGCTGTTAACAATTTCAATCGGCTCCAAATTTTTTTTTTCTTACAATTATAATTATTTATATAATTTTCTAAGATTAAACGTGGAGCTAGTCGCGCTATTGTTTTACCCACAGATATACTACACGTCATATCATTGATATAAAAAAAACCAAGATGCACAGTCCCGAACAAAATTGACACTCAAAACTGTCCCTAGTTTCACATAAATAATTGTAGATATGTCAAAAATATATGTTTTTGCATATCCAACCTTAAGCGAAAGGTTTATAGTTGTTTTTACAACGCAATGTACAAAGAGTAATAAAGTTGACATTATCGCGACCGACGCGATTCTATTTGAAATGAGTGCACAATTTTAAATTGTGCGCTCATTTTTAGAGGACGTTTTTGAGACACTGATTGTGTATCTTGGGTTTTTTAAATCAATGCGTCATATAGTAACTAACGAATTATTGTAACATTCTACAATCCGTGGTGTGTAATAATTTTATTGAATAGCACCTACATATGTCTCAATGTCTTTATCCTCGGGACTTGCTTGTAAAGTAATTATCTTGATTGTTTGTAACTCAGTCTATTTAAACCCGGTTCATCTCGCCCCGCCACGTGGAGGCACAAGTGTGGCCTAGAACAAAGTGTGACACCGTGCATTCCAGGGATCTGGGCGGGTCCCTTCTTACAACCGCGTGGCAGGTGAGACCACGCAAAATGGTGATGGACCTTTTTAGGGACCTTCAAGAAAAGAGCATACTCCGTCTTAAAAGGCCGGCAACGCAGCTGCAACACCTATGGTGCTATAGCTGCCCATGGGCAGTGGTAATCACTTACCATCAGGTGAGCCTCCTACTTTTCCTATAAAATAAAACGCAAGGAGTGCCTGGGTCCCTTTTAAGGGTAAACTACCGGCCCGAACTACAGCGCCGAATCATTATGCAGCCATTCTACCAGGTAAGTGTTGCCCGTCAGCTTGCCCGTAGTTCTTCATTAATGTTTTCCGATTTTTCCGTGGCTATGCGCGTCACTACCATTACTACTAGGTGATAAGAGTTCTGCATTTTATTCCTGCCGCAATAGCGTCAGTGCTGGTCACTGTCGTGTTCCGGTTTGGAGGGTAAGGTAGCCGGTAAACTTATGCATGTGGCATTAGACCTCGCCACAAGAAGCACCATAACATCTTTGGTGTCTATAATATGTTATATTATATATATATATATATATATATATATATATATATATATATATATATATATATATATATATATATATATATATATATATATATATATATTTCTTAAATAAACACGAAATACTAGGCAAAGAACAAAATGGTTTTCTTAAACAAAAGTCGACTACTCGAAGCCATTGACTCTCGAAAAGCGGTACTTACTATCTTCTTTGATATGTCAAAGGCTTTTGATTTCGTGGATCATGACATTTTACTACGTAAATGTGAGCATTGTGGCTTACGGGGGCCAGTTTACAAATGGATACGATCATATCTCATGGGACGTAAACAATACACCGAAATAATCAAACCCTTTAAAAGTTTTACTTATAATTCATATAGATCTAGTTTTAAGGACAATAATATAGAGGTGTACCTCAAGGAAGTGTTCTTGGTCCTCTTTTATTTTTGTTATATATAAATGATCTTCCAAAAGTTACGAATGATAATATTGTACTGTTTGCAGATAACATATCGGTGACGATAAGTCATAAATATAACACAAAGAATCTTGAAAGCAAAGTTAATGATACAATACAAAAAATTGTAAATTGGATGGAGGAAAACAAGTTAAAAGTAAATTTACTAAAAACTAATTATATACAATTTCTTAATTACAAGGGTAACATACTGAATATAAAAGTAAAATATAAGGATCAAATAATAAAGCCAGTAAAAGAAACAAAATTTTTAGGTATTTATTTGGACGAACATGTTAACTGGAAAAGACATGTTAAGCACGTAAGCTCTAAAATAAACAAATACGTTTATGCTCTAGGTAAACTAAAAGATACTGTAGGAAAGAAAGCTATCTTAATAGCTTACCATGGACTTATTGGGTCTATTTTGAGATACGGTTTACTTTTATGGGGTAATTCCACTCATTCCAATCGAGTTTTCATTGCACAAAAAAAGTGTGTTCGCAAAATATGTGGTGTAGATTCTTTAACATCTTGTAGGCAATTATTTTAGAAACTAGGTTTGATGACGTTGACATCCCAATATATATATGATGCCTGCCTGTTTGTTAAGAACAATCCTAGTATTTATAAGATCGAAAGCAATGCCAATAGATATAAATCAAGAGACCCCAGCAAAATAAAATTTCCGGTGTGCAACAGCAGCTTCCTCCAAAAAAACTGCTACATCATGTCAATAAAAATTTTTAATGCCCTTCCCAAAGAATATCGAGAATTAAATACCAGCCAGCTGAAAACACGTCTACGAACTTGGCTTATTAATGAATGCTTTTATACTTTAAATGAATATTTTTCTCATAAACACAAATTATGCAAATAGCAATATATAAAGTGTTATTTATTATTATATATAATAACACTTTGTATCAAATATTTAATATTTTAATTTAATTTATAATTTAATCTAAAAAAAAATATCTTGTATTATTTACTTATATTTCAATGTAAAATGTGGTATTTGTCATAATGCTCATTACGTCTTTTATGCATATTATGAATTGTTTTTAAGTATAATAAATGTTTTGAGATTATTTTAATGTTAATAATGAATAAAATTTTTAATATATTTTGCATGCCGTTATGAGGTGAAAATAGGAGGACACAATGTTATGAATTAAGATCTATTTTACATGTACCCTATTTTTAGCAAATAAATGATTTGATTTGATTTGATATAGACTCTTTCCATCAGGAGACCCATCTGCTTGTTAGCTATCTTATGATATAAAAAAAACTACATTAGGTAGGCAAAAACTCCAGAGCCTCGCTCATCGCCGTAGAGTGGCTAGTCGATCGGTTTTTTATTGGATACACTTTGGAGAGAGCGCTGCGGAATTGCACGACTTAATTCCGCCATCCCCGTTTTTCTATCGGTGGTCGAGGCGTACAGATACCTACTAGGACACTAGGATACTAGGACAGATACCCGGACAAAGCGGTTCAACTCGACGTTCTTGATCCGAACCGCAAGGGACTGGAATATGCTTCCTGAGTCTGTGTTCCCCGACGAATACAACCTGGGGATCTTCAAGAGAAGAGTAAAAAGGTACCTTCTAGGGAAGCGCGTTCCATCTTAGGTTGCATCTAAGCTTACCATCAGGCGAGATCGTGGTCAAGCGATTATAGATAATAATAAAAAAATGATTAATTTGTAAGTAAAGTTCGTCAATGGAGGTTGGTACTGAAATATATATTACACACTTTTAAATTATCTTTACTCTCTTTTCATTTTCACCCCCACAACTCCCACCCACTATCACATTGTGGGGCTAAGTATCTTCGACTAATCGTGGGTGCACTGGTTATACATCTGCCTACTTCTTCAGGGATACGCGCGTAAAGATCCTTTTTTTTCATAAATTTAACTTTCATAAATACTTAACAACACTTTTAACATTTGGAGACGTTTAATTAAAAGCGCTAGTTAGTTAAATTTAACAGTGCTTTTACCGCTTTCTTGCTAAAAATTCTAATGTGAATTTCTAAAGTATTTGTTTTTTCAAACAGTACAAGAAAATCTCTTTCTATCTAAAACCAAATATAGGAGTCATGTAGATACCATTGTCTTTCTTCTCACTCCCAAGTTTTGTTGATTTTCCAAATACAAGTTTAGATAGTAAAATACAGTTATTCACAAAATTTTACTACATGATAGAATTCTTTAATGTTCCCACCGGGTTTTGATGCCAACATCTTACCTATTCCTGTCGCAATAGCGCCAGTGCTTGCCACTGTTATGTTTTGATTTGGAGGGTAAGGTAGCCGGTACTTATGCAAGTGGCATTAACACTTAGCCACTCGGATAGTAACGCACATTTAACACATTTGGTGTTAATAGTCGATCGTTGTCTCTTTTCATTAGGAAAGCAAATTGTTTTTTGCTATCAGATACAAAAGAAAAAGTAACATGGGTTACTTTTTATTCAAACTTACCAAAAAAAGTAATGATTTTAAGTCAAGCGAATGAAGTTGCCAGTAACATCTAACCTACACTAACATTAAAACAAGAAAGATTTGATTGTTTGTAAAAATATTTGTAATTAAACTTATAAACTACCTACCGAACTTTAAAATCCTCTTACCATTACAAAGATACACTATTAAGGAGTAACGCGTGCTGCTTTTATTCCTATTGAGCTAAAGGAATAATGATTTTGGGTAACAGCTAGAGGTTAATAAAATACAAGAGAAACATTGTGTAATATTCAAAAATTTATTTTTCTCATATGAAATGCTTTAACATCGTCGCATTATTTTTATATTAACTTAATATTTTCAACAAACAAAATTGCAAGAATTAAAATATTACAGTGTCAATGGATACACTTATGTAACCGAATTGTAAATAGTAATAACAATTAAGAGGACGTGGAATAATCAAAGGAAGACTTATAAAATAGCTACCTAATTAGTAGAAAATCTTCCGAATACTAACATAAATGCTTTAAACGAGTTGCCTCTAACATTTACATTCAAATGGCACTAAAATATCAAAAAATAAATTCACACATAATCTTACAAATCATTAGAGTTTTAAGTTACAAATTTCAAGCTAATACTCGACTCCGGTAGACTTATGAATGTGGTATTGCCATCCCGCTACACGGATATCAAAGCGCCATTACCATTTTTGGTATTTATAGGCGATGGTTTCTTTTTCTATCAGGAGAGCCATCTGCTTGCTTGTTATTAAAAAATAATAACTTTAATGAGTTTTTTCTAAATTGGAAATGAAATCCGTTTTGAACGATAATTGTTGAGTCCTTTTAAAAACAAATCCATGACTTACTTGTTATATTTTTCAAACCTTTCGTGCCATTTGAATTTAATTAAAATAACCTTTCCTTTCTCAACTCTAGAATTTTACCTATTTTAATAAAATAAAGCAGGTCTCTAGTTATATTTCAAAGTTTTTTATTACATATAGCAAACAAACATCCGTCTGCTTGTTTGATAGCCTTTAGTTAAAAGGTAACCCTCAATCATAGCCCTTACAGACGTCGTTCGGTACGTCAATTTCAAGAATTCCAACACTAGCTAAGATAGGCAAGAAAGAGTTCTCAAAACGAGATGATAGGATAGTGTGCATTTTTTATTATGATCGCGCAAACTTGTGTCCAGGTACTTAGTTAAATTGGAGCAAAATCAATTGGATACATTTCAGAAAGGTATATATTTCTTTTTAAATTAGAAACACAATTTCGTTTGAGCATTCTTTCACGTGATCCCGACTTGCTCCGATCAGAGTATTAAGCATCAAATAGTACTTTGATGCTTAATACTCTGATCTGATGCTTTGATGATAATCAATGTTAATGCATTGTTATATACGCACAATAAAGTGTAGGAGATAGAAAACATCAGGGCCGACCTTAACTATTGAGATGCCCCAGGACGATGCCTTTCCATCGTCGGCACTTGGTGAAACTGCATTTTAAAGTAGGTATTTCAAATAAACTCACTTGTACTTTCAGTTCACGTATATTTTATTTTTATTGAGATACGCCCCGATCGGCAAAAACGTAACAATTCAATTTCTATATTTCTACGGAAGACCGTAGAAATTAAGCTATGAGAGAAGCGCTATTGACATGAACCATACTCGATTGAAGACGTTTGTAATGTAAAAACTAACAACGAATAATTTCTCTTGGTCTTCACTGTCTTCACTAACTTTTAGGTCGACTTGGAGATCACAAGCTAAGAGGCTATGATGAAGATCACACGCTAATCAGCTGGTGCCTCACTAAATATTTCAAGTAGTAGGAGTTAAGAATTCCTTTGAAAATCATTAAGATTTTAGCTATACGTCAGCATTTGGATGACTTATTTAGAGGGAAATTTTTTTCAAATTTTCATCGATTCATCAAGTAAATAGGAAAGCAAGAAAAGTGGCTTTTCGATCGATGACTAAATTGGGTTATATTTTTTTAAATCAATGAGAGGATTCCGTCAAGTGCATTCGTCTGGTTTATGGACATACAAGGAATGATATTTTGAATGAAGTAAGACCTCAGTGGGTGTGAAGAAAATTTATCTTAAGTTGGAACGGTCACGCTACAGGATGAGTGCTTTCCCTTGGTACCTAATCCAAAAGTAAGTATGACTCAAATAGTGTGTGTAAGAGATCGGCTTTCTCTTTTGAGAGACGGGCCATAGAGCGATCATAGCTGTTCAGCAGTCCCTCCCAGCTAACCGAAATTCCCAAAGACATTCTTGAAAAGATTAAAACGCATGAGTTGCAGAAGAAAAGTTAGCAGTGGCTTAAAGCCAAGACTGCCAATGCCCTCCAATTTTGTCTGAGTCAAAAAATTATTTTACTTAGAGCCAAGATGATTATACTCTTTAATTATTGTGGTAGATTTTGATCACGAAATGTAGTTGCAACGCCCTTTACTAGCTGCGTTAAATAATTATACATACATGCTGAGTATCGCTATTTAATGTACGTGTAAATGTAATTTAAATTATATATTAAACTAGCTGACTCGACAATCGTTGTTCTGCCTTTCTAACTACTCTTATTTTTTCTATATTTTCGCACCTTTTAAACCTTTCCTGGACTTCAACAATTAATTCAAAACCAAAATTAGCCAAATCGGTTCAGCCGTTCTCGAGGTTTAGCAAGATTAACGAACAGCAATTGATTTTTATAGATATAGATATATAGCTAAGCCTTGGCCTTGGTCTTGGTCTTATTATAAAGATCAAATAACTTAAACTCTGGCTGATCACTTTTCATGCCAAATAGCTAGTTTAACAGTAAAGGTCATTCGGACATCATCATTTAAAAAACTAAATGAAAAACAAGAGCAGAAAGCTAAAATTCTTTTATATAAAAAAAGAAGAATAAGCCTCCTGTAACATAATAGTAGTCATCAATATGTAGAGTTCAGAAAGGAACGGAAGCCTAGGCAGAAAAAATTACTTGCAGTAGGTACCTACCTACTTATTTTCATTGCCAGAAATAAAGTGATAATTTAAAAAATCTAGTTTTTTAAAATTAAGTATTTCGCAGATAACCGATAATAAACTGCGTCTTTATTGGCATAAACATAAAGTAATTGCTTAAACCTTCTTAAAGTTCTTCTTTTGGTATTGTAGAAATAATAAAAAATCGAATTGTAATTAAGTGTAAAGTAGTCCATATTCTTGAATCAAAATAGTTATTTAATAACTTTTTCTTAATGAAACAGCACTTGCTTGAAAAACTATCATTTTAAAGTATGTAATACCTATATAAAAAATAATATGTACCTAAATAAAATAACTTAAAAGAATTAATTAATTAGAAATTTGACTCAAGATGGTTCAAATTTTAAGTTAGATAATTCCGTTCTATGTTTTAAAAAAAGATTTTATGATTCGAATGGAACTAGATGTTAACGATTTTGTTATATGCATTATCATTTATCATAGTATGTAAATGTTTGGCTAAAATAATAGTCTCATTGCGCATGCCTTCAGTCCATAGAGAATATGAATTATTGCAGAAAAATAAATAAACAAGAATAAATATTATTATTCTAAAAAGTATACTAAAAAGTAAAATAAGAAACAAAATTAAGAAATGACACTGAGATGAAGAATTCATCTGATTAAAAAATTGGTATTTATATCTCGTTAAATATATTTATTTGAAACAGAATAATATATAATATTTATACTTAGCTAAAACAAGTTCAACATTTCAAATTACAGTTGGAATAAGGAGACTTTATTGAGTAACGTTATGCCGTAGATGCGGTGTTTCTTTTTTAATAAACTACTTATTACAGTTATAATTAATAATCGGTTATCTGTGTTATACATAATAATTTTGCTTTGTGTAATTTCTAAAAACAGTATATAGTTTTGAATCTAAGATAGAAACATCTATATAGAAATCTGCTATATACATTATGGAAAGCGTAATATGACTAACGAGTAGTGTAAGTATTATGACAAACTTTACATTCGAGAGAGTCAACAGAGATTATATTTATTTAAAAAAGTGGTACTATCGGATATAACTGTTCATTGGTCTCAGTCTTATTCTATCGTTTACCTATTGAAATTAAATGTTCATTTTTTCCAAAAAAATCAATCAGCATGTTATACAATAAAACAACAATTCAATTATAGGTAACGGCTTCTGCGAATCGTACAAATCTGTGCCACAACACTCAAACTCAAAAAAATAACCTAGAATTAGTTTCTGAGAGGTTCAGTATTTCATCCGAGGATTCAGATTATAAATACCAGTCTGCCAATGGTTAAAAGGCATTCGTTCATACAACTGTATATTTTGAACAGCAATAATAGGAAAATTAAAGACTAAAAGACTAAAAAGATGACACTTTTTTGAAAATAAAAATCGATCACATATAAAACTTCTAGCTAGACACACAAAAAAACTTTTATTCGACGTTTACAATATGTTATGTAACGTATAAAGAGAAATACCTGATTTGCGCGGTTTTCCCATTTCGTGAAAGTAATTATGTACATAGGTATTATATTGATGGAAATTTTTCTGGAAAAAAAGAAACAAAAGAATTATTACTCCTTAAAAATTTGAAAAATTAACAATTCATACAAAAACTACCATTTAAATTTCTATCTAAACATTAATTTCTAGATCATAAGTTTTAATTATAAATGCATTTTTATTAAAATTTAAAAGTGCTTTAATAGGAAAAATGTGATTTTTGAAGTTAGAGATTTTTTTCGTAAATATTTAAATGTTTTAAATAAACAAAACATGCGCAAACAGTTTATACATTAATATTATTATGTATATCTAACAGATCGTTTAAATCACAGATAACATTTAAAATTAACAATATTGCTTATAATATTATATACATACGTCTTAAACTTGTTAAACAGGAATATATCAAGTTTATAGAATTGACCAAAACCATTCATAAAAATAAGCTCACAGTAATTATTACCTTCTCATTAACAATCAGTTGAGAACCTATCTCATAAATCTAATAATGAAAATGAAAGAAGTTGTTTCTTTACAATATGATTAGATACAATTAGGATCAAGAGTTAAGTTTATAGTAACGGTTTCTCTCCAGACAGAAATGGAGAAAAAAAAATTGAAATTAATTGAAATATTTCACATAATTCAATTAACTTCGTAGTGTTCTCAAGTCATCTGTTCAGCAAACGAAATTGGAGCTACAGCCGCCATTTTGAGAAATGTCATTTTTCATGAGAAATTTCTTATGTAACAACTCTAAACACCTCCGTGAAGTTTTGCTCTCCGATTTAATTATTCTATTTCGTTAGATAATGCTAATCGTTAGAGAGGATAAGAGAATGAATAAAAATTGTTAGAGAGTAATTAGTTTTTATATAAAAACGATTTTAATTTACTGTGTAAAGTTGGCTTTCTGATGCCGTAAAAACGGACTTGGAAGTTTAATTTTTTTAATCGTTAGAGAATCCTCAGAGAGAGTAAGAATGAAAAGAAAAATTGTTAAAGAGTAATTATTTCAATTAATATTAAATAATTACGTAGAGCGTGAACGCTTCTAGGGACCCTAGGACTGAATCACTTCCGGCGTGCACAGCGTACTTGCACAGTCTATATAAATCCAACATTTCCAACCAAGTTTTTATACAAAAACTGATTACTCTAACAATTTTTCTTTTCGCTCTTATACTCTTTAAGGAATCTCTAACGATTAAAAAAAAAATTAAACGTCCAAGTTCATTTTTACGGCATTAGGAAGCCAACTTCACACAATAAATTAAAATCGTTTTTATATAAAAACGAATTACTCTCGAAAAATGTTCTTTTTTTCTCTTATCCTCCCTAATGATTAGCATTATCGAAATTTTAAAATAATTAAATCAGCGATGACGACATTAAGTAGTTTAAATATCTTATTTTTTCGAGTAGAAAAAGAAAGAAATATATTAATTTTAAATGACATCAAATGTATTTATTACTGTTATTTAATAAGTACATACATTAAGAGTCATATCAAAGAACATATTTTTTTGGACCTAACAAAGGTATACTTTTGATGACTTCATAACTTAAAGTTTAATGATGCGGTAATAAATTGCTTATATAAAAATATTTAAATCAATTGTTTTAAAACAATTCTGTTTAAAATTAAATGAAAACTATGAAAACTTATTTTAATTGCCATATTAAAAATTTCATGGTTAAATCTATAAGATTTGTGCTAATAATATCCGCTAGACCTTGAGCTAAAACTGTAGTCACGAATTTCTATGGGAGCCATATTATTGTACGGATATATTATGCGATGGCTTGACACAGTGTGCACAACTTTACAGTCAACTGTCTACTGTGTGCACATTGGTACAAGCAGCAACCATCAAAAATCATTATTCATCAGAATTCAATTATAGTATAATCTATAATACGCACCCAGGGAGGAAAATATGACATTGCAAACCCGCGTGATACTAATTGCCGTCACCTATGTGATAAAAACGCGGATTGCAATGTTACATTTTTCTCCCGTGGTGCGTATACCATTTTTTATCAAAGCTGGATTGAAAGTTCATATTACACAGCTCTATAAATGATTTAAAAGTATAAAACTCAAAGACATTTTAAATCTCTTGACATTTAACATTTTAAATAACTTTTGATGTTTTAATACAAAATCATACATTTATGCAATGCATGTGCAATTAAAAACTAACAAAGTAATCTATTTAGATGGGAGGCAATGTGGCACTTTCGTCCCTGAAAGTAAGATATATAAATATTTTAATATGGACTTTCGATCAGATTTCATAAAAATACAAGTTCTTTTAATGCTAGCGAGCGTCTCGATATCTGTCTTATATTTTGTGAGAAACGTTTAACCTAAAGAGGACTTCTTGGATTATAAAATATTATCAAGGCTACGTTAATTCTCTCTCTTTAGGGCCCTATTTTAGCTTCTTAGTCAAAAAGATTCAATCCAAAATAACCTTGCAGCCTTGACAACAACCTAAGCTTATAATCCATAAGCTAAAATAAATCTCTCTTCTATTCTAAGCCACATCTAAAATATTAAATACACAGCTACAATCTTTGGTGTAATTTTCACTATTTTAGCGAAAAACGTATAAACTTCTCAAATACACATCTTATATAAAATCTATAATGGACGTCCTAAACAGGTACTATAAAAGTTATACTAAGGTAACTATGTTATTCCTTAGCTATGATTCGTTTTATTTATTCTTAATATAGATGGCGACACTAGCATTACAATGGAAACATGGTATTACTATTGTTTACGCGTTTTAACACCAAACATCTTATGATGTAGGCAAACTAAAACCTAATACCATAATTCACAATCTAGGTAGACTATTCCTTGGTTTTTAATACAGTTATAACTCACTCTAAAAAATCACAATAGTAATATATGTCTACCCAAAGTTCTTGTGTTTTTGTTATCGTTTTCCGTCTTTGTGTATATGCGGCGTAATTATTAACTTCAGTTAAATAAAAATCTTACTATTGCTCTAATATGTGAGAACAAATAGAAATAAAATGAATATGATGTAATCGTAAAACATAAAGAGCTTATTTTAAAGGATTCAATAACAAAGCATTTTTCTCCGTTAATTCGGGCTTTTCCATTCTTAATTTTTTTATTTGAGTAGTATGCTAGTAACGCCGTCTGTATCAACATATGAATCTAATGAACTTTTAAAGTCATATTTGAATACATTTTTCTACATGTTTGCTTATTAAATAAACGGTGTTATAGTAATTTGATTTAGTCATAAATATCTAAGGGCTGACTTGTGATATTTCGATATAAAAAACATTAAATTTGAATTGTGTTACGAGGCTTTGTGCTTTTTTCTCGCATCACGCCTATGTTCGCTAGGCGGATGGGGCTTGAGCTCTCTGACATCCAGCTGAAAAAAAAAACATCATTAGCAGGTCTACACTCTACAATCTAATTTAATTTAGCACCACTTCTGTGTTGGGCATTGGGCATTAATGTTTTGAAAAATCTGAATAACTTCTGCTTTTTTTCTAAGAACCCGAAACAAATGTCATATTTAAGTTATTAAATAAGAAATATTAAAATTCTGAATTAATTTTTTTTTATATCATAAGATAGCAAACAAGCAGATGGGCCTCCTGATGGAAAGAGTCAACCATCGCCTATAGACACCAAAGATGTTAATGGTGCGTTGCTATCTTGTGGCGAATTCTAATGCCACATGCATAAGTTTACCGGCTACCTTACCCTCCAAACCGGAACACGACAGCGACAAGCACTGACGCTATTGCGGCAGGAATAAGGGGGTGGTAAGAAGCCCGGGCGAGGCAATGCAGAACTCTACCACCTAGTAGCCACGATGGTAGTGACTCGATAGCCAATCGGTCGCCTTTTACGACCTGCCTGGCAGAACGGCAGTTGGCCTATTCTTCAAAGGAGGCCGGGACCAACACGGCAAAAAAAAAATACTTCACACCATTTATCAAACTCCGGTAACATTAAGATCCTATAAAATAACTTTAAACGTAATTACTCTCTTATGTTAAACATATACCTACAAATAAGTACAGTTATTTTCAATTTAGGGTAACTTAATAAAGGACTGTAATTACATTATTATTTATTGATTACATATCATTATTCATTAAAATAGTTAATGTAAATACTAACATCGTAATTTATTTTTATTTACATCGACTATTTGTGCCATTACAATGTTTTACTCTGTGTTGTGAGTAAAACATTGTAATGGCACAAATAGTCGATGTAAATTCTATACTTTTCTTAAAAAAAGGAAAATAAGGCACATAAAAATAAATTACGAATTTTAAAATACAAAAAATGTATGAAATCTTAACGTAATTATGTGTATAATCAGACAGATTGCCCGAATAGTTGCGAATTTCTGCCACGGCATGCGCTACGGTCGCATTGCTATACCCCTACTATGCATTTCGCACGTAGCGAATACTGATTCAGCATTTACACATTCGTACGAATAGCGAGGTGAACCACGAACAGGCATGTCTAGAGTGCGCTCACTATTCGCCTCGTGGCTCATCTGGCGATTCGCGCGCTCCAGTTGCATTTACACATTCATACGAATAGCAAGGCGAATAGCGAACACCAATCTGTAAATGCGGGGCGACAGTTTTTAAAAGTTTGACATTTGGCTGGATACTCAAGGGGTTAGGAGATAGAACCTCAACTTCATTTTCATCATCGTCGTTATAGGCATAAGTGTGACGAACATGGATTTTGTGTTAAGTTTTTATACATTTACCTAACACGATTTAGGTGCTAAAATACATATATAGATAGATATTTGTGCTCTCGTGTTTGGCTATCGATAATATCTCCCTTAACACAACATAAATAATTACTTACTTTAAAGATAGATAGATCAATTTGTGTTGCATGTCGAGCAACTTATTTCAGACTGACTTACCAAAGTTTCATCATCAGGCACCCTCGATAGTAAATCTAGTACTTCGTTATTAGGTATCGTATGTGGTCGAAGGATTTTCCTTGTGAATTTGTTGATACCTAAAAATATGTAAAAGTAATTTTAAAAACAATCTTCAAATATCTGCCAATTATATCTGTATCCAAAAAACTACTGAACCGTCTTAAATCGAAAAGGATCATCTTGATGTGACTTTTAGTTTTCAAAAAATTTGTGGATAAACATACATACATACACCTATGAAATAGCACACGTATTTGGAAGCTTAAATATATCATCATATATTTAAGCTTCCAAGTACATCTCTTTCCATAAGGAGAGCCATTTGCTTGTTTGCAATGTTATATTAAATGAAAAACTCTGTAAGCCGATTGACCCTGCAGGCCATTCCTGAAACCCCCCGGTAAATTGTGGTGTTGTAAGCTCAAATAAGCAAAATTTATACCAAAGCATACATTATTGAGCTCGAAAAGTTCAAAACATAAAGTTTGTATAAATGATACCTAGTACTTTAATTTTCAAAAATATGTATATTTTCAAAATGATGATCGATTTTGATCGTTTGAGTGGCATTCAACGTGATGTTTGTCTTGGCGAAATGTCATGCCGTTCAAAAGTTACGAGATATTGTTAACATACACATTTATATATCACACACACATAGATACATACATACAGACACACTGACGTCATCGTGAAAATAGTCGGAAATGCTTATTAGGACCTCATAACGTTGAAATCTGGTGAAAACTCGATTTTCGAAAATTAATAAATTCGGGGCAAAATCAGTAACTTCCTTATTAATATAGTACATACGTAGTGGGAAGTTAAAAAACGATCACAATTGTCTACGACTGTTTTTTTTAAGAAGAAAACTAATTTAGGTGTATTATCAAATTTGTTAATATTACGGATTTCATTTATTTTAATGCATTGGTCCTACATAATAAAACAAAGCAATATTTTTAATTTACACCACCTTCATTCGATTTTTTAATTTTGTTCAACTCGCCAGTGGGAAGCATCACGTATCTTATAAACACTTGATTTCTCATTCGTCTTCGCCTTCATTCGTCCATATTCATAACTGACATTGAAATTCTCATTTTTCACTAACGCGTTCTACCAATTCTAATTTTTTTCCTATTTCCAGACTATTTAGACTAATTTTTACGCCATTAATACGCCACATTGAAATACGTTAGCGAGTGAGGTCACATTGAAATAATTTTTATTTGACTTATATCCGCCAACTGGTTTTTTTACGGCTGTAACAAGCAAAATCGGTTGGCGATATAAATAAAATAAAAAGTGTTTTGTGAAACAGTACAAGTGCATTTACATAATTACAAATGGAGTTTCACCAAGTGTCGACGACAAAAAGTAAAAAAATCTATACATATAATAAAATCATAGGAAAGTCAAAACTGTACATTGAATATTTTTTTAAAAGAATACTTGGGGCGTGATCTACAATCGATATCGAAGCCAAAAATATAGTTTTTAGAATTTTTGTCTGTTTGTCTGTTTATCTGTTTGTCTGTATGTATGTCCGGGGTAAACTCAAAAAGTACTGCATGGATTTACTTCAAATTTTGCATGAATATTCACAATTTTTTTGAACTTTTTTGAACTGAAATATTCACAATTTTACATGAATATTCACAATTCATAACAGGTCGGGTCAACATATAGGCTACATATTATCACGCTATCACCTACGGGGAGTAGAGTAAACGAAGTCCGCGCGGACGAAGTCGCTGGCAACAGCTAGTATATAAATAAAGTTACTTACCCCACGCCATTAGCAGATATTTGAGCGGTATCAAGTACAAAACAAACATGGCCCCCACGAGCATAATAATTGCTATGTAACTCAGATATGGCACTGTGAAGTTCATTAAACTGCAACAAATAACATATTTTAGATAGCAGATAATTTTGTCATTCATGTATTATTTCAAATGAATGCGCGACGATGTACGAGCATTGACAATAATGGCGGATCCAGGGGGAGAGGGTCATGGGGGTCATGACCCCCATGGGTAGGGGTCTAGGTATGGATTTATTAGGATTAGAGCCTATGTTGACTGAATTTTAAATATGTGTCACCCCCTGGACTGGAGACTGGATCAGCCCCTGTATATATGACCTTCCTTAAGCCGAAGGCTGGATTCGCCCTTAATTGACAACAAACACTAAACTAAATAGTAATGTTTGATTTCTTGCACCAAATTCATTCTGTCAATAATCTGAGGTGCGAGGAAAAGGAATACGGTGTTCCGATTGGCTAATTCAAATCAGAATTACACTTCCAGCATGTTTACAGCTCACTAGATTTGTGAGTACTAATCCTTGCATTTCGGTTAGGATTATTTATGAGATCTATTAGTCTGATGTGTTGACAGAAAAATTGGTCCTTAAGTTAACGTTTTTTATAACTTACTTTTTGACCGCCTCCCCCAATGAAGCGACATAACCAATTGCATTCTGGACTGTCTGTGTAACTTCTTGGATAGCTTGTAATCTTTCCTTTAGTGATTTCTTTTCTTCCTGCAATATCGATAGAAAAGTTCATATATGAGGATTGACAAAAATGCAGATGACTGATGATGATGATTTTTTACTGGCCTTGCTCAATTATAATAAATATGAGCGAAATTTTACAATAATACAAGTTTTTTTTATCGTAGATGATTTAACTAAATTCGATCATTTTAAATATCAGATAGTATGTACTTTATGGTTGGTGAGAGACAAAGCTTTGAAGCATTTTTCTTAAGTATTATCTTGATTTGAAACTAAAATTAAAATTTATTTCTTACTTTATCTACTTCCTCCTCGTCGTCTTCTTCTGCCAATAGATCTTCATCATCAACAGGTACGAGCAAGGGATTTCCTCCTGAAATCAATGTGAAGTATTATTTACATAATAACATATGCAGTATAATCTTATAAGATACCTACCTACATACAAATTCATGTCTTAAATAGTTCAAAAAATTATTTAATGTAAAATTATTTTTACGATGTTAAGATGAAATTTTAATAAAAAAATTATACGACTAATATTTTTTTATATTGTTTTATTTCGTTGGATAACAAACAAACAGGTGGTTATCTTTTTCGAAAGAGATAACCATCGCCTAAACACACTAAAGATATTATTGGTGTATTGATATCCGTTTGGCGGGGTTGGGCTATGATATCTTTTTTGTACCTATTTCGCTGCCTTACCTTTCAAACTGGAACACTAGAACATGTACCGACGTTATTGCGGCAGGAATAGATAAAGTGATGATGCCGAACCCGATAGAGTTGTTGCTTTAAATTAAAAATTTAAATGAAAAAAAAAGAAACAAGACAAACAACCATGCAACACAACACTAATCAACTTACTACTGAAAATAAATTTGGTAAGCGTCCAAGGGGAACATCGATATCGTCTTAGTAGCTCTACAAAATAAACAAAAATATGAAAATAAAGCCAAAAAAAAATTCACTTATCACAACAGTATTGTCTAATAATTTATGGGTCGCCGTTATCCCCATTCGTTTTAATAAATAGTTCAAGCACGTTCAAGTGCGAGTGGGAGTCGTGCACGTAAGGTTCCGTATCATCGAATGATATTACTATTAGTAGGGGAACCCAATATGCTAAATGGGCACTCAAACATCGTGGGCTCTTATTAGATTTTCTAGATTAGATAATAGGAAAAATAAAACCATATATATATATTTTTTTCTTTTTCATTGTAGGGAAAAAATCAAGAGATTAAAAAATTTAGAAAAAGTTTTTTTTCCACTGTAGTAGTGACATGGAAACACTGAAGCGCGTCAAATTAAGGTGTGATGGGTTAATTGCGAGCTAAAATTTAGAAAATCTGACGATTGGAGTGTAGCTTAAGAGAGTTGGAAGGTCACAAATTCGCAAAGGAAACTTTGTCTTGACATTCTCGATCGTGTCTGAATTTTTTTTTATTTCATAAGATAGCAAACAAGCAGATGGGTCTCCCGATGAAAAGAGTCAACCATCGCCTATAGACACCAGAAGTTTGTCAGATTACATTTTTTCGATATTCTTACGTCATTTCTTTCAACGTAAAAGTTCTCCCCGTGTTGGTTCCGGGCTCCTTTGAAGAATAGACCAACTGTCGTTCTGCCAGGCAGATCGTAAAAGGCGACCGATTGGCTATGCGAGTCACTACCATCGTGGCTACTAGATGGTAGAGTTCTGCTTTGTCTCACCTGGGTGTGATACCACCGCCTTACCTATTCCTTCCGCAACAGCGTCAGTGCTTGTTACTGTCGTTTTCGGTTCGTCGGTTTGGAGGTTAAAGTATCCGGTAAACTTATGCATGTGGCATTAGACCTCGCCACAAGATAGGCGATGGTTGACTCTTTCCATCAGGAAACCCATCTGCTTGTTCGCTATCTTATGATATAAAAAATATACACATGTAGTTTAACAACGAAGGTTTATCAAATGTTGATATAAATTAATGTAGCTTAGCACTTACCTGTAAGCCTGTAAATAAGCCAGTTCCTGGCGAAGAACATCAACAGTAAAAACGGTAGCATCCACATTTCATAATAGTAACAAAATGCCAACCAAGCGAGAAGACCCAGAAAAGATCTTATTTTTGATTCCCATTCGAAACAGTCTCTGAAATCGAAAAGGTAAGATTTATTATTATTTTAATTTTTCAAGCCTCTAATAAATTCTAGAACGTCCGCCTTCATACGAAACTAGCAGGAAAATTTTTCTATACAGAGTTACTTTTAAAGGTCCAGCCAAATTTTAAATACAAGAACTAAATATTGTGCGTATGTGTGTGTATTTTATATTATTATCCGGTCCGGTATATCATCCGGTCGACAACCGGCACTATGGCGCATTTTGGGATTTTTCGAAAGTTGGCGGGGCAGCCTTTCACGTGTGGCTAGTACTCTACTTGGGCCCCCTACTGTCGGTCGGTCGGTACTGTCGGCCAGCGGTGCACCGAGCCTCGGATCCCGCTACCCTTCATGACTGGTCTCCAGATGCATCAACGTCAGTGTGTATCAGATCGTTCAGATTGTATAGCCACAACTGATTCGACCCATCTTCACAAAAGCTATATCAGCGTTTATGTGACGGAAAACTTTAACCTTATAGCCACGACATAAGTCTCCCACCATATCACCTGATTAACATCACCCAGGGGTCACGTGTAGGGATACAGAATTCCAGGTGTTCTCCTACCGACGAAGGTGATTCAGCCCCTAAAATTTATAGCTGATGATGACTTTAGTTTTTCTAAAGTTTTTATTAATTTTTGCTTACGCACGTTGGGGGCCCCGTTTAATTGATACGGCAGATACGATGATAGCTACGCCCCTGTTGATTGCATAGAAACCTCACGACCAATGGGTTGACATACAAATTTTTAAGAAGTTTACTCTGCAAATAAATATTTTCTTTCTTCTTTCTTTCTTACTCACTGTAATATTTTGCCGACTTCTATGAACCACATTATGATAGCCTTCAGCCTCATCACGTTCCGTATAAACAATTGTCTCTTGAATTTGGCTTCTTGATGCATGTATTTTGGCTCTTTCGGGTTAACTACTCTTATCGCCGCTTTCAACTAAAACAAAATATTATATAATAATAATATAATAATTCACGGGACAAATTACACTGACTGATCTAACCCCAAAGTAAGCAAATTATTTGCTTGTGTTATGGGTGTTAGCCAACGATACTAATACATAAAAATACATATATAAATACTAGAATATATATAATAAACACTCAAACTCGGAAATACAAACATTTATGCTCATCACACAAATGCTTGTCCCCGTCGGGGATCGAACCCGAGCCTCGTTGATTGCGTAGTCAGGGTCTCTAACCACTCGACCAACGGGAAATTTCTTAATAACTTAAGGCTTTTATAACAACTGTCGATTGCCCTCTGGTCGAAATTCGACCATAGTTAAAAAACAAAAACTCTTATACAGACTTTAGACAATAATAATAATAATAAACATCACTGGACAAATTACACGAATTGATCTGACCCCAAAGTAAGCAATTTATTTACTTGTAGTATGGGTGTCAGTCAACGATACTAATACATAGAAATACATATATAAATACTAGAATATATTTGATAAACACCAAAATCCAGATATACAAATATCTATATTCATCACATAAATATTTTTGCCTGTAGGGAATCGAACCCGAGCCCCCTTGATGCGTAGTCAGGTTTGCTAACCACTCCCTAAACGGGGCGGTGGCAGTAAATGGATATAATAGTCACACGTCATGCTATGTCATACGAATGTACACGTGTACAATGTATCATATATTGTACACGTGTACATTCGTATGAGATAATATATCATTTAAAAATATTATTATCTGCACTCATTTTTCGTGTAAATTTTAACTGTGCCAAATTTCATCGTTCCTCTCGCGTTATTGTCGTAAAAAGGGGTACAAAATTTTTCTTCACATAGCAATGTACAGAAAACTATCAATGACTGGGCCTCGCAGCATAAAAGATAATTTAACTGTAAAATTGTATGAACTATTAAATTACATGAAATAAATGTGTTAGTAACTGCGCTTAACAACAAGTACTAGCCGGCCAAGGTGTGGCGCACCTGCGTTCATTATTAAACGAGTGGGTATATAATATGTAATGTTAGTAACTGCGCTTAACGACAAATACTAGCCGGCCAGGTGTGGCGCAGCTGCGTAATTTATGCACCTATTATGAGATAGTGACGTCATCATTAACAACAATGGACGAATATAAATATGAATAATATAAATAGGCGGGGATATAAGACGTTTTCGGGTCATTGTAATTCTATCGCTTCTTAAGGACGTTACTCGGTCCATAAATTATACTGTTCGTGTAAAAGTGATTTAAGTGTTTTATTTGGTCAAACTGGAACTTTTTTTTGATTGGGAAATTTATTTGGGACTGTAATGTGATTGAAAAAGTGAGAAATATACTAATGCTGAAATGCAGAAATATATAAATGTATAATTATTATGCGTATCTAGTATCAAGTTTTATTTATCAAATAAGTATAATATTTAGTTTTTTTTATATCATAAGATAGCAAACAAGCAGATGGGTTTCCTGATGGAAAAAGTTAACTATCGCCTATAGACACCAAAGATTTTAATGGTGCGTTGCTATCTTGTGGCGAGATCTAATGCCACATGCATAAGTTTACCAGCTAGCTTACCCTCCAAACCGGAACACGACAGTGACCAGCACTGACGCTATTGCGGCAGGAATAGGTAAGGCGGTGGTACCAGACCCGGTCGAGCCGATGCGGAACTCTACCACCTAGTAGCCACGATGGTAGTGACGCCAATAGCCATTCGGTCGCCTTTCACGACCTGCCTGGCAGAACGGCAGTTGGCCTATTCTTCAAAGGAGCCCGGAACCAACATGTTTGCCTTATTTAGTACCTATTATTGTATATTTAGCGTAGTATACTGCATTTAACTTACAGGATTCCATATAACCAGCATCTCCAGTAATATCTGCGGGAAATTTCCCTTCGCCCTGGCTCTCATTTTCTTGTCCTTGAGCGCAAACCACCTTTTCTCCCCGTTTCGTATGTTCAGTAATGGTATTGCTAATTTCCCAAGGAATTCCACCTTATGATCGTGGTCTTCATCGTATACTGTTAGTTCTAGTACTGAGCTTATGTCCTTTACTGTGCTGAAGATTAAATATATTAATTATTACATTTTGGAGTTTAAAAAAAATATTGTATGGTTTTCAGATGTAAAGTGATTTATGGGGTGAAGTGGAAGTCTATTGAGCTAGAAAGTACCTACTCTCTCCCTTGCTTTGAGGACTTTTATCCCACCTGGGGATTCAATTTGGGACTTCATGATCTGAGTCTACAAGGCCAAATCTAATGATACGATAAGGTAGGTTCTAATTTAAAAATAGGATCAAATAAGTTGCCAGTGCTTCGTGATCTCGGGGTTAGCCTATTCGGTTCAGGTCATAAGGTTCCGGATTCGATTCCCGGATCAAACGGTGTTATTGAGGTTTATTTGAGGTTTTTTTTCGAAAATATAAAATCTCAGTAGCAGCTCGGAGTCTGGTGGATTGTGTATTAGCTCTCCTGTACCTTGGATGGCACATAAGGCTGTCGGTTTCGGTTATCGCTAGAAATAGTCGACAATCATCATCAGGCTTTTGTGATTTAGTGGTCCGGTGTCGGTGTTAGCACACATGCTCCCGGTTTTAATTCCTGGATCGGGAGAATAAAAAATGTGTGTTTTCAGTCTTCTGTTAAAAACAATTTTGGCCAAGATTGGGAAAGTGCCCGATTGGCGTTAAGCTGGCTATCTAATACATTGTGGCAATAAGTATCTTCGGCTAATCGTGGGTGCACTGGTTGTACCTCTGCTTACCTCTTCGGAGATATGGACGGGAAGATACTTATAGGTCGGTAGAATGCAGCAATAGGGATCACCATTCATCACGCCAACTGACAAATCAGTGGATTTGGTGAACCAAAGTTTATAGACGTTTGATTTCGTTCAGCACCGGCGATGATACTCATCAAACAAGTTTATTACTACAATGTCAGTACTTACAAAGTAAATATCTTCATCCAATTTGGCGTGAGGGTCTTATACTCTGTGTGTGTCTGTAGTCTCGCATTTCCCAGTTCTACTACACAAAAGGGGTCCGACTTGCCGCCCAAGTCAGCAGCCGCTAAGCCTTTAGCTCCATACACCTTCACACATAGCCAGCCAACTCCACTTGATCCTTCATTAAGGTGGTACCATGTCTTGAATACAAATAATAAGAATGATTTTTTACTAATGTTAGGTAAAGAAAAGATTTTTTCTTTTTTTTTAAATAATAAAAAAAGAAAAGAAATAATCCCCCGTGTTGGTTCCGGGCTCCTTTGAAGAATAGGCCTACTGCCGTTCTACCAGGCAGGTCGTAAAAGGCGACCGATTGGCTATACGAGTACTACCATCGTGGCTACTAGGTGGTAGAGTTCTGCATTGTCTCGCCCGGGTCTGGTACCACCGCCTTACCTATTCCTCCCGCAAAAGCGTCAGCGCTTGTCACTGTCGTGTTCCGGTTTGGTGGGTAAGGTAGTCGGTAAACTTATGCATTAGACCTCGCCACAAGATAGCAACGCACCATTAACACCTTTCGTGTCTACAGGCGATGGTTGACTCTTTCCATGAGGAGACCCAGAAACTTTTCAACAAACAAATAAACCGTCGAAAAGTTTATGTCGGTTTATGCTTCGGTTAGGTTTAGTTAGAAAATAATGAGTGAATAGTCAATCATCCCTTATTTAAGTACCCGTATGTTTGGAATTTTAAAATAATGGGACCACTTACGGGGTATACCCATTCCAATAAAAGATGAATTAACAAAATGGGACTACTTTGTAAAAAGAATAGAGAACCTTCTCAGTTTTATCGTCGGTTGAAAAGAATTTAAACGCAATATAACTGCAACAAGCGACTTAGAATCTTTTACATCTCTGGATCCCTGGATCAGATCTTCACCAAATTTATATAAGAACAAATGAGAAGTATTTGAAATCTTCCTTCCTCGATATCGATGACATTACCAAGAAAGCGATTATAGTATCTTCACTCCCTAACTTTGACTTCATGTATGTCATCAAAAACTTGCCTTCGGCAATTCGCAAGTTGATTTGCAAAAAAAAAATTGACAGTTTACGTTTATAAAATGACGACGCCATTTGTATTCGGACGAATTAAAGAATTTGCCTGCGATATATACTTATACAGGCTGATAATTAATGGTTATAAGTAAAGAATAAAAATATAATAAAAAGAAAATACTGCTACACCACATAGTAAACCTCAACGAAATCAGCGTATGTTAGCAACCGCGCTTAATGACAAGTAATAGCCGGCCAGTTGTAGCGCACCTGTGTGATTTATGCACCTGTTACTGTGAGACAGTGTCGCCATTATTAACAACAATGGACAAATATAAATTAGAATAGTGTAAATAGGCGGGGATAAGTTGCTTCCGATTCATTGTAATTTTATCGCTTCTTGAGGGCGTTACTTTTCCCGAAAATTATACCGTGCGAGTAAAAGTAATTTAAGTGTTTAATGCAACCAAACTGCTGCTCGGTTATATGTAATAATTTTTAAAAATATGGTCACAGCACTATGAACTACCGCGCGTTAATCGGGAGTTCGGTAATGTTCATTTTGTAATAAATACCCGCGCACGTGTGTCCGTACTAAACATTTTTATTAGAAAATTAGGAAATTTTTTATACTTATTTTTATACATATTCGGGATCAGAAGCGAGTATTGATCAGCATAATTCAGTACACACAATCTTTTACGAGTCAACACGTATACTGTCAAATTATATTTAATTAAAATCAAAATCCAGAAATACAAATATTTATGCTCAATACACAAATATTTATCTCTATCGGATATCGAACCCAAGCCCTATCGATCGCATAGTCAGGGTTGCTAAATACTCAACTAACGGGGTGGTTTTTAAGAATAACAAAAACATTCCTAAACATACATTTTAGTACGCTATAGGAAAAGTCACAACAAAAACCTTTTCAATCAATTTTGGCACCATGCCAGAATAATGCCATTCAGTGTTATACACAGAAAACAAGAGGTATTTGATTTTTCAATGCAAATCTATTCTTAAACGTGGTATACGAGTATACTTTTGTAAGCAATCGGACGCTATTATCCGAAATTAGTATTTTGTTACTTGTTTTGATGTGTTTTGTTCCAGGTCTTTTAAGAAAAATATCATGATTTTTTTGTTTTGTTTTATAGGATATCATTTCAGATGCAGAGTTAAAATACATACATAATAATAATATGTATTATTTCATTTGTTCCCCAAAACATTTTTTTATTTATGAAGTTGAAATACTTACATATCTCCTTTGAATAATTTCTAGGTCTCTAGGGTTTTCTTTATAACTGGCGAGATCTGTTATGGTCTCTGACTGCGTCGTGCCACTGATCGTCAGAAGGAGGAAAATTTGACCATTACCGTCTTCTAAGTCTTGCCATATGCTGTGCGTTATTTCTCTTTCTAGCCTTGATAAGTCTATTGTACACCTGATATGAGAGATAAAACATTTAAAAAATTGGAGGCAGTCATGAAGACTGCCGACAGAAATGAAAACTTAAAACTGTATTTTGAATTTTCAAACCTATTGTAATATTAAAAATTTTAATTTCATTTTTTATTTCATAAGACACAAACAAGGACGCAGCAGCAGCGATATCTGGCACCACTCAGGTAGTTTATAAGTAAAAAGCAACTCACCTGCCTAAGAAGTCATCCTTGGTTTGTTTATCCTTATCCCAGACAGTGACTTCGAGGGTTTGCTCTTGGTCGTCATAGAGATGGAGATCAAACTGTTCTAACCACGACGGATGGAGTGTTTTCCATACCACTTTACTTTTGTATTTTTCGTTGCCTAACCTAAAAGTTTACGGTTTTTTTTTAGAGTAAACAGTTATAAATCCATACTTCTCCTATATCATTCTACGAGTATTAATTTTATTATTTTAGTCACCTCTGTGATGTGGTCTGGTGTCGATAATGATCACATATTTCCCGGGTTCGATTCCTGCACTCGAGAGGTCGGGCAAATCGAAAATGTGTTTATTCAGTTTTCTGATAAAAAACAACGTTGCCTGGGATTGAATAAGCGCTTGGTTGACGACAGACTTGCCACCTATCACATCGTGGGATTAAGTATCTTCGGCTAATCGTGAGTGCACTTGTATTGCTGCCCACCTTTCGGGGATACGGTCGTGAAGGTTTATTATAATTTTAATATTATAAATGCGAAAGTTTGTGAAGATGGATTGATGGATGTTTCTTTTTTTTATATCATAAGATAGCAAACAAGCAGATGGGTCTCCTGATAAAAAGAGTCAACCATCGCTTATAAACACCAAAGATGTTAATGGTGCGTTGCTATCTTGTGGCGAGGTGTAATGCCACATGCATAAGTTTGCCGGCTACCTTACCCTTCAAGCCGGAATACGACAGCGACAAGGACTGACGCTATTGCGGCAGGAATAGGTAAGGCGGTGGTACCAGACCCGGGCGAGACAATGCAGAACTCTACCACCTAGTAGCCACGATGTTAGTGACATGCATAGCCAATCGGTCGCCTTTTACGACATGCCTGGCAGAACGGCAGTTGGTCTATTCTTCAAAGGAGCCCGGAACCAACACGGGTACCACCTAGTAAAATAGTCTTATTCAATAAAGCAAAAAAGGCTGCATCAATTTCGATGACATTTAGCACACACGTAGATGATGACTGGTAATAGCGTATAGAATACCCTGGAAAAATGTCATTCCTGGGAAATACAGCAAAAACTTTTATAATGTAGCAGGATGATGGGTGCCGATATATAAATGGGAAAATCTGTCTGTTTGTTATGCTTTCACGGCTAAATCGCTGAATTGATTTTGATGAAATTTGGCACGGAGAAAACTAAAGATTCGGAGTCAAACATAGGATAACCTTTTTTTCCAAAATCAACATCTAAGTGGCTGAAATAGGGGATGAAAATTTATATAAAGAATTATATCGACGATATGTTAATCTACTCGCGGGAGAAAATTCCGGGAAGTTCCGAGATATTTTATGTTCTTGAATGCCTTGACCAATTTAAATACAGCTGTACTTATGGAGTCACTAGTTGATCCACGCATCTCCGCCCACAAGTAAAGACCGAGCACACTGAGGCGGACCTTAACGAGCCAGGTCGCATAGCAAAAATACACCCAGATCATTTTAATACTTTTTATGTTCACTTCTGTGGTCTAGTGGTCCGGTGTCGGAGTTGACCATATGAGGTCCCGGTTTCGATTCCCGGGACAGGCAAATCAAAAATGTGTTTTTTTCAGTTTTCTGACAAAAACGTTGCCCGGGATTGAAAAAGTGCCCTGTTGTCGATAGGCTTTATATGAAGTATCGCACTACGGTAGCGCGCAGCGGGCCGCATCAAGGCGGTTTTTTTGACATAGGCTATTTTTACCCGATTGACCAAAGGGAAGTAATAATTTTTGGTTACACGGACGTTTTACGCGGACGATTATTGACTTCAATATAAAAAAGATAGCAATAACTTGATGACGCACGGCAGAATTAGGGTTAATGCATACCAACCTAAACTTACAATACGGATCACTGGATCTTGTATCAAGATCCATTGCAGGGAGATTCTTCGCTTCGACCAGCACGATTGTCACCACAGAACTCCATATTTGGGCCTTCAGCCGCTTGTTGACGTCACTTAGCCGTGTGTTCTTTAGAAGATACTGAAAATATAGTGCAATAATTATTAATATTATTTCCTATTGACCTCTGGCCGACTGTACTTCTGCTTAAGGTGAACCTGCACTTTGGTTGGATCATACAGTGAAACTAATTAAATTTTTTATTTAATTCCCATAAAAAATGATTTTGTTTAAGAAAAGACTCGATGAAGAAAGACTCTTGATAGCTTAAGGAGAAAACAATCTCTTACAGATACCAAAAATATTAATGGTGCATTGTTATCCATACGTAGAGGTGTTAAGGCCATTTCCATAAATACAAGTTTACCGGCTACCTTACTCTTCAAAGCGGAATACAACAATTTTTTTATTGTTTTGTCACTGACCCACTCATTTACTGATGGTCATCAAAATTCTGAAGGTAGGTAGGTACTACGTTAAATCCTAGAGAGGTAAAATGTAATATCTAACCTAGTATTAGCAACAACAAAATTCTATATTTTGGAACTTTTACCCCTCAGCGACGTAAACTAGATTAAGCAAATTTTGATGTTAGTGGTCTGAAAATTGATATAGAATAGAGACTTCTTGTTATAAATAATCTGTGTATGTTTTTGTAATAAAGTATTTTTAAGTAAATCACTACCAAATCTTTAAACTAGAGGATGGAGGGAAATTTGTATGTGTATTACCATTTAAATTTAATTTCAGGCGAGAAATCTGTAACTTATATAAAAAGTTAAAACAGACTTCTTATTAGAAATTATAAACATGTGTCTCTGGTTTTGAAAAGAAACAAAGAAAAGATAAAAAAAAATTTCTGAGTAACTTACAAAAGGTAATGAATTCAAACTAAAACATTTCCATTTGTTTCCAAGACTAGATCATAATATAGCTCGTACTGCCAAAAAATTATCAGACTTCACTTCTTTTTTTATATCATAAGATAACAAACAAGCAGATGGGTCTTCTGATGCAAAGAGTCAACGATTGTGGTGAGGTCTAATTCCACATGCATAAGTTTACCGGCTACCCTACCGTCCAAACCGGAACAAGACAGTGACAAGCACTGACGCTATTGCGGCAGGATACGCCACTAACTAAAATATCTGTCGAAAATTGTTCTTACCAACGCAGAAACCTTTATCAGCTCACGCACAACAACTTTCTATACTTTCCATCTTCGGCACTTGGTGAAATTCCATTGTTATTAGACACTTTTACTATATCACTTGTACATAAATTTCACTTTTACATAAATTTCACTTTTACACAATTTTTTATTATATTACTCGACCGGTTTCACTTTTTAAAGCTATTAATTATTTAGCTATTAAAGGATATTACATCCTGAAGATGCTTTAAAAAGTGAAACCGGTCGAGTAATATAATAAAAAATTGTGTAAAAGTGAAATTTATGTACAAGTGGAATAGTAAAAGTGTCTAATCACAACAACTTTGCTAAAGATCATCACATAATCAAATGCATAGTTTACGATTCTATAAAGGACATACAGACAAACAACAAATAATGTATATAGACAAAGAATGTTATTGGATTAGGTATATTGAATAGATATACACAATTTGTTAAAAATAGTAATAAATAGTGTTACTACACTATTTGCAATAACAATTCTGACATTACACAATAGATGGTGTAACGTTATGCTCTGGTTACCGCGTTCATTTGTTTGATCTGCCTCCGTACTGTAAAATTGTTTTAATGGTATCTTATTAAAGAAGATTTTTATATCAATAGATACTTTAGTCAGTAAGCAGATTGCTTTCCAGATTAAAAGACATTGCACATAGACACCAAAGATGCTAATAGTGCGTTGCTATCCGCATGAAGAGGTAGTATGCTACGCGCATAAATTTATCTATAGCCTTATCCTGCAAACTGGAACACGACAGTGACAAGCACTGACGCTATTGCGGCAGGAATACGAAGGGCGGTGGTAACAAAACTCGGGCAAGACGATGCAGAACTCTACTACCTTGTGCTGATATTGGTAGTGAAATGAAATGGCAGATGGTTTATTCTTCAAAGCGGCCCGGACCAACACGGGAGAGTTAAGGTAATTTGCAATTTGACATCAGAGTTTTTAAGGTCAGATGGTCGCTGGTTCAAATTCAGCCGTATCAAAGTTTCCTTTTTTTAAATAGTTTTAAGTTCTGCTTTATCAGTGCTAAAACACGTATAGTTATATATAATGCCACTGCAGCAGCGTAAAAATTAAACAAACTCACCGAAGGTCTGAAAATGACAATAAAAACTAGCTCTATTATAACATTACTGTTAAATCCCCAGGGAAATCATATTTTTGCGGGATAAAAATCTATGTCCTATTCCAAACCATTTTTTACCTGTGTGCCAAGTTTCATTCAAAACAGTCCAGCCGTTTTTGCGTGATTGACTAACAAGCATCCAAAAATACAAACTTTCACATTTATGATATGTACTATCTAACCCGCACAGCATTGCTCTGGAGTAGATTATCATGTCAGTTTTTTATACAAACTCATCCCCTATTCCAGTCCTTTAGGGGTTTATTTTGGAAAAAGCCCATGTTTCACACCTTCTACTATCTTCATGCCAAATTTCATCAAAATCGTTGAGTGGTTTAGCCGTGGAAACGTAACAAAAAAACGAACAAACTTGCTTTCACGTTTAACTACCTGCACCTACAGCCCGCTAAATTATAAAAGTTATCGATTAAACAGACAATTTATTTTTCCTGGAAAAAGTATTCTATGTATTATCCCAGGTCATTCACAGGTTTACATGTGCCCAATTTTAGTCAAATCGGGTCAGCAGTGTGTTTTGCGTTGTTAAGTAATAATAATACATACATTCATACATACAAACTTCCGCATTTATCATATAGATAAATTTACGATGGGACAAATTGGTTCAGCTGTTTTTACGTGACTCCGCTTACTTAACTCCGAACTGCTACTAAATATACTGTACTTTTTACCTCGCACTAATTTTCAATGGTATTTCTTAAACATACAAACATTTCACATTAAATTTACCAGTATTGATATAGCGGTTAATATTTAGATTAAATTGCGCTCATAGATTAAACGGTAGCTCAAGTGAGCTGTTAAAAAACATTGCCTTTTAAAATTGTGATGATTACCAGTTAATTCAGAGAGTATATATTTTAAATCACGTGCAAGTCGAATCAACCGGTTAAACTCATATATTACTTTTTACGTTACGTGAGTGCGTGCATTTTTTAATGTTTTATCGGATACGGACCAATCAGAAGCTTACTTTGTCTATCTCGCAATGATGCGCTTGTCAAATTAGCCGGTTTGTTTCGCTGAAAGAAGTCGAAATGGTAACGGTTTATGGTTTAAGACTTTATTTTCTCGAAGAATAACAATTAATATTCACTTAAAGAGGAATTATAAAATACCGCTTTCTGAATTTTACCTGTTAAATACCGGTAATCGTAACTTAAACCACAATCAATTTATTTATGAAGACAATGGCCAAAACCGGTTTAAAAACTTAACCGGTTTTCGGTCCCTAAATGTAGGAGATTTCAGCTGAAAACATCGAATGGCTATGACTGTAAGTTAATAGTCAAATAGATTAAATAAATTTATAAGCACAAATTATTAGTGAGACCCGAGGACTAAGCCCACGAGCTCATAATCTAAGCTGAATAGACTAATCATTATAGTACAAGGCATTAACACCAAAATTAGTCACATAAAAAGATTAGTAAATACAGTTTTGTTAATTGGAGTTATAACATGCAAACACCACAACCAAACAATCGAAGACATTGATACCCTATGAATTCTGTCGCCCTTAGAAATAAGTCCTGGAAACCGGTTGCCTATTTTCTCTATTAAGTCTGCACATGCACTTCCTGACCTATCAAGTGAAGGACTTGGTGGTAGACTGCCAGCTCTGCGACGAGATTCAGTTCTGTTAATAAAAATAAAAAAATTACCAAAAATAACGTGTGATGAAAAAACGCCGACGACAAAGAACTTTTCGCCCCGCACTACTTCTTAATAATTTGAGATACTTTTTGCCCTGCACTACTTAATAATTCAAGGTACTTTTTGCCCTGCACCACCTCTCAATAATTTAAGGTCCTTTTTTCCCCACACTACTAGCCAGTAATTTAAGGTTCTTTTTGGCCTAACTTTTATCCGCATTACTTCTCAGTAATTTAAGGTACTTGTGCCCCACTCTACTTCTCAATGGTTTATGGTTATTTTTACCCAGCAACTCAATAATTACAGGTCGTTTTTTAACTTCTTCTCAGTAATTTTAGGATCGTTTTGCCCCGCAATGCTACTCAATAATTTTAAGTACTTTTTGCCTCCGGCTACGTTTTAAAGGTAATTTATGTCATATAGTACTACTTCTCTACTTTTCAAGTTGTTTTGCCTCGTACTTCTTTTTAATAATTTAAGACACTTTTTAACCAGTACTACTCTTTAATCCCCTGCAAAACCAATTACCATGGGGACGTTTTTAAATAGATAAAGTCAGACGTATGTCGTAGGGGTTTATAAAAATAAGAATTAGAGATACTAATGTATCCGATTTTTAATAAAAATTTGACTATTAGGCTATAATTATGCACCGAAAAGGTTCAGGGTTTATTGAAGGTTGGAGACTGGTAGATGTATGTCCATTTTGTGAGGGTGTTAAGCTATCGGTCCCTGATAATGCAGACAAGAAGTGATAGTTGTTATCAGGTAAAATGCGACGGTGAGAATAATGCAAAGTCATCACTCAATCGTCGTGAACCCGAAAAGTGATGTTTTGGTCGTCTTGTCTGACTTAAAAGAAAGCAGCGTTATACTTATTTAAGCAATTATGGAAATAAAATAAACTTCCATGTACCTAGAGAGAAACAGGTGCAACTAATGCATTACCCAACGGGCAAGTCTCATAATTAGGTAGTAAACCTAGCAGTAAATCAGGAACTCATCCAGTTATCGCCTCTGTGGTCTAGTGGCCCAGCGTTGGCGTTGACCACATGAGGTCCCGGGTTCGATTCCCAGGTCGGGCACATAAAAAAAGTGTTTTTTCAGTTTTCTGAGAAACACAAAGTTGCCCGGGATTGAAAAGTGCCCGGTTGGCGATAGGTTTACCACCTATCCAAAGTATCTTCGGCTAATCGTGGGTGCACTTGTTGTACCTCTGCCTACCCCTTCGGGGATATGGGCGTGAAGATACTTTTTTTTTCATCCAGTTATTTCAAGCCTATCAGTAAATCAGGCACATACCCTTTTTCCTACTAATCTATCCGTAAATCAGGCATATATCCGGTTCGTTTCAATTAAGTTTTGCTGAAAATCTGAAACCTTATTTAAAATAAATTGCCTGATCCGGGATTTATACCTAGGAACTCCTACGTCTATACTAAAGCCGGAACCTCTAGACTGAAGCTGCCCAATACCAGGCCCGTGGGCCAGTCGGTGTTTTGAATTGCCCGCGAACGGCTGTGGGTGATTGCGCGTTCACTCGATTGGTAGTACAGTTTCGATAACTTTAAAATAACATACAAGAAATAGCTGGCCACCAGCTAACGCAGAATGGAAATTATCACCCTTCTTTAAAATTATTTTGACAGCCTTGCTGTAGGCTACTGTCATATTATGCGAGTTCTTAAAAAGTGTAGGTAGAATAATCCGAACGTCTATAGACTTTTCAGTCCATCATGATTATCCGATTCACGGTTGGCGAAATGAGTGGTGATCCCCATTACAGAATTTTACCTAACGGCGATTATCACCTATTTCTAGCGATAACCAGGGCATGGAAGTGATAACTCACCACCTGCAAGACTCCGAACTACGACTAAGATTTGCGATTTTCGAAAACCTCAATAAACACAGCCTGATCTGAGGACTGAACCCGAGACCTCATAATCTGAGCCGAATAGGTTGAACATACAGAGGTACATTAAAAATCTGCCTTTCCTTCTAGCGCAGTGAGGTGAAAATAAATTACAATGGGCAAAGTCGCGAACAATAAGAATTATTCCTCAAAAGTCAATAGGTGTTGTAAATTATCCACTTTTCAAACAATATTAGACGCTAGTGTTGATTCACGGCAAGCTGGAAGTTTTTCTCAGTACGACTGAACACGTCCAGAATTATAAGAATTTCGGGCTAGAAAAATAAACTTTTAAATTAGATTTCTTGAAATTTTAAGAAAATTATACACGGCATACGAAGCTAGGTTGTACGAGCATAAAAAAGCAAACAAATATTACAGTAGGGGAGCCCAAGTCGATAATTGGGGATTTACTCGGGCGTCATAAGGACCTAGTGAAGTTTGAAGAAAAAAAAGTATCTTCACGCCCGTATCCCCGAAGACGTAGGCCGAAGTACAAACAATGCACCCACGATTAATAGATGATACTTAGTCCCAAAACGTGATAGGTGGCAAACCTATCGCCAACCGGGCACTTATTCAATTCCGGGAAACGTTGTTTTTATTAGATAACTGAAAAAACACATTTCACTCTCAAACTCATGTGGTCAACAACAAAACCGGATCACTAGACCTCGGAGACGGCTGAATTTTGTAAATTGTAGGAAAATACAAAGTTATATGTATAATATTTTTCATTTTATTGGTGGAAAAAGCGTCTACAGATTTTAAAATGGGCAAACAATGACATGAAAATACTAATGGATAATGGAGAGCTAAAACGTTGCATTTAGAAAATCTGACGATTTGGGAGATGGGAGGGTCACAGTTGCAAAGAAAGCGTTTTGTGGACATTCTCGAGCGAGATTGAAATTTCTTTTGAGAGAAATGATACAAGAATAACGAAAATATTTCTAATAATAATAATTCTTTATTTGCATGAAATAGGGGTTACAAAAGATCTTAATTAGCTAAAAAATTACATTCCTTCCTACTTCACCATTAATTGGCATGCAAATTTTCGTTTCTTTGTTATTTAATGTGTACTTTTTTAAAAACTATATTAACAAAAACATGCAAATCTTTATAAAATACTTTTTAACAGTAGGCAATAAAAAGCAACTTCAAGATCTTATACATTTTTCAATTTTACGTTTCCAATATATAAAATATAATCGATATCGAATAAAAATAACCGTATTTAACTTTATTGTGATTATTAGATACTCCTTTCAATTACTCATATTAATCTGACAATCTGACATTTAATCTGACAATTTCTTTAAGCCGAAGTAATTGGTTTTTTGTTGCCTTAGATACCCGGCTCTATATAAAAGGCTTATATTTGGTGGCGAGCCTTAACAGTATGCGAGGTGTCCTCCTACGTTAATCTGACGCGCTCGAGTAAATCCCAAAATCCCCTCTTGGACTCGCTTGTAGTCACTTTGGCGGCTCGTAACAAGTCGAAGAAAATTCGAGTTGAAGAATAGACCAACTGCCGTTCTGCCGAGTAGGTCGTAGAATATTACAGACACGGCAACAAAATTCTAAGTTTCATCCATACCATCTCGATGTCTGGGAATCCATAACCGTGCGATTTTCGAGACACTTTTTGTTCCGCACTATTCCTTCGTGGAACCAGCTATCGGCAGAAATGCTTTCAAACGAATGCGACCTAGGGACCTTCAAGAAAAGAGCTTACTCATTCTTAAAGGCCCGGCAACGCAACTACCAGACCTTTGGAAGTGTAGTTATTTATGGTAATCACTTACCACCAGGTGAGCCTCCTGTCCTTTTGCCTCCTCTTCTATATAAAAAAATGATTGTCACTGTGTTCCGGTTTGGAGGGTAAGGTAGCTGGTAAACTAATGTATATGGTACTATGACCTCGCCACAAGGATAGCGACCCACCATATTAACAACTTTAGTATCTATAGGTGATTGATGTCCCTTTCCATCAGGAGAGCCATCTGCTTGTGTGCTAATGACATAAGAAATGCCTCTAACGGCTGCAAATTGAAAAGAAAAGCGCAACCATTAAGCCAACACCCCCCCCCCTCCCCCCGACTGTCATTAGATGATATAAAAAAATATCCACTTTTAAACAATATTGGATGCTTCATGCTAGTGTGACACAACAATCTCCACACATGATAATAACGCACCATTATTTTTAACTTTTTATTTACATAGCCTTTTTCACTTTTCATTGCTCCTTCCCTGTTAGTGACGTAATTAATGAACGGCACTTGGCAAGAGTATGGGGTAACCACACATCTCACGAGATGTACATAAATAATTTAATACCAATCTAAAATTCAAGCCAAAATTCTATGTGGTGCAATTGTTTAGTTTCAAATAGTTACTATTGCTGCATTCGCAAGGCATTTTACCACAGACTATATATCTAGTGCATTTTGCTTTAATATAACTTTCCTCTGTTGAAAATTGTTCGTAGTTTACTTGTCTGTGCATGTTTCTAAAAGTGCTTTTGTCTATGTTTTAGTATTTAAGTATTAGTATATAGTTTATCATTGGTTAAGTACATGTGGCACACTAAAAGTTTTGCACTTCTAGCTAATCGGAACTATTTGAAAGTATATATGAAAATGCAATAAACCTAAGCATGGATGTCCAGGCTGCCCTGCGTACTCTGGGGGGGGGGGGAGGGGGCAAAATTGCGCTTACACACTTTGCTGCTCGGGATAAACGGAGCAAAAAAACTAAAGGCACCCCCTACCACACTCCGCGTGGATTTTATTAATATTAGGGGTCTCAACTCTAATTTAAATGCCATCCACTACCACCTGGAGACGGCTGATCCGGCCTTGCTCTTTTTAAACGAGACACAGATATCTTCTCCGGCGGATATATCATATCTCTCCTACCCGGGGTACAAATTAGAGCATTTATTTGTGCCCCGGGTAGGAGTTTGTGCTTACGTTAGAGAGGATATCTGTTCCCGACGTCTCAGCAGCCTTGAAGGCAGGGACCTATCCTATAGGCATGGAACTGTTCGTTCCGTTTACTGCGGTACCCATCGGTGGCAAATCACGGCCATGGTTTGGTCGCCACTGCAAAACGACTTCACGTCGAAAGCAGGAGTGCTACCGAGCGTGGGCTGCTGCGGCGGCATCTCATGATGTAAATACCAGTGCAGTTAGAAAGGAGTATAATTTTGCCTCTAGGTCTTTCAAAAGAGCCATCGCAAAAGCAAAATCAGAGCACATTGGCAGAATTGGTGAGACTAGTTCGCCTTCCTTCGGGAACTCGTGCGTTCTGGTCTCTTGCCAAGGCTGTCCAAGGGAATTTCTGTCTGCCTTCATTTCCACCTCTGCGCAGAGCTGATGGCTCTCTGGCCCATGCTGCCAAGGAGAAAGCCGATCTTTTGGGCTCACTCTTTGCTGCCAACTCGACTCTGGATGACCAAGGAAACATGCCGCCTACCATCACGCAGTGTGACAGTTCCATTCCTCCAAACAGCAGTGCGTAAAGCACTCTTTTCCTTGGATGTCCATAAGTCTAGTGGGCCTGATGGCATCTCACCAATCGTGCTCAAGATCTGTGCTCCCGAGTTGACACCGGTTTTAACGCGTCTTTTCCGGTTCTCATACTCAGCAGGCGTTGTCCCTAAATCTTGGAAGACAGCTTTAGTGCACCCAATCCCTAAGAAAGGCGATCGCTCAGATCCATCCAACTATCGGCCTATAGCGATAACCCCTTTGTTCTCCAAAATAATGGAATCCATTATTAACAGCCAGCTTTTGGGGTATCTAGAAGAGCACCAGCTGATTAGTGATCGTCAGTACGGTTTTCGTCGCGGTCGCTCAGATGGTGATCTTTTAGTTTACCTAAAGCACCGATGGGCGGAGGCTGTGGAGAACAAGGGGGAGGCTTTGGCGGTTAGTTTGAACATAGCGAAAGCCTTTGATCGTGTATGGCACAAAGCACTTCTCTCCAAGCTTCCTTTTTATGGGCTTCCTGTGAAACTCTGCAATTGGATCACCAATTTTTTGGCAGATCGGAGCATCAAGGTCGTTGTTGATGGCGCACGCTCTGAACTTAAACCCGTCAATGCTGGTGATTCTCAGGGCTGTGTGTTATCACCTACACTGTTTCTTCTGCATATTAATGACATGTTGCAATCAAGCAACATTCATTGCTATGCGGATGACAGTACGGGTGATGCTTTGTACTCTGGCCGCAGCGGAGTTTCTCAACAATATGTCAACGAGTGCCGGAACAAACTTGTGTCGGAAATCGAACAACAACTTTCCTCAGCCTCAAAGTGGGGTCGACTAAACTTAGTCCACTTTAACCCCAATAAGACACAAGTTTGCGCGTTTTCCACCAAAAAATCTCCCTTTGTCGTATCTCCTCGCTTCGAAAATACTTCCCTTACAGCCACAGCCAGTCTTGAAATTCTTGGAGTTAACATATCGAGCAACTTTCAGTTCCGTGGTCACTTGGAAGGCAAGGCCAAATTAGCCTCAAAAAAGCTGGGTGTTCTCAACAGGGCCAGACAGTATTTCACGCCGGCCCATCGCCTACAACTTTATAAGGCGCAAATCCGGCCTCATGTGGAGTACTGCTCTCACTTGTGGGCGGGGTCTCCTCAGTAACAGCTCCTTCCTTTTGACCGCTTTCAACGTAGAGCGACTCGAATCGTCAATAACAGGACTATTTCTGATCGGCTTGATTCTTTGGCATTGCATAGAGATGTGGCTTCGCTCTGCATCTTCTATCGGATCTGTCATGGGTAGTGTTCCGACGAACTGTTTGGATTAATTCCTGCTGCAGAATTTCACCATCGGACATCGTGACAAAATTTCATCCTCATCATCTCGATGTCTGGAAATCCACAACTGTGCGATTCTCGAGGCACTTCTTCCCCCGCACTATTCCTCTGTGGAACCAATTACCGGCAGGGGTTTTTCCAAGCGGATACGACTTAGGGACCTTCAAGAAAAGAGCCTACTCTTTCTTAAAAGGCCGGCAACGCAAATGCAAATCTTCTGATAGTGTGGTTGTCCATGGGCGGTGGTGATCACTTACCATCAGGTGAACCTCCTGTCTGTTTGCGCCCTTTTCTATAAAAAAAAGTTCTCTTTCTCCGCAAGACTGTGCCGCTCGTCTTCAAAATGCTTTTGGGAAAGAAGCACCTTGTTTAAGCACCGTGAAGCGATGGTTTGCTGAATTTGAGAGAGGTCGGGTTTCTTTAAATGACGAATTTCGTGACGGGCGGCCTTCAACTGCCGTCAACGAAAATAATGTGGCTACTGTTAAGCAGTTAATTGAAGAAAACCCCCGGATTACCTATGAGACAATTCGAGGACTATTAGGGATTGGTATGAGCCAAATTCAGAAAATTTTACACGAAGAATTGAAAGTTTGGAAACTTTGTTTTCGTTGGATCCCTCATGAACTGACAGCGGAGCAGAAGCGGGCTCGCGGGGAATGGTGCTCACAGATGTTTCGAACTCGAACTCGAGCTTTTCTTTAAATAATAGACAATCAACTGTCGTAAAAGGCAACTGACTGGCCGTACGTGTCATTACCAATGTGACTACTATATGATAGAGTTCCATAAAGTCTCGCCCGGGCATATGGTATATATACTACCGCCTTACCTATTCCTGACGCAATTATATATAATGTAAATCCATAACTGGCCGTAAGCCCAAGTTACGCTGTGTATTTTGTTGTTAAGCGGTGTGGATTTTGTTGTATAAATAAATATACACACTACACAGGTCTTGCAACAACTGTAGTGGAAGTATGTCGACTTAATGGTTGCGTTTTTTTTAACTTACAGCCGCAAAATGCATATTTTATCTAGCTGGCTATACTACTCTCCAAACTGGAACACTACAATGACAAACAAAATGTATAATTGAAGATGCACCGGCCAGATAATTCGATATAAAAGTATTTACCTGTCATCACTTGAAGTAAAACATGTAGAAGAAGATTCACTGGAACTATAGGTAGAATGTTCATCTTTTGTTAAGTCTGAAGTCGACACTGACCGTCGATAGAGTACTCCGTTCTTCTCAATACTCAGAAAGTGTTTGCAAATTTCTTTCGGATCTTTTGAATCATTCGGTTCATCGACTATTAATGAAGGTATACTCAGATTACGGGTATAGTCTATAGAATCCGAAGACTTTGAAGATTTCTCTGCATCATTTTCAATAGATCCATCATAGGAACTCCTATCTTCGGAAAGTAATTTGGAGAGTTTCTCGTCTATTTTGTTTTGCATTTGATCCTGGAAGTCTTCTACACGATCTTGTATCTTATTTTGAAATTTTTTGAGACGGTTTTTCAGCTTACGAAAATTGTTTTCTTTTTCCGACATGGTGTAAGCACTTTTTTGTTTGAACAGAAATTTATAAACAATAAGCAACACGAGTTCAAAGGTGTATGTTTCGGTGTTCTAAAGAAAAGTGAATTAAAACAAATTGTCCGCAAAAACAAGATATTTATGGAGTGCCGAAATAATTAGTACACTATTTATTGTAAGATTGTCAACACCATACACCAATAACCGACAAAGTGCATGTCGGGCCACGCACAGTATAGGATTATAGGATTCAGTAGTAGTCTGTCACGATAATACGGACTAAGAAGAGGACTTTTTATTGTTTCATACTATGACCTTTAACCCGTTTAATGCCAATGACGGATATCCGCACTACGGGTTTATTGCCTGTAAAAACCTCCAAATACCATCGTCCATCCTCGTCCATTTTTAAGTTAAGTCCAAGTAGGTATATTTTTAAGTTGGTCGACTTGTACTCGTAAACTTAAAGTATACTTAGCCGTGATAGCTTTCCTTTTAAATTCCTTATGTAACTATATATACTACAACTGCCAATTTTTTCACACATCTTAAACAATCGTTTAGCCGGCAGAAGAGAGGGGGGGGGGGGGGGCACTTGAATTAAGAAAAATTTTAATTTGAAAGCTCAATTCACAAATGGATCCATTCAGCGAAAAACCGTTTTCACAAAGTTACTGTATTTTTAAATACCTATCCAACGATACTCCACAACTTGGGGTAGGTACGCGAGAAAAAATAACATTCCTACTTTATGTGTATTGTAGGTAAACCTTAAAAAAAATATTATAATATAAAAACATTAAGATTTTATTTTACCACTTTGTCAGTGTAACTAATATGTATATTTGTATGTTGCCAAATTGCTTAAAGATTCTTATTCCTTAACTCTAAAGATTTTTTATTAACCTACAACAAAATTCTTTCTTATTAATCCTTAAACTACACTTATATCTTATCTTTGACACTATACTAAGCTCTAATTCATTAACACACACTGTTAACCTTTTGATGGCGTCATGGTTAGGTTACCTTAAAGCCAAACATCCAATAAACGCTATCTAAGAGCCACGTATTTAAACAGACTGCTCGGTTTTTGTACGCATTAACAAATCCTTGTTGACTGTATATTTGGTAGGTCGTGCACATCTAAATAATTACTAAAAGAATTTAATAATTTTTATGGGTAATTAGATTAAGTACATATTTTTTAATTGACTCAGTTTATTAAAAATATGTAGTTTGATAATATGAGATTGACCATTAAAAAACACTACATGCACTATTGCTATTTTCACGCCAAATCCCTTAAGGAGTAGAATGTAACTGTTAAAATTTAAATTTCAAATTTTCGATCCAAAGGTTGTCTGGCAGAGATCGTTCTGTAGCGATAAGACCGCCTTTGTGTACCAATGTACCTACTTAGTATGACTGGTATGATTGTGAAATGTTTATTATTGTTGTAGTTATTGTGCGCAATAAAGTGTATTTGTTCATTCATTCAAGTTTTCAAACATTTTCTTTTACGTAAACCTTGTCCTGACAGTTACCAAAAAATGTAAAATTGATGTTCACACTCTGAACTAGAGTTGTCACGAATATTCGTTAACTATTCGGTATTCGACCTATTCTGCCACTTTCTTTGGTTTTTGGTATTCCGCCGAATATTGGGAACTATTCAGCTGACAATATAATTGTTAGGAAGAAACACAGATATTACTTTAAAAATTAATATATTTTACCAAAAAACATAACAAATAATATTTAAAATTCATCAGAGGTAATTGTTAAAAATGCAAACATTATTTTCAGCATTTCTCAATAAGGATTATTCTTTGAACAAGCAGATAGACAATATTTTTAACAACAGAATATAACAGGACTATAAGTTACTCAATCTGTAATCTGTAATAATACGTGTCGTGACACGATCAACTCGCTAATGAAACAAATGCGCCAACGGCCGAATATTCGGTATTCGGCCAAGTCAGGTCCTTGGCCGAATATTTGGTATTCGGAAAAATCACTATTCGTGGCATATCTACTCTCAAGCAATAATCGTACTAATATGCTATATTTTGCGCATCAATAGCTACGAGTTGATGTACAAAACAAAATTTTACATGTAAATTTATTAAGTCTCAAATGGAGCAAATGGCCATTTTATTCTGGCTACCTCTTTTGTATTGCTTTAAATATTTATACGTAAGGTGAAATTAAATGGAAATATAGTCAATGTTGTTTGTGAATTCTATTCACGAAACTTTTAAAACCATCTATAAATTTCAGTAAAGCGATGAATGAATATGTGTTTCTTCGAAATATATTTCAAAGGGTATAAGCAACATAAAGGAATTTTATTAATTTTATAAACTGGTAGTCCGCCCTGATTTTGCATGAGTGCAATTTTTATAAAGAAATACTAAGAAAACACCTTTCAAACTTTCACCGATACATCTTCCGGTGGAGCATTTAGTGTATACGCCTAACGACGTTCATAGAGATGAGGTTTGGATTTGATTTCGTGATAGCGACAGGCATTTGTATGATGATTTATGAACATGGATGTTTGTATTTTTACATAGATAAGGTAAAGTGTAAAGAATACTTTGCATATTCTTTAATATTACACACTTTAATATTGCACGCTTAACGTAATAACTGATTCGTCAGATAGGAATAATGTTCATTACTTGTTTTGCGCTGTCTACAAGCAATGACTAAAAATTCGCTGCCGAATATCGTAGTGCTTGTAACTTTCGATTTCAATCATAAAAAACAAAAGTGGGTCCATACCAGCAGACCTATTCTTGAAAACAATATAAATATTAAACCAATATTGATAAAAAAATAAGTTTCGAATATATCGTCAAAAAACGGTACTCTTGATACCAATATTGCCCACATTGATTCAGTATCGTAACGACCTAATTTTGGAAATAGATGTCATCGTTACACGTCAAGCTAGTGTTACAAGTGGAAATTTTAAGTACCGTTTTAAACAAAATAACGAATAAAGCAATAATGAGTAGTTCCAAAAAATTTCGAAATTCGTGTGGCGCTGTCGCCGAATCCAATAATTGAATATAGTTGTCCAGAGTACAAAATACTTCAAAATTCATTAAAAATTCATTTAAAATTAAAATCGGTTTTCAAGAGTAGCCCTACAGGTATTTGAAATGATCGTGTTTACTTAAATATCCTACTATAAAAACCTCGTAATTTTGTAATATTTCGCTTGTATTTATTATATCTGAGTAAGGCCTATGAAAAAGATATTATTTTTTAAACATAGCTTTCATTTGAACCATTTTATTTGTTGTTTATGTTTTCTTTAATATGGAGTACACAAAATGTTGCCATTTTAAATTTAAAAAAATAATGATTGTTTTTTAGATTTTTCCCCAATGCTCTCTTTTGCTATGAATATTGAATCTTTTAAAAGAAAAATTAAATGCTTAATAATTAAATTACATATTAAAAATATAATTTTCCTTGTGTTTACGTTAATTTATTTTTCCATTCATACTTATAAAGATGGTTGTAGCAAATCACGTAGACTGTAGTTTACTTATATGATTTTCATTGTTAATTGTCAGTGATGTTAGATATGTGTTATCAGATAATAGGTGTGTTTAACGAAACTCAAATCTAAGAAATCTGACTTCAAGTCCAGTCCAAATTCTGAACTAAGATTTCGATACATTGTTTGTTAATATTCGTTTACATTTGAAAAAATGATAACGTAATTTATATAAAAAAATCTGGAAATCTGTAAATTTTTTGATTTTTAATTAATTTGCTTATGTCAAAATATTTTACAGTGTTTTTAAAAATTTGAAGCCCTTTGGTAAGACGATTTTATGACAATATTCTAGCATTAATTTTATCTACGAAAAACCTTCAAGTTATTGAAGACATTACAAGTTTCTTTTAGGTATATGCTTAAACTCAAACTCAAAAAATGTTTTATTCAACAAACCTTTACAGGCACTTTTGACGAGTCGACATTTTTACAAACACTATCGGATCGGAACGCAGCTACAACGAATTTGTATTAGAACTCACCATTGTTCTTTTAAAGTTAAACTAATTGATATTTCTTTCGCACTTATTTTATTTTATAATAAACTAGCTGTTGCCTGCGACTTCGTCCGCGCGGACTTCGTTTACTCCGCACAACTCCTTCCCCGTAGGGGATAGCGTGATAATATGTAGCCTATGTTGACTCGACCTGTTAGTAATATTCATGCAAAATTTGAAGTAAATCCATGCAGTACTTTTTGAGTTTACCCCGGACATACATACAGACAAACAAATAAACACACGAAAATTCTAAAAGCTATCTTTTTGGCTTCGATATCGATTATAGATCACGCCCCAAGTTTTCTTTTAAAAAAATATTCAATGTACAGTTTTGACTTTCCTACGATTTTATTATATGCATAGATATGTAAAGATGGCGAACACGGTTAGATGACGAATAGCACGTAGGCTACTTTTACTCCGGAAAAATTAGGTGATCCCGCGGGATTCGCCAAATCCAGCGTGCTGCACAGTGCAACTAGTAAATTATAATTATTAATTCAAATATTATTCCCCGTTTTAGTCCTGGCCTCATTAGAATAGATCATCTGACTTGACCGTCTCGTTGGTCGAGTGGTTAGCGACCCTGACTACGCAATCAACGGGACTCGGGTTCGATCCCCGACGGGGACAAGCATTTGTGTGATGAGCATAAATGTTTGTATTTCCGGGTTTGGGTGTTTATTATATATATTCTGGTATTTATATATGTATTTCTATGTATTGGTATCGTTGACTTAACACCCATAACACAAGCAAATATTTGCTTACTTTGGGGTTAGATCAGTCAGTGTAATTTGTCCCGTGAATATATTCTGACAGGCAGTTCGTAAGAGGTGACCGATGGGCTATGCGAGTCACTACCATCGTGGCTACTAGGTTCTGCATTAGGATTAGGATTTGCATTGTCTCGCCCGGGTCTGATACCACCGCCTTACCTATCTCTGCCGCAATAGCGTCAGTGCTTGTCGCTGTCATGTTCCGGTTTGGACGTTAAGGTAGCCGTAAAACTCATGCATATGGCATAAGAACCCCGCCATAAGTATAGCAACGCGCCATTAACATCTTTGGTGTCTATAAGCGACGGTTGACTTTTTCCATCAGGAGACCCATGTGCTTGTTTGCTATCTTATGATATAAAAAAATTAATATTAGTAGGTACAATTCTGCCACATTTCGCCTTGATTTAGTGCCACTGCTTTACATACTTCTGCACGCAGTAGCATAGGTGTTTGGGATTGTCGTATTCCGACAACCGATGAATGAATTCATTCAGCACTTCATTCCCGATAATGGATGGCAAGGTAACGGATTAACAATTTTCATTGCAAATGATATATTAGCTTGTTTGCAATTCCAGGATCTCATGTTTAGCAATGCACCATAGATGTAGCAATAAGACTTCGCTACAAGGATAGCAAAAGATAGTTCCGCCGTGTTGGTCCCGGCCTCCTTTGTAGAATAGGCCAACTGCCGTTCTGCCAGGCAGGTCGTAAAAGGCGACCGATTGGCTATCGAGTCACTACCATCGTGGCTACTAGGTGGTAGAGTTCTGCATTGTCTCGCCCGGGTCTGGTACCACCGCCTTACCTATTCCTGCCGCAATAGCGTCAGTGCTTGTCGCTGTCGTGTTCCGGTTTGGAGGGTAAGGTAGCCGGTAAACTTATGCATGTGGCATTAGACCTCGCCACAAGATAGCAACGCCCCATTAACATCTTTGGTGTCTATAGGCGATGGTTGACTCTTTCCATCAGGAGACCCATCTGCTTGTTTGCTATCTTATGATATAAAAAAAAAAAAAAAAAAAGTAAAGTATCTTCACGCCCGTATCCCCGAAGGCAGAGGTACAACAAGTGCACTCACGATTAGCCGAAGATACTTGGTCCCACAAATGTTATAGGTGGCAAGCCTATCGCCAGTCGGGCACGTTCCAATCCCGGGCAACTTTGTGTTTATCAAAAAACTGAAAAAACACTTTTTTTATGTGCCCGACCCGGAAATCGAACCCAGGACCTCGTGTGGTCAACGCCAACGCTGAACCACTAAACCAAGGAGGCGATAAGGATAACAACTCATAAGTAACATCTTTGGTGTCTATCATGGGCGTACAGAGGGGGGGGGGGGGGGGGGCAGGGAGGGACAGCTGCCCTCCACCTGGAAATTGTTTACCTCTCTACTAACTATATATTATTGTAGATAAAAATTAAATAGGATAAAAATATAGTCTTAAAATGTTACGGTTGCCCCCCCCCCTGGCCCAGAACCTGGTGGTGGTCTCTTTTCGTCAGGAGAGCCATTTGCTTATTTGCTATGTTATATTATATAAAATAACAATAAAAATACGTACGTTTTTTTAAACATTTTCGTAATAAAATTTAAAAACATTATATAATGAAAATTCATTCCGGTTTTGTTGGCTGTTTGTGTATAAAGAACAAAGAAGAATATTTTATTGTGTTAGTCTTTATAAAAACCTTTTGTTTTATAAAAATGTTTTATAAAAAGCATTTTCTCAACATTAATTGATGAATAAAACACTTAAATTCTGGGAATATTTTAAAAATTTGTTTTATTACTATTAATAAATAAGCAATAAAAATAAGCCGTATTGTGCGTATTTTGTGTTCAACAATTGAAGACTGACCTACATAGGAGTTCGGTAATTTTTAATAAAAAAATAAAAGTACCATTGTTTTTAATTTTCACCATTAGTACATTTTTTTGGAACAATAATTTTTAAACTCAGCGCAACTGAAATTACCACCTTCATATTTCCTGTATCTCTGCAACCTTGAATCTTCATTAAACTTAGATTTTCATTAAACTTAAATGGACCACACGAGCCTCCTAAATAAAAAAAGACGTGTGGCACTCGGAGGCTGCCGCGGTAAAGCTATTGCATAGCATTTTTTATCAACTTATGCAATTACAATTATATATTTATTTTATTTATGCAGTATCTTTTTTTCTTTGTTTATTCATATTTAAAACACTTTCTACACAAATTATACGAGTACAGATATTCACTGTTGTACGTAGATGATAAATACCTATACACCTATATACTTTCTCACAAACAGCTGATTACGGTAGTTTTCCAATACAACCAATGCCACCTAAAGGCGGGTTGCTGAACTAAAGAGACAAGCGTGATATTTCAAAAAGTCATTAAAAGTTCTGGTATTTATCGATAGATGGAAAAACTAAAAAGTATCACCCCTATGCCGGTCGGAGTGGGGCGTGTTAGGTTTTTTCGTTACGGAATTTCTGGATTCGGTCTCCACGATCAAGGCCCGCGATAGAAGCTATGCAATAGCTTAAAAACCTATCAAAATTGGTTTATAAATGACCGAGTTATGAATAACAAATACTAAATAATACAACCAAATTAAGAACCTCCTCTTTTTAGAAAGTCATTTGAAATAAGTAAAATACAACCAAATTGAGAGCCTCCTCCTTTTTGGAAAGTCGTCTGAAAATGAGTAAAATATAATCGAATTGAGAACTCCTCCTTTTTTGGAATTCGTTAGAAAACCAGTAAAATGGAATCAAATTGAGAAGCTCCTCCTTTTTGGGAAGTTGTTTGAAAACAAGTAAAATACAACCAAATTGACAGCCTCCTTCTTATTGATAATTTGGTTGAAAATAGTAAAATACAACCGAATTGAGAATCTTCTTTGTATCAAGAAGTCGGTTGAAATAAATAAAATAAAAAAGTCTCCGGGTCGGTCAAAAGTGAAAGTTAGTTTTTTTTAGTTAGTTTCGAGGTTTTTCTCCAAAATCCTAAATCTCAGTAGTAGCTCGAAGTCTGACGGGTTGTGTGTCACCACTGCCGTACCTCAGATGAGCACGTAAAGCCGTCGGCCTTGGTTACCGCTAAAAATAGTTAATAATACTTGTCAGGTCGGTACAATGCAGCGATGAAGATACCATTCTTCTCACCAACTGAAGAACCGGTAAAACGTGGTGAACGGGAAAGGCTATAGATGTTCAGTATACTCTATCTACCTCACAAGGGAAACAGGAGTGATGATACAAAACTAAACACCGCTTATCGAATTTTCGTATATAAAGATAAAACATTCACAAAACAATGTATATAGCACATTTTTTTTCTGCCTTACCTCAAGGCTCAATTATATAGAAAAGAACACCTTAATAAAAAAGAGTATCTTTTAGTATTTCTAAAGAGCTATTTAACCCTACCCAGTCCCTTCAAAATAAATAATTCATTCTTTACTTTACAGTATACACGGTGAAGTACCAATAAAACCGTATTTAGTCAGTTTTACGTGGGTTTACTTAGTTTATTTTCCCCGAAGGTATGTAACATAAATATCATCCAAAAATTTCAGACTTATCCGATGTAATCTTTTACTTACAAGGACAATTTTTAACATTTAGCATCCACAGCAATAAACTGACCTAAAATAACGTTCTGGGAAAACCCAAACAGCTGTTAAAAATTCAGGAACTGGCTTTTGTTGAATGAAAATACTGTAATTAAATTTAATAAAATTTTATTAGTATTATCTTCACACCTGTATCCCCGAAGAGGTAGGCAGAGGTACAAGTGTACTCAGATTAGCCGAAGGTACTTTGTTCTACAATGTGATAGGTCAATCGCCAATCAGGCACTTTTCCAATCCCGGGCAACGTTGTTTTGCAAAAACTGAAAAAACAAATTTTTGAATTGCCCGATCCGGGAATTGAACCTTATGTGATCAACGTTGACACTGGACCACTAGAGGCGATAGTAAAATTTGATTAGTGTTGGCGATAGTAAAAAAATGCTGTCTTTTTATGAGACTTTTATTCCTTATGAACATGTTAGTCCCATCCTAAACTAACCTAAATTAATAAAACCAACAACTTTTATTGATGCACAAATATGCTAATTAAACATTTAGCAATTTTTTAAGTAAAATTTTAAATATTTAATAAAATTGTATGACCTAAATAAAACTGTATTTAACAAAGTTCCTTTTTTGGATTAGGTCAGTTTCTTTTAACAACAAACTAACTCCACCAAGAAAAAATAGATTTATGCCTTATTCTTACAAAACAATTTTTTGGAACTAAGTCACTGTATAATTAAACTAATTAAACGTGCGATATATAAAATTACGGTACTATTAAAAAAGTTTATACATGTATCATAGAGAAATGTTTAAATTATCTTTGCGTGTATCTTTAAGCTGGTTCATATTTGGGGTAGTCAGGGTGAACCAAACGACCACAGACTTTTCCGCCGTGTTGGTCCCGGCCTCCTTTGAAGAATAGGCCAACTGCCGTTCTGCCAGGCAGGTCGCAAAAGGCGACTGATTGGCTATCGAGTCACTACCATCGTGGCTACTAGGTGGTAGAGTTCTGCATCGGCTCGACCGGGTCTGGTACCACCGCCTTACCTATTCCTGCCGCAATAGCGTCCGTGCTTCGGTTCCGGTTTGGAGGGTAAGGTAGCCGGTAAACTTATGCATGTGGCATTAGACCTTGCCACAGGATGGCAACGCACCATTAACATCTTTGGTGTCTATAGGCGATGGTTGACTCTTTCCATCAGGAGACCCATCTGCTTGTTTGCTATCTTGTGATATAAAAAAAGACTTTTCTGTTATCATGATTCACTGGTTCATGGATTAGAGAGATCGGTGGCCACATCGCCCTGGCCACATTTTACCAATCTAATAACCAATATTGCAGTAGCGATACTGGCTCTTTTTGGATTTGATTAGAATTTTTGGAATAAAAGATTTATGAGAAATAACTCGAAGAAACTTCATTAATACTTTTGCCCGAACCGGGGATGGAACCCAAGACCTTATGACGATATAATTTAAATACCCTTTAATTTAAGCTATGATTTCCATATCAATGCGTCTTGTTAATTAAAGAAATAAATATATATGTTACTATAAAAGTCCCAACTGTAGTAGGTCCTAAGATTTTCCGGTAAAATCTAAGATTTACCAACTCTCAATGGTAAATGTCCAAACAGTTATTTTGTTTTGAATTTTTACCACCATTCACTTGGTAAATTTTAGAATTTCCCTCAAAGCATTGACATAGACCTCAAAGGCACAGTAAATGTTGAAAAAAAAATTTTTATTATTAGAATTTTGTACATGCTAAGTTTTACCAGTGATGGCTGGTAAATATTGGTTTTGGGAATAAAGCAATGAGTGATACTTAATAATTTATTTAAATTAACTATTAGTCGGAACCTTATATATGGATTTATGTATATCATGTGAGTATATGAGAGTAATTATTATTAATCATTTATAGTCAGTCAAATCCTTACCAATTTTAAATTATTTTCTTTTGAGATTTTCTAAACACTTGGCGTATAATGTGTCTCCATCGAGATAAAAGTTATTGCCCTCCTTGCTTGCCATAATCTTGTCCATTATTTCATAAAATCTATGTTTTACACTCATTTTGATTCATAAATTACTTTTAGATATCGAAAACACAAATAAAAATAAAATAAACGTGTCAAAAAATTGACTGAGGCGAGCAAGTGTAGAGTAGCGTGGAGTTGCGGACTGCCCACGAGTACGAGACGATGCGTCGAACACGTAACATGTCTTTATCGACTTTTACCATGTCTTTATGGTAACTCTTAAGTGGATGGTGGTAAAAGTTCGAAATTTAAGAACTGTTCGGACATTTATCTTTAAGAGTTGGCAAATCTTAGGTCTTACCGGAAAATCTTAGGATTTACTACGGGTCGGGCTTTTACAGTAACATATACATCTACTAGATTAAGATATCATCAATATAGTTTTTCCTACAAATTTTCATCCCCTATTTCAGTCTCTTAGGGGATACTTTTTAAAAAACGTTTGACCTCGTATCTTCAACTATTTTCATGTCAAATTTCATTTAAATCACGAATTGATTTATTAAGTATATATTTGCATCCCACAATGTTTACAAGATGTTTTAATGATTTAGCGGCTTAGCCGTTAAAGTGCAACAGACAGACATACAGACTTTTGCATTTAAACTACTAGTATTGTATAGATACTATTATAACATATATAATATGGAAGTAGTTATGGATATAGTACATAAAAATTAACGGCCGTAGTTATTTAGTTAACTAGCAATGAAAAAAATAGGTAATCTTTAATTTTATCTACTGTGATATATTTTTTTAATATTAGAAAATTGCATCAAGCAGATGGTTTACCTGATGGAAAGAGAAACCATCGCCTATAGATACCAAAGATGTTAGGCTGGTTTTAGTGTCACGCTGACCGCACGCTGACGATCAGCGCTGATGGGTTAATATATATGTAGTCATAGGTAGCGTTTTTGAGTCGCGCTGACCGCTCAGCGCTAACAACCATCAGACTATATAGGTACTGACCCATCTGCACCGACCGTCAGCGTCACTAAAACCAGCCTTAAAGCTGCTGATCGACGGGCGAGCCTATATCGCACCCTCGACACAAAAACTTATGGCCAATTGCACTACATAAAACCGCGGTATTGTGATGATACACGGGCGAGCTTTACCGACGAGCCATAATACCGCGGTATAGGGTCGCTTGTCGATCAGGACCTTAAAGGTCTTGACTCCTGATCTATCGGCCATAAGTTTTGTGTCGAGGCTTCTAAGACCATAAAGGTCGTGGTATAGGCTCGCCCATCGATCAGCACCTTAATGGTGCGTTGTTGTCCGTGTTCTAGGATGGCAATGCATAAGTCTATCGGTTACCTTACCCTCGAAACCGGAACACGACAATACTAAGCATTGACGCTATTGCGGCAAGAATAGGTAAGGCGGTGGTAGCAAATACCCAGGCGAGACGTTGCGAAACTCTACCACCTAGAAGTCACGATGTTAGTGACATGGATAGCCAATCGGTCACCTTTTACGACCTGCCTGGCAGAACGGCAATTGGTCTATTCTTCGAAGAGAGCCCGAACCAAGACGGGAAATATAATAATAAAGTTGTTAAAAAAGTAATCTTTAACTTTATCTGCGATAAATTAAACAATGGAAATAATTCTAAATTGAATAAATCATCTTTATATCGAATTCTCTGTGATGGCCATCTGATTGAAAAGCGGCACGATTGGAACGATTACGGAAAAGTTTCTCGAAAAGTTTGCTCTGCTTGTTAAATTATTCATTAGCTTCGTTAAATTTATTCCATCCCTTTTAATGCAAAAATTAAAATCAAAATTTAAACATTTTTAGTCAAATAAACTTTTACAGACATTTTTAACAAGTCAACGTTTTTATTAGGCTGGCGTCGATTTAAAATGAATTGAACATAAAAAGTTCCTGTATTCCTGAAGAGGTAAACAGAGGTACAACAAGGAATCAAACCAAAGTCATATTGATTACAAACTTGACCAACTAGGCGGAAAATAAAAAAAAAAGATTAACATTGAAAAACTACAAATGCATCTTACAGGTAAATATTTACATGTGGTCATAATGTAACTACATCTTACCACCATTTGAAGGACAGAACTATTATCGCAATGAACGGTAATAATGAAATGGTAATTGCCTGCGTTTATCGCTAACTTGTTTCATGTGTGTGTGGTGATGTAAGCCAGCGTGTATAATTTTATCATCTACCAAAAATAAGGAAGTTGTATGACGATAGTAGAGTATTTGTTATAATATTTATTAACCACATCTTTACTAATATTATAAAATACTTATATATCTATATTATAAATTCTAGAGTTTGTTTGTTTGTTTGTTGTTTATATTTGTTTGATTGTACGCGCTAATCTCAAAAACTGCTGAACCGATTTGAATAATACTTTTTGAGTTTAATAGCCTGTTTATAAAGGAAGGTTATAGGCTATATAGAATCAAGCTACAACCAAAAGGATAGGAGTATAAATGAAAAATGTGGTCTAAACGGGGATTTTTTCCTTTTGAGAGCTTTCCTGGCATGCGCTGCGTTAACGGTTAAAGTTACGCAAAAATCATGATGATCGAATCGTTCATTTTAAAAAGCTGTAAAAAAAGTACACGATAGTGTTCATCTTTCTATTTAGGTTCACATTGTTTGTTGGTAATCAAAATTGTTCTAAGATAGTGCATCTTTTGTGACGGTGTTTTAATAAAAATGATATTAATCTTTAACTAAATAAATTAGTTGTTCATCACAAGTATTTAATTTTGAATGAAATCGCCCTTTGCTGTATTTGATTTCAACCAATAACTTAGGAGATATCACAGTTTTAAGATATAATATTATTATCAAGCACCGCGCGTGCGTGCGTGAAGAGAATGCATGGTAGCGAGGTCAGTGAGTAGCCTGCTCTGCGAGATAGTATGCCGCATATAGTCGAAGTTGAAAACAAAGACTACCAGTAGATGTGTCAAAGAGCGATATTGGCGGTTAGAAATAGTGGGATGATTTATATTATTGAGGCTTTGTAGATATTAAAAAAATATGATCAAATTTCAAACGAATATACGTAGGTATATTGAATTAAACATAGCAGATATAGGTACAAACTCTTCTGGTTTTAATTAACACTGTAGGTATGATTGTTTGTTTCAATAGTTTTCAAGTGGTTCGTGTTCCTCTAGAATGGTATTATAGGTGATGACCTATGCAATCCCTCATATGTGACGCAGACGAAGTTGCACGTATCGGCTAGTCTATACATAAAATAAAATCGTAGGAAAGTCAAAACTGTACATTGAATTTTTTGTTAAGAATACTTGGGGCGTGATCTACAATCGATATCGAAGCTAAAAATATAGTTTTTAGAATTTTTGTCTGTTTGTCTGTTTATCTGTTTGTCTGTATGTATGTCCGGGGTAAACTCAAAAGTACTGCATGGATTTACTTCAAATTTTGCATGAATATTACTAACAGGTCGGGTCAACATATAGGCTACATATTATCACGCTATCACCTACGAGGGAGGTGTTGTGCGGAGTAAACTAAGTCCGCGCGGACGAAGTCGCTGGCATAAAGTTTTGTACTTTTTTATGTCATGACTTTTATGTTAAAATGTGAAGCAAAAACTTTATACTCCCTTTTACGACAATTTGTGAGAGAATCGGACACTTATACCTATACTTCAAAAGGAACTATTAACATTCCTAGAAATTACGATTTAACCATATTTTAGTGGCCACTCATGTTTCACTTTATTTACGTAACCGTTTTTGTTCAATTTTTTCAAAAAATTACGTGATATGGGTGCCAACTCCCCCCCCCCCTACTAATATACCAGCTGGAGACGCTTGAGGCGATAGAGGCGTGCCAAGAGGCTCATAAGCGACGATGATTTGGTAGAAAAAACTCCAGAGCCTCGCTCATCGTCGCAAAGTGGATACACTTTGGAGAGTGCGCTGCAGAATTGCACAAATTAATTCCGCCATCCCCGTTTTTCTATCGATCGTCGAGGTGCACAGATACTAGGCATCGCCATATGGTGGACGTTCCACGTACCCGAACAAAGCGGTTCGACTCGACATTCTTGATTTGAACCGTAAGGGATTGGAATATGCTTCCTGAGTATGTGTTCCCCGACGAGTACAACCTGGGGATCTTCAAGAGAAGAGTGAACAGGTAAGGTAAACAGGTAAGCTTCTAGGGAAGCGCGTTCCATCTTAGGCCGCATCTTAGCTTACCATCAGGCGAGATCGTGGTCAAGTGCTTTCCTATCGATGCTCAAAAAAACAAGTTTCAATCTGTGGTTAAAAAGTGGTCAAGTGGTTAAAATCAAATAATCTTCATGATGAGAAATACGAAAACGTATTATATCTATGTTGCGACGTGAAAGGCTTAAAATAGCAGGTAATAGATGTGATTTCAAGTAACATTATTCTTTAAAGGTTTTTCGTAACTTTTAGCATTAAAAAAGACGTGTGGCACTCGGAGACTGCCGCGGTAAAGCTATTGCATAGCATTTTTTATCAACTTATGCAATTACAATTATATATTTATTTTATTTATGCAGTATTTTTTTTCTTTGTTTATTCATATTTAAAACACTTTGTACACAAATTATACGAGTTATATTATATTATAATTATACTTATACACCTATATACTTTCTCACAAACAGCTGATTACGGTAGTTTTCCAATACAACCAATGCCACCTAAAGGCGGGTTGCTGAACTAAAGAGACAAGCGTGATATTTCGAAAAGTCATTAAAAGTTCTGGTATTTATCGATAGATGGAAAAACTAAAAAGTTTCACCCCTGTGTCGGTCGGAGTGGGGCGTGTTAGGTTTTTTCGTTACGGAATTTCTGGATTCGGTCTCCACGCTCAAGGCCCGCGATAGAAGCTATGCAATAGCTTAAAAAGTGTCCGCGATACAATTTCCATTTCAGAAGAAATTGATAATGTATTACAATTAGATAAGAATGTAACAACATGCGTTGCATTTGAAGCCTACTTTTTATGGACCGTCATCACTCTTCTTTTATTCATATAGTTATTGTCTTCGAATAAAGTAAATATTACATACATACAGACGAACATGACAAGATTATAAAGGTTTCATTGTTGCCATTTGACTACGGAACCTTAAAAAACCGAGTACCTGCCACATCTATGGCCGTTGATTTTACATTTTTAACATCGTAGTAAAATTCTTCAACACGTCATAAAATTATAAGTTTACGTTGTTACACGTGTGCTGGTAATGCTAAAACAACAGTTTATTGTTTTTAAGAACACTTATACAACAATTTTATAAACGTTTTTACATCAAAGAAATGTTACATACATTACAGAAATAACGGCTTTGTAAATTCCAAAGAAAAAGGCATTTTTTAGAAAGAAAAAGATAAACGTGTTTAGTATAGTGTTCATATTTTTGTCTGAAACCTAGTCCCATCGATTGCTGATTGGACTGAATGGTCATCTTTTCATTTTAATACAGTATTTTAAATTTTTCAGATAAATTCCCTTATTCTTTTTTTAAATACGTATCATAAGATAGCAAACAAGCAGATGGGACTCCTGATGGAAAGAGTCAACCATCGCCTATAGATGATGCTAATGGTGCGTTCCTATCTTGTGACGAGGTATAATGCTACATGCATAAGTTTACTGGCCGTCTTATCCTCTAAACCGGAACACGACAGTGACTAGCACTGACGCTATTGTAGCAGGAATAAGCGAGCCAATGCAGAATTCTACCACCTAGTAGTCACGATGATAGTGACTCGCATAGCCAATCAGTCGCGTTTTACGACTTGCCTGGCAGAACGGTAGTTGGCCTACCCTTAAAGGAGCCCAGGACTAACACGGGAGAAAACTATCTTGTTTTCTAAAAATTTTGTATTAATACGTGAAGGAAAAACTTTGGACCACTTTTGACGACAATTGCGCGGACGGTGGGGTAATGACACAATTAAAATTTACATTGCGGGGAACTGCAGAAACCTAACATCTATACAAATACAAATAAATAAAATTGGATTGTTTGTTTGCAATATTAAAATAACCGTTTTTTACAATATACATAATAAGGATGTATACACGATACAAAATAACATTTTTTACAATTTTTGTCTGTCTGTCTGTCGGTCTATCTATCTGTCTGTTTGTTCCCTCTAATCTCTGGAACGGCTGAACCCATTTTGACGGGACATTCACTGGCAGATAGCTGATGTGATAAGGAGTAACTTAGGCTACTTGTAATTCTGAAATTTTCCACGCGGGCGAAGTCCCGGGCTCAGCTAGTTTTTAAATAAAATGGATTATAATTTATAACTGCAATAAATTAATAAAATAAACATTACCTACACTACATTCAGTTACATACACGATAATATACCTACACGCATGACCATTATTTTCTTTACGACTAATGTCAGTTGTCAAACTTAAAACAGGTTTTAATTGTTTAGTTTATGGTTGAATTTCGGCCACAGACGATCGCTAGCTGTTATAATCACGAAATAAAGAAAACAAGTTTTTTTTCTTTATTTCCTGGTTATAATTATCGTGGACACAAAAGTTGTTAAATAAAATACCTACGACAAGCTTTTTTTTAAAATTATGCGCTTAAAAAGATTATTTAGTGGTCGGGATTCGATCATAATTTTTGTAATAATTATTATAAAATAATATACATATTATATTGGGAGAAATACTTCCACCAGATTTTTTACAGCGTGGCCGCGTTTTTAGTCCGATGCACCAAACCCGCAAATGTACCAACGTGTAAATATTTATTTTAATAAAGCTATTTACACTTCTCTTACGTATAAACGTATACCAAATCTCAGCCTTGCATATTCTTAAAAATGGATCTAAAGTTTTGTCTTCACGTATTAATCCATAAATTGTAAATGTTCCTTAGGTTCACTTAAAGATAGAAAGTGTGTCCTGACTCCTGACCAAAACCGCTCGCCCAATTAAAAATCTTATTTACTCTGACTATTTAACTCAGATTAGTGAGTTTATAATTTCGCTGAACACACCTTCAAACTTTTGATGCAACATTTGTTACCTACAATATTTTGGACTTAGTTGTTCACTGATTTTTGTCTATATTTAGAAAAATGATTAGGCACTTGTGCTTAATTTGAAAAAAAAAATTTAAAATTGTTTAACTTTTTTTTATTTTTTTAATTAATTTACTTCACCTCAAAATATTTAAAGCATTTTAAAAATTTTAACCCCTTGGATTGATAAAACGATCTGTTTGTAATATTTTACCATTTATTTTAATTTCAAAAACCTTCCAGTTATTAAAGACGTTTCAAATGTCTTTCAGGTATTTTTTTGTATGACAACTCGTAGCTATATTGAACTTAAATAGTGGCGTTAAAACACCACATAGGTTTATTTTGGGCAATACTACTAGAAGGGGAGCCCAAGATGCTAAATGGGTAGCCTAAGTTACTCGAGCGTCGTGGAACAATTTGATTTTGTAGATTAAATTATACTAAGTAATAATATAAATGCGAAAGTAACTCTGTCTGTCTGTCTCTTCTTCACGCCAAAACCACTGAACCGATTTGGACGAAAGAACACGGGCAAGACTTCATACATTGTTTTTTTTAAGTTAATACCTTAAAGTTTAATATATTCCTTAAGATTCTATATCAACTCTTTAACTTATCCGCATTTAATAAATATTTTTTTACTTGGGGATAGCAGCTAATTAAAGTTGGAATTTAGGTAAGGTTAACGTAAACTTCTCTTAACAAAAAATCAGTTCTCTCCTTAGTAGTCTGTGGTTAGTTATTTATCTTGTCATTGGGTGTCTTTAGTACATCAGCTGCTAAACTCAGGAATCTAAGTTAGATTGACAGAATTCTGAGCTAAGATTTTAAGATTTTAAGAGCTAAGATCTAACAGGAAGAATTTTTATTTGATACTTATAATAAAAATTATGATATATAAAACTTATTGCTGTTTTCAAGAAAATGTAATTTAAGTTTTATACAATGGTAACACTTAAAGATAGAATTCAATCAAATTAAAGTCTCAATATTTTTTATGTGATTGTTCCTAGCGATATACTTTATTTAATTTATATAAAAATTGTATATAATTATTCTAGTTTATCTAATATTCGACACTCCAAAAGACACGCAAGGGATGTACAAAACCAAAACGGCCTGTGTTCTTTGATACAAAGATAGTTTAAGACCGGAAAAAGAACATAGGATGGTTTTTATCCCTGAAATCCCACGGGAACGGGAAGTATGCGGGTAAAACCACGGGACTTTTTTATTTTTTTTCCACGCGAACGAAGTCGCGGGCACAGCTAATAGGAAAGATAAAAGGTTATAGGTATAATGTTTTTCATTTATATGGCGGAGAAAAATCTACAGATAAAAAATTGTTTAAGAAAACTGTGACATGGAAAAACTAAATCGCGTCAGATTAGAGTATGGTGGGTTAATCGCCACCTAAAATTTAGAAAATCTGCCGATTCAAGTGTAGTGTAACATGTAAGGGAGTGGGAGGGTCACAAATTTGCAAAGAAAACGTTGTTTTGACATTCTCGAGCGCATCTGAATTTACTTTTATTTTATAGGAAATGATGTAACTATAACGAAAAAAATATAATCTGACAATTTCCACAAGCCGAAGTTATTGGAATTTTGTTTTTTCTGCCCTAACTAGGATAACTACCCACCTCCATAGAAATGGCTTATATGGAGAGCCTCAACAATATGCGAGGTACCCCTCCCCTTCCATTTTAATCCTATACATATTAGTTTTAAAATAACATTATAAATAAAAAATCCCAATAAATAAAAGTTAAAATACATTTATCTTGGTTATTCAAATTTCTAATCCTAGTTTTTCAAATGTTAAGTGGGCCACCCTAGTTTAGATTTATAGTATTAATAGGACCCGATAAATAGAACTACGATTGGGTTCGGACAGAAAACCGGTTGGTAGGTATAATATGTATACATTATTTTAAAGGTTTTTTATAGAATAGGGGCCAAGCCGCATCTATTAGATGCGGCTTGGCCCGCATCCCACATCGCCACCCGCATCTAATACCGTTCCCAGTATAGGTCTGAAAACCCTTTGAAAATTAGACCATTTGCAGCTATTCTGCCAGCCAGTTTGTAAAAGAAAAATTATTGACTATACGAGACACTTCCATTGCGATTACTAGGTCGTAGAGTTCTGTAATGTCTCGCCCGTGTTAGGGGCCATCCATAAATTACGTCACACGTTAAGGAGAAGGGAGGGGGTCGAAGACGTGTGACGTTGTGTGACAAGGGGTAGGGAGGGGTCCCAAAATTTATCACATCACATTTTTTCAAAATATACCTAATACCTACTTGTATAGATAAAAAATAATCGAAAGAGATCACTATTCCAATGTAAAATTATAAAATATGTGACATCACACTAGGTAGGACTCACAAATGTGACCAGCTGTGACAAGGACGGGGAGGGGTCAAAAAATCATGAAATTCTTGTGACGTAATTTATGGGACCCATTAGTACCACCACCTTACCTTACTCTGCCATAGTAGGGTCAATGTAATGTTGTGTTTCAGTTTGGAAGGTAAGGTAGCCGGTACACTTAGGTATGCACGTGGTCTTACCATGACGTCAAACAAACCATAACGCACCATTAACATCTTTGGCGTATATATGCGATGGTTGTCTTTTTCTGTCTGGACAGCCATCTTTTTTGCTATCCTAATGATATAAGAAATACTTATAGATACGGTGTTGGACAAGTAACGTGTAGCTATGCATAGGAGCAAATGCTCCAAAGTATTAAACGCATATAAATAGGTATATTATGACTTGAAAAAATAGAATAATGCTAGGTACCTATATTGTGCTATTTTATCTAGCCGAATAAGAAACCAGAGTTTAAAAAATACTCCGCGACTAATTTACACCCAGACTTGCATTTGCACTCAGAAATACAGAGTAAGAAAACTCTGTATTTCTGGGTGTAAATGAAAGCTACTTTGACAACCTGAGAAATTGCCTGTTGAAAGATGTATACTGTATACAGTTTCACCCATGGGGTAAACGGTGAGGTAGCTTACGCGACGGTAAGTGATCACCACCACCTATAGACAACTACACTACTTCAATCAATCTTGCAGCAGGCGTGACCGGCCTTTCAAAGATGAAAAACAACAAACAATCACATAATCAACAAATATTGTTTAAATCATTTTCCTTACAACACCGAAATACGTTCACTATAATCTAAAAGAAAAACACTATCACCATTTCTGTTAAACACGAACTAGATTTTACACAATGTGCTGCATCTTTCATCGAGTTTATTTTCTTTACGCGAATCGAGGTTGTTTCTCGCTAAACACATTCGCGCCCGGTGTAGGCCAGCCGGCAACTAAACAATTACAAAACGTAATTCGTAAATACTCTGAATCAACTAGAGGTGCTATCACAACTAACCAGTCGGTATCGAAATCAAATAGTAAATACTCGATTGTAAGTTATTAGTGGTTGGTGGTGGTGGATTCGATGTTGTCAAACTACAAGGTCTTGGGCTGAGAATCATGTGCCCAACCTGAGGTTTTTTTTATATCATAAGATAGCAAACAAGCAGATGGATCTCCTGATGGAAAGAGTCAAGCATCGCTTTTAGACACTAAAGATGTTAATGATGCGTTGCTATGTTGTGGCGAGGTCTAATGCCACATACATAAGTTTACCAGCTACCTTAGCCTCAAAACCGGAACACGACAGTGATAAACACTGATGTTATTAGGTAGGCGGCAGGAATAGGTAAGGCGCTGGTACCAGACCCAGGCGAGATAATGCAGAACTCTACCAGCTAGTAGCCACCATGGTAGTTACTCACATAGTCAATCGGTCGCCTTTTAAGACTTGCCTGGCAGAAATGCAGTTGGCCTATTCTTCAAAGGAGCCCGGGACCAACACGGGGGAAAACTCGGAACCTCATAACCAAACCTTTTAGTAGTCACCTATTCGACCATGACTATTACCTGGGTTAACGAGGATTAAAATAAAAGTAGTTTTATTAAAGTAACCAGTTGGTATCAAAATCGAATATTAAATACTCAATTGTAAGTTTTTAGTAGTTGGTGGTAGTGGATTTAAGGTCCTGGGTTCGAATCATGTGTTTTAATAGCTATCAAGCGAAGTTAAAAGCCTAATATTTCAAATGGAAAATTTAACAGTTATACCAGTATATCAGTCAGTTCAATCACATCCTTTTTAACTACATAATTCAGAATCAAGTGTAATTTTTTATCGAAAGTTAGTAGATCTTAATTGTGAGCTAAAATGATATATATGTATGCTTTTCTTATAATTTTAAGTAAAGAAATACATATTTTATTTGTACTTACAAATTTCTATCGATTTAATAAAATTTAAGAAACAGGCTTGGGTTTGATTCCAACAGGGACAAGTGTTCGTCTGATGACCACAAATATTTGTCTTTCTGAGTTTTGAGCGATAATTAAATTAAAAAATCATCGCTCAAAACTCATATACATACTGTATTTCTATGTGTTGGCATAGTTGACTAGCACCCATATCACATAATAATTTGCTTACTTAAGGGTTAGATCAAATAGTGTAATTAGTGCAGTAGTATTTGTTATTATTAAAACTATGTTTAATTATAGAATTTTATGTCTATGATACCAATATTCAAATGAAAAACGTCTACGTCTTTTTATTAATAAAACGATAACTTTGTACGAGGAAAGGTATAGTGTCATTAAGCCTTAAATTTTCTTAATATCTTATTGTGAAACAGTACAAGTGTTATATGTTAGCAAATATTATGTTAACAAATATTGTGTTAGCAAATATTGTATTATATTAAAATTAAATATAATTGTGGTCCGTGCTAGCACTTTAGTTCTTTTTATCATTTACGTCGTAAAACGTTTGTGAAATCGGGCAAAACAGACTTGTCCAGATGGAACAGTTCACTGATGTAAATACAGAGAAGTATTTTATCTTTTCAAATAAAATCGTTTACATTAAAAAATCCTATAAAGTTTAACAACATAAGTTTGGAAATGCTACTTTATTTTGCAAAGATGTAAACCACCTGGAAAATTACTGTTTAATGATTTCATTTATCCTATATCTAATCTAAACTAGTATTAGGTATAAAGAGGATATATTAGAATTTTTTGTTGGTTTGCTTGTTACGAGTTAGCACAAAAACGACACGACCAATTAAATAAATAAAACTTATTTCACCTTTAGAAAGCTACTTTCGATAAGCAAAGGGAAGTAATGATTTTTGTTCATGCGAATGAAGTCATGATTAACTACTAGCAATATTATAAATGCGAAAGTGAGTTTGTTTGTTACGCTTATAGTAAAACATTCAACGATTTTGAATAAAATCAAGCTTGGAGATAGCAACATTCAGGATGAAGCAGAGGCTACTTTGTTTCAAAAATCAACCTCTAAAGGACTAAAATAGGGGATGAAAATTTGTATGAAAAACTATACCGACATGTTAATCCATTCACGGGCGACGATGCATGGATCAATCAGTATATTATAAGAGAAATAAACAAACAGCAACTAAATAGAAACTGCTATACAACTCATATATTTTTACACAAAGTGGGTAAGAAAACAGGTTCACTTTTTAAAAAGTATATTCTAAATTTTTTATCGCTGGCACTTGGTGAAACTCCAAGTTAGTAACTGTAAATACCCTGAGGATGCTTCTGTAAGCGAAGCCGGTTGGAAATAAAATATTATTGTGATACAGTACAAGCATTATTAATTAATAAGTATTGTATTTCTAAAAGGTTATTACTACAGCCATATTCACAATTCTAGACGTTGAGTAATAATTAAATAGTGATTATAAATAGAAACTGTAACAAAAGTTTTATTTTTAAAGAAAATGGTGGTAAACGAGCAGAAGATCCATGAATCACAAATAAATAATTTTGAATTTTATATATTTTTTTAAATTTTATATAAATATTTTTTTAATCTTTGTACCATAACACAGCAAAGAAGTACGTGGCTGTCCTGATGGATATACACAAACATCCCCCAATGACAACAAGTATGTTAGTGGCGCATTGCTATAATTTTTTTTTATTTCATTAAGTATCAAAACAGCAGATGGCTGCCATGATGGAAAAAGAAACCATCATCTATAGATACAGATGTTAATGGTATGTTGCTATCCATGTGGCGGGATAGCAATACCACATGAACGAGTTTACCGGCTGCCTTACCCTCCAAACCGTAACATTATAATGACAAGTATTGACGGAATAGCGGTAAGGTGATAGTAGCAAATACCCGGGCAAGAGTGTAAGAGGACGAGATAGAGAGAGGTCGTTCGCCTTTTATGAACGACCTGCCAGAATAGCAGATGTTCACTTTTTCAAGGGGCCAGAAATAACATCGGGTACACGTTATATGCGTAAGTCAACAAGTATATAGTAAAAATAATATTAATAATACCGATGTAAAAATTACACAAATTGATCTAACTCAAGGTAAACAAATTATTTGCTCGAGCTATGGGTGTTAGTTAACCATAATAATACATATAAATACATATATAAATACTGTCACAACATAATAAATATTCAAACCCAGAAATACAAACATCTATGCTCATCACACCAATGTCTGTCACTGTCGGGCAACGATCTCGAGCCACATCGATTCGTAGTTAGGTTTGCTAACCATTCAACCAACGGGGAGGTCAAGTTTACCTTTGTTTTCCAAACTAGAACACGATGGCGATATGTTTGACGTTAATGTGATAGTTGAAGCGGTTATACCACACCCGAGCGGGACATTTTATGACGCAGCGGGGTGTACGGTTCTACTATTATAGGTAATATATTTTTTGCACATCATATAGCGGTAGAACATGTTGGTAATTTTTATTAAATTGTGGCACTTATGTTCTTGAAAATAAATATTTTTTTATTCCATTTCATTTCAAAAATATTTTTTAGTCACTTTATGATTTTACCATTTTCTGTAATGACACTGCAACATCCATATTCAACATTCGCATCAGGCACCACGACCGGTTTCCATAATGAACTATATTATATTAATTTATGTCCACTCTGTCTTATTGGCGTCTAGCAAAAAACGACGGATATAACCGGTACGCTTAAGGTTACCATGCCGTTATAGGAAAAATCAGGACAATTTATTTCTATTTTTAAAAGAGCGAGCGAAAAACTTCGAGTCTGCTAGAACAATTTGCCTACAGATTTAAATAGATTTATGGATTATAATCTGTAGGTACTACTTTTTAAACTTGATTGATATTTTGTTATCATATGTGTTCCAGCCACAAAAAGTGTTAATTTTGAGCGTAAGGTATCCGGTAAACTTATGCATACGTCCGTGTTACCGGATAATACGACTTCTAAAAACCTTACCCGGGTTTTAAACTAACGCCTTAATTATTCCTGCAATATAATAAAAATAGCAAAAACAAAACAAACATACTTTTGTAGAATATTCTTAATAATAGGTTAGTTATGATAAATTAGTATCTAGTGTTAAGTTTTATTAATAGCTTTTAATTAATTTATTATGCACTACCCAAGTTTTTTCGCTCAGCATTACGGAAGGCAAACTGTGAGAAAATGCTTAATAGCATTAAGTTACGCCTTTGTACCATTATGTGCAATAAAGTATTTAAACAAAAAAAAAAAAAACATCAAGCTGTTTCTTTGCTGAGTAGACAGAGTGAACCGAACGTCTAAAGATTTTCCGATTTACCAGGATTCACGGGTTCGTCAGTGGGCGAGATGAGTGTTGATCCCCATCACCACATTTTACCGAACTAACAAGAATTATCACCTATTTCTAGCGATAATTAAAATGGACGGTCCGTTTGTCACTGCGGCACAGACGTGTCCCGCGACTGTCTGCATGCCGGCGATGCCGAAATCGAACCGCGTAGGCAGAGTTCGCACTTCGTCTGTTTGTATGAAGTTGGAATACTGTATAGATAATATTACCGTGGTAATGTTATCTACCAGTATTTTATCTTCATATAAACGGGTGGAACGCGAGTTATACCTACGCGCTCGGAGTTCGGTATGCACTCGATATACAACAGACTGAGGGTTGCGCCACAGTGACGATCGACCGATATGACAGCACAGGCAAATGTAGTTTAAATATTGAAGGCGGGCAGCCCTATCGCATTTTACGTACAGCACGGCCGCGGCGGTTCGGCCGGCTGTAGGTATTTATTTCAAGGACACGGCCGAGTCAAAATACTGGTAGATAACATTACCGTGTCATAAGAGTGTTGGTTATCCTATGATACAAAATATTTATGACGTCTACGTATCTATTATCTTTGAGGTCACGGCTTTGTTACGTATTGGAGTAGTTACTATTAAGTGTGTGGTTTATTATGGTGATTCATTCTACGAGCACAATGTCATAGTTTTTACGCATTATGGTATTATGAATGTTGACCTATCATTACATAGTATAAAACAAAGTCGCTTTCTCTGTCTTTAAAAATACGCAACGGATTTTAATGCGGTTTTTTTTAATAGATAGATTGATTCTTGAGGAAGGTTTAAGTGTATAAACCTTTCCGATATTCCCACGGGAACAAAAGTTGCGCGGGTGAAACCACGGGCAGGTCGCTAGTTAATTATAAATTAGCGATCGCATTCTGGAATTCGATCATAATTCTTATTAGAAGAAGTCACACAAAAAACACACTCACAATTACGCTTTCATAAAAAACACATACACATTATACCAGAAGACGAAATGAACTTGAATTACCAAATATTACCAATCATTAGAACCAACTATGGAAAAAAATATATAATGTTCGAAGGAGTGCAAATGTACAATAAGTACGAAACATTAGAACCAACTATGGAAAAAAAAATATAATGTTAGGAGTGCAAATGTACAATAAGTTACCCAACTCCATCGTAAATAGTGATAGTTTATATTAAAGAAACAATTAATTAAATATGTACAAAATAACTTTTAGTTAATGTGGCTTCACCACTAGACGGTGTTATTTGATTCCTATACATCTTCTAGTACTACCTTCATTTATTTGTATTTTCGATAGATTATAACTGTACCCAAATTGCATTATTGTTAACTAGCTGTTGCCCGTGACTTCGTTCGCGCGGACTTCGTTTACTCCGCACAGCTCCTCCCCCGTAGGTGATAGCGTGATAATATGTAGCCTATATGTTGACCCGACCTGTTAGTAATATTCATGCAAAATTTGAAGTAAATCCATTCAGTACTTTTTGAGTTTACCCCGGACATACATTGACTTTCCTACGATTATATTATATGTATAGATAATAAGAATAGTAATTTCTCATTATAAGTGATTTTGTATTCTTTATGAGAAATAAATGTCTTTAAACCGAATTCTTTGACTCCGTTTGACCATGGACTAAATAATGAGATCTCTTTTAAGTTTGACAACAGACTTTAACCACAAACAATATATTATCACCACTGAGGTCTAGTGATCCGATGTCGGCGTTGACCACACGAGGTCCCAGGTTTGATTTCAGGTCGGGCAAATCAAAAGTGTGTTTTTTTCAGTTTTCTGAAAAAAACTATGCTGTCCGGGATTGTAAAAGTGCCTGGTTTGGCGATAGGCTGGCCATCTATCACGTTGTGGGACTAACGGCCGTTTTCCAAAACGCAAATTAATTTTAACAAGCAATTAATCTATGTTTGACATAATTTTCTCATGCAAATAATCTGTTAAACACAAATAAATTGCTTGTTAAAATTAATTTCCGTTTTAGAAAACGGTAGTTAGATTCTTCGGCTAATCGTGGGTGCACATGTTGTACCTCTGTCTATATCCTCTAGGATACGGGCGTGAAGATACGGAATATTATATATGTGTGTATATATTATAATGTTACTTAAATGAATGATTGTGTGTAATATGTATCCATGTCGCAGGTAAATTCTATAATTCGTCCGTATGCAAATGGCGTCGCTAGATTGCAAAGATAAATACATTTTAGAAAATGCCATACGCCGAATGTAAAATCTCGTCATTATATAATGCATATGCATGACATTTACCGCCGTCGTTAATAAATTGCTGCGACGTATTATTCAAATAACTAGTTATGTAAATTTGAGGTAATGTACTTGTATAGGAATAAGATAAAGAGTTGTTTTATGTCTATAATAATAAAACACCACTATTGGACCACCTTCGGTGCTTGCAGGGAACACTAGTGGACCGCGGACCACCGGTTAACCATTGGTCTATAGACACGAAGGATCTTAATGGTGTGTTGCTTAACCGATAATAGGATATAATGTCATATACATGTACTCACCAACTACTTTATTACCCACACCTGCATGTTAGTGGTAGATAAGCATTGAAACCATTGGATCAGGAAAATGTTAAGCGTAGTGGTGTATAGTATCAATCAATCGTTCGCTAGTTGTTACAGAAATCTACCTCCTAGTAAACTTACGTGTTACGAATAATCTAGAAACGTGTAGAGTTGGAGCACTGAAGAGATCTAGAAATAAAAGAAAGAGATAGCTATTCCTATTGACAAGCAAATAGTTGACCTGGGCTATGCCATAATAGACTTTGTGGGATATGGCATAAGGTTGAAAGTAGCGTGTACTATGATTTATGACTCATAACATGTTTACGATAAGAAGTGATTCATTGTTTCCCGATAATTTAGATTTTTCTGGATCCAGGTAGAACTTTACCCTGGCTATAAATAGAGATATGTTGACAAATACAAGGCAGTTTTTATCAAGCGATCGAGAGCGATACTTCAAGTGATCAGTGCGAAGCGAAGCGAAGTATTTTATTGTGTAGTCAGAGATAGTACAGTGAGTGAGTAGTGTGTAAAGTGTATTTCAGTATTACATTGTGTTGTATTGTGTGTATCGTAAATACACGGATTTAATATAAGTGGTGTTTTCTTACAATTACGAACCCGAGTACGTAACAATATTAACGGTCGGTTTCCGGAACGCAAATCAATTTTAACAAGCAATTCTGTGTTTAACATAATTTTTACAAGCAAATGATCTGTTAAACACAGATTAATTGTTTGTTAAAATTAATTTGCATTTCAGAAATCGACCGTAATTACTAAACATATTAAATAAACAATCAGTCCTTACATTACGTTTATTTACACTAATGACACAAAGGTTTGTCTCTGTCGGGAATCGAGCCCGAGATTCATCAATTGCGTAATCAGAAATGTTAACATCAAACTACATGACACTTATTGTCTTAGCTTACCAGATGTTTCGAATGAAATTAGATCAATAATTTTGCGTTTAGTAATAAATCTAAAATATGTCGTTGTTTAACAAAACTAGTGAAGTATGACCGACTTTAAATACGGTGCATTTTTCTTATTTATTTTTAAACTCAATATAAATACAAAGTCTGGTTAAAAACTTCACAAAACCTGAATGTGGCATGAACTTTAAATATCACACCGCTATATGAATGAATAGTTTATGCTTAAAAGGCTTTATGTAGCTTAAAACATTATAAGCATAATCGAAATAAACTACATTTTTGGATCAAAGTTCTATATATTAAAAATCGTAAGTGAAGTTTTCGACTAAGTTGCGTTGACCAGTTAATTAGAGACTACAGACATCAAATTAGAATTGTTTTTTATTCAATACGGTCATTGATCTGGCTCACTTTGAAGAATAGACCAACTATCGTTCTACTAGGCAGGTTATAAAAGGCAAGCGATTGGCTATACATGACTACTATTAGCAGTCATTGCTATCGTGACTTAATAGGTGATAGAGTTCTGCAACGTCTGCCAGGGCATATGGCAACACCGCCTTACCTATTTCTGCCGGAATAGCATTAACGCTTATCATTGTTGTGCTCCGGTTTGGAAAGTAAGGTAGCCGGTTTTATGCGGTTGGCATTGCCATTCTGCCACATATATAACAATATACCATTATATTTTTAGTGTCTACAGGCGATGGTTTCTCTTTCCCTTAGGTAACTATCTGCTTGTTTGCTATCTTATGATATAAAAAACACAAAGACAAAATTACTAAAAGCCTTAAAAAATATATTAGCAATCCCTTATGATTAAAGTAAATGAGCGTACAAAACATGTAGGCGCTAAAATATATTTTTACTTATTTATATTATCTACATCATAGAGGTTGATCTATGCAGCACTAACTCACCCCGTCGATATAAATGAAAAGAAAATGAATTTCAGTTCCATGTGAATTTGGTATCCGTTTTTTTTTATAAACGTGTGCGCATAAAAACAGATTGGCAGCTGTGCACATCAAAGCCAACCAGAAAAGTAGGTTTCAAGTCTGATGATGCCATTCAGAAAATTCAGATACGTGATCATTATCTGAATGTGAATATATTCTTAACTAATTATGAACTGAAGATCTCTATGTATGTGAGTGATGAGTATAGCTCTCGATTAATTATTTCTTACCGACCGAAGAACTACGACAAGAAGATTAGCACGAAAATAAAATAAATCAGAATAAAATTAAATTAAATATAGTATACGCCGTGTATTTTACTTGGTACAAAAGCCGCAATACGCCAACCGTATTTTTATATGAACAATTAATAAAACGGAAATAACAAATACTCTTTGAGTTATCGATAGACTTAGTTGTATCAGTGACACCCCAAATGTAAGATCACCCTACGCGTAAATGAGCCGGACCGATCGTCCACACCAGTTAGGTACTATTAAACATATAATGATAACATTACCCATCATATTAACAGGCTTTTAACTATCTGAAGGGACCAGTGGTATGAATTTAGGTGATTCAAGTAAAGAATAATTAGGTAAATAAACAAAATTCTCTTAACAAACTAGAGTATCCACATAAACAATTATTTTATAAATTTTTGTAGTAAAATATAACACACTTCAAAAACTATTGCAATCGATTCCCCGGCTGATTCTGAACATACTAGTTTTAGCTTTCGTATTAAGTAAAAGACACCTTGTATAGTATATTACAAATAGTAATGATGACCTATTTAATTGAGCATGTGTAGCTATTCACTCATTCTACGGCGTAGCAACACGTAGTACGGCGGCACCGACCACACAGCCCATAGACACCTAATAATAGGCGAATGACTTGTGTCAACATATCTGACTTATAGTTCCGATGTAAATGTCCACGCGCCAATGAGTAGTGATTGGGTAATCAGTGTCGACCAATCAGATGCTCTGTACATTACTATCTTTCACTGTGGCCTTGAGTTAGCCAATTACGGCGTTGCAAACCCACTTCGTCTTACCTCAGCTAGTTGTCAGAATGCATTCAATACGGAAAATCAAACATTAGCCGTCTATAGGCTGTGTGGTCGGTGTACGGCGGGGTGATCACGTAACTCGCAATGTGAAATTATCGTAATTGTTTAGTTATTGCAAGACACATAACAGACTTGTACAGTGGTAGTTGTTGCCACTTGATTAGTTTTGATGCTGTGACATTGCAAAAAGTGCATCTAGTGACCAGCAAGCAATTGGCGACGTTTTTGATGATTTTTTCATTACGTTTAGGAGTCATCGCTGATCGCTGGCGAATTGCAAACGTTAGATGATACGCCTACGGGTAATGAACGAGCCAGAACAAACGCTGACACTATAAATCAAACTTATTTACGTCATATTATAATATACACCAATATAAAAAGTAAAAGTTATTTTTATTTTACCTTTTTTGGTATAATTGCGTAATGATATGGTACCCCAAATGAAAAATATATTTCAATCAAAATGTTCTTCTTACCTGTTCCTTATCCTCTTGTGACTTCGGCCATAGCGTGACATTGACGACAATCTCGCCCATATCCTGTCCCGGCTTGTTGGGGTCCCGTAAACATAGCACCAAGTCTTGCGACCGACCCAACTCAAGCGCAGTGAGGTCTATGTGACATGAGCCCATGAAGTCATCTTGTAACCCCCAGTCATAGTCAAAAACCTACGATTAAATTGATATGACAAATATACACAAGCTTACTTTTAAAAGTCCGGCAAAATTTTCAGAGGCTGTTCAGAATCAATTTAAGTAATAAAAAATAATTTAAGACATTCTAAATTCCATTTATATCCGACGAAATAACAAAACGCATGGATATAATTTCAATTGCACAAAATTCAAACTAAAATAATTTAGTGTCTTTAACCAAATTAAAAGTGATCGGGAAAAATGTACTTAGAGGTTACTATCGTAATTATAGGTAAATGTAAACCCGGTAGTAGTTTAGAAAAAATTTAACGAGTCAAAAAAAAAAGTAACAGAATTAGCCTTCTCTTATAGAATTAGCCTTTCGCCTTATTTGAACTGCTTAGGAAAGTAGATAAAATATACTTAATAAAAAGCCTACACGAAAAAAGGAGATGGAATATAACAAAATTATTGCGTTAATGCACTGATTTTATAAACTTGTATAATGTTGGATTATTCCATTTAAAGGATCGAGTACACTGGGACGAACCTGAGCGGACTGCATCGCAACAAAAAATGCTGACATTGTAACGGTTCGATTATCTGTTACATTCGCGGTCCCAAAGAGTCAAAAAAGGGAGGAGAACTCCGACGCCGACGCATCACTACTAGTGTTGACCCATTAGGACCGCGAATGTAACGGATAATCGTAACCGTTACAGCATTACACATTAGGGAGGGCCGCAATGAGGCGGAGCGAGCCACATCACAACGCAGCGCATTTCCTTATGTACTTCCAAATATTATTCTCCTTTCTTAGTCTTAGTTTCGGGGGGGGGGGGGGGGGGGGGGGGGGGGGGGGGGTCACATACTTGAGGTTCAGTCAAGATAGGCTCTAATCCCTAATCCTAATAAAGCCATACTTATTATAGACGTCTAGGCGGGGAGGTCATGACCACCATGATATCCCTCCCGCTGGATTCGCCCTTGACGTGGATCTTGCAAATGATACAGCTCTTTGTAGCCTTAAACTAAAATAGTTAATCGTTATTCATTTATAATTATGTGATTTTATGAATTAATAATCAAAATACCGAGAAACACATGTGCGTGATTCCGTTGATATATCACACTGGACGTGGAACCAAGCAGGCTGGGTCGGGCCTAACCGCATTCACTGAAATCTGATCCGATGCGCCCTGCCTTGTGTGCGATAGTTCATAAAAAAATTATAAAAGCGATGTGGGCAAATTTTTACGATGCGGTCCGTCGCAGTCCGTCTCAGTGTGCTAGATCTCTAATGCATTGACCGCACTTGCGTATATCGTTCCGAAGATATTAGCGCGCTAAGGCACATGCAGTTCGGAATGTATGCGACAATAGCCGATAATAGCCGGTCACGAAGTCATTGTACGAAGCTTTGTGACGATAGAAGCAATAGCGGCCAAGACATAATTGTAGTATGATTTAAGTGAGCTTACCTTTAACTGAACAGTTTGAAACGGATCTTCGATAGGTACTGTGAAGCACTCATCCCATACAGGATTGAGGTCCCTATACACTATCCGGGATTTATGTAGTAACCGGCCACCCGCTTTGAACTTCACGTATGGGTCGCTCGTGCCTGATAACAAACCTGGTTTTGGACCCCACAAAACACACAATTAGAATATAACAAAGCAAACTTAATATAATAAATAAAGCTTTACTAGGAGTCTAAAGGGTCTAGTCATCTACAACAAAAATAAATAAAAAATACTAATAATAATCTTATGCGAGGCGATTGGAGCCTTTCTCACTAACCCTAGTAAAATTCCAATGTGAAAGTGCCCTTATTTTTTGCGTTAGGTTCCGGCCAAATCGACGCGAACTATTTATAACCGTACCAAAAACATTTCATGTTCAGCATGAAACAGTTCAGCGCTCAAAGCGCGTGTTACTAAATTAAGTAATCGCGTCAGTTTGGCTTGAATCTTTTTCGATATTTTCTCGTATTTCCTTAATTATATTATCTATTTGTATATTACAATTTATGGACATTATTTATATTTTCACTTATAATAATTCTTTACATGTTTTTCTTATTATTGAAATTACTTACGTTTTTATATAGTTTTATATTTTCGGTTAGTCCCTTTTACTTATCATTACAAATTTACATCTATACCTATATTATGTTATTTCATCTCCTAATTTCAAAATCCTATATTGTACATTTGATTTATTGTATATTAGCTGTTGCCCGCAACTTCGTCCGCGTGGACTTCGTTTACTCTGCACAGTAGCTGATAGCATGATAATATGTAGCCTATATGTTGACCCGACCTGTTAGTAATATTCATGAAAAATTTGAAGTAAATCCATGCAGTACTTTTTGAGTTTACCTCGGACATACATACAGACAAACAGACAAAAATTCTAAAAACTATATTTTTGGCTTCGATATCGATTGTAGATCTAGTAAATAATCCAAGTATTCTTTTAAAAAAATATTCAATGTACAGTTTTGACTTTCCTACGATTTTATTATATGTATAGATTTCCGTCTATATAATGTGTCTTCATATTATATATTATTCGAAGATTATTAAGTTTTACAATTATATTTTTGTATAAAAATTCACTATTTATAAAAAAATATATAAAAGTATATAAAATTTTACAATAATAAGAAAAACAAATAAAGAATCATTATACACTACAGCTTGTCAGTTAAGATATTAATTTTTCAATTAAGATACACCTTTCATGAAACTTGGTACATATATAGCATATCGTAGACAGAAACATAATTGAAACTTTAATATCTTCTCGACATGTCGTTAACTTATTTTCCATCAGAGTGCTAAGTGTGAGTTTTTCTTTTCGCATTCGAACGTGAGCGCGTTTGGAGTTTACTAGGAATTTGTATGTGATTTATACAGCACCACCTAGTGGTAAACGTGAGAAACCAGTTTACCAATAGGTGGCGCTGTACAAATCACATACAAATTCCTAGTAAACTCGAAACGCCCTCACGATCGAATGCGAAAAGAAAAACTCACACTTAGCACTCAGATAACGCTATTATAGCACTTTATTAATACTAACTGATCCGCGCAGCTTCGCCCGCGAGTATCTTAACATATCGTCAACATTGATATTCATACAAAATTTAAGCCCCTATTTCAGCCCCTTAATGGTTGATTTTTAAAAAATTAGCCTATATTTAACATTGAAACTTTAATTATCTCCATGGTAAATTTAATCAAAATCAGTTCCGCAGTTTAGCTGTGAAACCGTTACAGGTAGACAGACAAACCGACTTACACATTCGTAATATTAAGCATGAATTTTACGTTTTTTATACGTCTCAATATTCTAGTGTTACGGATTTCGATGTCGGTGTACACATACGAGGTTCTTGTCAGTTTTTTTTGGAATCACTTACCGGCAGGGGTGTTTCGGAATGGATACGATTTGGGGACCTTCAAGAAAAGAGCTTACTCCTTTTTAAAAGGCCATCAACCCTACTTCAAGACCTCTGGTATTGCGGATGTTCATGAGCGGCGATGATCACTTACCACCAAATGCACCCCCTGCCCGTTTGCCCCCTCTACAATAAAAAATGAGATAAACATAATTTTAAATCCGGAGTAATATTTGGGTTATTTTTTTTAATTCAACCCCTAAGGGGCTTAAATAGAGGATGAAAGTTTGTATAAAAAACTATATCGACGACATGTTAATATATTCGTGAGCGAAAGTGCATGGTTTGCTATTTATTTATAATTACATTATATACTGTTTTTTTTTTTATATCATAAGATAGCAAACAAACAGATGGGTCTCCTGATGGAAAGAGTCAACCATCGCCTATAGACACCAAAGATGTTAATGGTGCGTTGCTATCTTGTGGCGAGATCTAATGCCACATGCATAAGTTTACCGGCTACCTTACCCTCCAAACCGGAACACGACAGCGACAAGCACTGACGCTATTGCGGCAGGAATAGGTAAGGCGGTGGTACCAGACCCGGGCGAGACAATGCAGAACTTATATATATATACTTATATATACTTGTCGCTTCCACGCAAAATACTAACAATCATAAATCATATATTTTTTATATCAACAAATATAATAAAACAATTTGTATACACTATTTACTCTACAACAGCTACACAGGATATAAAATAAGGCAGAAGCATATAAAATTGCAATAAAAAATAAAAAACATGCAATTTTAATTATTTTTGTGCTGTGTTTTGTGTTGTGTGATTTGTTTTAATTATACAAAATAAATGCCAAGCCATTTTCAAATTTTACCGCAGTGAAGTTTAAGCCTACCCGTCAATGATGTATCAATTTAAGTAGGCCATATACGCTACAGTATACCGGACAGATTTGCCTGTACAGATAAACTTGAGGTGAGTAGAGCACAAAACCTGCACAGTTGTGTAACATACACACTCCGGTTTACCTGTACAATTAAACTGTTCAAATAAACGTGTCAGTTACACACTAGCGTGTATGGTCTACTTTATACAAAGCTTGGCCGATGGGAGAGGAAAGTATAAGTAATTGTTACACATATATGTAATACTCATATAATATATATGTCGTGGTTATATCGTAGAATCACTTCACGATGAGGCTGACCATTTCATGAAATAGTTGCATTTCATAAAATGAAAAATATCTGCAATCCACGTCATGAAATGGCTTGCCTACATCAATGATTAATCAGCATTTGACGATAGAAAAAACTAAGTGCACGGCAAAGACCTACAAATATTTTTTGTATGTCTTCGGTGCGCGGCTAGTTCATGATATGTTCAAAGTTTGAATAAGTTTCAACTTCAAACTAAGCGATCATATCGGAAAGTAGTTACATTAACCACCGTCAAAGGCGCTAATATCGTTTTGGTTTTGTTGCGCATCATGACGACGAACAATAAATTATTGCGCTTAAATAATGCTACACCTGTTGGTATTAAACGTGAAGTAAATTGTCGTTACGGCACAAAAGTTATTGAATTTTACGAAATTTACTCAAAATAAGTTTTTCTTTATTTGTAATTTTTAGTAAACTTTTAATATAATGGATATTCTGTCACGATATGACCAAATGTAGGTTGATATATCATCAAACGTTTAAGTTTAAATGAAAATATGGACATATTTATCTGACTATTTCATGAAATAAAACCACTTCATGAAGTCCGCCACATCATGAAGTGAAGTGATAAATTCTAAGATCTGTCCACGACATATGTACACAAGAAGAAAAAGAGTGTGAGAATGAATGGTCTTTATACAACGTATCATCCGTCCTGAACCCGCATACCAATTAATGCTGTCAACTAACATCATATCATTGATCTACATTATGAACAACGTGTGAGATAAAACAGAACCTTGAGAAACACCAGCATTTATATATTTTACTTCGGAGTATATACAGTCTGCGGTTACTGTAATGCTACAGTTATCCAAAAAGCTGGTGATCCAATCACAAAGCTTTATAGTTAATTCGTAAGACGTTAATTTGGTCAGAAGTGCCTAGTGCCAGTCCTAGTCGAAAGCTTTAGCGATATTCAGACTAATTTCTAGAGCTTCCCCCTTGGTCTAAATGGCTTCAGCTCAGCCATGGGTATTATGTACACGAGTGGATTACCAGCAGAGCGGCCGCGACAGAGACCGTATTGTTTATCGTATATATGCTGATAATTAAATTATAATCCAGGTAATTAAAGAGCTTTTTAATAATAATGCACTCCATTACTTTCGAGAGCTAAGAGGTAATTGTTACCCGGATCATATTTATCATGTTTCTTGAGGATCGCGTGAAGAAAGGCAGTCTTCCAGGCATTGGAACCATACTATAGTAGTAGGGATTCGTTGGTTCCCGACCACCCGGGTCGTTGGGTCTGGATCCCTGTTTCTGTCCCACCTGTGTTTCTGACCCACTTGGTGGTCGGTCAAAACTAAAAAAAAAAAAAAAAAATTTGGTGTCAAAATGGGGGTTTCCGGGTACGCCCGATCGATTGCAAGCATCCGTTTTTTGATATCTCGCACGGTTGCAAAGTTAGCATTCCTGGCTCTCCTTCGTTATCTAATCACCTCATTATCATTAAGCTCGAACGCCCGTCACACAATCGCACTATTAAAAGCTCATTAGGACGTCTCGCATTGCGTATCACTTGCAACTAATGAATATGGAATAAAATAAATATCATCAAGCTGATTCCCGTGTCGAGAAGGCAGAGCGAGCGTCTTAACGTTCCACTGCGATTCACCTGTTCAGCGGACAAAAGCACGATTATGGCGATCATTCTATTATCATTTTAGCAGCCTGTAAGACTTTTACTTTTTTTTTTCATAGTAATTTATATCATTAACATCGTGAGTACTGACTAGTTGGTGAGTTCTGCAACGTCTCGACCAGGTTGAGTACCACCACCTTGACCCATCTTATTACATACATCATCAGTGCTAGTCGCTGTGGTGGTGCTATTATTACTGGGTCTGTGTGCTTATTAAATATATTCCAGTACTTGTATGCATGTAAAAAAGTATCTTCACGGCCATATCCCCGAAGAGGTAGACAGAGGTACAACTAATGCTCCCACGATTAGCCGAAGATACTAAGTTCCACAACGTGATAGGTGACAATCCCGACCCAGGAATCGAACCTAGGACCTCATGTGGCAAGCATCGTCACCGCACCATTATGCCGCAGAGATGATTTGTTTGAATGTATTTATTTAGTGTTGTTGACAAACACCCATATTGCATGATGTCTGGGCTAGCAGGATCGGTCACTTCCGGTATCAAAAGCTTCACATGCTCTTAAGGTATGTGGGTGTTTCGCAATACACAAGTATGAACTTCACTAACGATTCATTGGAATGTTGTATCATAATTGCTAATGCGAATGTGATGAGCAACAAGATTTGTAACAGAACGTGTTCGCTAATGTTAATTGCTTAAAACTTCCTATATAAACCTTGGATGAAAGCACATCTACAATATATCAAATAATTATTTTAACAGAGATAGTGCTACATTATTGTAACGTGTGTGTGTGTGTTATTGTGTTCACGTGCTACTTCGATAATATGGATGTAAGTATCTCATTTATTGCTCTTATAATATCTTATATATTAAATATGTGTAATGAATGTAGATATAATATTTTTGTCGTTTCATATTTTTACAATATTATTCATGTATTTCACCGGAGAGGAAAGTATACTTGTATGATGAACGTACACATATTTTTTCAGATTTGGTTAGAAAATAATATTTATACCTACATGCACACACAGAAATGATGTATGTGTTAAATCTATACATATGTGTACTACATGTATACTGAACAGAAATTTTATTCAGTCGTTAAGGCGTGTAAGAACTTGTAACAAATATACACGCACAAACTTTAGATTTATAACATAGTATTAGGATTTTACGTTAGCTATGTCGTAGTGTCTAATATTTGGTATTATGTCCTTTACAGAATTCCTCGAGCATCCTTGAAGAGAACACTTTAAAACATTATTATTATCCACTGTCTGACGACGACGAGTCAGATTTACAATTGACACAGCCATTGAAAATAAAAAGAACACGTAGCAGCAGCAGTTTGGACGACCTATTTGAAAAGCCAGCCAAAAAGAAGAAAAAAATGTCGTCCTGCGTTGGAAGGGCGTCTCGAGATGGTGGAATGGCATACATATCAACCAATACCGACGATGGGGCGCAAGCCACACACTTTGTAAAAATAGAAGTTTACGATCTAAAAAAACTGGCGAGGATACCCCCAACTGATCATTGGAAACATGCAACCACTCGGATTAAATATTATGCGGCAAGTCATAGGCTCAACAAAATCAATGAAGTGATCTATGATATATCTAAGGAAATAGCCGATGCACCTGACGTAAAAAAATATCACTTCGACAAAAATACTTGATATTGTTCTTTCAATGACTGATTTTTTAAGTATGCTATTGTATAAAGTTTCAATGTAATTAGAGATAATAATGTGATTAATACTTGAATACTTAAATAAAGATTTTATTTTTGTTATCCCATTTGTTTTTTTTTGTATTCCTATGACATACAGGGTAAAATAATACAACGAAATTTCTTTATCAATTATATTTTATTACAGAAAAAGTATTTAAACAAATTATTTACAATTTTATCATTAATAACAGTATTAGTAGTAAACATATTAGTGAAGTTAAACATACATACTCCATAATATCTGAAATATATAAAAACTAGACAGTAAATTCCACACATAGAACTAAAACAATTTTGAATTACTTTATTATTATAATTCCACTTCTTACAATTTGTTACCAAAAATGACTCATGATAACCAGTTGGCTTTCTCCCGAAAGAATCAAAATATTCCCCAACACCATGTTTATCAATGCATATTGCTACCCAATGAGAACCAGGCTTTGTATCAGGATCTAAATTTGATATAGAATAAAAGGGTAAGCTAACATGTACTGGTATACGATTAGCTGCAAAAACATTAAGCTTTAAACTACCATTAACCATATCCAGAAACTTTTGGATTTCTATAGAATCCATCATAGGATTTAATTTTTAAAAGCGTCTATTTTTAAAGATATGCTGAATGAAATTGACAGTAAATACACTAGCAATATAATATATAAGTACTATTTCATAAATTAATTAAAATTAAGATTAGCTATTATAATCTATAATAACCTCTCTATTTTTGTTTATTTCTATAACATTATCAAATTCTGCATATACTATACAATTTACTGTTGATGACAAAGTGCCTTCAAACCGTACTTCTATTCTAACACTTCCACGTTTTACTAAATTCCAATGAGTTGTAGAGTTTGCACTTAAGTCTGGAGTCATATCAAAAGCCATTAGACAGTACCCGTTTGCAAAAGCTTCTTTAGATATCGAATTACCTTCATTTAAAAAGTGTATACCGGTCCCAGAGAATAATGTATGATAAACGCTGGTAAAAGCATTGTCGGAAAAATTGGGAGTTAATGTTTTCGGTGGTATTTGCTGTCCATCTACATATACACTAAGCAGATTGAGGTTGTTGTGTTTAAAATCGAAGGGATTCGTTTCGAAACTGCCATTAAATGCTTTATTGCTAACGAATCCTATAATACACCTTTTAGGCATTTGCCCAAGAAATACATTATCAAGAACTTTCCCTTGAACACCAGATGGAATAGTTAATACTTTTACTTCAGCTCTAGCAACTGGGTACTTAGCTGTGGTTGTTGCTAGTACTTTTTCGTGTGCAAGTAATATTGATGGATTGATTCTTGCTTTACGGATTATGAGCGAAGCATTTATTATATTAACTTTGAATTTATTTTCTACTGTGGACGATATGAGATTAAAAGAATCTTTCGAACGAACTAATTTTAACCGCATTTCAATACCATTAACTAAAAATTTCCCTTGATTAAATATATCACCATGTAAATGACCTATCATTTCAATAGTTGAACTCTGCTTTGATAGTTGCTGTCGCTTAGCAAATCCTTCGTTAGTTGCGTCACACGAAGTAAACTTTCCTGGAGTATCTTCATACCATAAACCACAGGTAAGATGGGAAGCTTTCGCTGCTGGACCATAATTTAATAAAGTTTCTATATACGCACGATATGCATATGTGTTATTTGGTGGAGAAACAAGTTTCTGATTTAAATAAATATCCAACTGACTAAAAAGCGAGTGTAGCCAATTATTTACAGGTGCAACATTGGCATCGACAGCTAATCTTGATGAATCAATATTTTCTATTCGTGCACTGATACTAATCATTGTGTGTGATAAGTCAATATATTCATCACCAGCACCAGGTATTAAAAACTCGATAGGGCCATCATCAGTTAGCGATGATATCGGACGATATTGCATCCATTGACCACTCTCTATACTTGTTTGTGTTGTCGGTAAAGCAAAGATATCCAATTCTGATTTCACACATTCACAAGAATTATTGTGTAGGAACGCCATTTTTAATTTCCAAAAATATCTTTTTTATTTTTGAGAGCTCCTTTAAGAGTTCTTCTTTGTTTTGATGTCTTCTTGTGAGTGATAGACTTAAGTCTTTGCCTTTTATTTTTATAACCGGATCCTGCCATTATGGAGTCGAGTTTTTCATCAGCTTTTCTTTTTAAATTAGAAGTAGCGGTTCGGAATCGAGTTTTTATCGATTCATCAAGAGGTTGAGCTCCAACCAAATCACTTAGAAGACCAACTCCAGCGTTTAATGCTTCTTTTCCAAGAACCTTTGCGCCACTTTTTAAAATTGGAAATACTGACCTAAATAAACCCCCTAGAAAACTCCCTATGCCATGTCCACGTTGATATGGTGTTCCTTTATAAATTATACCTACACCAGATCCTGCTTGTGCAGAGTAATAGTGATGATAGGGACATACCATTTTTATATATTTAATGTAATATTAAGAACTTATTTTTTTGAAATGAAGCTTAATACATGAGGTTCCAAATTGAAATGGTACTCTTTCACCAATGCTCGTTCTTATATCAATTTCTATCACATCAAATTCCCTACGTAAAACAGGAAGATAGTGTGCAGGAGAAAATACATTAATTTTGTAGGCTCCATAAATATATTTCGTAGGATCTAATGGAATTATTCTCAGTAAAGATGACATTACATCTCCTATTATCTGTGGATGTACTATATCGGAGTAAATAAATAGTTGTGACGGTAGACCTAAATGTAAGTTTATTGGATACTTACCAATATTCTGCCTAACAAAATTTGTATTGGGTTCGAACCCAAGTTGAAGTGACAATTTGGGGTTAGCTGTTATTCGAGTAATGTTACTTGTCATATTTGTTACGGCGACAAGTCTTGATATTTCATCGTGTTGAAACTTTACTTTCCCATTTAATAAAGGATTTGCATTGAATGCGTTTAAGAAGTTACTAATATTTTCGTAGTTTGTTGCTGGTATATGGGATTTATATTCAACGTTAGCATAATCTGTTTTTGAATCGGGTAAATATACTTTTTTAGAAATGTATACTACATTTTCATGATCCTGTACATTTAACATACTACACGGATAGTGACATTCAACTAGACCGACCACCCATTCTCCTTCTAGCTTAATAGTTTTAGGTAGTTTAGTGAAGAAGTTTGCTGTTGTGTTTTCTGGAAAGTAGCCCATGGAGCTGTTACTAAGTAACGTTAAATAAAAACTATTATCCATTATATTTTCTTTAAATTTGATATAGGAACCCAAGTATTAAATTTATTCGGATAACCTACCCACTTCACAAGCACTTCTTTTCTGATTCCAGAATAACGTGAACCTATTATTTTATCAATTTTAAAATACGATGTGGGGTCATAAGAAACTTTTTGTAATTCATTCTCATAAAATGTACCTACAATTCCCTCGTTTAGAATATCTTTTATGGTATAAATCAATACAGGCTTACGTTTTACCGAGGCCACTATAAAAATTTCATCACTCCAATTAGTCTCATAGCCTTTTTTAAATATATGCTTATATTTAGTAATTCTAACGTAGTCGCCTATACTTAATTTTGGATCCTGATTATTGTGTACCATTTTTTTCCCCTGTAATCGTCCTTCGTTGATATTACGCCATACAGTCATTATATTATTAAAATTAACATCAACTGGGCGCATTTTTATAGTCGAATGAAAACTATAATTATAGGAATAGACTAATTCTTGCAATATATCTATGTATCTATATGTATTTTTGTGGGTGAAGTATCGCCACATTTTCGTTTTGAGAGTTCTCTGAAACCTTTCCACTATACTAGCCTTAATATCAGGGTTATTCGTTGTGTAATAATTAATATTCTTATTCATTAAATATTGTCTTACATCTTTTGATACGAATTCGGTTCCCTTATCCGATTGTATGTGACTAGGTGTGGCCTTTGCCTCGCAAAATATGCTCTCAAAACAATTTTTTATTGATTGTGAATTCTTTTTAATTAAGGGTCTAACAAATGCATATTTACTAAATACATCAATAACACACAAAATATAATTATAACCATCATTATATTGACTATACTTTCTCATATCACTTAAATCTACTTGCCAGAGTTCATTTAAGTTTGATAAGATATATCTGTTTCTTGGAAATTTTCTTTTTATAGGTTTATGAAGAGTATAAGTTTCCTGTTTTTGCAGCCATTCTTGAACTTGTTTTCGATTCATTTTACCTTTCATTGCTCTAGTTAATGCATTTACACTACTATATCCCGCCGGATTTGCTATATCATAGTAAGTACTATGTATATCTAATAAGGTGTCCATCTTTCCCAATCTATTTTTCTTCCTGGTTTAGATAATTTCGGTGTATTTAGTTTTGTAGGAGTATTAAGACGAAAATCTTCTACATACAATTCATTCATGAATTTATTTATTTCAGGATTACCAACACATATTAGTGGTACTTTAATATCTTTTAATGCTTTTGCAAACTTTTCCCACCCATCAGGTTTATATTTTAAGGGTCGGAGAGTTATATTTATGAGATCTATTATATTGCTTTGAGGTAAATGTTCTTTGTTGATCACAACAGTACCATCATCATTCCAGGAAATTTTATCGTTATTTTTATAAAGAGTATCTAAAAGAATGCTACCTTTCTTTTTGTAAGTTTTAGGAATAAGTCGTTTCAAATAATCAGCCGTGTAGTGTTTTAGTAATATATCCGGAGATTCCGGTGTCTGTACGTCCTGAACTGGTGATAACTCTTTTACAAATGGAATCATCTGCTTCTCGCTTGTGTTGTCTTTAACTTCTTCAATTGTGATAGGTAACTTTAAAGGTTTTTTATCTTCTTGTATTAAGTGTAAGTATTTCTGTAATTCTTGGAGGTATAATGACCATTTTTCACGATCATCAATTTTACTTTTTAATATTTTTTGCATTTCCTTGTCTAATCTTGACAAAGAATCATCAGAAATATTTTCTCTTTTCTTTAGTCGCTCCAATGCGTCTGGTTCAATCAATATCATTTTCTTTGTAGTATCCATTTTGTTTTTATTTATTTATTATGTAATTCAATAATCCACTTAATACTGTGCTAAGAATAATAGGAAGAAAAGCCCCACCTTTCTGTATAATGATTCGCTTTCTTAACCTATGTTTACCCTTCGACACTAGCAAACGCAACAGCTTTTTATATTTCTTTAATTTAGACTTTTCTGTTTCCTTCAATATTATTTTACCATTCAGAACATTATAAATACATTCACAAATACAGTTTATTTCCTCATCGCTACAGACTTTTAATAAGGCTGTACGATGTTTGGGTTTCAGTGTATGTAAAGCTCTTAATAAATCTTGATGTGTCTTCACTCTTTTCGACATAGCTCTACACTGAGAAATTTTAAGGTGTAAAATAGTTTATAAACGGTATCAAAAAACAACTGCACTGCAGAATGTTACCCGAAGACTTAGTGACATCTGCAAGTTTTCCATCAAAAATTTTATAAAGGTTTTCACAAATAAGATCTAATTCATTATCACTGTAAGATTGTATTAAAAGTTTGCGATATTTTGATTTAAAAGTGTATAAAATTTTTCTACTGGACTTTGCAGTAGACGCTGTTTCACCGACACCATTCATCGGATACTATTAAGAATCTCATCGTTCAAATCGTATTTAAATCCTTTTTTCGGTACATACACTATACAATGTTCATTTAAGGGAAATATTTTCGTCTTAAACCGATATGCGTCATTCGTAGCTTGTTTTAAATCTATCATCAAATACCCATGAGGCTCATTAGTAGCATCTCTGTAAGATTCTTCCACGAATTTTGGATTGTCGGGAAACACCTGACGGGCCAAATGTTTTATTTGTGTCCTATCTCGAGGATTTTTGAAATATATGAGATAGCTGGTATTTAGAGAAATATCTCTCTGACCTCTGCCCTGATGGAATAAGTTTTGGGTTATGTAAAATACACTTAAATTTCTGTGGTGGCTTCCTTTCGTGAAGATATCAACTATACGACCATCCGATTCTCTCATAAGATCATCGATAATGAGTAATTGAGGGTGTTTCCCATTAAACATATTCATATCAGGTATTCCTTGGATATATGTCACATCTATTCTATTATAAAGTGGTTGCATTTCATCATAACACCATAATATTTTATCAAACTTGACATCACATATATCTTTTATGTAAGTCAAAAAATTTGAAACAAAGTTAGACTTTCCACATCCACTAGGTCCAGCCACTATCGATGTGAATGGATGAATAAAGTGAATCATTTTTATTCCGTATTATATTAAACGTCTACCTCTTTATAAACAATAATTTATAATGGCATATGAAGAAATAAAACAGAGTCTTTATATACAAATAAATTTATTGCTCAGAACACATTTATACTATACATATTTTTACACAAATTATTTTATTTATTTATTTATTTTATAGAAAGAAACTTATTACTATACAAAGTATGTCATTTCACTTAAGTGCTACGGAGTTTATATTCTTAAAACTACAGTTACAAATATTAAAAATACTTAAAACTACGTTACATTTATTACAAATTACAAACAAAAATATTTACAATTTCTTTAAATTATCTTATTGAATAATGCCCCCATGCGAGGGTGTCTGTTGAATTAGGTATTAAATACCTTTTAGTATCATTAGAAGACAAACAAATCTTATTAATTTTTTGAGTAAAAACTATGTGCTTAATCGATCTGAATCTATACATTTCCGCTAATTTGATTGTGTTATTCATTAAACAGGACTCAAAATCTTTGAATGTTAATTTCTTAGTAACACTCTTATTAACACCCTTAGCTTTAGTTATTAATTTATTATCAACTATCATTGAATACATTTTTGATCGCAACCCAACAAATTCACGAAATATTTGCCCATTATTTTCATCTTTGAAAACCCCGATTTTTTTCTTGTTTATCAGGTTATAATTATAAATATTATTTTCCGGGTAATCTGAAGTATCGAAATATTTTTCTAAATCTGGTTTAATATCACTGTAAAAGTTTTTCGTATATATTTGGTATATTAAACTATCTGTATCAGTATATAGTAATTTTGGGCTTAAAAACTTACTTTTCATATAGGTGTAATGAAAATCAAACATTAAGGTTTTTGAAATATCCAGTATACAAAATCCGAGATATATTGGTTTATTGTATTCAAGTTTTACCTTTTTGAGTTGAACAGCTACTAAGTTTTCGGAAAATATAGAAAGACTATGAAATTCGGGACGTGCAATAAGTGATTGAGCTCCTTGGGTCTTTCCAAGATTTTCCCAATGGGTAAGTAACTTAACATCAACTCTTTTTTCTATGTTTTCCATCGTTTTACCAAATATTGAATTATTCATTAACTTATAGAAATCTTTTTCAAACTCATTTTTTGATAAAGTTCGAAGAGATGTGTTAAGATCTATGTATTGTTTTAACCAAGGACTTTGTCTAAATTTTAAAATTCTATGAACCTTTTTAAGTATTAAGCCCAGTGACAAACACTGTTTAAGATTTCGGTAATGAATTACGTATTTTGTTTTATTATTTAAATTTGTTACTAATTTGGGGTGAATAGATTGGTCTGTGCAAATACGTTCAGGACATAAAGGTAAATCTGAGTGAGTATCATGTAGGTTTTCAGGATATTCCAAATCTACTTCTACTATGTATCCATAATCAGAATCGTCAGAAACATCGAATTTTGTGTTGACATCTACCCATTCAAAGTTATTTATTGGAAGATATTGTGACATTGCCCACCCATATAAATTATTGGCATCCAAATATATCAGATAGGAATCAGGTTGTTCCTTATTATAATCTTCCATGTATTGATTGTTTGCTTTAGCATAGCGATTACTACACTGTGAAATACCACCTCGTATACCTGATTTTAAAAAAGAAATTATCTCAAAGTCTGTTAATAACTCCAATTCCACTTTTGTTAATTTCATCATGGCATCCCAACTTAACCCTGGTGCTGTGTAATAGTGACATGGATCCAAATAGTAAGTAGTTAAACATACATTTCTAAAATTCTCGAATACATCGGTCAGCAATAAAACATCTGTTTTTAAATATAGATCGGAATAATCACCCATATTTTTACATTTAAAATGTTGCCACACGTCCTTTGCATGTTTATAATCTTCATCTGACACATTAGAATCGGACATTGAATTATAAAACCTTTCCTTAGGGGGTAACGTTGTTAAATTTAAAGAATGAAATGATTGCATTTGTTCATACGGATAAATTCCTTTTCGCTTTACACGTACAAAGTCCTCATTATTTGGAAAGTTTTTACGTAATTCAATAAATTGTTCATTATTTAGGTTTTGAGATAATTTTTCTAAACTACTGGACATAAACTTTAAAGAATCTATAAATCGTATACTAATACTACGATTGTTGATCTTTATAGTTTTTGAAAAAGATATGTATTTTTCTTTGTTTTGTGGTATTACTTGAATGTTACCTTCAACTACGTGTAAAGCACGGACTATAAAGTGAGCATCATAATGGCTCATGTTATGTAATATGACTGGTACAAAGTCAGGCGTTACATATTTCTTACCACAAATTGTATGTGCAAAACCTTTAAATTCGCCGGTATATGAATCATACACGGTGAAATCTTCACAATTTAAATCTAAATCACAAACGTAACATTTACTATCATGTGTTGTAAAGTTTACATTTTGTTCAGATAGTGGTTTTGGTGATTTGCGGAAAGTGTTACGTTCTATAATGTTTTCTAAATCCTTAATTAAACTCTGAATAAATACACACTCACAATCATTTCCTTTATAAGATACATATTTTGAAATGCTATCATCATATGAACATTTAATATAATAACCAAAGCTATATACATCATGTTTCTGTACATTTTCTGTGTGTGATGCACATGGATTATTCGAACAACTATAAATTGGCTTTAAAAATGATTCGAAATCTGCATATATTACAAATGGAATTTTTAGTTTTTTGTGATAGCTTTCAAATTTTAACTTATTGCTGTGTGTTAATGTACCAAACCAATCCTTCCTTAAAGCATTTACGGATGGAATTTCCGTACGGATTTGCATACAGTCACTTTTTTGGTGATTCATTAAAGCATCTTTCTTAGTAAAGAATAGTAAACACCCATCGCAAATAAAAATTGCATTGTTTCGATTAGTAACTTGTTTTGACAATAAACGAGATAAGTTTTTAATGTAGCAATAATGATTAGTGTTGCCATGTGTTAATAACAATAAATTTACGTGAACAGGTCTACGTTGTTTTGTATGGTGTAAAGGCCCAACTACGATATTTTTTTTTTCTTTTTTACTGTACTCTAAACCAAAAACATTAATGCTTAGATTATTTAAAATTTCAAATTTTGAAATATCACGTAATTTTACTGGGAATGCTATTTGATTAAATTTTAATTTATTAGAGTGTTGGCTATAAGCAGTGACTCTATCAGAATGGTTTTGTGCAGGATATAAAGCGGAGAGAATTGCCCATTTGAAACAAAGAACATCTGTGTTTTTCACATTAATAACTGCCTTTTTAGAACGTATGTCACGTGGCAGCTCAATAAAAGAACTACCCCGACAGGGATTAAACTTTCCTACATTCAAATCTAATTCGGTCAGGTGTTGAAGGCTCCAACCACTATCTTTCCTTTCAAATTCACTAATCTTATTGGTTAAGATACTATAAACAGATGTAATTAGTTCATTAACATCAGTACTCATACAAACAATATAGTTGGAAGTCTGAAAATCAAATGAATTTTTTAAATCTTTCGTTTGCTGAATAAAACTCCCCCGCAATATAAAATTAACCTTAAATGTAGTAAATTGTTTTATACATTCGGAGAGTAGTTGCACAACACTGTTATTGATTGAAGAAAAATATAATTCCGGGGTTGTAAAATCCTTGGAAGAATTCGTACCTATCCTATATGTTAGTAATCGGTCTTTAAATGCAGTTTCAATTATATCTACGTTTTCCAAGGAGTGTTTCAATTTAAATAAGTTATTTTTATGTAAATGACTATTAACATGATTGGAAAAATACCTTTTTTTTACATTAACGTTGCAAGTAGTACACTTCATCATTTTCACAGTAGATGGTGTACATTCTTGAATCGACGTCTCTATATTATGAAATGTATGATCTTTAGATGTAGATGGTATTGCACCTGGTTCTCCACAACCCACTTGGATGAAAGTACTGAAAATTTATTAATAATTTAGAAACTGCATATAGCGGGTATATAAATAATAATATTTCATATAACAATAAATTGCGTTTACCTTTCAATAGTTTCACACATGTTGTAGAGTTCTGAGTCTAAATATTGAGAGTCAACGAAAGGCTGTGATCTATTTCGGTGACCATGACAAAACTCATCTTCATTGATTCGGCGATGTTTTTCATGATTGCCATTTTGATAATTATCTTCAGATTTACGTTTACATTGAGCTTGTTCCTTCTCTACTTTGCAACATATTTCATATAGTTCAGCATCGTAGCACGAATCATATAGTGACTCAACTAAAGTATCGTTACTTAATTCAAAATATAAACTTTTTATAAAAGACATTTTTACAGTTGGTTGTACGACAACTGCGTTAAAATATACAATAATAGCACTTGTTTAGTGCAACGCTGTTATATATATGGCACCTTTCCACGCCCACTTCATTAACTAAAGACCTTTAAAATTCTTTTAAAATTGTTAACTGATGACTAAAATTAATCACCAATCACATTATTATCTCTAATTACATTGAAACTTTATACAATAGCATACTTAAAAAATCAGTCATTGAAAGAACAATATCAAGTATTTTTGTCGAAGTGATATTTTTTTACGTCAGGTGCATCGGCTATTTCCTTAGATATATCATAGATCACTTCATTGATTTTGTTGAGCCTATGACTTGCCGCATAATATTTAATCCGAGTGGTTGCATGTTTCCAATGATCAGTTGGGGGTATCCTCGCCAGTTTTTTTAGATCGTAAACTTCTATTTTTACAAAGTGTGTGGCTTGCGCCCCATCGTCGGTATTGGTTGATATGTATGCCATTCCACCATCTCGAGACGCCCTTCCAACGCAGGACGACATTTTTTTCTTCTTTTTGGCTGGCTTTTCAAATAGGTCGTCCAAACTGCTGCTGCTACGTGTTCTTTTTATTTTCAATGGCTGTGTCAATTGTAAATCTGACTCGTCGTCGTCAGACAGTGGATAATAATAATGTTTTAAAGTGTTCTCTTCAAGGATGCTCGAGGAATTCTGTAAAGGACATAATACCAAATATTAGACACTACGACATAGCTAACGTAAAATCCTAATACTATGTTATAAATCTAAAGTTTGTGCGTGTATATTTGTTACAAGTTCTTACACGCCTTAACGACTGAATAAAATTTCTGTTCAGTATACATGTAGTACACATATGTATAGATTTAACACATACATCATTTCTGTGTGTGCATGTAGGTATAAATATTATTTTCTAACCAAATCTGAAAAAATATGTGTACGTTCATCATACAAGTATACTTTCCTCTCCGGTGAAATACATGAATAATATTGTAAAAATATGAAACGACAAAAATATTATATCTACATTCATTACACATATTTAATATATAAGATATTATAAGAGCAATAAATGAGATACTTACATCCATATTATCGAAGTAGCACGTGAACACAATAACACACACACACACGTTACAATAATGTAGCACTATCTCTGTTAAAATAATTATTTGATATATTGTAGATGTGCTTTCATCCAAGGTTTATATAGGAAGTTTTAAGCAATTAACATTAGCGAACACGTTCTGTTACAAATCTTGTTGCTCATCACATTCGCATTAGCAATTATGATACAACATTCCAATGAATCGTTAGTGAAGTTCATACTTGTGTATTGCGAAACACCCACATACCTTAAGAGCATGTGAAGCTTTTGATACCGGAAGTGACCGATCCTGCTAGCCCAGACATCATGCAATATGGGTGTTTGTCAACAACACTAAATAAATACATTCAAACAAATCATCTCTGCGGCATAATGGTGCGGTGACGATGCTTGCCACATGAGGTCCTAGGTTCGATTCCTGGGTCGGGATTGTCACCTATCACGTTGTGGAACTTAGTATCTTCGGCTAATCGTGGGAGCATTAGTTGTACCTCTGTCTACCTCTTCGGGGATATGGCCGTGAAGATACTTTTTTACATGCATACAAGTACTGGAATATATTTAATAAGCACACAGACCCAGTAATAATAGCACCACCACAGCGACTAGCACTGATGATGTATGTAATAAGATGGGTCAAGGTGGTGGTACTCAACCTGGTCGAGACGTTGCAGAACTCACCAACTAGTCAGTACTCACGATGTTAATGATATAAATTACTATGAAAAAAAAAAGTAAAAGTCTTACAGGCTGCTAAAATGATAATAGAATGATCGCCATAATCGTGCTTTTGTCCGCTGAACAGGTGAATCGCAGTGGAACGTTAAGACGCTCGCTCTGCCTTCTCGACACGGGAATCAGCTTGATGATATTTATTTTATTCCATATTCATTAGTTGCAAGTGATACGCAATGCGAGACGTCCTAATGAGCTTTTAATAGTGCGATTGTGTGACGGGCGTTCGAGCTTAATGATAATGAGGTGATTAGATAACGAAGGAGAGCCAGGAATGCTAACTTTGCAACCGTGCGAGATATCAAAAAACGGATGCTTGCAATCGATCGGGCGTACCCGGAAACCCCCATTTTGACACCAAATTTTTTTTTTTTTTTTTTTAGTTTTGACCGACCACCAAGTGGGTCAGAAACACAGGTGGGACAGAAACAGGGATCCAGACCCAACGACCCGGGTGGTCGGGAACCAACGAATCCCTACTACTTACTATAAATGTACGAGTGTTAAAGTAGGCGCATTAAAACCGGTGTAATTTAGAAATGCATGTCTTGAGCACAATCGCAGGGGTTCCACGCAGTTTACTCGCCTTATTGATATTGAGGGAAAGCAGTGCCGGCTTAACATCCGTCAGTGTAAAGATGATTTCTGATATAAAACGTTCACAATGAAACTATATAATCGAGGAACATCCTCCTTCATCAAGAGTAGAGTGACGTGCAAAGAAGGAGTTCCAACTTCCAATAACCTGCGAAATAATCTGCGAAAACTTAAGGATCGAAATACTTTTCAAACGAGATAAGTTTTTTATATTAATTCAGTTGGCAAAGATCTTCCAAGATTGGTATTACAAACTTGTTTAATAAGAGCTAGGATTTATTTAAGACTTAATATTAGTTTGGAATTGGGTTTATGTTTAGATAAAAGAAGATTATTAAAGAAGTAAAGACTAAGAAGGGTTGACCTATTGTCACGAAATCTAGATTTCAGGGGAGTCAAAACATATTTGAAAAAACTATGATTTACAAAATATTTTTCTATCATAGAATGAAAAACAAGCAGAGGAATTTCCTGACGTAATAAGATAACCACAATTTAAAGACACCAAAGACAATGATGTGTGCGTGCTGTCCATGTGGCTAAATGGCTGTACCTAGCCCTCCAAGGCCAAACACTACAATGTCAAACATGACGCTATTAAGGCAGGAATAGGTAAAGCGGTGGTGCCAAACAAGGGCGTGATGTTGTGGAAATCTACTTAGTAGTTACGATAGTCAGACACTATTGGGCAATCGTGTTATTCGCGTTTTTAAAAACGCAATAAATTTACTCCCATTTTAGAAAATATTTTGGTTGTTTTTTTTTTCAAAAACAAAACATACAAGATCGTACCTAGCGTATGCTTTTTAAAAAAATATCGATTACTTTTTTAAATCTTTATCTGAATTGTGTAACAAGATAACAATAGCTAAGAGGTTCATTTTTTTTTTCTCATAAAATTATCTTCTTTAAATGCTTAAATAATTTATTATATAAAGGTGCTATTAATCAAAAAACTTACGCATCCGTTGATATAAGCTGTGTGCTCTGTCAGATATTCAGACGTCACCTGTCAAGAATGCAAGTGACAGAATGCGAAGATTGCTATATTGTTTCAAACGTGTTTATTGAGAAGAGGCTAAGCTTTAATCCGTGAGATCTGTGCTAATGTGGAAAAAGTTAAGTATATAAATAAAGTTCAGTTTTGCGTAGTGTTACCAGGTGTAACTTCAGCCTGTGTCTTTGGAAAGTGTTGTGTATAATCTATGGACGAAAGAGCCAAATTGTGAGAGCCAATATCTAAATAAATTTACAAAATCCAAAAGTGTGTGCCTCGCAACGCTCGTTTAATTTAAAAAATAATTAAATGACACTATGAAATATATGGTAATTTTCTATAGGAAACAATATCATACACTGAAGTTGTTATAAAAGCTACCGATACTATAAGTATTTTGAGGGTAATCGGGGCACATCCATACATACAGACATCAAATGGAAATATCATTCACTTGACTTGGTGAATGGATAGTTTAGGTGTAGACTTAAATGGCAAATTCTTATAAAAAAGATTTATGAATTTGTTTAGACGTGTCCGTTGTGTAAACAGTAGTTAGTAGTTAAATCATTACTTATCTCAAAAGACTAGCAGATAGAAGAAAGCCCTATTTTAACATCAGACATAAACGAAAGTTGACAATGGTTGATTCAGTTAAAACGGATTTTTAGCTATAAGAATGGTTATTTTTTTAATTTTCATGTCATTTTTATGACCTAGTCGTATCAAAAAAATTATTTTTTAATAATAATTAAATTTAAGTTTTTTTTAATAATTTTATTTTATAAATAGAAGATTTGTAAAAACATAAGTTTCATTTTTTATTTCATCTGCGCGATCAACATTTATACTTGGCTCTCACAAATATTAGCTTGGCCCTATCATCCATAGTCTTTAGTATAGTGGTCCTCACCGTTTTTGTCCATAGCGACTAAATTTTGGCCACGTTTCAAATGTATTCTAAGTTGGAAGAAAGCATATTGGCGTAATACTTGTTCCCTTTGTTTCTGGCCCTCATCAGGTTCCTGCAACAAAAAGTGGTCAAGTTTGAATAACTTAGGTCAAATTATATTCTTAAGCAAACCAATTACACTAGGGTGTACGTGACAGGTTTGCCTGCACAGTTTAACTGTACAGGCAAAGATTTATAACGTTATAATTTCGATATTTTTGTTGTTTCGTGATCGGTTCGCTGCGTTTCATGCTGTTTCGTGATTGGTTCGCCAACTAGCGCTAGAAGACAACGTCATAATTTCATATACCATAATCAATCACAACGACGCAAATATATCAAAATTATAACGTTTTAAATCCTTGTGTACAGGTAAACCGGAATGTGTATGTCACACCACTGTGTACGTTTTGTTCTCTACACAGCTCAAGTTTACCTGTACAGTTAAACCAGTACACTCTGGTGTGCATGGCCGGTTTTACTCGTTGATTGTATTCGCTAAGTATTGTGTATTTATATTAGAGAGTATCTCGGAAGCTCTTGAGCTCGAAGAATTTTTTTGAACAAGGTTTTACACAATTGGATTTAAACTAATGATTTTTACTAAAGCCCGGGCAACCAAAAATAAATGGTTGTCTGGCTTTCGGTAAAATGATTGGTTTACCAAGGCCAATTTTTTGGAGTTTACCCCTTAAGAATCGGTTTTTTGATATAAGGCGCCTGGTATGAGAAAAATGAAGAGGAGTAAAATCTACCGAACGAATGACCTTGTTACGTTTTTGGTGCACAACTTTCTAATTTGGTGTGAGCAGTGCAGCTAGATCGTGCGTTTTTTTGCGTCTGTTTTGACAATCGTACTTAAGGAGTAAACTCCTGTCGTGCGTCGGAGCTGACACACACATTTTTTTATTTTTATTGGACAAGGTTTATTAGCCACGGGCACATTACAATTTTTTTTAAATTAATTACTTTACTTAAATAACACATAGTTAGACAGCTGTTTGAAATACAAAATCTGTTTAGGACACTATACGAGTGTATTAAAAAAAATGTGTTTTTTTTTTAAGATATCGTGTTTTTAAATTACAACATTTTTTTACTGCTTGAGAAGCTTTTTTATTAATTTTTAATTATTTCTTTTAATCCTATTACATTAAATTAATTTATGATAATTAATCTTCATTGAATTATCTAAAAAGTGGTATATAAATTAAGCAGACTCTATTCATTACAAAAAGAATATGATTGGTATAAAAATATTGAGTATTGAATAATAAAAAGGAGGCGAAAGAATGTTTCAATCAATGACCATTCTCTAATGCTTCGTATTATGATGCTATTATTTGTTCTGTGGTTGTGCAAAATAATAAAATAGCAATAAATGCGAAGTTAAAGATTTAATTAAATAAGTTTGCTTGCATTCGAATGCAGAACCACAGTTTATATAATAGCAACTGGCTACAGAACTAACAAAGTTAGTTATTCAGTTACTAGGGCATATTTGCTTTAGTGGTTTCACTCTGAAAATAGTGACTTGTCGAATCAATCACGTATGCAGTATGTGAAAACCAAAGAATATGTATAGTGACATTGAAACTTACGGATATTTTGTAATTATATGTAAATCAAGATGTTCTCGATCTCCTGGTCGAATAGAAATGTTATTTTTTTTCGAGGTAATTCTCGTAAATCAGTTTATAATTTATTAATCAATATATCAATAAATTTTTCCCCGTGTTGGTTCCGGGCTCCTTTGAAGAATAGACCAACTGCCGTTCTGCCAGGCAGGTCGTAAAAGGCGACCAATTGGTTATGCGAGTCACTACCATCGTGGCTACTAGGTGGTAGAGTTCTGCATTGTCTCGCCCGGGTCAGGTACCACCGCCTTACCTATTCCTGCCGCCATAGCGTCAGTGCTTGTCGCTGTCGTGTTCCGGTTTGGAGGGTAAGGTAGCTGGTAAACTTATGCATGTGGCATTAGACCTCGCCACAGGATAGCAACGCACCATTAACATCTTTGGTGTCTATAGGCGATGGTTGACTCTTTCCATCAGGGGACCCATCTGCTTGTTTGTATCTTATGATATAAAAAAAATCTCCGTCTTGGTCCGGGCTCCCTTTGAAGAATAGACTATCTGACAATCTTCCGGGTAGTTTGTAAGAGGCGACCGATTGGCTAGGCGAGTCAATAGCATCGTAGCCACTAGGTGGTAGAGTTCTGGATTATCTCTCCCGGATCTGGTACCATCACCGTAGCTGTTCTCGATGCAATAGCGTCAGTGCTTGTCACTATCGTATTTCAGTTTGGATGGTAGTCGGTAAACTTATGTATGTGGTATTAAGACCCCGCCACAAGGATAATAACGCATCATAACCATCTTTGGTATTTATAGGTGATGATTTCTCTTTCCATCTGAAGAGTCATCTACTTGTTTGCTATCTTATGATAAAAACGTCAATAGCAGCTCGTAGTCTGCCAGGGAGTGAGTTAATACACTCGTGCATCGGATGGTCCTAGCTATTATTAAAAATAATCGATAATTGTTATTAGGTCGGTAAAATGGCGATTACTACCTATTCATCTCATCAAGCGAAGTTGATGAATCGTGGTGATTCAGAGACTATTGACTTGCAGTTAACTCTATCCACCTCACAAGGGAACCGCCGTGGCGATTCTTAAATACTTTTATATTTATTCAACAATCAAAAACTCGAGTTCTGAAGTTAATGTTTGTTTAAATAAGAAACCTCTTGCTTTAATTTACTTTAAGAAAGTTTCATGGTTTTTGTTTTATATAAAATGTAAGAGTAACAAGAAAATGATAATTAAATTCTGGATACGACGAGTTGCTACGCGCTGAATAAACGAAAAATTTATAAAGAAACATAAGAAAAAATAACCTAATCAGAGTGCTAAGTGTGAGTTTTTCTTTTCGCATTCGATCGTGAGCGCGTTTGGAGTTTATTAGGAATTTGTATGTGATTTGTACAGCGCCACCTAGTGGTAAACGTGAGAAACCAGTTTACCACTAGGTGGCGCTGTACAAATTACATACAAATTCCTAGTAAACTCCAAATGCGTTCACGATCGAATGCGAAAAGAAAAACTCACACTTAGCACTCTGAACTGAATGACGCTCTGAATACAAAATTGTTGAATCAAAGATGGCTGTCCTCTAATTAGAGTCCTTTAAATTGTTGATTTACAGATTCAAAGAAAATTTGACGTATATAGTTCAACCACGGATTAAATATATACACCTTTCAAGACAATTTCTTACTTTGTCAGCGTAACTGGCATTTACACACCGAAATACAGAGTTATAATATTACATATCGATGAAATAAAATTACTTCAAAGGTAATTTTTGAACCTTGTTATCTCATTCAGTACGATAAAACCGTACAACATTGTTTATTTATATTTTTCCACGATGTAATATATACAAATATGACATGTTCTTACAAATGTATGACATTTTTGACAGTGATAGGAACGTTTGCTCATAAGAAAGAAAGAAAAAAATAAAATATTTATTTGTAAGAATATGGGTGTTACAAGTTGTTAAAAATAAATTAAGTTACCAACATATTCTACCATTACATGGTGTGCAAATATTAAAATATTATTTTATTTATTACTTTTATTTATTACTTCGTCCGCGCGGACTTCGTTTACTCCGCACTGCTCCTCCCCCGTAGGTGATAGCGTAATAATATGTAGCCTTTATGTTGACCCAAATTGTTAGTAATATTCATGCAAAATTTGAAGTAAATCCATGCAGTACTTTTTGAGTTTACCTCAGACATACATACAGACAAACAGACAAACAGACAAACAGACCAACAGACAAACAGACAAACAGACAAACAGACAAACAAACAGACAAACAGACAAACAGACAAACAGACAAACAGACAAACAGACAAACAGACAAACAGACAAACAGACAAACAGACAAACAGACAAACAGACAAACAGACAAACAGACAAACAGACAAACAGACAAACAGACAAACAGACAAACAGACAAACAGACAAACAGACAAACAGACAAACAGACAAACATACAAACAGACAAACAGACAAAAATTCTAAAAACTATTTTTTTGGCTTCGATATCGATTGTAGATCTCGTCCCAAGTATTCTTTTAAAAAAATATTCAATATACAGTTTTGACTTTCCTACGATTTTATTATAGGTACAGATATGCGCGGCGTTACGTTTCCTTCCCAATGTGATACAGATGAAAAGAATATACGTATCTATTCTTATGTTTAACAAAAAATTAAACCGATGAAAAGTTATGCGTAGTCATACATTAAAATCAGTGAGTGGATAATTAATTGTCCTTAAATTTATTTCGCTTTTGGGTGGATTTTTTTTTCAACAATGATATTAGACAACCCTACAAATATATATCACTAGGTGGTAAAGTTTTTGAAGAAGAAGAAGAAAGAAATAAAATATTTATTTTCAAGAATATGGGTGTTACAAGTTGTTAAAAATAAATTAAGTTGCCAAAATATTCTACCAATATATGGTGTGCAAGTATTTAAAAATTATCATTATATAATATTTACATTTAAAACATTGTATCGATTTTTCAGAATTACTACCGTATCGGAACGCGGCCACACACTGAGAAGATCCGGCGGAAGAAACTCAGCGGGCTGGTCTTTTTTTTCTCTATTTTATGTACTTGTTATAAATACACAAGGATGATTCCTTATTACAAAAGTTATTTTTTATAATTACAAGTTTCATATTTTGAATAAATATTTTTTTTATAATTTACCAAATGTTCACCATTTACAAAATTTTACTACATTGAATTTTTTTAAAGGACAATTCAACAAACTTAGAAATCTATCCATTAACATTTAATTTTATCGGCTAAAAATTCTTTAATATCATAATAGGTTTTATCTAACAACAAATCAAACAACTTTTTGCGTAACCTGGTAGTTGTACAGTTTACGTTCAAGCTTACATTTGAATATACCATAGCTTTTTTTTTTTTTTTTTTTTTTTTTTTGAGTTAACTTGGAGAAAGATAAAACAAAGTGACATTTGTATGAGTTCAAGGCCGTATAGAATTTGAGGAAAAAAGTTTCAGATGAGCTTTCTGGAATTAGCTCAGAATATATGTGGAGTTACCCAATATCAAATGCATGTTAAGTCCTGGATTCAGCTAAAAAGCCTAAAAATTTAGCTCAAGGCTCAAACACTCACTCACGGTAAAATAACTCTTTCGTAGGTTTTGCACCAAATTTACTTCCGTTGTGGTCAATTTACACCAAAAAGAAGACTCAGGATTCTCAGGACTACTCAGTATCTCTTAACAAAAAGGTATCACTTTTTTAATAACATTTACATTAAGACATAATAACTACCGTAAAATATGTCTTGATGTAAAATAGACCCAGAGAGTGAGATTTTTCACCGTGTTGATCCGGACTTTTTGCCGTTCTGCCAGGTCGTAGAAAATGACCGATTACCGAGCTATACGTGTTACTACCATCATGAATACTAGCGGTGAATTATCTATTCGGCAATAGCGTCAATGCTTGTCATTATCATGTTCCAGTTTGGAGGGTAAGATAGACGGTAGTCTTATACATGTGGTGTTGCCATCCTGCTACACGGATAGCAAAGCACCGTTAACATATTTGAGGTCTATAGACGACGGCTTCTTTTTCCATTAGGACAGCCATTTGCTTGTTTGATATCTAAGATATAAAAAAAACGGAAATTGTATCTACAAGTCGCATTGCGCAACCCCTAGAGACGTATGCCTTACGGGATACACGTAGAGCTCAATAAAGATAGCGTGATCAGTAAACACAAACAAAACACGCAGTGAATTTCATGACAATTAGAGGTCGTACATTTTACATAAATAATAAAGTTAACGAAAGTATAATCACGCCGGATCCCTTGTGAGAGAGGCAGAGTGAACCGAACGTCAATAAATTTTCCATTTTTCCACGATTCACCGGTTGAGCGGTTAGCGTGACGAGTGATGAACCTCACTGCCGTATTTTTGCGAACTTATAACAACTAGCAAAAAGCAGAGCTTTGTAAGGGCTCGCAAAGTAATATTATTAGAAAAGTATTTTTATGAGAATTACATTTTTCAACTTATGGACTTTATTTATAATTATCTAACCTAAAAAACAGCGTATTTTCACCTAAATATTACATTCGCATCAAAGGCCCGCGTCGTCAGGCTTTGGACTAGGAATATTTGGTTTTTGTTTGTTAGTATTTTCAAGGAAAAATGGGTATTAAAAATGAAGGTTGATCTTAAAAAAAAACACATTTTTAACATTTTGCTGAAATAATTGTTTTTTTTTCTAAAATCAGGAAGTTCCTGGTTTTACGTCAATTTACGAAATCAAAATATGTTTTATTTAAATAAACCTTCAACATTTTTGGACTTAATATTGGACTTAACGCAGGCACGACGAATTGACGGTAGACACTCAGCGAATACATTTTTCGAATTTTTCTCTCAGAGAAACCCTTGGAGTTCGATTCCAGAGTCAGGCAAATGAAAAATGTATTTTTTCAGTTTTCTGATAAAAAGCAACTTTGCCCGGGATTCGAAAAGTGCCCTACTGGCGATAGGCTGGCCACCTATCACATTGTGAGACTTAAGTATCTTCGGCTAACCGTGGATGCACACGTAGTACCTCTGCCTACTTCTTCGGGGAACGTGCGTGAATATACCTTTTTTTAGCTTTTTACCCTCGGGCTAAGATTGGGAATTGATCTCAATACAATATAAATCAATTAATACATCTGTACTCTTTCTCAATAAGCATATTGTGAAACTCTCTAACGCTCTATTTACTCTGTTCCCCGCAAACATTCCTGCTCTAGACCTAAATTCCCCTCGTGCCTCCCACATTACTTCGAACTTCCCTTGCATTCTCCTTTCAATAATTTTATCATACACCTTCGATGCCCAACTGATTAAATTGATGGCCCTTTAGCTATTGCAGTTTATACTTGAACCTCGCCTTTATACGAGGGCACGATGACCGCGCGCCGCCAGTCAAATATGAAGAAACAATTCATAAAGTAGTTTCTTAATAAGTTCAAAAATTCTAATACAAAATGTATCTTTTATCAATTTAAACTCGTTAATCTAATAAGAGATGGCGTTAGTAGTAATAAGATTCTAATACAAATTGTACCTTCAATTTTTTTATTTTTAAAAATTTGTATTTTTATGGTAAATAACAAATCTAGACATGAATATAAACTACCACGTCGAAGCTCAAACCTAAAAAATGCCATACTTTTTCAATAAAATGTACCACAAAAGTGCATAGATCGTGGCCTAGTGTATTGCTCGCTGCGCTCGCCCTAATTACCGATTATTTCAGGCGATACCCGCGTCCGGTCTAAGTTTTTGGGTCTTCGTGTGCTCATTCGAGGCATTGAATAGTTAAACACAACCGCCAGACTTTGAGCTGCTACTGCGACTTGTTTTATTATGTTTGCTACCTCGGAACTCGGTAATTTTTTTATAACTTTAGATAGCAAACAAACAGGGGCCTAATTTTGACCGCCCTTTGTTCGAGTGGTTAGCAACCCTGACTACACAATCGACGGGCTTTGGTTCGATTCCCGACGGGGACAAGCATTTGTGTGGTGAGCATAGATGTTTGTATTTCCGGGTTTGGTTGTTTATTATGTATGTTAAAGTATTTATATATGTATTTCTATGTATTAGTATCGTTGACTAACACACATAACACAAGCAAATAATTTGCTTACTTTGGGGTTAGATCAGTAAGTGTAATTTGTCCGGTGAATATTTATTATTTTATTTATTTATTTATTATTATCATTCACGTATTCAAACGGCAATTGAATCGAAGCGTTTAAACTTTACACATTTTCTTACATATCACGTCGTGTCGTAGCACGTCTCGACGTTCTATCGTGTTTATGTGTGTGAGAACCCTAATTGCATTAACTCAATTACGTGAATTGGGGGGCAGATGGCTCTCTTGATAGAAAAAGAACCATCGCCTATGGCTACCAAAGATGTTAATGGTGCGTTGCTATTATGCGTGTGGCGGGATGGCAGTGCAACATGCATATGTCTACTGACTATCTTACCCTCAAACCGAAACAAGATAATGACAAGTATTAACGCAATCGCGGCAGAAATAGATAAGGCGGTGGCACCAAATACCCGGGCGAGACGTAACGGAACTCTGCCACTTAGTAGTCACGTTTGTAGTGACATGTATAGCCAATCGGTCGTCTTACGACCTGTTTGGTAGAACGGCATTTGGTCTATTCTTCAAGGAAGCCCAAACCAATATGGGGAAAAAATTTTACCCGATTTGGAAGATTTTGGGAGGATATATTTCGCAATTAATCCCATATTTTAGTGATGATCCAGGTTTTCAAAGGTACTAAAGAATAGAAGTTTTGCTTTTATTTTATTTTTTCCATATTTGATAACCTCGCCAGGGTAAAAAGTGATAAAGAAACGTTAATACAAGTGAACTGAAAACAAAAGGCCAATTGTGTCAGTTAAATGAAACAAATCGCAAGGGAAATCAATGAAAATGGAGGTATGAGCTTTTAAACGTAATAGCAATTGCCCTCCGGTCGAAATTTGACTATAATTCTAGAACTCCGTTTGATTATAAACAAAACAATAAAATATTTTCTAAGTTTGACAACAGAATAGACCGGGATCCCTGGAACATGTTTTTTTGATTACTAACAAGCTGAATTTTTGTGAACAGCTTCGTTTTGACGAGACAACCATCTTTTCTATCTTCGAAAAATCTCGAATCGGGTAACTAATAAAGATAGATAAAAAAGAAAACTTTAGAGAGTTGGACTTAGAAAAGTTTCTACTTTACGTGTAGGACAACGTTACCCTTGAATAACAATAATAATTAACAAGCTGTTGTGAGAAAATTAGGTTGTTATTAAATTAATATCAATTCAAACATCTCATAATTCCGAAACTTTAGAGTGGAGGACTCGCCAGAAAAACCATCGAATGTGTAGGACAAAAATTTCATCGTGTTTTTCATAATATAATCAAGCGATTTAAGTCAAAAAATAATTATAAATATTTTTCCTTAACCAAATCAACATTTTCAAAGCCCCATAACTTTTTATCTACCCAATTTGAGATTTTTCGAGGAAAGAAAAGATGGTTGTCGCGTCAAAACGTTCACAAACAGTGAAATTCAGATTGTTAGTAATAAAAAAGTTTGATCCTGGGATCCCGCTTTAGAAGGTTCTTCTGAATAAATTTATAAAATAAAATAAGACGTTATGTATATGTGTATATTATGGTGTATGTCTAAAAAATGGTAGTGTATGTAATATTTATTTAAAAGTATCTTCACGACTCCCCATAAAGGTAGGTAGAAGTATAATCTGTCCATTTACGATTAGCCGAAGATACTTTGTACCACAATGTGATACGTGGGAAGCCTATCGCCAACCAAGCACTACTGTTCAGTTTTATTCATTTCATATGTTTTTTCAATGTACACTATATAAAAATATTAGCTTTTTACACCTTCTCAGTGCAAACTTTAATTGTCTCAAATTTATACGCCTCCGTACGCGTAATTGTCATAAAAAGGGGAACTGTATTGAATTTTTAATATTTTTTGTAACGAAGTTAACAAATTTGAATAATTTGATTTATTTTAATACTCCATACTGTATATATAATAAAAATATATAATTTAGAGAAATATTCAAAATAAGTTTTATCATGCGTGCGAATCAAGCGGCTGGTTTTAGAGTTATGATGATTACGAGCAATGTATGCTTATCACAGCGAAGGTTGCGTAAAAAAATCATAACACGTAAAATATGGTATATTTTTTAATTTTTGATATTGGTAGATAAATTTTCCCGATCCGGAGATAAATATAAATTAACCTTAAATAATACTTTTAAATCTAATCTATAGCAAAATAAAAGTTGCCATTAGTAAGTCTGAGTAAAAAGCGACGTAATTGAAGTCGTAGCCGCCTCTGTCTCAATATGGCTACGACTTCAAAGGCGGTACGTGGTGTTATCCAGTTTAAAATATTTGCTAAATTTTAAGGAAACTGAAAGATAAATACTATCATTTTAAAATGCCGTAACACATTTATTTTCATTATATTTCATTCGGGAACCGAACCGAGCCCCATGCGATTTGCAGTTAGCTTCGCTAACCACTCGACTATTGGGACGGACAAATGAGCTGTTCCTTTTGATTGAGTTCTAGGAATTCTTAAATGTATACTTTACTCCACTCCATTTTGTCTACAAATCCTGTCGGGTCGGGCCCTAGCTGAACACAGAATGCAGGCGAATGTGTACACAGTGAGCTATTCATGTCCTTTGATTTATGTCCGAAAAACCGCTCCAGATGCGAGCGCGCGAGTCGCGAGGTGAGGAACGAGGCGAATAGCGAGAACACTGTTTACACATGCGTGTTCGTGGTTCGCCACGCTATTCGTACGAATTTGTAAATGCGGCTTAACGTTTAAAAACCGGCGAAATGTAAGTCGAACTCGCGCACATACGGTTCCGTACCATCATCTATAAAAAAACGGCAAAAAAATCACGTTTGTTTAGATATTTATTTATTTATTTTTAAAGTGAATATTTAACTAAATACTGTGTGAATATTTCAGGCGTCTACTAGTTGTCGTTATTAAGATCGAAAAAATATTACACAAAAATCACGTTTGTGGTATGGGATATTAAATATTGGGATGGGATAAAAATATTAAATATTATTTTATTCTGTTTTCAGTCTTTGATGTTATACCGGCAACGAAAGTAGTTAAATAAACGTTACTCTGGTATTTTCTGTTAAATAAGCACAATTAAAATAAAACGCCGAGTCTCAGACAATGAAAATGAGAAATCTCAACTGTCAAAGTAACGACTGCTACTGCTAAAGTAACGAGCAATTTAATTCAGAAACATTAAATACCGTTAAATACTAAATACGCAGTGTTTTGTTTAAGATTTTGAAAATGTCATTTGTCAATCCAATTTTATTTATTTATATAAATGTATAACAATGAAAGTTTAATGTATAGTACTAGAGAAGCTATGGCAAGTAGAAGTAGTGTGGCCGCATTTCCGATCCGGTAGTAGTTTTTAAAAAAATATGTTGACGTGTCAAAATAACTTGTAAAAAGTTTTATTGAATAAAGTATTCCTGATTTCTGATTTCTGATTTCTAAAGTTGCGTTTCGTTTAGTTAACACTCGATGCAGCGCTGAAATAATAATAAATCGTCCACCCAAAGTCAATATCACAGTATAAATTAAAGTGTAATATATATTCGCGACCAAAAGTTTGTGACCGCAGTGAATTTCATGACAATTTTTTTTAATAAATAAATAAATAAATATTCACAGGACAAATTACACTGACTGATCTAACCCCAAAGTATGCAAATTATTTGCTTGTGTTATGGGTGTTAGTCAACGATACTAATACATAGAAATACATATATAAATACAAGAATATATTTAATAAACTCCCAAACCTGGAAATACAAACATTTATGCTCATCACACAAATGCTTGTCCCCCGTCGGAGATCGAACTCGAGCCCCGTTGATCGCGTGGTCAGGGTCGCTAACGCTGGTTACCTATCACGTTGTGGGACTAAGACGTATCTTCGACTAATCGTGGATGCACACGTTGTACCTCTGCCTACCTCTTCGGGGATATGGGCATGAATTTACCTTTTTTTAGCTTTTTACCCTCGGGCTAAGATTGGAAATTGATCTCAATACAATATTAATCAATTAATACATTTTTGAAATACAATTAATACAATTGTGAAAAATCTGTAAACGGCTGACCTTGCAGGCCATCCCTGAAACTTCCCTGAATTAAGGTATTTTAAACCCAAAAGAGTAAAAACTATAAGCATAGATTTTTTCAGTTCTAAGAAATATTGAAATGTCTCAATTGCTAAGTCACAAAAACAGCAAGAAAACACGAATGAACCGACGAAACAATGCAGGCTATTTTGATAAAAATGGCAATATATTGATTTTTGAAAAACCGTATATTTTAGAAACGATGATCAAATTGATCAAATTTCAAATGGTCAAATTCAAATGGCACTCAATTCAATTTAACTATTGCTTTAGCTAAATAATCGGTAGGTTCAAAAATTTCCAAGCAATGTCAAAAATCATTTTTTTTTCATTGGCAGATCCCAAACAAAATGACCGATTTTTATCCAATTAACGGTACTTGTTGCAGTTTTTAAAGCAGAAAAGCTGATGAGATTTTGAAGTCAATCGGTATATTAGCCTGAAAGTTATTTCAAAAACATTAAGTTTGCTAAAAACAACGTAATTTTAATATTTGAAAAGCTGTGACTTTTGAAAATAAGATTCGATTTTGATTTTTAAAACAGCATTCGCTGTAATTTTTTTAGTACTAAAATATTGTAGAATACTAAAAACTGATTAGTTTAAATATTGCGAAGTTATGTCGACAAAAGACTTTTTTTCAAAATTTTCGTCAACGATTACTTCCAAACAGATAAATCGATTTGATGCAATTTATGCATTAGACGCAATTTTTTTAACAATATAGCTGATTAGTTTTTGTACTCAATCGGTACATTAATCTGGAAGTTATATTAAAAAAATCTGTTTCACCAAAATTTTTTTTGAGTTTTTTTCAAAATTTTATCAAAATCCCTTCGGCCCATTTGTTTCAAATTTTCAGAAAGTCTAAGTTGAGTGGAATCCAATTGAAAGCCATCACCCGCGTTTCGATCGGTCCAGCCGTTCAAAAGTTATGTGATGTTTACATACAAACACACACACATACACACGAACATACACACACACACAGAGAGAGAGAGAGAGAGAGAGAGACAAACAACAGACACACTGACGTCAGCGCGAAAATAGTCGAAAAAGGTTGCTAGGATCTCAAAACATGGACATCTGGTGAAAATTTGATTTTTGAAAATCGGAGCAAAATCAGAAAAAAAATCTCTTATCTACATACGTAGCGGGAAGTTAAAAAGTACAAGTGTATTAATAGATTAATATTGTAGGTACTAAAATGGAGTGAATGAAAATGAATTAAATCTACCACGCCAAAGTAGCATTTTAACTCGTTACTTTTATAATAAATGGCGTTAGTAGTAATAAAATTCTAATACAACATATATCTTCTATTTTATTTTAATATTTATAAAAAGGTATTTTAATGGTAGAACATATCTAGACATGAATTTAAACTACCACGTCAAAGCTCAAATCTCAAAGTGTGGTACTTTTTCAGTAACAGATACCACAAAAGTGAGAAAGTCCCCTATTGTAGGGCTTGCTTTGCTCTTCCTAATAAAGACTTGCATGTTTTTGTTAATATAGTTTTATTAAAAGTACCTACACATTAAATAATAAAGAAACGAAAATTTGCACACCATTTAATGGTGAAGTAGGAAGGAATGTAATTTTTTAGCTAATTAAGATCTTTTGTAGAAGATAGGGGTTTGATCTATTTCATGCAAATAAAGAATTATTATTATTATTTTAAGGCGATAGGTAATGCCAAACTACGAAATAGACACCTCTTTGAAAGCCTACTACTGCTAACCGGTTGGTCCAATAATTTAAAAAAAATATGCATTATGCGTATAATATAATTAAGTTTAAATTTTAAGTTCGTTTTTTTAAATTTTATTGTTATTTTTGACGGAAAAAAATCGAATATCTTTCTTAATTTTACGCAAAAAATTGCCTATAACTTCCAAACTACTGTAACGATTTTGATGATTTTTTCTTTTTATTACAGACAATTTATTGTTTTATAAAATTTAAGTTCAACATTTTACAAAATCATTATAGTGTGCTATTAAATCAATAAAAACCTTATTATTTAATTCGCGGACAGCGCTCGCGTCGAAAGTCAGTCTCCCGGTAGCGTTCATACGGGCAGGCTGTGTCGCATGTTAGCGAGCTCCGCTCTCCATATTCGAGTCAAAGAGTAATAGTACAGATAGAACGTTTGGCACAATAGTAAGTTTGTACCGTTTGGAAATTGAACGTTTCGTTTACGCTTGGATGTTTTTTTATAGTAGATAATGAGCTTGGACCGAGAAGGCTGTTTTTTACAGATATTGTTCTTATGATATAGACAAGGAATAAGAAAGGATTTTTTTTTAATTCATCCTCTAAGATGGTGAAATAGGGGGTAAAAGTTTGTATGAAACTCTGTCATTTTTGAGTTGAAATGAATGATATGCTGTAATTAAATTATCCCTTAACTGAAAAAAAAAATTAAATATAAATTTAATATTTTTTTGAATTCTAGCCCATAGAGAGGTAAAAAGAGGCTTTAAAGTTTGTATTAAAAATGAATTGTTTATTTATTGCATTACTATAAAATCTAAATTATTTTAATTTAGTATTTATGATTTTTAATACAATTAAGATGTACGAATTTTCGGATTTTTTAGTACTTATGCTCTTCAATCGAAATTGAGGAAACATGCATGAAATGTTAGAAGTTTCATCCATTAAAGGAGTAAAAGTGTGTGTTACAATTTATATGAAAAATCAAACGTTTATGGTCAAAATAACTTGAAATTCGGCACTTACGTTCTTCAACACAATTTAAGAATCATACATTTGGGGATTTTTTAAATTTCGTTCCTTAAAGGGTAAAAAAACATTGATGTTTGTATAAAAAAAATAGATTGTTTATTGTAGAATATTGTAGAAATTATTTAAAACTTAGTATTTATGATTTTTAATACAATTAAATGAATACGAGTTTAAGGTTTTCAAATGTCATCTCTTCAAACGATGAAAAAAGTGGTAAAGTTTGTAAAAAAAATATGTTTAATTAAAATCTCTTCAAATTTATTAGCCATGTTCTTTAATTCAGTTAAATAAACGTGCATGTAAGGATGCTGTGAGTTTTATCTCTTAAAGAGGTAAAAGAGGGTATTAAAGGGGCTGAAAGCTAGTAATTTATAAATAGTTTTGTTTGCGAGTAGACGCTGAATAATATTTTGAGACTAATCATGTACTTACCTACGTTTACACTTGAATTTTTTATTATAGCTATAGATAGATAAGTATTTTGTCAATATTTTGTATAAATGTACAAAAATAAAAAAATAAAACATATAAACAACGAAGATAATTCAAGCAAGCGAATAAAAAGCAGAACTCTAAAGAAAAAAAAAAACTGGTACTATTTGAAGGTAGTAAGGACTTCGCAACAAAAAATAAATAAATTAAATATATTAAATATTTTATACACGCAAATAGTCTAAATAAAACAACTTATTTAGTAGTTTCCTCTATAAACATTAAATCAATTTATATATCTTCTTTTATATTTCGAGATTTTGAAACAAAAACTAAGAAGCTAGTTAGTTTTAAAATATTATTCAAGAGATTACATTTTAGAAAATCAAATTTTGAAAGGTTTTGTTAAATATTAATTGTTGATTGTATGTATTAAAATAAAGTGCTACACGGGATGTATTGTATATTACAACACTTTCAAAGAAATAGGATACGTAACTGTTATTATTGCGTAAATTATATTTATATAATAAAATTTTTTTTTTCTTTAGATATTTATCGT